>OY735226.1:45946579-46531579 GCA_963457665.1 Thysanoteuthis rhombus | reverse complement strand
TAAAATAGCCCTTTATAGAAAGAAGAGCAATTCTGAATTTTCATCAGAAGTTAATGAGAGTAATTGTCATCAGTTATGTATTAAAGATGTTAAACTGGCTCTTTCATCATTCAGTTGTTAAAAATCAAGAAAGTTAGGGACTACACCTGTTTTACACCATCAAACTACTCCTGATGAAATTTAATTTTTCTCAAAATGTTAAAACTCACCATCATAGTCAATAAGTGAACAATCAAAGCGTAAAATTTTGAAGACACGTAGAAATAATTCAGTCAAAGGATAAACATAGTCAGAATAAATTCAATTTATGATATCACTGCCATTTTTCACTGGAAAACATCTAAAATAAAGTTAAAAGAAATATCTAGACTCTAGATAATCTAGATGTTATTGATAGACACATCAAAATAAGGTCCCAAAAAGATTTTTTCCAAAAATTAAAAAAAGATTTAGACAGGTTCTAGGGGAGTACTGATGCCAATTTCCAAGTCTGTAGACAAAATGATATGGCCAGGAGCACTAGAACCCACAAATAAACATGTGTATATGAAAGAAAGAATAGAAAACTTTACCATCTTTGATGATTACGGTTGTTCAATAATACTACTACTACTAATGCCAAAACAGCAATTAATGCTTGTTCAAACCTTACTAGATATTTTCACCTGAAGAGTCGGTCAAAAATTTACTTTAGTATAATGCAAAAAAGATTTCTTGGTTGGGGAGATTAAACCTTACTCTCTTGGATCAGGTAGATTGGAACTATTCAAGCTTCTGAGTATTAGATTTTGGATTATTAACGTCTTACTGTAATCATTTCTGTTTGAATTTTTTTTTTTAAATGAGGGGTTACCATTAAGTATTTTAGGACTGTTGTCCTCATCTTAGTTCATCTTCTGAGCACAAGGATTTGGCCGTTGTACCCTACAGCATTCTTCAGGTAGGTGTTGTGGTTATGTTTCAATAAGCTAAGACAGGAGGTTGTCACTACCAAAGCCTGAAGATTAAATATCTCTATTCCAGTGTCTAATTTTTGGTGGAAGCAGTTGTTAGGTCAGAACAATGTTGTTGATCATTTCTTATGCCATTAATATGTTGGTGTCCTTGGTTGTTGCTACAGAGGTGTCTTTTCAAAGGGTCCTTGGGACCTCCATAAAAAAAATGCTGGGTATACTGTCGGCCATCTTTGAAATAGAAGAAAGGGCAGATGATTTCTCCCTGAGATGAGGACAACAGTCCAAAAACACTTATGCATATTGCTGCAGTCATGTTGGTATAAAAATACTTGATTTTCGTTATAAGCTACAAGTAGATATTTAAGCTTGTCATATGTCATGCCAATTCCATCAGTGTTCTTGTAAAATTTTTCATATTCAAGATTGATACATTAAAGTTTTTCTTTCTCAAGGACTAATGTTGAGAACTTCATCCTGAGTGGCTAGCTAATTATACTCAAACACTATTCTTACTCCAAGGAGGAAAATACTTATAACAAATCAAAGTAATACTGAGTGTTTATACAATCTAGGATAATTACAAAATGGAAATGTGAAGAAATAAATAACTTTGGAATAGCTCAGTGGTAGAACATAGGTCAGTTTAATATTCTGTCACAGCTAGAGCTCATTAGCACTTTCAATGCCAGTGTGTAAAAATTGGTACGAGCATATGCTGATCACGAATAGCTTGGTGATTCCCCAAAGATTTTATAGCTTGACTAAAAAGTAGGTATTGGTAGTTTGGTGGTGAACATGTAACAACATACATGTCTTATCCTTTTAAAACCTGCAACACCTATAGTTATAAGAAACTGTCAACACAGGATTTTTCAGTATTTGTGTTGGTCCAATTGCCTAGTTATGTATATATCATGTGCACAGGCTGAACCAGTACAGCTAGAGGGTGGGGGTGCAAAAATTAAAAAATTTACCCCCTATGTCTAGAAAGAATGATTTTTTTGCTTTTTTGAAAATTTACCCCTGAATAGGTTTTTTGTTGGGTGGTTTAAATTGCAATATAAGTTTATGCTAAATTGTTCCCTCAGTTTGTGTCCACTTGTTTTTTTTTTTAAATTCATACTTATTTTATCCATCACTGCCCAACAAAAAATGATAGAAGTAACCTATTCATTGATTGCCATTCTTTCCAATTTTTTCTAATTGATCACCCCTAAAATAGCATGTTGCAAAAAAACGTTGGTCATATGATGGTCTCTATTGTTTAGCTCTGTGAAAGATGTTATTCAATTGGCCCAACAATTGAAGAAACTGACAAGGAACCATACCCGAGAGTCCATAAGGTGAAAAAAGGCTACATATCTGAGCTTACAGAAGATTTATGAAAGCATATATAACCTCATTTACAATAAATTTTGATAATATATGGAAGTCAGAGCTTCGAATAACAGATTAAGGCCTCCCATATCAGGACTCAAAAAGGTAATATCCATTTTTTTTACTTGACTGTTTGAATGTAAATAAAGGGAAGCAACTGTATCCAATTGTGGCAGTAATGGAAGTCACTAGACGAAGCCTCTTTCTGATACTGGAAGTTACTAGCCAAGGCCTCATTCTGAGCAGCTGAAATTGGCACTTAATTTACAGGCCTCAATCCTGACCACACGTGTTCCTTTTGTTCGTCTCTTTATTTCTATTATTACTGACACGGTTAAAACCAATTGGGTTTCATCCCATATACGACTAACCAAACAGCAAGCAAAGTACATTAAAAAAGTTAGGCCAAGTCTCCACTAAAACTGATTAGTTTTTTTCCAGTTATACCTGAAAGTTTTTTGCAGGCTTGAAACTTTGGTACTTGATTCTATAAATTCATCAAGTCGTGTTGTCCTTATTGTTGGAATATTTTAAAAAGTACCGAGCAGTCTCTAAAGACTCCCAGATCCAATATACATCCAGAAAAGACTAAAGAAAATACAAGCTGAAGTTCTGTGATAAAAACAAGGATGATAGTAGCAGTCCAAATTATAAGTGGAGTAAAGAATGTACATCATTCAAAAAAGTTATTGAATGATTCAATTTTCATTCATTTTACATCATTTTATCAGAAATTAATAATACTTACCATTAGAGTCAATAATTGAACAACCATAGCAGCAAAATTTGAAGTCATCTAAAAGAAAATACTTTGAGGAATAAATATGGACAGAATAAATTGTATTTATGACACCACTGGCGTTTTCCTTTGGAAAACAACTATAATGAGGTAAAAAAAACACCTAGAAATGTCTAGATTCTGCAGAATCTTGATATTAATAAACCTGTTAGAATGAGGCTAAAAAAAAGTTTTAAAAAAGTGTCTTTAAAGAATACATATGATCAGAATAAATTTTATCCATGACATCACTAGCATTTTCCTTTGGAAAACATCAAAAATAAAGTTAAAAAAAACATCTAGAAATGTCTAGATTCTCCAGAATTTAGATGATATTAATAACCTGTCTGAATAAGGCTAAAAAAAGGTCCAAAATGTCTTTTTTCGAAAAATAAAAATAAATTTTTTTGAGGGGATCTAATGGAGTACTGCTTTCAATTTTCAAGTCTGGACACAGAACAATATGGCCAGGAGCTCTGGAACACACAAAAAACAAACATACACTCATACAAAAAAGTATAGACATCTTTGCCATCTTTGATGGCTACGTTGGTTCAATTGAACCCTTTTATTTTAAAAGATATGTTCTTTCTGCATCCATCTTCAGAGCTTAATGTTACAACTTATATTCATTACAGGATACACCTTGTAATTCTTTGAAATGAACCCAGATAATATAGTAATGGGATTGATTAGAGTAGAGGGATCAAAATGTACAGATTTTGAACGTTGGGGGCGAGGCCATGTGCTGAAACAGTGTTAGTGCTGGTGTGGCTGCATCAGTTTCACCAAATATGCATAAGAATATTTTTACAATCTAAAAAAAATTTTCACAATCTTGACATTTGATAAAGTAGTTTTATAGAGCAATTCAATGTTGCATCTGATTTGAGAGACCCACTCAAATGCACTCACTGGCTGTTATTCTTGCTGGAGAATTGTTACCTTCCTTAAAGGAAACTGAAAGATCGCTAAAATAAAATGCCAAGTTTAGTGTCAGGTTTACATCTAAAATAAAGTCAAAAAGCACAAATAAAATATAATTTTATTAAAAATCATCTAAATAGCAATTTCTGATATCTGAACATAAAGCGAAACATCTAAATCTAGATGAAAAACATCTAAAAACATCATATCAATGGATTTTAATTACCTCCCTTTCTGTAGTCTGCTCTATTTGTTATTGAATTCGACACTGTAACTGTTTTGTTGTTGTATGGGTGCTCATTACTCCCCTCCAATTTGCTCCCAATAAAGTCTTAGAATAAAATTTTGAAAATAGTCAAAGTGATTGAAAGCAAAAACAATTCAAGATATTTTATCAAAGCTCTGTCCAAATTATTTTGCATAATCACTTCATATTAAAATAGTGAGAAGAAGGGGGCCAAGTCTTCAATAGATTAATATCAAAGAATCATCTTCTAATCCAGTGGTTTTTAAACTGTGTGATGCAGAACAATAGTGTGCCACGACTATCTCCTGAATGTAAATTTTTCTAAATACACGAACATGCATTTTGAGCTTTGAATGTGTCTGATACACGTATTATGTCTGCCCTGCTTCTGCCACAGAGTTACTTATTTAGTGGTTTAGTATCTAGATTTTATGGGATCTCAATCTTTCAAGTGACAGATGGAAGGGAAAAGAGATGATGAGTATGTATATCAGTATGTGTAATATTAATCGAAAATAAAAATTAATGTCCATGTTTTCACTTGTCTGTTTGAATATAAATAAAGGGAAACAACTGGACCCATTGCCAAAACGGAATTACTAGCCGAGAAGCCTTGTTCTAGTGACAGAAGTTGATAACTGAGGCCTCGTTCTGAGTAGCAGTGGCCATCCATCATAACCACATGTATATTTTTGTTCATCTCCTTTTTCTGTTGCTACTAACACAATTAAGACCTACAGTGTTTTAACCAGCATACAACTAACAAATCAAGATAATAATGATATAAAAGTTTTGTTCATTGACAACTGAAATATTTCATATCATTTTACACTTGGCATGCCATGTAAGTCAAATATATTTTCTTGTGTGTCATCATACTATAAAGTTTGAGAACCATTGCTCTAAACAGAAAAATGTAACACAGTTTCAAAGCATTGCAAAATGGCACTGAATCCGTATCAATTTGGTTTGTCTGTAAAACAAATCAATTCTCAGATTTCTTGCTAAAGATTTCCAGATACAATTTTTGGTATAATACTCATAATTTATCTCTTTTTAATAATTCTCTCCCTTCTCTGGATGGCACACCAAGAATGGAAACTGGTATCATTCGGTGATAATTTTATTTTCATTTTTATAATCCACACTTATGATAATTAGCAATGAGCATTTGTCATCTGTTATGCTCACATCATCAGTAACATCTGGTGACATAACTTGGTAAAAATAGAATTTTACGTTACATTAAACATGCTGAATTATATCATCACCTAATTGTGAATTATTTTAGCGGTTCATTATATACCTGGAGATCAATTTTTTTCCTATTCCTCTATATAACTTTTCTTTATATAATTATCTTTTCTGGGTTAGCTTTCATTACTTAAATCCCATCTTTGAGTTTTCATTCTGTTTTTAGACCAGTTTATTTACGCCTACTGTCAATAATGTTTTTTTCCGTCAGCTTTAGCATTCTTTATAAAATTTTTTCCTCCAGCTTTGCTTCCATTAGCTAAATCCTGTCTTCAAGTTTTTGCTGTTTTTCTGCCGGATTGATTTATGCCTACTGACAATTGCAGTCATGTAGGCATTAACTCTAGTTTTATGGTCCCGTAGGCATTGACTCTAGTCACTATGGTGAAACCCCTTTGAAGAATAAAAGAGGAAAAAATTTATCTCTTGGGTTATAGTGAACCAATATGGCGATTTACTATTTTGGTGACAGAGACTGGTTTTACCTTTAGATTTGTTTGATATTCAGGAAATATTGAATGTAAACAAGGAAATGTTGTGCATCATAATGTTGTTGATGTTTTATAAGTTTCATGCAATTGTGAAATTACTCAATTAAAAAGGTGAATTGATAATGATAATGTTAGATAAGAGTTAATGATGTTAAAAGGAAATGAAGTTATCAAGAAGGATTCAGAATATATTTAAATGTGAGTACATTCAGTAGGATGAAATAATTTGTCTATACTCCTTTGAAAGGAAATGTAGACCAATCGTGTATATATATTGTAGATATTAAGAATTTTAATTCTTTAAAGAAATACTTTTAGTATCATTTGTGAAAGATCAAAGAATTACTGGAACATGATCCTTAAAAAATAGAGAATAGTTCTAGAGAAACATTCTGGATCAAATCCATGCCTTGCAAGGAATAAACACTCGATGAAGGTTGGAGAGTGAACAAGCCAAAAATATGTGATCAAAATGAGGACATTAATCCAATACTGTCTAGTAACTCAGAATTAATGATACATATTTCAATACAACTTTATTCTTTATTACAATAAATTTTTGATGAATTTTGAAAACATTTAAACCAGCAGTAGCACCTGGAATATTTATAGAAACTTTTGTGATTTCAGAATAGGAAATTTCCTAGTATCTTTATATTGAAATAATGCAATTATATACACCTGTTAACAAATCTCAGAAACTACAGTTGTTATGTCTCCCTTTCCTCATCTTCTTTAATTTCTGCCCTCTTCAACAATAGTGTAGAAAGGGTTTGCAGCAGGTGGGGGGCAAAGACAGGGCCCAGGGGCGATTGTTCTATATCTCAGAGAGGGGAGCATAAATAGTAATTAACTAGCATTATGGGCCAGGGGAAATTTTGCGCCCCCTCACACCGCCACTCAGTAAGGCGGGGAGCTCCCACACCCATTTCGTTACCCCTCTGCTCTTGTGTTACCACAATTTTGTGTTGCTGATGCTTATTTCATATGAAAAAAATATATATATCTACCTGTAAACACACGCACACACACTCAGGGTATGAGTATCAATTCCCCTATCAATAGCTAGTGAGATCAGCACAGAAATCATTGAGCTAAAATTGTTTTCAATAAAGTCAAGTTTACAGTTTTGAGACTTTTCAGGGTTTCACCTTTGAAGGATGATGAATCAAACGCTATTTTCTAACACCAAAATGCCAGCCACTAAATGGACTTATGCCAACATAGGTTTGACGTCTAAACGCTCACACAAGTTTGTGTCTCCCAAATATTCTAGGTCAGATTCATACCTCGCAAGGAACGTACATTTGATGAAGAGTGGAAAGTGATCCAGCCAAAAATATATGATCAGAATGAGGATAATAATCCACTGATGTCCAGTAACTCAAATTCCTTATCAATGGCTTGTGAGATCAGCACAAAAATCATTGAACTAAAGACAGGTTTGAAGCATTATAATAAACATGCATTTTTGCAACATTGTGCTCGTTGGATTGGATTTCACATGAAAAAAAATGCATATCCATCTACAAGCACACGCACACACGCAGACTGGTTAGAATACTTTCGGTTTCAACCATTTAGTAGTGATACAAATAAAGAGAAAACAAAATCCACGTGTGGTTATGATGGCTGCTGCTGATCAGGTGTTGAACTCAGCTATTCAGAATGAGGTGTTGATTAGTCACTTTCAGTATCAGAATGAGGTTTTGTCTAGTACTTTCCATTTTGACTATGATTGGGCAAGTTGCTTTGTTCCATTTATATTCAAATGGCAAATGAGGCATGGAAATAGAACACGGACATTACAATACTGAACATCGTTTTTTTTACTTTCTATATCGTAAATTCACATCAATTTCTGTTTTTGCATTGAATACAGAAATATTCGTTTCAAGTGTTGTTCAGTGTATTGATCCATTCTATAGCCTTCCTCAGGTATCCAATCTGTATGGTAAGAGGCCGTAGGACGTTTTTTCAAAACATTATGGTAACAACAAAATCAATCGGATAGTCTGAATAACTCATGGAATGATAATCACTCATCCTCAAATTGCAGAATGTCTCTACACAAATACAGTGGATTCCACTTACTTAATAGGACCCCTGGTTATACCGACCCGCCTCACAATCAAATCAATCTTGTGAGAACCGATTGAAACGGATGTATGATCAGTGATTTTAATCAGTAATTTTTCAGTTCTTATAAACTATAATCTTTCAAATATTTTAAGCTTGTGAAATAACTCTACTCATAAAAAGTCATTTTATGGTTGACAGAGTTATCTCCCTTGATAGAGTAATAGCTTTTAACAAGTGTTCACTAAAAATATCCTTTATCAAAAACTACTTGTCTTATTCGGTTAATTGGGTCCAAAATTGTTGGTCTTGATATGGCCCTATAAAGCAGAATCCACTGTTCTCAATCTTGTTAATGATTTACAGATTCAGTTTTTGTAGTAAATTTCTTTGAATTTCCTCTCCTTTTCTTTTCTTCTCTTGTCAATAATGCAGCTCTTTTACTAACAAAATATTTTAATAAATTTTCATTTGGAATGTATTTATTGGTTAAAAAAAATTGAAAGGACTTGATTGAAATAGAATCTCCTGAAGAAAGTTGACTGATAATTTTAGTATTTGGTTTAAATTGTTATTGGATGATTCAAATATTGTTTCACAATGGTCAAACATTGGCTGAACCACTTCTTTTTTAACTTCTGACTATATCCAGTGCCTAAAATGGTTTGAGTTGGATCTAAATAGGCAGTAGGCATGAGCCAAATTTACTATTTTGGGGAGTTTAATAAATTGCGTAGTTTGATTTTTAGCATATCTATTTTTTTTAGATTGTATTTCAGATTATTTTCTAGAGAATTTAGATTTTCAGGGATTTTTTTTTCTTCCAGTTTTGGATTAAAAGAATTAATACAAGTCTGGCACTTCCATAGAACAGGCAATGGGCATTTAGTATTTGTCAGTAATTCAATTTAATGCTCCATTTTTAATGAGATTGATGAACTTGGATATTTCTAGTTGGTGATTTAACACATTCAAATATCATTTCCAATTGGAAGTCTTGCACGAAATCTTTCCGATAAGAAAGAGAACAGTATTGACTCCATTGTGAAATATATACGACACCACAAGGCCAATTAGTGTATTAATAAATTGAAAATAGGCTTCTTGTTAATGCTCTTGAGTGAGAGACAACTCAACTATCTTAATTTATAGAGTTGCTTCCCCTGTAATTTGATGTCGATAATCAATATATTAGTCAGTCCTATAGAATCATATAAAACCTTTCCTGCCACTTGTTCAGCATGTGTGGAAGAGTAGTATCGCTTGGAAACCGCTAACCAAAACTGTCAACATAGGTTTCACTCAGTTTTTTAGCTGGTCTGGCTGTCCATGTATGTATCACAAGTATCATCATCATCATCATCATCATCAGTCTTTTAGCGTCCGTCGTTGGACATAGACCTTCCCCAGGATTTGCCACACTTCTCTATCATGGGCGTCACGGAGCCAGTATTTCCTGAACTTGTCAAGCTCATTTCTCCATCTAACATTTTGCCGGCCTCGGTTGCGCATATGGTCTCGGGGAACCCATGTTGTGAGTTGTGATGTCCATCGATTGTCAGCCATTCTTGCAACATGGCCAGCCCACCGCCATTTGAGATTTTTTATGGATTCTATGATGTCTCTAACTCTTGTCTTTTCCCGGATGTGCTGTGCTATTTTGTGGTCTCTCCATAAAGAAAGAAAGAAAGCGAGGGAGAGTGAAGGAAAGAGAGAAAGAGAGAAATAAAGAATGGAGAGCTATGTACGCTAAATTGAATTATTTGGTGTTGCTTAATAGATTCTTTTAATTAGAGATTATTTCCTTTTCTTTCATTTCCATTTTTTTTATCTTTACTATAACTCTTTTTCTTTCTTCTCTTCTCAGACCTAACTGTCCATAGTCGAAACTTGAAATTTTGCGCATGCACACACACACACACACGTGCGTGCGCACACACACACACGCACACACACACACACACACACACACACACACACACACACATGCACACGCACACAAACTCTCCTCAAACTGTAGGGAAAACATTCTTTGATACTTACACTAGACTGGGATCCAACGACTAAGGCAAATGAGTTATTTCCCTTGGATAATTGAAAAAAAATTTAGACAGCCATACACAAACAAGATCCCTATTTCTATTTTCCAATCTTTCTCTTGATACGGGGAGATGCCCACGACAACATAATGGTACATCTTTAAGAAGTGTGAACCCATATAAATTTAAATTAAAATGAAAATAATCAAATTAGGATAAAATAAAATCTGAATTATTATTTCCAGGTCTGAGTGACATAACTATGTTAAATGAAGTTATTTTTTCAGTTAATTTTACTCAGTGAAGTATACATATCATTATTTTTTATTCATTTTTTAATGACTACTTTTTCCCATTAGCTTAATTTTTTCCGGTGCTTTTTTATTCTTTTAACGGGACTGAATAGAAGTTATGATGAAACTTTTCTGCAATCATTCAAAGTTTTCAAAATCTCTATAAACTAATGTTTTCATGCACAGAAACTTTTTAAAAATTTTATTTCGAAACAAACATAAAATTTCTTAAATAAGGATTAATTTTGTGTATGACTGGCCTCATAAATTTAAATGATTCTGGGAGAATACATTTTTGACTTAGTCGTTGGACTCAAGTTTTGTATGAATTCCCAATCTTTTTTTCCAGTGATTGAAACAGTTGCATTCATAGTGGAGTTTCACCCTGAAGTAGCCAGTTTTGTATATTTTGATATTTAGAAATGGATATATAATCCGACAGAAATAATCATAAATACATTATATTATTTTGAAACTCCATTGGAATGATTTCCTGCTTTGGACTTGAAGCAATTATTTTATTTATTTTGCATAACCATCTGTTTAGCTCAATGGTAAGAGCAATGCAACATTGAAGTGGCTATCTTATCAGTCGCAGGTTTGATTCCTGCATCAGCCCCATTTTCTTCAATTGCTCATTCTATTCATACTATGTTGGCCAAATGATACATTCATTTGATTTTTAACTGAAAAACATATTTGACAATGAGGGATCAATTATTATACCAAAAGACATGTCTCGTTTTTTGTGTCTCTTCTATTGAATGTTCACCTATGTGAATATTAAATCTGTAGTTGGTTTTGATCTCGGACAGCATGCGAACCAACTTATGATAAGACTGGAGAATATATATATATATATATGTATATATATATATATATATATATATGTATATATAATCAAATAATATGAGATGCTTTCTGAAAACAAATCTGTTTTGTACTTTTAATGTTCATTTAATATAATTTTAAGTACTTTAAAAGTACATTAAAAATACAAAACAGATTTGTTTTGGGAAAACAACACATATTTTTATTTATTCATCTACGTAGCTCTATTTTATTGATATGAAGCGCTATATCTTTTAAGACAACAAGTTTTACATATATATATATATATATATATATATATATATATATATATATATATATATATATATTTATGTATATTGAATGGTTTAGTTTAACATTATAGTTGTATTCAAAATAGAACCCCCCCCCTCCGAAACCCTTTTTAAATCTTTTTTTCTCAAAACCTTTTATCAAATTTATTCAGCCAAGCCAATGTTTATCATTTCGTTATGAAACATTTGACTAAACACTGGACCTGAAAAAGTGACCCAATAGAGCAAAATCTTTTAAAATCAAGTATTTATTTTTTAAAAGAAGGAATTTTAGAATTTTAATAAAATCAATTAAAAAAAAATAACACATAATGTAATGAATCCTGAGCCTCGTCAGTCAACAATTAAAAATCAACATGACCCTGTGCTTCTGACAACAAAACATCATCTTTCATCACAAACATTACAGAAAGTTTAATGCAAGAATAAGCTGTATCCTTTAAGTTTCTCAATAAAAGAGGAAAATTGGAGAATGAGACACCTGAAGGAAGCTGCTTATTTACTCTGCTCAATTGATTACATCAGCAGACCAAGCATCAATATAATTAGCATGTGGGAACCTTTGATCAAAAAGGCCTTCTCTGAATATCACCCTATAAAAAAAAAACCCTCAGAACTTGGTACCAAAACATTACACCAAAGTATAATGGATTTAGCATGTTGAGTAAAATACAAGCAAATCGTATATGGGCTACCATAGGCCAGTGAGCCAGATTTAGATTGCGGCAAGATTTTTGTGGTCGTTGGTCAATCTAGGCATCTTTCTAAAATCTTGTATAACTAGTTCACCCATGCCATCAAGAGATGACAGCTACAATTTAGAAATTTTGCAATTTATATTGTAAAGTTACAATTGTTTTGGATTCGCAAATCAATAATCCAATAATTGTAATTCACGTTTGTCAAAAATAAAAATTGAGTTCGCTTTCTGTAATATGATCAACACTTTTTAAGTGACTCAATGGCCCAAATGAAGATGAAACATGTCTTGTGTTGCCTTCTAGATCAAAAGGTTGCTCATTGGTAACATGTCAAGTAGAATGCTCACATGGGTTCTACAATTTAAAATTTCTCACTTTCCTCTAATGTTGATTTGCCCTTGAGAAAGACAAATCAGATGGGAGAAGACAGAAAGAAAGCAATGCCTGAAGAAGGCTGGAGGGTATAAAGCTGAAACATTGAGAAAGAAATAACACCATAGACAAGGAAAATAGTCCCACTATATCACACACAATAATTAAAACAACCAGTCTAACAAAATTCAGATAAGAACTAAATTTCATTTGTTTTTCACAATCATTTAAAACCTTTTGCTCCTCTTTCAGTCACTTTCAAAGACACCTCTAGGAAGTTATTTATCACTTGTAGTTTACAACCCTTTTTGCTGGCTGCTACTATGAAGAGAAGGAAGCTTAAGCAACAATGCTAAAATCTTCACAGTATTTTTACCAACTACAGTATTTCAGAGTCACATCACTCCTGACTGAACTCAAATATATACTTTCTTCTCCCTCACAAATGATGAACTTCAATAAATCAAATTGTAGTAATTGTAAGTCCTTTGAGTTGGATTTTTTTATTGATCAGAACCCAAAGAATTCGCAAACAGGTCTGGTTAGTCACTCAATAGAAATCGTCATGTGATCAATGTCTTTTGGCAGCATGCTGTATTGGCGGTAATCAGTTAAAAAATTGGGAAAAGTGGTGATCGATAAATTACTTCCTTCTCCTTTTGTTGTGAAGTGATCACTAAAAAGACTGAATTTTCAAAAAACAAGCATAAATGCAACCTATTTAGGGAGGAAATTTTATTTAACAAAAATTGGGAAAATAAATAAAACATAATGAGGGGTAAATATTTAAATTTCCAGCCCTCTAGCTCCATTGTATGATATATGCATTCACAGCCAGCCAGACAGACCAACTAAAAAACTGAGAAAAACCTATGTTTACAGTTTTGATTGACGGTTTCTAATAGCATAAACTTTGAACACCCAGGAAGGGTAAATTGATCATATGTGAGGATTGGGAAACAGACAAGACGAAAAAAAAAGGTGAATTGTGATCGTATGTGAAGAGAGAGAGAAAGTGTGATTTGGTAGACTGAGTAGGAAAGATCCAGCAGAAAGAAATTCTCTTACTTTTATTATAATATTTCCATATAATGCATTTGAAATAAGAAATTATTTGTTAGTTTTAGTGATGTGATTCCCAAAGTGAACACGACTGACCCATAGACCCAAAGTGGGTGCTGGAAAGCATTGGTGACAAGAGACGGGGGGCAAAGGGTCTGATTTCAAATAGATACTTCCTATGTTTGAAATCATGAGTCTAAAAAGCTCATTTTACAGTATTAATCATTTTTTTTGTTGTATCAATTCAATTAATCAAGTACTTTTGGATGCTTTTGTATGATTATGATTTCAACAATTAAGTAAATGCTCAATTTAAAAGAAAATGATCATCAAAATTATCAAAATTTTTTTTTTTTTATCAATTTTGACAGGGTGGGGTGCCGATGAAATATGTGCTTTAAAGAGGTGGGGGAGCCGTGGTCCGAAAAAGGTTGGGAAAGTGCTCTTTGGAGTTTTGAAAGAACATCTATTGAGGCGAAGAAGAAGCGTTCGTATCCTAGCAACGACCAAGCAGGAAGTGTACCATATTGTCACGTGACTACAGTATCCGTCATTCCCCCTGACTACATGCCGTATAAGGCCATTGATAAACTTCCAACATCAGGAGAGAGACGTAGACATCTGTTGGCTGGTACCTTGCCCACGTCTCTGGATATGATACGAATTCATCACTCCAGTATTCTTGCAGAATAAAAAATCGACAAGTCCTATCTTGTCTCACCTTGAATTCAAAGATCTTGGAAAAAGTTAAAAAAAATAAAATAAAATAAAATAACAAAAAAATAGCTAAAACTTTCACTCTCCCTAAAACCCAGGAAAGAAATTCAACTCAGTCTGGAGCTTAGAGGTCTCAGTTCGTATTTCGTGATCAAAATGTTTGTAACAATTTTTTTTTTCTGAAGTTAGATTCACTCGTTCGGCAAGAAGTTAGTTTTACTAGTCTGGTAGAAAATGCAAACAATCACATTAAATACTCTTGGACTATACTGGCATTATTTTTTTAAAATAATTTAATCGAAAATGAATCGAACACAGTGGCAATATTAATTGCTTTGCTCCCAATAACCTCAAGTTGGCTTTTGGGTTCACCACAAGTAATCTCTAAAAAGTTATTATTGAGTTTCTCTCACGACGTCACAGCTAGTGCTCTGTGAAAAAAAAGTATTTTTCTGCAATTAAAGTTTCTCTCTGGTTTTTATATCGCAAACATTTCAAAGCTGCAAAACTATTTTTTTTAAGAATCACTCGTTTAATGAATCATGCTTAAATTAAATGTAACAGTAAGGTAAATAATGATAAATTACTGATGTACTCTCTCCTTCTCAACACTTCGAAACCACGTGATCTCTATCCTGACCGGGGTACCTCGCTTCACATTTTAACTTTCACCCGGTTATGTTTACTTTAAAACGGAAGTAATATCATGACATAACGACCATCATTTGTGGTATCTATGAATTGGAGCATATAAAAAAATATTATTCTAATTGGATAATCTATAGAAAGAGAAAAAAAATTAATGATATTTGTTTATGGAATTCATTTATTCTGTTTCAGTGCGAAGCAACAGACTACGCTTCAAGATAAGGAGAGAGAGAGAGAGAGAAACATTTGCTCCGTAAGCTCTTCCGGTTCTAATTTAGATCTCAGAAGAGCATGGCTGTCCGTTGTATGTTGGTAAGTACTTTGCTTCTCTTACGTTCTGTTTATGCAAGAATTGTCTCGACTATTTATTAGCATAGACACAGATATATTTAAAAAGAAAATATCCACTGGATCTGATCCAGATAGAAAAGACGAGATGTTTCGATGCTCATATTTTACAATCTTCTCTTGTTTTCACAAGGTTTGGTGTGGAATGTATACCTCCTGGCTATAAACTGGGGGATTAAATTTAAATGTATGTTTATTATAATCTATACCCCCATTTTTCGGCCAACCAATGATAGATGTTTTGTGCCTGAACTATGCAAAAAAATGTGCAGCTCTCTTCTATAATATTCGACTTGATCTTTCGAAAAGTTTTTAATGGTGCAAATTCCTCGGTCTGGTATGTCAATGCCATATCTTGCATTTATTTAGATATTTATACTTTGAAAATCTTGGGGAAAAAAATTCTGCCTTGTTTTCTGGTGATGCCCAAATGTGTTATGTATTTTCTCTTCTTTCGCCCTTTGGGTGTGGTTACCTGTCTTGACGGGTGCTACTCAAACCAAACTACCTGTCCCTGATATACACTGCAATAACATCTTGTCCAGACTTTTGCTTATAAACTCTCTTCTTGGGTGACTTATGCAGAAACAATTCGCTTTTGGGTTGTTATTTTTTTTTTTTTTTGTTAAGCAGTTCAGTTATTTTCACTTGCAAAGCTAGTCTCTTCCACCCTTGCCTCATTTTTTTTTTAATTGGGGTGGGGAACCTCACCATCTGATGAGGTTTTCGACTAAAAAACTTATTAACTTAATTCACTTGGGTATAATGCAAAAATTGCTCAAATATCATTGTGTAAAAAACGATTATTTGATGCATACTTCATATATATTTATACATATATATACAAATTATATACTTATCATTCACACTTGGAATGTTTAATCTCTTGAATTCTGTTCAGTGTTCTCTCTGTTAAATTTCCATCTTAGATACAAAAACAATTTACCCAACAGAGTAAGTTTCTTTTCTTCTAAATCGATTTAGATTTTGAAAGTTTTGATAAGTAATTTTACCCCTGAATAAACAAATGATTTCTTTTTAATCCAAGATCGATGTTTATCAACTCTGAAATCAATTTATTTTGTGGTCTGTTATTTGGAAAAAAACAAACAAACCATTTGAATCCAGTTTTGAAATTTTCCCCACATGACTTGAGATTGGTTTAAATTGATGTTTCTTGGGTAAAATTTTGAAAAAAATATATTTTTTGTCGTATATATTTTTCGTCTGTGTTTGTTGTTCCTTAGAAGGAGTTTTGTATTCTATGAATATTAGATTAGAAACATTCTTGGTCTGCAAAAAAAATGTTTCCACTCTATTTAATGTTGTATTAATAAAGATTAGATAAAAACTATAATTTTTGATCTTGGAAACAAATGACTCCAACATTCATTGGGGTTTTTTTTTGCTAATACCAAATGTAAGTTGGGTCAAAATCTAAAAAAATGAATATTTCTTTAATTATTTTTCTCAAAGTTACAGATTTGTTCCTTTCTTCTCCAGTCATTAAATACATTTTTTTTTACTTACGAATATTACATTTAGATATCTCTTTATATCGAGGTATTTCAAGTTTGTTGTGAAAGTAGTTCAGTACAGCTGTTTTGAACAGGATTTTTTTCTCCCAACCCCCAAAGTTGAGGACTTTGCATCCTCCTTCAAGAAATATTATTCTTGTTTAAGCCATGAAATAGATTTGTTGCTCGGAAGTTTATCACAATATCTTAACCCAATCTCTCCATAGTTTATTTTGAACAATTCTTTCTATAAAAGAAAAAAAAAGGATCTTTACTTTTTCATATCGTTGATAGTGTCGACTCTTACATGAATTCACTTCAAATGATTCCATGTTTTCCACTCATTACCCTAGCTTTTTTTCCCTTTCATTATTTCATTAAGTTGGGGATGGTCTGGTTATTCACATATTATTACACAGCTAATTTTTTTCTTCTGAATTTAATCAACTATGAATACAAATTTATAATAAATACTATTTAAAAGGAGTAAAAGGTGTTACTCTATAGCACGCGGTCTATCTCATATCTAGTCTACTGTAATGCGCGGTCTACCAAGACCTTACTCGATCCAAACTCAAGCAAGGGACACGTGACTAGTATAGTCTAACTAAGTATTAAAACCTCTGTACCTACCTTCAAGCTTTATCAATTCAATGGACTTTTAAAATTTTATTTTCAAACTTCTGAACCATTTTAGTTACCAATACAATAAAAAAAAATCTTCAACTATCTTCAATTTTGATAATTATTTTTTGATTCATTCTACTCTTTAGTTCTACACTGTAATTTAGTATTCATATTACAAACTTTATTGACGGTTTGGAAAATTGATTCAACCTATCTTGGCTATTTGCTTTGGGCTCCTCGGAAAATAACAAAATACAGTTGAACAGGCAAAACATGTTGGATAAATTTTCCAAAATGTCTCTAATATTGTAATCCTGTTGGATTCTAGATCCAATTGACGATTGGATCCCTGCAAATTTTGTAATTACCTTTGAGTAATGAAATATTTGAATTTTAGTACTTTTTATTAAATAAAACATTACTTTTGATTTTCCCTGATAAACTATCAACTATTTCAGTTGATATTACATTTAAAAAATCTATGTGTAATTACATTTTTAGTTCCTTTTACATCAAATAAAACTTTGGATAGTTTGCCTGAATTTGATCTGAAGTGTAAATATTCTGGTTAGACTGCAAGCTATAGAAAGAAAAAAATGTCATGGTAAACCGCACACTGGTGATGGTGAACTTCTCCAGTGCAGCGTGTCAAAATTTGCATTTTTTTAATAATCCTGTTATCGTAGAGTCAATTTACATATATTTAGTGGCATATTTGGAAAATATATCTATCGCACTCGGAATTTAATAAAATGTAACCTGAAATTTCAAAATATACATATAAAACTATAATGAAATGGAAAATTTTTCTTCCAAAGCCCATTGCCTATCACAGAGAAACCTGTGGTATGTCGTAGATTTGCCATCACTGTTATATCGTAAATGGTGTGATAGACTGCATGCTATAGTAGCACTGGCGATTAAATACCCTTGTAAAAGTGGTCCGTCTAGGATAAATAAGATGAAAGTTTGAACTAATTATTTCGGTTCGATCAATCTGTAATTAGGCAGGTTGGCTGATGACTTGAAGATAAAAAGTAAAATGTCAACGCTGATCTGTCAACACTTGTCAATAGATGTGATTTTGCCGCTGCCGAGCAGCTGCTCTTGAAAAATCTCGTGCACTGAAATGACACATTTTGTTTTCATTCAAAACAATCCCTATTTCAAGTGGGAAGAGAAGCACTTCATCTCGGGCATGTATCCACAACATATTGGTGGGAAGTAATAATGATGAAGTAATAAGTAATAAATCTTTGGAGGCCTATAATTTTTCCTTATCCCTGACATACAATATTTTTAAAAATGGCCATGATCGTTACATTAAAATTAATCAGAATTGTTCTCAAATTTCATTGGTATGTAAAAGATTTCATGCTTAAAAATATGCTGAGAGATTTATTAATTTAATTGCATAACCAGAAATGAAAAAAAAACAAAACTCAAAAAACCTGTTCCAGGCATTTCATTTTAAAGAGTGAAAAAATTTTATTGAAAATTCTACCAGTGTCTTATAAAAGTTCTTTGTATTCAATCAGCTTATCATGGTTAGTACCAGCTAAATTTTATGGCCTTTTTTGCCTCTAATTGATTACTGCTAGAAATTATTTTTCATTCTATTCAAACAGTTCACAATGACTGATTAGGTCATAAAATCAGAGCTAATAAATTGATTAGTGAGGCAGATTTTAATTTAAATAATTAAAAATATTTATAAAGGTCCACTCAGAGTAATGGTTAGCATGTCTGCCTCACATGCAGAAGGTCCCAGTATTAGCGAAGAATGTGGAGAACTCTTCATTGGGATAAATTTCCTTGCACACTCGGCTAATTGAGTGCACTGAAAGTTGTGTAAATAGGGTGGCAGTATCCCTTTGATAGGCTTACATCCTGCAAAGGGGTTGGTCATAAAAACTTGTACATGTGAAGTTCTGGTCTTGACCTAACTTGAGACTTGCAAGGATCACTATGCTGATGCTTGCAACAGAAACAGGGACTTCGTCACTGGCCTTCATACTCCATTGGCAGTACGCTTTACCTAATTATATGGATATTTATAAGAATTCAAAACTTATGTCTGAACATTTTTTTTTTGTACGTGACTAATTTCTCATTTTCTGTATACCTTTGATGATATAGAAAAACTATAATTAAATTGTCATTGCTATCAAACAAATTAAGCATTTTTCTCTACAGTATTGCCAATTATTTTTTAGTAACTAAAAATGGCTAAAATCTGCTAAAAACCTCAATTTCCAGCTAAATTTATATCTAATAATGTTATATATACTCATTTAAAGACCACTCATCAGGTGAGGTAACCATACAGTGAAACTTCAGAACAAATTATTGATGAAAATTGTACACCTACTTCAATTTAAACTTTCTGTTTCTTTTTAATAGCCAGATTTTCATAAGAGCTATCCGCACTTTCCTCCTCCACCTGCTACAATTACCACCACAATTAGTAATGCTGCTATTACTACTTAGTTAAGAATCCTTTTGGAATCGGAAATCACGGATTGTGGACGCATCGTTGAACTTGTGGTTCTTGTTTGTTTTAAAACAAGATCTGTTTTTGAATTACAACAATACTGTTAATGCAACTTGTTTCGTGATGGAATTGATGATATCTATTCCTTATGTACAAGATCTTGCCATCTATTTGATCCCCATTTCAAAATGTGAATCCATCTTGAATAATAAGTTAATAAGAACCTGAGCTTCCTCAGAACCCAATGTAAAACATGAAACATATTCCAGTGTATGGCATTCATTGGTTTCAGTAAATGTTCACAATATTTCAGAAATGGTACTCTTTGAATTGCTAGTAAGTGTTACCTAGGACAGACTGGCTTCATTGCTCATTATTACATGTTGACTTACACTTTGATGCTTTTTATCCAAAACTAGCAGGAATACCTGTTGTTGCCCGGGGGGGAGGGATATTTTTAAAATGTTATTGAATGTCGAACAGAAAGATTGATTATTCCGCGAGTATTCTTTATTTCCAATCTGTGCAGTTTACTGGATGTCGTAATGTAAAAGTTTTACAAAAAACTTTCCTCCTAAGCAATTTGTGCATCAGAATGTGGGTTTAGTTTGGGTTGAAAGCTGAGATGCTAGGTTCCAACCCACACGTCATCATCTTTTTAGAGTCTGTCATTGGACATAGACCTTCCCCAAGATTTGCCAGAGCTTTATCATGGCACCAATATCTCCTGAATCTGTCTAAATTGTTGCAACAATCTTATTTTCTGCCTGTCACAATCTGCATTATGAGTGATAATGTCCAGTGGTTGTCCAACGTTCTTGCAACATAGCCAGCCCATTGCTATTTGCATTTTCTAATAGATTCTATTATATTTCTGACTCCTTTTGTTCTTTTATTATACTGAGCAGTTTTGTGATCCCCCCGTTTGATGCCAAGCACGATCCTCTCTTGTGCATGGTTCTTAGTTCTTAGAGCAAATCTTTTTGTTGGGTTCCATGTTTCAGCTCCATAGGTGACTATCAGGAGTATGCATTGGTTATATCTTTTAAAAACTAATGGGATTTTTTTTTTTTTTTTTTTTCTTGCATGTTAAACTTGCTCTACCAAAGGCTTGCCAGCCTAGGGTGATTCTTTGTTAGATTTCTTCTTAGGATTTCATGAAGATTTGTTGTCTCAGATAAATGTTGTGGTCTACTTTCTTTAGTTTTGCATTTTCTATTTAGATTGTTCTATCTTTGTCCTCAACATATTCAAGAGAGTAAAAACATTGCAAATATACATGCACTTCATTCATCTCCCAAGATTTTTGCAAATGTCAACTTGGAGATAATTCTCGAGACTCTCTCGTCATGACTGTCAATTGGTCACTTTTCTTATGGCATGTAAACATGAAAACTGTGTTTAATATTCTTACATTTACATAATTGACAACTATTTCTTCTAACAGTGTGCATTTTGTGTGACATTCAAGTATAAGCTTAGGTAAAGTGGGATTTATAACGTAACATCTGGCTAGGGATGACTTATTTAGTTCAGTTTACGTTGTGAAAATAATAAGAAATACTTCTTCATAAATGTTTGTTCAGAGCCATCCTTCCCATTAATTGCGAATGATGGGAATTTCCACCATTACAGTTCTATGGCTCACTCAATTGAATTTCCATTTTGCAATTGATACCAACTCTGTTCTATCTGTGAGTTGGGGCTTGTTTCTTGCAATGGATTTGGGCTTTTATCTCGCAGATACTCTTCACGACCTGCCGCAATTAATGGGTTGAAAATTAGGGATATGAAAAGAGCTAGAAAGGACAAAATTCTAAGGACATGTTCTCATGAAGTTGATTTTAATCTTATAATGTTTTTGCATAATTTGTGCCAACCTTTTTGCTGGAGAGGGTTGGAATTTATTCAACTCGGTTGACTGTTGCATTCCTGCCCACCATCTTATGAAAATATACTCATATCTCGAATTCCATTTCATACTGAGTATGTAAATATAAAACCATGTGACGAGTAGGTGTGACTATCTAGAAACACAAAACATTGTTACCTTTCGGATATGGAGCTTGTTGTCAAGCTCAATTTAGGAAAGGAAATCTAACTTTTTTTCACGTACTAGGATGATGCAAAAGTTTCCAGCTTGCTTTTTTTTTTTTTTTTTGACAAAATATTCCACTCATATAAATTCATGGCATCATTATTCAGTCATCAAAGTATCTTCCCTGGCTTCCTACAACCGCAAACCACATTTCAGCTATATTGTGTATCGTAAAGTAATGATTATAATTTTGATTTAATGAGTTCAAGGATTTTTTTTTTTTTAAATATTTTGAACTTGTTGGAACCTCTGAATAGATGAGTATCACATGATGAGCAATAGTACGTCAGTGATGGGTCAGGAGAAAATGCTATCCGTGTTCTGTGTCACATTTTCAACTAGAGGACAGATGTCATGTAACAAAATCACTGACTTCCTAGTTCAGTCAAAAGACTTTCAAGTGCAACACTCTCTCTGCTGAAATTAGATTTTCGCAAAAAAAACCCTTTTGTATAAGCTTCAATTAAGGCACTATAGGTATTAACAAAATAAGATGACCTGGAGAAGAACCTTAAGTAAAGAGCAAACATATTATATATGGAAAGAAGCGAGGAAACTAGATTGTAGAGACCTTTACTGTGAGATGCTTTTGTCAACCCACAAAAATTACTCTGGAAAGCCCTGCATAAAATCTTTTTAGGGAATTTTTACTTCAAATTTGTATCGCAATGCACTTCTAAACCATAGAATTGAAACACACCAAACTTTCAATATGCTTTTAATTTGACTCTGAACTTTTTTTTATATATAGAACTTCAAGACCATGTTGTAGGTTTCAAAGCTACCTCAGATCGTATATCTAGTGTTACCATTATTCAAGTCTATGCTCCTTTCATTGTTTTCCAAGGAAGAGATAGACAACTTCTACCTATATTCCAAGATACAAAAAAAAGATAAGGATCAACTCTTATTTACTATAATAATGCCAATCATTTAAAGTCTGATATTCTATCTTGACTAGAATGAAAAATAATCCAGAGAATATCATGATTAAAGTGATTTTTAAAGAAATCTTTGTTTATATTAAAATTTTCCTTAATGACATATTCAAGTTGTTATTTCTTATGTATAACTAAGTAAAGTATACTTTCTTTGCTGTCTTGTATCGTAAAGTAAATTCTCCTTTGCTCCAGGATGTTTAATGGACACTATCAATCGTAACGAACAGCTGCAGATAATAGTGATAACGTAACAACTATTGAATAATGGCCAAAACTCAATCTGCTATAATAATTGAAAGTAGAGAGAAAACATTTTAACTATAAACATGATCTAGCTATTCTCTTGCAGGCAAGCACATTAAGTGCTCTGCATGAGCAAGGTCGAGTTTTTACACAAATCGACGTCTTTAATTTTGTAATAACTTCTGTAAAACAATCAATTTTTATAAAATTTGTCATCTTGTAGAGACCTTTATTGTGAGTAGCTTTTGTCAAGCCACAAAAATTACTCTGGAAAGCCCTGCATAAAATCTTTTTTGGGAATTTTTACTTCAAATTTGTTTCGCAATGCACTTCTAAACCATAGAATTGAAACACACCAAACTTTCATTATGCTTTTAATTTGACTGAACTTTTTTCTTGTCTGAAACAAAGATTCTCTAATTTGTAAATATATAACAGGAGTTTTAATTTTGAAAATGGAAAAGATTTCAAAAGTCGGTTCTAATGATTTATATAGAAAAATGAATTATTTTTAGTACGTGGCACTGTTGATTAGTATGTTCATTTTGTAATCAAGAGATTGGTGCTTCGAATTCATCCCCAAACTACTATTCTTTTTTGAACAAAAGTATAGTTGAGGACGTCCTATGTACGTATAATTGTTAGAGAAAACTGGACCAGTAAGAAAAATTTGCACCTGCATGAATAATCCATTTATAAATACCAGTAACAAAAAAAAAATCTCACCTGCACAGCATGTTAATATATTTGTAAAATTTTGAAAAATAATGAGCAAGAATATTTTGACATGGAATAAATGAAAAAATATTAATGCTGTGGCAAAATGAAATAATCTTATTTTATAAAGTTTAGTTACATGTGGGTAAATGCCATTATAAACGATTTTGTGCCACTGTGTTGATATTTGTTTTGTCTATTTTATGTTGAGATATTATTGTTCAGTATTTTGAAAGTTTTTTTTTCAATTATATTAACTCATTGTTCAGGTACAAATTTTTTTGTCTTATCTGTTGCTGGTATTAGTAAATGGATCATTCATTACTTGGTATCCAATCTTGAGATTACAAGTCAATTCCTACTCATCAACATTCTATGAGTTTGTAATTGTTGAATTCTTACCTATGCAAGGATTAAGAAATGACTGCTTTATGGAATGGCCTGTATTTTAGCCAGATCTGAACCTTATTGAAAATTAGAGCATCGTTAAAAGGTGCCTTTATGGGTCAGCAAGCCATTTTCATCCAAGAAGGAAACAATATCAATTGTTAGTTAATCCATCAATCCTGAAAAAATTCTGAATTTAACTTTCTCCATGGACAGGAGGCTGTTGAGGTCATGAAAAAAATAGAAATTATGTCAGCAATTACTGCTTTTCTATAGTGCTATTCAACCAAACTTTTTAAAATTTGCTTTTTAACATCTGCACCTGACACGGTCTGCAATTGCCTACTTCTGATGAAGCTAGACTGGTTGAGATCAAAACTAGTTATTATGACCAGCCCCTTATCAGGATGCAAGTTCCTGTGAAGGGATACCGTTACCCTAATCACACAGTCTACAGTGTACTCAATTAGCTGCTGAGTACAGTGGGAAATTTTGAAGTTTTTTACAATTATATTACCACACTGTGCTGGAAAATTTGTCCTAATGAAGAGTTATCCACTCCCGGAATTGAACCCTTCTGTGCTTGAGGCAGGTGTGCTAACCATTACACTATCCCCCAAAAAACCCTCAACAAGGTCAAATGCATTAAGTTTTCTCCTTATGAGATGAAACTGATATTTGTGTCAGGCTTACATTTCCACACTCTCAATAATCACTACCATAGTTTGTTTTATAGGTCATTTCTTTGAATGAATTATATTTATTTTGTCATTCTCATTCATTTTTTCATCCTTCTATCTCTTCAAATTGATTCTTTTGAGATTGTTGCATATGAATGAGAATATTTCAAATAGTCGTAATGTAAGGCCTTGGATTTTGTCAGATTCTGCTTAAACGTGAGGTATGTTTAACTGAAATTCAATGACTCAGAACGATTAGTTTTATTATTGTTTTATTGATTTGGATAATGTAATTACACACTGTGAGGTCTTTTTATGATACAGTGCACTAGATCGTATTGAGTTTTCTGGATTATTCTTTGAAGATGTTGAATTGCTGGAATTTTTCAACCTGTATCACTTTGAATTGTTCAATACGATGGCTCAGTGTATCTTTATTCTATGTGAAGATGATATCTACTGCTATAGAAGTGAAATCTTATTAGTACTTTTCAAGAAGGTTGAAGGTTGATATCGAACATGCTTTTATTCGTAAAGAAATAACAGATTTAGTTGACAACTATGTAGTCATTAAGTGACTACCTATAGAAATGACTTTGCTTCATTTCGAAAACAATCAATAGTAATAAGTTTTACTAACCCAGCAAGGAACATAATCTCACTAATAAATTTACATAGTTTTGTGGAATGCCTTATTGTAAATTTTTGTGAAATACTGCAAATTATTTTTAGAGTAATGGTTTTCGGTTGCCTTTTGTATCAAAATAAGTTACAATTTAGAAGACCAATAACTTCTTGAACAGGATTTGTTTGGTACAAGATGACAAATAAAAGTTGATATCCTGTCTCAAACTACTACCATAGAGTGATGTTGGGTAGTATCGTTCATTTCTTACTAGTTGCCAACTCTGAGGTCATGCGCCCCCGATTAGATACTTTCGTCTGTTAGTATTGGCTTACACCAGGCTCAGTTGTCTGGTTTGAGTCATTTTTCATTTTGTTCACTTGGGCAGAATCAAATAATTGTCAATTTTTTTAGGGCCTAATAATTTGATATCCTCTATCCAGTCTTTGCTTCCTTCAGAAATTGGCACTCCTGGATTTTTTTGGGGGGTGGGGGGGCCATATCAATGAGGATACATGATTTTTAGAATGATTTTTTTTTTTTTTTATTCTATAACTAGGAACAGTTATTCAGTTTCTCTATCAACAAGTTGTATGCTTTTTTTTTTTTTTTTTTTTTCTTTTCAATAAAATAGTAAATTTGTCTCAAGTACACGAAAGTGCCACTTGGAATGGAAAACCTTTTTGATTAGATCAATCCTGTTTCTTTGTTGCCAACCTCATGATGTATATGGAGGATTACATTTGACCTAATTGGCTAATTTAGAAAAGCTTTGGGAGTTCCTCACTGGGCACCCATGAACAAAACCATCTGTTACAGTCATGAATTCAGTACCAGTTAAAATTGCAATCTGATTGAGCATATAGATTATAAGTCCTCCAGATTCCATTTCTCAACTTCCTATTTCTTATACTTTTTTAATGAAAAAAAAATGGCAGGATTTTGATTTTTCTCCATGAGAATTTTAGCATGAACTGTCTATACCATTTCCTGAGCAAGTTAAGAATTAGAGCATGCAAATTGAAAACAATGGCTAGGAAAGTAAAAAAAAAAAATGTTCATGAATTGTATCAAGTGGCATGTTACAAATAATTTAGCTAAAAAAAAAAATGAACATTTTGCAATGATTGAAGCAGATGTAATTGTCTAATTATTCATGTACATCAATACATTTTTGTTGCTGTTGTTTTTAATTTGCTTCGGGAAAATGTATAGATAGGTGTTGATAAATCAATTAAGCCGGCAGCTTTGTTCACATTGTCAGTATTTGTGAATCTTTGTCTCGTATTATAATTTCAACGTCACTATTCCTGACTAAAAAATAACTAATTGAGCCGTGGAAAACAGACTTCGACATTGCCGAGAGAAGTTAGTTCCTGTTTATCTATCAAATATAGTCTTTGTAATTAATAAATTTTTTTTTTTCCCATTCATTAACATTAACCTAATATTATTTATTCTTAAATATGAGATAACGATTTTTGTTTTCTTTTCTAAAGGAATAATCAAGATTAGATATATTGCTGTTATTTATAATCATTAAGTGTGAAGGAAACTGTATGAAAAACCTGACATCTTGTATATCATTATTTTATGGTTTTGTCTCGTACAAAACTATTGGATTGAATAAAAAAATTTACTATTGATTTTTATGTATAGATTTTAAAAATTAGGTAAGTTCTGGGAAAGTCATGATCATTTAGAAGGCAGTTTTCTCAAATTGTGCTGGGTTTGATCTTTGCTATAATTCTTCAGAGAGAGATGTAAATAAATAAATTTCTATTTATGTATGCTGGTATATTTCTTAACAGCCTTTTTAAGCTCTGTTGTTGGACATAAGGTTTCCCCAAATAAGTGTAAGACGCAGGATGTGGTATTGGGCCTCATCCTGCCAAGCTGACCCATGATATGTTGGTAGGGGGGCAAGAAATTGATGTATGCCTTGTGTGAAGTGAACTCAAACTTTCTCAGCTGGAGTTAGACCACGGCTCACTGATCCTTTTCTCTGTTGCCAGTATTTTAGTGAGTATAATCAGATAGAATCTTTAGCTTTTGTATTCTACACTCAGTTGTTCATTCCGTAACTATTAAAGATTTGACACTTCATTATTTACCTTCTGGCAGATCAAATAGAAAATAACAGATGTTACAATTCATCTGAACTTGACTTTGGAGTGTGAGACAATTGTATTCGGATTCCTAGAAATACTCGATAGATCAGTGGTTCCCGACTGGCGATGTTTGAGGGTACCAGGTGAAGACGAAAGTTGTGGTGAATGTTTTCTGGCTTAAGGGTTGGGGGGGACGGGGTGATGCAATAATGGAGTATAACTGAGCAACCAAAGGTCTGAATTTTCTTTACCAATGTTGGACAATTATAAAAATGAAACTAATGCTTAACATAGAGCTGTCTAATTATATGCAAAATAAAATTATTCTGTTGCAACAAACTTGAATGGAGGTGGGTACTAGTAATCTTAATGATAAAAGTGGAGAATAAACTTGCGAAGGTTGAGAACCCCTGACATTGTAGTATATTTAACCTTCTAATTTATGAAAAGAAATGATCTCTTGTAGATTTTGGCAGAAATCATTTCCTTCTTTATGGTTTTAATAACATGCTCAGCAGCTGTACAATTATTAAATTGAGCTAATTAATATAAAGCTGTCTAATTATATGCAAAATAAAATTATTTAAAATTTTTCTTTGTTGCAACTTATTTAAATGGACGAGGCGGAGGAAATAGTAATCTTATTGACAAAAGTAAGGAATGACCTTGGAAAGGTGGATAACCATTGCTATAGATTATAATTGTTTTCTTTTCTATAAAATATTGAATTTGTCTCAGATACATGAAAGTGCCACTTGGAATGGAAAACGTTTTTGATTAGATCAATCCTGTTTCTTTGTTGCCAACTTCACGATGTATATGGAGGATTATGTTTGACCTATTTGGTTAATTTAGAAAAGCTTTGGGAGTTCCTCACTGGGCGCCTCTAAACAAAACCATCTGTTTTAGTCATGGATCCAGTAGAACTTCACCCTTAGAAAGACCTCTTCATACATGTTTATACACATTTAAAATTTCATAGTTGTCAGTGCAATGTGAATGCAAATATCCAATCAGTCAGATGAAAAAAGTAAAACTTGACCAACGAAGCCTGGGGCTGGAGACAACTCTGAGATAGACACATCTAGTAGTTATAAGAAAACAATATCTCAATATTATTGACTTTGTTTTTTTTTTTCAATAGCATTTTTGGAAACACAATCTTGAAGTGCATATTGATTCACTGTTGCATCAAAAATGGCCTATCTAACCAACCAGCCAAGTCCGTGTGTCATTCTTGGGAGATCCTGGTCTCATCTTTGGGACAACCACCTTAAAAATTTGCCTGAGTATTCTAGGCATCATTTAAAAAAACTTGTTTCTTTTTCCCCCCAAAAAGTGCTTTTTTGGGTCTCTACGGTCATTCAGGATCAACAAAGCCCAAATCTTGTGCTGGTATTTCTTCAAGAAATTGAAGATGTTCTGGTGCACATGTGGGCTACGATGATTCATTTATATGTGGTACCAGTATTTATTCTGTTTTTTTTTTTTTTGTATCTGATTATGAATAAATGATTATCTTCCATCATGATGTATTTGGAATAATGATCCCAAGATTTGGAAATCTCATTTATGCAACTTGATCTAGGCATAATTCAATCATTATAGGGTTAAGTGAAATATGCTTCCTGCACAACATAAGATACCATTATACATAGATATTTACCTACATTTTTATAAGTCACATGATGACACAATTGAGCTATAGAACTGCATTGACTGAGATTCCCATTATCTACAGTTATTCGGTTTCTAGATCTGGGGCTATACCTACAATCAAATATAAGTTGACGTATGATTTAATCTTATCACCAAATAGCATTCTCACCTGTATATTCAATGAAGAATCATAGCTTTATGGAAAACTGGATTTGTATCTTTTCAGAAGTTGAAAAACTGTCAACCTTAAGGTTTCTTCAGTTTTCAAGTTGGTCAGGTTGGCTGGCTGGCTTTGTATACATCATACACAACATTTTCTTCTTATTAGGTCTAGCAAAAAAAACTTTTTTTCTAACCCCGGAGGGAACTTTTAGCTGGGGTGGAGGAGTCAATTTGCAATTTAAATTTAAATTGAATACTTAGTTTGTGTCTTCTTGTTTAGTGATCACTGCCCAACAAAATGCAAGAGAAGTAACTTATTCATTGATCACCCAGTTTTCAAATTTTTTATAATTGAACAGCCCTTAACGTGATAAAAGATAATGATCATGTGACGGTTTCTATTGAGTGACTAAGCAGACCTGTTATCAGTAATTCTGTTTTCCTCCGTACTCCAACACTTGAAAAGAAATTTCAACTAAATTAGCAACGTGTCGTATTCAGAACCATTCAGCAATATAATCGATCCATGGTCAGTGCTGATTTGGTTTTCTAGGCTAAACGTCTTTTAAATTCTATGGCAGTAAATAGATTTGACTGAAACAAATTTGTTTCATGTTTTTTGACATTAACATTAGAAAACAGATCATATTGATATGTGATTATGCATGTGTCTCTCTCTCTCTCTATCCCATATATATATATATATATATATATATATATATATATATATATATATGTATGTATATAATAATGTTATTAAGAAATAGATATATGATCTGACAGAACGACTTTAAATTGCGTTATATTGTATTGAAACTCTTTGAAATTATCCCTTTTATTTACACAGTGAATGTATCTTTTGGCCTAGACATCGCAAATAGAATGAACACTCCAAGAATATGGGGCTGCTGCAGGTATATAATATGTATTTTGAGTCATTCTGTCTGATCATATATCCATTCGTTAATAATATATAACTCTACTTGAAATGATGTCCCATTATTACACAGTGAATGTATCATTTGCCCCAGACAACACAAATAAAATAAGCAATTGAAGAAAGTAAGACTGCTGCAGATATATGATATAAAGCAATTTATTGTCATTCTGTCAGATCATGTATCCATTTTTGTATTTATGTATATATATAAGCATACCTACTCATGGATTCTAATTAGTATACTTAGAGAATTGGTAGAAATATTTGCTTAGCATTATTGGCTAGTTGAAAGCCTTTCCATTGTACAAAATGACGACTTATATCTAGCTTTGCTATTAATCAACATCAAATAGAAATCACAACAATCAATAGATACCGCTCACATGACCAAGGTCTTTTGGCAGCATGCTGTGTTGGGGATGATCACCGAAACAGTTGGGGAGGGGGAAAAGGATTGATCAATGAAAAAGTTACTACTTTTGACTTTTGTTGAGCAACGATCACTAAAAAAATTTGAATCTTTACGAAATAGACACAAACTGAGGGATCAACTTAGCATCAATGTACATTGTAAATTGACCCCCCTCCTCACTAAAAACCTATGGGGGTAGGGGGTGATTTAAAAAAAAAAAAAATTTTTTTTTCCTAGACATAAGGAGTAAATATTGGAATTTCCATCTCTGGATCTCAATTGGTATTGCCTTACATGCATCATACATTGATAGAGCCAGCCAAGCTTAAAAACTGAAAAAACCTGTGTTGATAATTCTGATGACTGTTTCAGTTGATGGTTTAAAATGGGCTTAGAGCAAAATTTCCATTTCCATTGCACTCTGGACTATTTATTACATTCAGAATTTCTTTTGTCCTCTTTCCCTGATTTTCTTCTGGAAAGAAAATGTAACTCCTATTCTGGTTCACCCTCTTCTTCACTGCATTGCTCTTAGAGATTTCTCTGTTCTGCCCTTTCAGGATGAAACTACCAAATCTCTAAACTGAGGTATATTTCAAATTTACTTCATGATCACAATGGTCTCTCATCTAAAAAAAAAATCATATTCTCTATTTTAAGTATGTTAAAACCAAGTTATAGTTTGTTGCCATAATCTTGTAAGTGCTGTGCAGTAGGAATCTATCTCTGTATTCTACTGTTCATATATATATATATATATATATATATATATATATATAAAATAAAAAGCTTTACAGCTCTAAATACAGAACACATTAAAGACATATTTTGTATCACTTCAGTCACTCATTTTGTTAATATCTGTCAATGTAATTTTTCTTCTGGTTGTACGTGTTTTTTTGTTTTGTTTTGTTTTTTTTTGTCCCCCCCCCCCCATACTTTGTTATTATGGTACTATACGTAGATTTTCTTATATTGAATGATCAGTTGTTCACCATGTAACCATTTTGGGGATCTTGAAAACAAAACAGTTATATCAACATTGCACCCCAGCAGTATCGATCAGACACACCCTCTCTTTCACTTATGATTTTAATATACAGTTCATGTCAAACATGTAGTTTATTTTATACAGGTTATTATCAAAATGTATTCTATATGTATGTTAACTTGTTCTCAACATAATATTTTTTTGAAACCAGGCTTACTTACATTGGTTACCCAAAAAACTTATTTAATTATGAGAGATTAGTAAGTATAACAGATGTGACTTGCTGTTCCTGTCATTTCACCACGTGAATATTAAATCTGTTGTGTTGGTTTTAAACTTGTGATATCATCTTTAAGAGAACTAATTAAACTGAAATAGTTAAAGTTGATCTCTACCAACAACTCCAACCAAAATATTTGACCATTTTCTTCCCCACTAACCTTAAAGGTAATTTTTGCACATCAAATACCATCTCGCTTCCATCAATTCCTCCCCCCCCTTAAATTCTCAAATGAATTATCCTTATATGCATGGTTGAAATGAAACGAAACCACTTTCTAGCCAGTAGTAACACCTCAATGGGCTATTACATTAATATACTTTGACAATTTGTCACTTGGCATTCAATTCTCGATCTTCCACCTGCCCATCTACCCATCAGTCAGACAAATGGACCAGAGCCAAATGTTTTATATATATATATATATATATATATATATATATATATATATATATATATTGAACCTGTGCAATATTCCCATATTAAAGGGTAGGGAGGAGATGTATTTATATTGGTGGCATATTCAAGTTGGATTTTTCTTTTTTTTCTTTTTTTTTTCTCTTATTTTGACATTTTAAGGACTTGGAATTTATATTTGCTCTCTGTTCACATTAGAAAGATGCCTGATATAATCTAAAGGCCAACTCATGAATGACCGAAATGAATTGGTGCTAAACGCTAGCTGATCTCAATAGTACTTGAAGGGGTAATTACAGGCCGGATAACTGATATATGTAGTATAATATATTGATCAAAGTAAAAGGTTCCCGAGTCAGGTTCAATTCCCCTCCCCTTCATCTAGACATTTGAGGGAGCGACAAAAACAGAACACTCTGATCTGAGACAGTCACAGATGTAAGACCAAGAGGGCATCGTTCTCTAAAACGAAGTTGATAATGTAAGTAATTTGAGTATGTGGTAAATGATGTTGGTGTTTTTAGTGTTTCAAGCTCTGTGTTCAACACTGCATAATGATGTAAGTATTACAGAAGAGAGACTTCCTGAAATGAAGGCGTTAAGTCTAAACAAAATCAACAATTGCTTCAAGTTCAATAGAGTAGTATAAGTTGGGTTGAGTTAGTCCTAAATAGGTTCCTTATTCTGATTTTACTGGTTTATTTTCAAATGTTTTAATTCCTTATTCTCTTGTATGATAAGAAACTATCAACTAAAACTGTCGCTATTTTCAAGTTGGTCCAGCTGGCTATATATATATATATATATATATATATATATATATATATGTGTGGATATAGATATATAGATATAGATATAGATAGATATATAGATATAGATATAGATAGATATATGTATATATAAATAACGTGTACAGGCCACACTAATGGAACTAGAGGGCTGAAAATTTCAACATTTACTCTTTGTCTAGTATTTTCTTGTTATTTGCAATTTATGTTCATGCTGAATTGGTCCTTAGTTTGTGCCTGCTTGTTTTTCTAAAATCAAGATTTTTTGTGATCCATCAAAATGCGAGAAAAGTAACCTATTCATTGATCATCCCCAACACGACACGTTAGTCACTATTGGTGCTGGTGTTCTTATTGAGTGACTAACCAGATCTGTTTTGTGTTCTTTCTGATTTATCTACCTCAGTTTAAAGTATATTGCTGTCAAAAACTTGAAAACAGTCTTTCTACAGTAAAACAGCAATTGATATAAAATAAGCCTTTCATCTGTTTCAACACTACTGCTTTCTCTGTGTACTTTCCCTCTGTATTCCTCCTGTGTCTCTCCCTCTCTTAAGTTTTGGTTCTGTGACCTGTTGACCTTCCTATTTCTCATTATCAGAATAAATGGATCTTTTCTTCAAAGATTCCTCATGCAACCAACACAACACACAAGGCTTCAAACATTCACAGTGTTGTCTGCTAATAAAGATAATGGCTTGACAGATAAGGATGGTGAGTGGTGAGAAGAGAGAGAGAGAGAATAGAAAACTTACCCCCCCCCCCCGCTAACTCATTCAAGACTACTACCAATGCTACAATAGCAGCATTTAAAAGCAGTCCCCCAATTCAACTGGGTGGTGTGTATGCCTCTTCTGTTGGAGCAGGGAAGGGTCAAATTCCTACTTAGCCCTCAATTACAACTAGGCAGCCATGTTTAAACAAATATAATCTTTTGTAGAATTACTTAGGTAACAGTAACTAACACCTACCTATGCACGCACACACACTGCAGCCACTAACTTAAGCGTGCATACACATACTTGGCCCATGAGTAAAAGTGTGTGTTGTGATATATGTATATATTTTTATTTCACACACCATAAAAATGTTTGCTCTGAGGAAGCATCAACTGAGGTCCTTTAATGTCAAAAAATTTAGCTCGATATATTTCTTGAAACCGTTTCATTATGAATTTCAGTCAACGTTGCTCCTATTTACACACGTAGACGTATATGATGACAGAGAAATTTAGTAACAGCTGTACTTATTGATTATATCGTTGTTGTCATCTGGTCCACTCGTGTGGGGGTTGATCTACACTTGTCTCAAAAAGTGCCTTCCAGAGTAAAATCTATTTTTCTAACTTTTACTCTTTGTTATTCTTTTGTTGTAGTAGTGAGAAATGATCTAAAATTGTATCTTCTCAATTTAGTGATAACATCTGAAAGGTCCTCTGAAAAGAGACATTTCCATTTTGTTGTTGTGAACTGGACAAAATTAGGTCTTACTTTGTCTCCAACTTCTCACTGCAGTTTAGTGGTTAAGAGTGTTTGCTCTGAAATCATTTTCTGGAATGTGCCGAGTTCAATTATTAGGACTGCAGTTTGACACACTGCAATCTACCAGTTTACCCTCGTAACATGTTGTGGGGTGCCAATTACACAAGTAGATCTGTGTTGCATTGAATGGTTCTGTGGCACAAGAGAACAAAAACTTGTTCATTCTATGTCTATGAGAGGTTATTTATCCAAGTGAATTTTGAGGTGTAATGTAAATGTCTGACAGTCATCTTGGGGAAAAATGGTTGGCAACTTTTTTTTTGGTGCGTTTCTGCTTCTACACCATTCAACTTCAACTATCATCACCGCCATAAAAGGAAGATTTGAAAATTTTTTTTTTTTTTTTTTTTCTTTCCCGTGAAGGAGGATCAAGAAACTAATCGATAGAAATTGATAATCTGTTAATTACCTTTGCTGACGAAGTTAGAGAGGTATATGTATTTGATTGTGTTTGTCTATCTGAATGTCCATGAAATCTCAGAATATTCCATGGATTTCCATGAAATTTTGTTGAAGGATGGGCAATGGGTTAAGGAACGTGTTTACATTTCTAATTGGGATATTTTTTATTTTTTCCGTACATTTGACTGTTCACAAGATATCTCTAAAAATACTTGATGAATTTCAAGATTTTGTTGAAGGATGGAAACACTGGAAGAAATGATTAAATTTTTGGGGCAGATCAATGCCCAGTTACCTCCCCAGTGTCATAGTTATACGGTGACCTCGTAATATTGCCAAAATTTCTCACCTATCCACATGGTATCTTCAAAAGTTCTCAGTGGAAATTTGTAGAAGATTTGATAATAGGCTACAGAAGTGATTAAATCTTTGGGCATATCCATGCTTGATTTCCTCCCTTACGTTGTTATATCCACATCAATGTCGTTGAAGTCCATATCTATTCACCCTATATCTCCGAAAGTTCTCAATTAAATTTTGTGAAAGGATGAGCAATCTGCTAAGGAGGGTGTGCTCTCTCTTCTCTGGATATTTCACTAGTTTTATTAGGAGTTATGCAAATTTCAAGTTAATACTTCGATACTTTCATTTTGACTATTAAATTTTTTTCCATTGAATCTTAGCAGTTGAAGGGAATTATTAGTGTATTTCAAGAAAAGTCAGTTATTGCTTTGACTGTGTATGACTGATATATTAGCATTTTTTTCTTATTTTTTTTCCTTTCAAGGTAGAATGTACTGATAGCAGTAGAGATGAGATGGGAAAGACTCTTTAAAGATGCAGATGCCCACTCATAGGCACAGATCATGCTTAGAAGACTTCTTTGCTAGAAGTTTCCAATCTTCTATTCACTCTATTTCCATTTACTTCTTCTTGTAACATTTCACTGCAGCCCCACAAATGGCCTGCCCATCCAACCAGCCAATGAGCTACACATTCTTCTCTCATTGCCTGTCTATATGTGCCTTCGAGTGCTCTTGGTCATATGTTCGGGGCTTCCGCCTTGAGTATACCTCTGGGCACCATCTAAAAATCTTTTGTGGGTCCCTATGGTCATTTTGGACCAACAACACCCAAATCTTGTGCTGGTATTTTTTTTTTTTTTTTTTTTTTTTTTAGATGATTTTTTTATCAAAGATTGAAAAAAAACAAAAACTTTTCATTTTTTTCCTTTTTTTTTTTTCTTTTAGATGAATTTAAATAATTTTTTAGATAATTATTCGTAGGACATGTGTGGGCTGTGATGATTCATTTATGTGAGGTACAGATATTCGCATATACTTTTTCTTTCTTGTAACATTTCAGACAATTTTATATGAAATATATATATATATATATATGTACTTTGTTTCTATAACCCTTATATATTTCTGTATTTTCTTTTTTGTTACAGCACCTGCAGTAGGAGATGCTGAGAAGATGCTGGCCTGGTGGAGTGATTCTGAAAGAGAGGATGTTGCTTCTATGCATGACTGTTGTATCTTCCCTCCCTGTTGTTCAATACCCTTGACACACCTCAACAAACAGCTACAGCACCAATGCAAGTTGGTGCTCTTAAGCAGAGCGGCACTACCACTGACTCTGCCACAGGCACATTGTGCCCAACATAATGTCCAGTACACTATGCTTCAGCTGGCCTGAGCCAAACTACTGACTTTAAATCTTCTCTTAGCACAACTCTTGGGTTTAACGCCTTCCGTGTTTTAAACCTTTTTGGAGTTTCTCCCGCGTGCTTTTTTTACTTCTTGGTTAAACCTTATTTCAAAATAAGAATTAGTTATATTGATTTATTTATGATTATTTTTTTATAATTATTTCATTGCTTTTAAAAATAGATATTTATTTTATCTCTGATCATAATTCATTTTTTCTAAATTCTCATTTTTGCACATTATTTTTTTTTTTTTTTTGGCAAAAGTTCTTTTTATTTACTTATTTTGTTTATTAATCTAATTTGATCACCTATCCTCTACAGAAAAAAAAAAAGAAAAAAAAAATACTCTCAAAACTTTTTTCTCCATATTTGATATTTTGGGAAGAAGACCGAGAAATCTTTTTTTATTTTCTTTTTCTTTTTGTATACGTGATCTCAAGTCATGGAAAACTTACAGAAACATATATCCTTCTCTTCAAGTAGTAATAACCCTACTAGCAGCAGCTCTAATAATAATAATAATAATAGCAATAATAATAATAATAATAATAATGCTGCAAAAAGTCCTGCCCCAGATGTTGCAACTATGGGCCTGAACCCAGGCGGGGGTCAACGGTCAGTTTTTCACGTCAAGGTTGATCATAATTTTTACTCAGAGGAAGAGAGCAAGCATAGAGATAACCTGCGCAATTATAAGGAAATGCACAAAAAGTTCGATGAGGCTGGCTCTCGTCTGGCAGACGCATTTGCCAATTCACTCAAGGATACAGTGCATGACGGTTTCGCTAAGAAATGTAACACGGTGCTCGGCAGTGTGTTTGGTGGTAATAGCCTTGTTATGGCGCAAATTGGTGAACTGGGCAATTTGCTCTCGGGTGTACTGAACAAGATGGATACAAAAGAGCAAGAAGAAAAACAGATGTCTTATAACCAGGTGAGACAACGACGACATACTTTGATCTCTGTCAAACTTTCCAGAAATATTACTTCATTTTATTTTTAATCAATAACGTCTGTAGGTGCTTAGTTTTCTAAATTTCTCCTTGTTGTGTATATATAGAAGAACTTTCCAAGTTTTACTAGCAAACAGTCCTCGCATAACTGACTTATATCCCAGGTTGCCTCCTTTTAAAACAATGGTTACAAAAGAAGAGGAAATCCAAGTAGGTGATCTGGCATTGCCCCTGAGCAAAATGCTGTTGAGGATAATTATTCAAGAATAACCGTATGCTTTGAACAAAGCAGCAATGTGGTCATAAAAATCTGTATATATTGTCTATAATTGGAATGGTTTCAATACTATTTCTTAAGATCAATAGCCAAAGTATTTTATCATTAGGAGCATGCTCTTGGGTGCTTACTTGCCGTCCCTTTAATCTTGGACAAGATTTCCAACAGTACCACTTCCCCGGTCTTACTATGCATCCCCCCTCGCTAATTTCAGAGTCTGCTCCCTACTCCATACTGGTGTGTTTGTGGGTGGGACAACAACTGATTTATCAAAATTTTCCCATCGAAATAACTATTAAACAATGCAAGGGGTAGGGCTTGTTGGATTGATTGTGTTTATAAAAGACTTTTCAGTGCGATATTCTTTGTTTTTGAAAACCAAAGAATTTTCTTGGTCCTATCAATACTGTGTTTTTTTGTTTTTTTTTGCTCCCCATGTGCCTATGCCATCTTCAATGTAAATCTTTCTTATATAATTTTGTTCTGTTCAAATCCTATTAAATTGTTTTGGTGGCCATAGCCCCCTCCCCTTTTTTTAAAACTGGGACAGATTTTCCACCCTCCTGCTTATTTTGACCCCACCTCCCCCCTTATCAAATAGGGACAGATTTTCCACCCTCCTACTTATTCTGACCCCACTTCCCCCTGCAATCAAGCACCTCAAAGTACATAATAGTAACGTATAAAAAGCTAGTCCAAGTTGAGAATATAGTATCTAAAAAAGCATTTTTCTAAAATCCATGCCCAACCTATTTGAAAAATTTCCTTTCATATTTATTCAGTTCCTTATTTCACTTTTTGATTTTACATTTTCAGGTAATGCTAAAATGTTTGCTCTTATTTCTCAAAATTCAGCAAGATTACCACAACCAGTGTACAGAAGCGATATCTTCATTTATTCAAAGTATCAACCAGCAGTCGAGTACTGATCTTCTGTCCTTATTGGTCAGTCTAGACTTGACCAGTGGCCAGCTGTCCCAAGCTAACTCAGACTTTACCTCTTTACAAAGTGGTGGTAGCAACAACGACAATAATACCAATGTTAACAATAACAGTAATGAAAGTAAAACGGAACTGAAATCGGAGGCTGCGGCGTCGGGGCCTGCTGCCAGCCTGTCCACGACTGTGACCGATTGTAATCTACGGTCAGCAGCAACAGGTCCGAATGGTCAAACGCCGAACAAACTGTCATCGATGCCCTCCGCTTGTCCCTCTCCTTCATCGTCATCATCGTCGTCGTCTTCATCGTCTTCCGTTTTCTCTTCGTCACTTGAACCTTCATTCTCTTTGTTCACTAAGCTGAATGAGTTGTATATCCCCATCGGTCAGACTGCTGGTCAGTCTATGGACGCTGACAATGTTCCATCCACAACTGCTGCTGTTTCTTCTTCTTCTTCATCATCTGCTGCTTCCACAGTCTTGACCTCCGACTCCCAGGGCCCTTCACATTGGCCAAAGGCAGGAGTGCAGCCGTTGGTCGGGGCTATTGGTAATAATGAGAAAGGAGCATCTACCTACGTGAAGGGCTCTGTAGGTAAAGGTGAGTGATACGAAAGTCTGTTTTTTATTTGTGCATTCAATTCTTTTTTTCACTTACCCAGTGCCCATTCCAAATGGACGTGTATGGAAGAAGTGTTGCCTGCTCTAAAAAGAGCTCATAAAAGCATTTTAAAACATCAAAATATTCAAAAGAAAAATTTGCCATTTTATGGCCATTAGTAATAGCTAAAACGGCTAGGAAATAGCTAAAAGTAGGCCAAAAGCACTAAAAACGTGCTACAAATAGGACCAAATGTTGAATTTTTGCACTGCCAGAACAAGGAAAATACTAAATGCGCTAAATTGGCAACACTATTTGGAAGTGTCCGGACTTGGTGTGAAGCAGCCTGCCCATAATTTTTGTGTAATGTAATTTTCCGTTCATCCCATGAAAATACAGCTTCAAATTATTCCGGTTATTTCTTTTAGTGTTGCTAATTTAGATATTAAATCTAAATTTTTCACCTCTAATTTTATGTGGAAGATCTGAAATCTTTTTTAATTATTTTTATTAGATTTCTCGAGAACCACTGATCTCAGAAACTTCAAACATGACTCTTTACTGCCTTGTGTGCAGACTAATATATTTGGCAAATCTTGACTACGTACAGTTGCCAGTTGTTGTGTAATTGTGGTTTGTTATATTTTGGAGAACTGCTGATTCAAACAACTTGGAACTCTACACTGCGATGCCTGATGTACTGACTAATATATCTGGCAAATGTCAAGTTCATACTATGGCCAGTTGTCGAGTTGATGTATGCACACACCCACTGAGATTTCTTGGATAGTTAGAAATAAAAAAGTTTCATTGCAAACTATCATGTGCCCATTTGATATACAATCAGATTTTTTTTTTTTTCCTCCCAAAGGTTCAAATGATATAGAAAGTTAATAAACTGTCTGATTTTGATGGGATTGGTAATTTGTGATTTCAATTGGTCAATTTTCAGAGAAATGTGTATATTCATAAATGTGTATTATAATTTAGTTAATGTTCATTTTGATCATACTTCATCTTTGCAGAATAGATGTAAATTTTTCAAGCATAAAATCTATTTAAAAAAAAAAATCTATTTTTATTAGATCTTACTCTTCAAGCTTTATTTTATTCCATTTTATTATTTTTTTGTTCGATAGTTCAATTTTTACAAAAATGAAAAGACCATTCTTAATTTTATCTTTGGGTAAGAAGTCAAAACAGAAAGAAGAGGCCTATAACACAATTAGACCAATACAAAGTGCACTATGTGCTTATTAAATTTTGGTGACCAATTTTTCTATTCTTCATGGATGATTTGGTTAAGGAAAAAATATCCTACGAAGATTCAAAAACCTAGAAGCAGTATTGTATTATCACTAATCAAACTATTTGTTAACTTGAAAGATTTTTACAGTTATATAAATTTGTTGACTGACTCCTGTCCATATTAGAAGCTTCAGTTTTTATTTATTAAGATATTGACCCAAATATGGATTAAGCATCCCAGAATTGATTGCATTGAAAAAGAATATATTCTGAGTCTTTACTGGATGATGTCATCTCTGTTGCCAGTCTTATAAACATGAACAAATATGATTTGTTTTATTTATCTTAAATATTTGAATTTTCAATATCAGATGAAGTATTGTTACACAATATTTTTACTATTAATTTTGACTACATTTTACCTTCATCTTAATTTTTAGTTTCTTCTTCTTCACAACTTTGATATGGTTCAATTCAAAGTTGTGATAAAAAGAAACTAAGAATTTGGAAATGTGTTACTAGAATTCATCCAATATTGAAGATAAATTGAAATGAATCAAAAAAAATTGTGTTTGTTTATCTCTGAGATTGGTGATGTAGGGGTGACGTCATCTGGTGAAGAATCAAAATGTATTTTTTCTTTTTCAATTTGATTAAATCCAGGGTACCTAATCCATATTTGGTCTAAGATCTCTATCATAAAGAAATTACGTAAATTCTTGAGCAAAGCACAAGTATGTATTGTCTTCAGTGATCATGATTTGAAGCAGATTCATTGCCACTGAGTAGATTTTACCGATAACATTTAGTGCATGTTAGTATTTCCCTCATTCTCTGAGAAAAGGTCTTTTGTGTACTGTTCACTTAACATTTTTATGTATTGCTATCTGCGTGAAATAATGAATCCATTATACCCAATGGGGCTTGAATATGCATCTTCTGAATTCTTCTCTTACAGTGTATGTGGGAAAGGCAAAACAATCCCTCAATGTAGGTTAATTAAACTTGCCTGTGATATTTATGAAACAGTTATTGAGTTTACAAGCCTTTCTAAAGAGGATGCTGCCATGAAATGAAAGTTAATCATTAGTAAACCACAGTCACTGATTAATTGTCATAGTTGGTTAAATTATTCTTTTTCTCCAAATTAAATTTCAATGTTTTATGAAGCTTTTCTGTAATTAATGTCTAATTTGATTCAATGGTTGTAAGTTAGTGAATATTGCATTTAGTTTCATTTATTTTCTATTGATGATTTCTGTGGGAATAAACCTGAAAACTCATTTTTTTTTTTTTTTCTATGTAGGTTTGTTTGTTTGTTTGTTTGTTTAATGGTCTCTTTTATCCCCATTCTGCATCTTTCTCTGAACAGTAATTTTATGAATTGATTAACTTTTTAAGTTAATTGAATTCTGTGATCAAACATTTTCATTAATTTTTTTATTCATGCTTTCTTTATCTTGTTGTTGCATTTTATTACAACTTTTTTGGTCAAGTAGTATCTGTTAAAGATGTGGCATAGAGGTGGACTCTAGGTGAGGAGGAAGTAGCTTCCAACAAGATTTGAACTCTCATCCAATAATCTAGTGTCTTATCTTTCATTGATTTACGTTAACCAATTTGGTCATGGAATCCTCTGGCTCTCCATATCTGACCTTGAAAAGTCCTTGGAGCCCACATAGATTCAAAACTTTCCTTCACTCAACATCCAGAACACACAGTAAACACTGCAAACAGGATACTTAGTTACATCAGACTTACAGTAAGAAAATCTCAATGCCGACTTGCTATTATTCCTGTACAAATCATTCCTCAGACATCATCTCATTTGCCTTGTCTGCATGGTCTTCCCACATGAAATACATACAACATATGTCATACTCACAGAGACTTCAGCAGTTGAACTTGGAAACTCTGGGCTACAGAATAAAATACACTGGCCTGTTGAAAACATTTGAATAAGTAGGTATACATTTGATGTCAATTGCCACGTATGCCCCTACAAAGAAATGTTCCTGCTCTCACTCTGTACATCTGGAGACTTCCGACTCAGGAGGCCATTATTATTGGCAGCAATTTCTTTGGAGCTAGAATAGTCAAACTTATCAAACAATCTTTATCCATACCATGATTTCATATCAACCCTTCAATTTCAAATACAGCATGTAATCAAAAACTCCCCAACACACGGAAAGAAATGACTCTGTCCACTAATTCCCATTCAAGTCCATTTTTTTGCTGGATTGCTAGCAGGGAAGATAGAGGTGTCATAAGTCTCGAGCCCTATTGCCACTTATCAACTTCTGCTTATTCTAATGATCAGAAGACATTTGATCTACAAAGTTGTCATAATAACCAACAATAGGATGGAGAAAAGACTTGATAGAAATCAAAGATTCATTTCTGTCTTGTAAATATTTGTGAAATACATTTTGTATTAGGAATCCTAATGATATACAATACCTCTTCAAAATCTAAATGGATCTCCTGTTAAAATATCACCGACTTATACCATCATCGCATTTTTATCTATTATACAATACAAATTGGAGACTGGAATTGAATATGTTTCTTCAACCCTAACATCTACAAGAACAATCCTCACCTAATTCAGGGGAGTGAACTCCTCTCTGTTGATCCTATCTCATTAATCCAAAGAGATATTTATATAAAATTAACTTTCTTTACTGTGATTTCATGTTACAACCAAGTGATCAGTAGATGGCTCTTACCAACTGAGCCAAACAGACAATCCTTACATATCCATGAAAGTCTGTAATGAATGAATGAATGAATAAATAAATGAAATTTACATATCCTTACTGTGATTTGATATCCTGACCAAGTGATTAGTAGGCAACTCCCATTAGCTGAGCCAAACTGATGAGTCTTGCATATCTACAAAAATTAGCTAGAATTATGCAAGGCTTCATTTCATTTTCATAAATAAATAAATACTAAGAAATATATTTTTTTCACAATTCCTTATTTATCGTGTATGCTGCAGCTTTTCTTAATGTTATTTATTTTCTAAATTTTTTCTCTCTTTATAGCTAATGGCCAGTTGGCTTCTGAAGAAGAGCTAGATAGTGTGATCAACCTTTTGTCTGGAGGGATGGTGTTGTCCCAGCCTCCTCCAGCACCACCACCACCACCACAACAACAACAACAACCACAACCACCACAATCTCTCCACATGCCTAACCAATTACAACCATCTCCTTTGCTACATGCCCCTCCAGCCGGGGGCCCAATGTTTGGCTCTTTGCTCACTTCATCTGATGCTGATGATCAGCATAAGATGTACAGAGCCAATGCACATCGCCGTTCTGAGGGCTCTCTGGATCTGTCTGGTATGACGACTCTTAGTAGTGGGGGTGGAGCTGGCAGTGGGGCCGGCTCAAGTGGTCGGGGAGGAGGAGGTGGCCGTAACACGTGGCCTCATCCAAACCACCATCACCGGTCAAGCCTGCCTGCAGGTCCCCTCGGATCACACCCTTTACTTAATTATGACCCACAACAGCAACAATCCCAGGAAGATTATCCAAGAATGCTTGAGTCTACAGGCTCTTTGGATCAGCATGGATCACTTGGTGATGTTTATCTCCCTGCAGCTTGCCACCCACATGACTTACAGTCACGACTCTACTCTTTGTCAACTTGTCCAGGGGGTGGGAATTTCATGACTAATTCACCCTGGACTTTCCCGGACACTAAACTAAACAGAACTTGGCCTGTGTCGAGCCTTAGCACAGGAGGAGGGTAAATATTTTCTTGTCTTTTTTTTTTGTCTTGTCAATTTTCTTTTCTTTTTTTTCCTTCTCTTTCCGTTTTTCCTGTTTTTTTTTTTTCTTTCATCTTTTTTTCTTTTTTTTCTCTCCCTTTTCTTTGTTTTCATTCATATGCTTACCATATCTTTCCTCAACAATATATTTCAAAACCCTCTTTTAAGACTGAAAATATTTAGTAGTATGTTTCCTCCCTAATACATGAAGTATTTCTCATTGAAGCTTATTAATTAAATGAATGGTCGAATTCCCTGAACAATTTGATCATGAACGAATTGCTTTTGGTTCAATAACTATTTGGTAGCTTTTAATAGTCTTTTATACCAATATAAATCAAATATTTGAAAATCATTGTTTGGTGGACACAAGTATGTAAAACCCTAATCCTCTTCCAGATGGACAAATGATTCTTTGCTGAAAACTCAGTAAAAACTGCTTGTTATAAGATATGAGTTCTTTTTAGGGATCAATTTGGGAAAGAACAAATTTAAAAGAATTTGTAAGTGAATAACATCTAACAATGTTGTGTTTATTCAATCAATTGAATTTGCAATCATCAGTACCTCTGATTGACTCTAATCAGGTTTATGTTGATAACTCACATGTAAGCTGAATACAAGGACATTTTCATTTAGAATATTAATTGGATTCCAATTTTTTTTTTAAAATATCAATCCTTTCTGAAGGTAATTTGGTTCAATTGGCTTTAATTACTAGAAAATAAATTGATTGGGCAATTTTGTAAGTTATCAGCTGAAGTTTATCAAATTTTGTCTGGTAAATGTTTATCTATACTGGTAATCTTGTAAAGCAATTTTTTTTTATCAAGTTTCATACATTTTAACATACAATATGTTTTAATTTAGAATATGTATTTCTTATATAAATTGTGTACGGAGATGCCTCCAGTGTCTTTATTTGGTAAACGAATAACTTCCGAGCTAATCGCCAATATCTGATTCCTAACTTTGTAACGTGTTCGTGTCTTTTTCAAGGTTATAAAGGTCTACAGCTGCTACACTGATTTTGAAGTTGTCTCGTCTCTCTTCAGTCAATAAAGAAAACAGTACAAAAGACATATGTCTGTTTTGTCTTCTACTGAGTCCTAACTCTTCCTCTCCCACAACCACTCTCTAATGTTTTGTTCATATCAATCAATCAATCTTTTCTCTGATATTGATTGTCCTTCACTGTCTTATCCTTTAATTATCATCTAAAGTTTCTTGTGCTATTTTTCAAAGAGAATAAACTTCTGTGGGATTCCAACCTTATAATCTATTCCTGTGAACCTAATCAGAAATACTTGGGTTATTATATTGCATTATATCTTTGGCTTTTATGCTTGTTGTAGGTTCCTCTTCTCCCTATTGTTATGTTTGATTTTTGTGTCAAAAAAATCTGCAATTTAAAAAAAAAAATATTCATTTCTCCTCCTACAGTCACCCTTAACAAAGCCTTCCAGGTATTTTTCACTTTTAAAAAAAGGGAGGTATTAATGCTACATGATCAAGACCAGTGAAGGCAACATGTTAAAATAGCTTTTTGATGTTGAAATTGTCAAGTTGAAAATGCTAAAACGTGACATTTTAGTCTTCATTTTAAACCTGAGTGAGAAATACTAAGAATGAAGAGCAGTGAGAGAATTGAAAATGAAAATAATAAAAAAAGATTAATATTGCGTAAGGCACTTGTTCACTCAGGATTTAAAAATGCCGAGATTGTGCTAGTTGAGAAAATCTCTATTACGGAGGTTATTCCGCACGGAAGATGTCCATGAGAAGAAGCTATTCGTGTGGAACTAGCGGTGAGTCCTTGATATATCTGAAAAGTATGGATGTGCTTTAATTGTTAGTATGAGACATAGAGCAACAACAATCTCTTCAAAGTTGTAGAAAATGAATACCAAAATACTCGGCTTGAATAGAGAGTAAGAAACACCTTTGAAAACTGAAATTTTGATGCTCTTTCCAAATGACTTGTGATAAATAGGATCAAGCACTTCCCTTTCCTATAAGGAAGTTTTGCTTAAAACTACTTGATGACCCCCTCCCCCTCCTCGACAAAGGCTAAGGATTTGGTGGGCTATAGTTGCCAAAATATAACTTAAATGGTTCCCATATGTGATCATAGTGAATCACTTATAGTTAACTTGATGATATATATATTTTATTTAGCAATAGAACAGCCAAGATCTTGGAAATGCAAAGCTACAAACCTATATGAGAGACTATAGTTCACCAAATCCTTAGCAATTTTTGGGGTCACCTGGTAGTTTGCAAGAAACTTGACGTACAAATTTTCATGATAGAATGTACGTGGTTATTTAAAATTACCATATTCTTGCTTGTAAGCCACTTGATAAAATCATTTTCAACCAAGTCACGAGACTTTACAATTATCTCTTCTATTCATTTTTAATGTGACCTGTCAGATACACTGGGTTAGATGAAATTTCTACATTTGATGTCAAATTTCCTGTTTTATATAGAAAACAAGAACCATAAGTTCATCTCTGTCTACCATCTGTGGTAGGAGTGAGAAGAGCAAGTAGTCATTCTCTGTGTCATTTGATTCATATACTTGTAAAATATTGTCTGTCTGACCGGTGTGTGACCTATAGATAAAATTATTGCACGAGAAAAAAATTCATCCTTTCAAAGTTTGGTGTACTGATTTTCAGGCAATTACAATGTGGAAATATTCCAATGGCTGGTAAATGAAACACAAAACTCCTTTCCGTCCTCTTTCTTTATAACATAATGATTACCCGACTGAAAAGTATCTTATTGAGATGCATTTGGACGGATCTAGAAAGGGTTCATAAATCAAGAGAAAAAGTAATTTTGTACCCTGATCATGTCTGTACATCTTGAATAATTCTAGTCCTTGTCATGTCTGCTGCTTTGCATTTATGCTCTGTGTGTGTATATATATATATATATATATATATATATATATATATATATATATATATATATATATATATATATATATAAATATTGTGTATTTATTTATTTTAAATTTTGTCATTCCTAGGTCAGACACAATGAACAGCAGCTGGTCTGGTGTACAAGACTCCAGTGACCTCAGTGATGATTCGTCCAGTGGAGAGCAATTCTTTGCTGTTGGACTTGACCTTGTCCATGCAATGGATTCTAAGTAAGATATAATTTACCTACTTTCTTATATTCTCACTTGTTGAAGTGGCGGCTTATGGTTGGAGTATTGGGCTCTAGCCAACTCCGTTTTTACTATTTAACCGCCATGTAATTATTGACAATCATTATCAAAAGTTTAACTTGAATGTGGGTTTCTGTTTATTTTTTTTCTCCTTAGTGGCCATTTGTAGTTTATTTTTCCAGTTCATCCTAGATTTGGGGTTTTGGGTTTCTTTAATCATTTTTGAAGAGAAGATTTCGGCTATTGATTTATATCTGTGAAAGATGACGTAACTTTTGTATGGATCACTAAGGAGCCTAAAGCTATACTATCAAGTAATTTATTTCTAATAATTTGATTATCCAAAGTCTTAACTCCACTTAAACTGCTTTAAAGATTGATGGGACATAAAGCCTTAGTATTAAACATTAGTTTTTATCACTTGCACAGTCTTTTTTTTTTTTCTAGTTTCAAGCAACGTTTCTTTGATGCATTCTTTGACAACAAATCATCACATTTTACAACCCTTTTATAGTTTTTTTAGTTCTTTTAATGTATTTCATATAAACTGATCCATTATAACTTTTAGGTTATAACAGATGATTATACTACCAAATAAACATACTAATTTGCATATGGCTTTTATATAGATTAACAAAGCTAGAGAACCTACTCCAGAGTATTTATTCAACTACCTTTCCACTAGGACTGAATGTAACACAGTGGATTTTAATGAAGGGCCTCTCATGTATGTGTGGGCAGCACATGCTTGAAATACTTGGTGTTCCCAAGCAGTCCCCCATCTAAGTACTGATCAGGCTCAGTGTTGCTTAGTATATCCAGCATAACGATCATAAGCATTAGAGTAGAAGTAAACATCTAGGTCAAGCAATTTATTGCTCAAGTGCTCTATAAATATGGCCTTGTGCCAAAATTGGAATCGTCCCACAAACATCTGTATTTACAAAACTCTTTCCATTTATCTAGTTAAGAGCTGGATTCATTCCCAAATTTAAAAAAAAAAAAGAAAACTGAAGACCTGATTGTTTTCAGAAGTTCTCTGTATTGAATGGGTTATTAGTGTATTTGAAATGAATATGTAAAAGACTTTGTATTCAATAACCTGGAGTCGGTTATCAAAAATATTACAGGTACTAACTTTCTTTTGTTTGGATGCAGAACAAAACAGAAAAAGGTACCTTATTCTACTTGAAATGTATATTTCAATGTCAAGTCATTTAAAATCAAACAATCCCTCGTGCCTTTGTTTACTGGACAAATGTTAGTTTTTACGCCGTACAAATGGGCCAGAGATGTGTGCGTACTGGAAATTCCTTAGCGATTTGTGCGTCTGGCAATGGTTCAGCTGTTTTGCATACCGACAATTGCTTAGCGATTTGCACATACTAGAAATTCCTTTGGTGTTAGAGCATACAGGAGATTCTTTATCTGTTAATGTGTGGTGCTGGTGAATCGTTAGCTGTTAGCAACATCTGAGAAAGTTGAGTGGGGACCCATCGGTCGGTCCACTTGACATCTTACTATCAACCATCCAGGAGATATGCACCACTACATGTAACAAAATTTCATTGGAATATGTCGCTGTTTAAAGGATTGTAAACGAATTATTCAAAATAAAATGACACGTTTTCTTTCTTTGCAATAATAATTTAATAAAGTTCCTAATTTGTCACAGAATGCATTGATTTCCTTAATTTTTCCTCAAAGCAGTTTTGATAATTGTCCAAAGGAGTATATTTAGATCTTACCTTAAACTTGCTTGTCAAAAAAAGAAATGACCATTTGTAAATAAATTTGATTTGTTCCTTGCAAATATAGTTTTGTAGTTATTTTATTTTTTTAATTCTTTTTCGAAACCAAATTCGATCACTAACCCATTAGGTTCATCTCAAAATCTCGTTCAGGGACATTTTGCCAGTAAAATAGGATGAAATATACTTTTTGTGCCCTAAGATTGACTGCTCTATCAGTGCACACATTTTTTTCCTTGATACTGCATGACGACATTCAAACGTCGGCTGTTTTACAAAGGTAAACAAATTGCATGGTTTCGAAAATTACTTACTCTTAGAAAAATGAGTCCTTTTTTTTATTAAAATTTATCAAAAGGTTGAATGATATGAAAAAATAAATTGCCTTTTTTTTTTTTTATTGAGAAAGTTACTTATCACCAGAAGAACAAAAAAAATGTTCTATCGTCTATTAACATTTTCTTTTTCTAAATACATCATTTTATAAAGTTAACTAAGGATTTTTTGTACTTTCAATTCAATTGCATAAAAAAGTTTGATATGGGATGAAAAATAGAAAAAAGTGAGCTTTGAAAGTTACTTACTGACAGAAACAAAAGGTAATTTTTTGACAAAGAAAAAATTTTTTTTCCTTCTGCTTTCAAAAAGCACAAAAAAACTTTTTTTCTTTCTGGGGTTGAAGTAACCATTGAAAATGTGTTATTTATTTACATTTATAAATAACGTTTTATGGTGTCTAGGAAAAATGTGTTGCGGTCAATGCCTGGGTGCAAAAAGTCTCATTGATCTGTAAAGCCTTTTCCATTTGAGCATATGCCTGTCTTAATGGATTTTTTTTTTTTTTTTTTTTTTTTTTTTTTTTTTTTTTGCTCAATAAGAATTAGTAATTCATCTGTGAATAAATGAATTCAACCATTTTTGTTTTGAAATTGTTTCAACTGAAGAGCGATGGTTAATTTCTTTTTAACCAAATCTCTAATATCTATCTTAATGGGACGGTTGACAAAACAACAAGAGATGTGATTTTGAGATTTTAAGAAGTGAGAAAAATGTATTTGTTTCCTAAGATTGCAGCTGCTCTAAAAAGGCTAAAAAAAATTGTAGATAATTTTGACAATTGTGTGATCGTTTTTGATTTTTTGACTTTTTTTTTCTTCCAGAGACAGTAGTAGTGAAGAGGATGGGGATCAGCAACGACTGGAAGGACGAATGAGGGCTCCAATGGTCAGTCAGAGTTTGGAGAATCTTTATGTAAGTCTTGTTTATTAGTTATATGTTGTACAAATTGGATAACTAATTAGTTATGGTAATGGTTTAGGAATTCTCGATTTTTCAACATCTCTTCACAATAACATTTTTTTTTATTTATGAAGCGCAATTCAGTCCAGTTTTTTTTAAGCTTATCTGAGCTTGGCAGAGTCTTACTGATAAATGGTTAACCTTTCTATAGATGGCGCCATTGCCCTGAGCAGAGGTCTGCTAATCCAGCCCATAGCCTTATTTCGTCAGGTCTACCAACTTCATTAAATATGTGATGATACGTCAATTCAATTTTCCTTATCTATTTTTGGTTAGTGAAGAATGAAATTCAGAATTGAAAAATAGTGCAGATGTCTCAGATTCTTCTCTCTTTGTGTGTCTGTGTCTCCTGTTTGTATTTTGGGGGCTACAACCTTGAAGAATACACCACTAGGCACTATATGAAAATATTTTTTCTTGTCTTTTCACAAAAGCGCATCCTGGGGTCACTATGGACATTTGAGGCCAATAATGTCTAAATCTTGTACTGGTATTTTTTTCGATAATTTTTGATAAAAAGGTCTTCGAAAATTTTTGATAAAAGGTCTGTTTTATGGATAATTTCAGATATTTCATTTCTTATTTATTTCGGCCCTCAAGGCTAATCTGATATGCCTCTAAGAAAGTTTGGCTTTGAGTATAGAAACTTAAGATTTTATGCAAGTCTTGCTCATTATGTACAACTTCAAATCACTACCAGTAATGGTTCCATTAACCCTCTCCTCTATCACCAAGGGGGTAATTTTATTAGAAACCGTCAACTAAATCTGTCACCAAAATTGTCAACATAGCTTTCTTCTGTTTTCAATTTGATCCAGCTGGCTGGCTATCTATGTATCACATATACGGGCCATTTCCATGGAGCTGTAAGGCTTAAAATTCAAACGCATACTCCTTATGTTCACGAAAAAACTTTTTTTTTAATTTCTTATTAGTATTTTCCCCCTAAATAGGTTTCTAGTGCAGCGTTCAATTTACAATGTATTTTTTTGCTAAATTGGTCCCTTACTTTGTGCCACCTTGTTTTTGGAAGATGATGAAGATAACTTGATCATTGATTACCCCCTTTTTCCCAATTCTTTCATTGATCAGCCCCAACAATGCATGCTGCCAAAAGATGTTCGTATGAGGATTTCTATTTGGTGACTATGATTTGCTAAATTGTTTTCAAATTCATGGATGACTGATCTGTGGAGTATGGTAGATGAAGCTGTTTTGCAACCGAAATCATCTTATGATGTTTGAGATGCATTGTGACTAAGTTCACACTCGGGATTACGCACAATTCTTTTTTTTTTTTTTTTTTTTTTTTTTTTTTTTTTCCTATCATCGGGTTTAAGGGTCTTCATTATCTACAGATGACTTACTGAAATAAACAATGGACATTAATGAAAAGAATGTTTTAATCATTAGAACAAGTTATGTATATTAGTGCAGTAAACTATAATCATATTGTAGGATATGACTTAGAGTTGGTATCTACTATTGGCCATTATTTTCCGAAGAACCTACCAATAATCCAGTAGTGTGTTTGTCCTGTAAGTCTTTTTTTTAAATGCTCAACGAATACGACCTTGTTCTAAAATTGGTCTAATGCAGTGTTTCCGTAGATTTTGGGAATTCCTACCCATTTTTCGAGCATATATCTTGAGCAAAAAAATGATACATTTGGAAATTATATTTATATATTATATATGAAGTACTTTCAATTTAAGCATTTATTTTTTTTGACCAAAAATATGATTGTACTAACATATCTAAGAGTAAATGAGGTAAGATGTGTCGATTGATATTCTTTGTCCCCCTCAGCACCAACCATCTTCCAACCACCCCTCAGCGCCCCGAAAGGAGCTATGGCCCTCACTTTGAGAATACTTGGTCTTGTGCTGTTCAGATTAAACCATTATGAACTTTTGTATCCCTATGATTTGATGTTCTGACTTTTTCAGGATCGCAAGTCAACTTACACGTGGCCACCAAAGCATCCCTGGGCCCGTAGAAGTGATCTGCTTCTGAACTCCCCAGAGTTGGAATGTACAGTCTCTACCCCTGCTGCTTCTGGTTCTGCTACTGCAACTCCCTCCTTACCCTCCAGTGGACCCTGGACTGCAGATCCTTTGCAGCCCCCAAGAAATATGTGGGCTCCAGGTATGTATTTATCATTTTGCTGCTCAATTCCTCTTATTGTTCTCAGTTCACTTTCAGCTTGCAGATTCATTCTTCAGTTGAGAGTCTATTCCGAGCCATTGGACTTAGTTTCAGAAAGAAAGAGTTCAAAGTTTTGCTCGTTTGCTATTGAGTTGGCTTTATTGCAATTAGTCAGACAGTAGAGAGAGAGAGGAGAAAAAGAAAGAGTAATGCCGTGATGTGATATATGAATTGAATCTTGATTTATGGTCACAAAATCATTAATTCATGGTAAGCTTCGCATAAAGGTCGCTCCATGTTTTTTTTTTTTTTTTTTTTTTCCAACTGTATATAGGAGAGCACCCAACCTGTATTTTTTACTTACTCTACCATGACCCAACATTAACCCATTTATGCCTAAAATCAGATTCTGGTAGAATTATAAATATGGGGTGAATGAAAATATATTGAAATGGTTTTGTAAATTTATTTGTAAAGACAAAAAACAAAAAAACAAAATGTTTCTTATCTTGAGTGCTCATATATAATTTAATCAACCAAATTTGGTATGCATACTCAATGGACCTAGGGGAATGTTTTAATGTAAAGTTTTCAGAAATAATTTTTTAAAAAGGTTTTAGTGGTGTTCGTGTTCTATTTACAATCTAACTGTAATGTTGAACTGAACCCTTACTTCCCATTCAGTATACATACTTCCTAGTATTATGACAAGCTACTCAATTTTAAGTCCATGAGCTTATTCATTGGAGGCATTGCTTGTCTTACTTATAATTGGTATATATTTCAGGTGTTCGATATTCATCTTTCATTTTTGGAACCAAGGGTTTTTTTTAGTCCCTCCCATTATTATTCCTGTATGGGATGACCCCCAGTTTTTATCTTCTGAACTCTTCCCATACAAGAATAAACATGGTAATATATAATTAAAATGAATCGAGAAATAAATGTGGATCTTTCTTTGGTAATGGGTTTGGCTTCTGACCAAAGTGTAACATCTGCCTCTCTGACCTCAATTTTAAAACCATGAAATTTTTACTTATGATACAATTTTCTAGTAAAGTGTCTCAATAAACCTACTTATATTATTCCATTAAAGAAAAAAAATGGTTGTTAGTTTTTAGTATATGGATTGTGTATACGTATGCCTTCACACATGTACAAATCTATAGACTTGAATAATGTCCGAAAAAATTCTGCTAAAAAATACATTTGAATACTATGTTGAACAGTTTAAAAACCTTTTTCATCATACACTGATTGGAAAAAAACTAGGTCAGAGTAATTAATATTGATCAACAGAAATTTTAACTATTCATCAACTTGAATCAAAGTGCAGATGCTCAGTGCTACTTCTGCGTGAGAACATTTGTCAAATCGAAAGAAACTTATTAATGGTGGCTTTGTATTAATAATTCAGTGTCTTGTGTTTGTGTTATGAAAACCATTGAATATCTTTAGTGGTAAATGGATTTCAAACTAACAACCAAATTAATCTGGTGGTTTGATTAAGTGGTATTTTCACCATTTTGACAAGTCTTAGATATCCAAGAAAATATATCATGCAAACACATATGGGTTTATTTCTATTATTATTGGGACCATCCTCATCTTGGTTGTTTTTCATACGTTTTGGCTGTTGTACTCTACGGCCTTCAGGTATCATCTGGTAGGTGTGGAGAAGTAACGAACCGAACCCTTTATTTAACAGATGGGGATATATTGACCACACTCCCCTCTTAGCATTAGTAGTATGATTATTGTTATTATGAAAAACAACCAAGATGGGGATGGTCTGAATAATAATAGAAATAATAATGATACCTCATCTCAAAAATTCAGAGATTTAATATGCATGGTTGTTTCATATCTCTGTTTTGATTAAGTACACTTTTGACCAAATTCAGACCATGTATCTATTTATGCTTTGTGAAGGAAATTAAAAACTCCGCCAATTAAACATTTTAATCAATTCGACGCAACATACATTCTGGATATCTCTGAATTTTTGAGATGAGGTATTATTATTATTTCTATTATCATTCAGACTATCCTTATCTTGGTTGTTTTTCATACAACGTTTCGGCCGTTATACTCTACGGCCTTCATCAGGTATCATCTGGTAGGTGTGGAGAAGTAACGAACCGAACCCTTTATTTAACCGACGGGGGTATATTGACCACACTCCCCTCTTAGCATTAGTAGTATTATTATTGTCTCACACTGGGATTGAACCTAGAACCATCAGATTACTCCGAATAATAATAGAAATAATAATACCTCATCTCAAAAATTCAGAGATATACATATGGGTTTATTTCATTTTAATGAATTAAATTTATTCAATAAAATATATTTAAATCTTTTTTTCATCTATTATATATGTGTTGCAGTAATTATCTTCTGTCAGAATAGAAGTTAGAGTGGAGTTTTACACTGCAGCAGCCAGTCTTGTTTTGTTTAGTTCTTCTTTCTTCCCATCTTGTCTTAATCTTATTTATTGTAACAAAATTAATTTTGTTCAACTCCAACAGAGTTGACTTTATCATCACAATTAGTCAGATCTGGAATTTAAGAGGTGTGAATTTCAGACACAAGTTACAGAGAGTGGTAAAGAGTGATTCCATGATATCATGTGATGTCAATTTGTGTTTCTCAGTTCTCGGTATTTATTTAATTTAATCTAATTTTTTTTTTCCTGTAAACATTGAATTTCTATTTTGAAAAATATCATTTTTATATGATAAACGATATATATATTTTATTTATTTTTCTTTTTGGTGAGAATTACCTTGGTACCAAGGATGCTGTTAAAACAATCAGTATCATTATAGAACCATTGAACAATATAAGAATTCTCAGGAACTATTAATAATGGATTAGAAATGAGACTCATAGTTTCAGAATAATATTGTATGGAGAAATGAATTCTGTTTTGTTTACTTTTTAGATTTTAATTAAACAAGGAAACTTGTTTGAATTTTTCTCATTAAATTATTTGATTGAAATTTCTATCATTTCACAAGAAATTGATAAGATTCATGAAAGTATGGAAAGAATTGACCCAAGTCGAAATTCACAAACCCTTATACTTAGGAATGAAATTGCATCGTTCCATTGATAAAAAAAATTCCATCGTCACAGATGGTCTTCTCTTATGATCAGTTATTTTGCTTATGTTTCATGGTTTCATGAATGTCTATTGTTGAAACCAATTGTACCAAACTAATTTATATTTTATTTTTTAATTTCTTAGTATTTTATATCATCATCATTATTTATTTTGCTTCTATTTTCTGATGGATACCTAAACTGAGTTCAGTTATGCTAAAAAGCATCAACAATTAAGATTAAAGTAAATCATCATGATCATCAGTTTTTTATCATCCGTTGTTGGATGTAGACCTTCTCCAGGATTCACCACATCTCTCTATTGTGGTTATCGCGGGCCAGTATTTTCTGAACCTGTCAAGTTCATCTCTTCATCTCATATTCTGCCAGCTTCGGTTCGGCGTTTGATCTCTGGGAATCCTAGTTGTGAGTCATGATGTCCATCGGCTATCTGCCATTCTTGCAACATGACCAGTCCATTGCCATTGAGTTTCCTAATGAATCCTATGATGTCTCGGGCTGTTTTTCCCCTGATATATTGTGCAGTCTATTAGTCTCTCCATATAAGGCTGAACATGATTTTCTCGTGCACGTTGCATGCTTCTCAGTGGGTCTATCACTTGGTTAGGTTCCATGTTTCATCTCCATAGTAAGCTGAAAACTAATAATGATTTACAATACTTCTTCTGATAAAATGGGTATAAAAAGGATTGAACTGAACTAACAGTTAATAAGAAAAAATGACACAGAATAGACTGGGATAAAGAGTGAGTTTAAGGGTTTGATTTGGACTCTCGCTTGCCAGTGAGTCCCAGGAGTTCAGTGGTAAGAATGGTCGTGCGTTGAGTGGTGGCATAGAGGATTTGTGAGTTCGATTCTCACCCGCAACTTATTCTTGTATTATGTAATTCATTTATTCACTGCTGGAGGATACTCAGCCTTTGTTTCGTTGTGATAAAAAGCAACTTCAATTAAGATGAAAGTGAATAGTAACCAAAATTGAATAATAATGATTTCAGTTTTATTATCCAGTTTGTTGAAAATTCAGTTCTGATTCTTTTTTTTCTTTTCAGGTATGCCCAACCAATCTCAGTCAAGTCAGAGTTTGAGCCACCAAAGTTATGGCACCCTGCAATAAAGCAACAAATGTCCACCATTAATGAATGTTCATGGATGTCGTGGGTGGACTTTGCTCCTGCTTATTTGTTCTAGTCGCTGCTACACAGCCTTCATCATCATCATCATCATCATCACCCCCACCCCCTCCACCCCCTCAAACACTGTCCATCCCCCCCCCTACTGTCCTCTTCTCTCACATTATAACACTCTTCTTCTTCTTCTTCATCTCTCCTCCTTTTCCTTGACTACTGACTGCTGCTCTTTCACATTCTAAACTTCTCACTCTCTCTACAACTAATTTTTTTTCTTTTTTTTTTTTCTTTCTCCTCTGTTGTTATTGAAGCTCTTTTTCCTCAGGGTCGCTACTTGGTGTTTTTGAAGACGAGAATCAGGCATTTTTGGTACTGAACAAAGCTATTTGGTTCTGGAAATATAGATTTGGTACTGAAGGAAAAAATTTACCGAAGATAACAATCGTTTACGCATGAATGATATTATACGACATAAATATAGATGAACAATAAATAACGGAGATGTATTTTGATCCATTTCTCCTGCAAGAACAGTCTGATGATGGATTTTAAATTATTTGATTATTTTGGTGCTGAAGCTTCTTAGTTTGGTCCCAAGATCACACTGGTTCGGCCTTGTGCGGCAAATGACCTCGAGCAACCCTGTTCTTCCTCGCTGTTGCCCTCTCTCGTTCTCTTCGTCGCCCTAACCCTTGTTTCTTCCAGCTATCTCACCGTTTTCCTTTCCCTTATTCTAATATCGAAATATGTTCAAAAGATCCGCCCCCCCCCCACTTTTTCTTTCTGTCTCTCTCCCTAATATTTGATTTAATAGCCATAACATCCAAAGATCTTTCTTGTTTGCTTCTCTCTCTTTGTTTCCCCCCGCCCCCCACCCCCACCCCGAATCGGGAAAGAATAATGTTCCATCATTTTAAATATTTTACTTGAGCGACAGAATTGGAAATACGGTCTACATAACACCTCATCCCTTCTATCACCAGACATTTTTTTTTTTTTTTTTTTTTTTTTTTTTCAACTATTCCCTTTTTTTAATTCTCTTATTTGCCATCACTTATAGTTATTGTTGTTGCTCACTATATATGCCTTTTTTTTTTCTCTAGGGGTTCAATCTCTGACCCAAGATTCAAAGGAAAATTATAAAGAAAAAAGAAAAAAAAAAGATAAAGAAGAAACAAACTAATCCAAGCAAAAAAAAAACCAAACAAACAAAATAAACAAACCAAAAAAAAAAAAACTGCTGAAAAATAAGACTTTAATTTTTCTACCAAAAAACGAAAACTAAAGAATGTCTATTTTTCTCATTCTATTTAAAGAAACAAAAAAATTAAAAAAAAAAAAAATGGTTCCTCTTGCAGTAAATATTTGCTGTTTCTCTGGTTAGTACCAACAATCTACACCCCCTCCCTTAATCACCTTGTCTCTTATCTTGAGAGACCCTCCCAATGCTTCTCCCTCCCTCCCACCCCATCCCCGATGAATGGATAAATTTTCAGGTCCTTTCTCCTAACCCTGACCCTTGAGTTTTTCTCACACTCAAAAAAAGGAAAAAAAAAAAACAAAACAAAAATAAAACAAAACAAAAAACTGATGCTGGGATTTGCTATTGACTGAACTGATTCGATCTGTGTGATTTATTTACTCCTGCTGAATAGGAATGATGTTTTAAGATTTTTTCCCCCCAAATAAATTTTCTGATCACTAAAGAGAGAGAGAAAAGAAAAAAAAACTTGAAGAAGAGAAAGCAGAAAGAAGAAAACCACAAAGACTACTAATGTGATGATACTTTTTTTCTTCACTTGGGCTGAAAAAAAAAAGATAATATGTTGCTCTCCATTTTCTTACTGTCTGACTGATTAAAAATTGTCAAAATACCTTTTCGTCTTTCCTGTTTGTTTTTTTTTATATTCCTTCTCAACCCTGCTATCGATGACTGTAACCATCCAAAGTAAGTTATGAATCTTCTTATAATTCACCAATCGTATGTCTGTATGTATGTGACAGCCTACCATAAAAAACACTTGACATATTACCATAAAATATTTTGTGGGTATGCCTGGGAGCCCTAGTCAGGTTTTTAGCAGGTTAGATTTTGAAAATCACCCCTCCAAGTATCTTTAAAGCAGGGGTTTTGATTTCCAATTCAAACTCATTCTAAAATGTTCACAATATTTTGTGGCGGCTGCATCACTTGTAAGCTGTTGGTTGATGACTGAAAAATACAACCTTCTCTCCCTCTTACTCTTAACCCCTCTGTATTAAAGATATCAATACATGATTTTTTTTTTAAACACGTAGAGTGCATCACAAAACTTGAAACTCAAGTGAAAATTTTCAATATTTTTGTTCTTATCTGGAACAATTTCATTACTGTTTGATTATAAGGTCCATTGTCTTATCAACACTGTCCAATAGTAAAAAAGTATAGCTTTATCATAGGTTGTTTTCACAGAATTTTGATTATTAAAAATTTTTATCAAACTTCAAACTCAATGACAATTGACGTGATATAAACGCTTCAAATAGTTGGTGTTAAAAACAGTATGGGGGTGGAGGTTGAAAGCTGTCTAATTTCAAATGTGCTGGGATTGTTGAACTTGGAAATCAATGTGTAATAGCTGAGCAAATTATTGGACAATTGTGAAATTTGGGGGGATGGGGGCGTTATGTTGTGGGTAATGGAGGGAAAGAAAGGTAGTAGACCCAAGATGTCGTATTGCGACGAGAAGGCAGTTATCTGAGCCCTGCTGCAAACCATGAATCAGTTCCTTGCTTGTCTGAAGGCAGACAAAGGGCTTGAAGTTGAGTTAGAGACCATTTGATGAAAAAAGTAGGAAGTTAGAATTTAGCTTCAGAAAAAGGTTGCTGAGTCTAAATTTGAAAATGAACTACAGACAATGCCAACAGGAATTGGCAAGAATTCATCTGATGTGGGATGAGGAGTCCAGGTCTGAAATTGATCCACAAATGAAACTGTTTGCTGGATTCCTTTCTCAAATGGCAGATTTCAGTCCTAAGATTTTCAATGGGATTCAGTAAAATTTAATTTGCACTAAAATAGTTTAGAATTGTAGCCATTATTCCTGATGCGTTGAGGTAGTGTTTGAAAACTTCTTGCCAGCATTGTATCTCCAGTTACTCTCGCAAAATCTTGTTCATATCCCCAAAAAGAATGCTTCAACTTCCTGGCAAAACCTTATGAGGGTTCACTATAGAAAATCTGTTGTTGAATGTCAATATTTCATGATTTGTCATTATCATCAGTCTTGGACTTTTAGCATCCTTCAATGGACATAGACCTTCCCCAAGATTTGCCAGACCTCTCTCTCATTGGCATCATGAAGCCAATACTTTCTGAACTTGTCTAGGTCATCATGACATCTTAGTTTTCTCTGACCACAGTTTTTCATATGATATCTGAGTATCTATGTTGTGATGTCCAGCAGATGTCTGATATTCTTGCAACGTGACCTGCCCATTGCCATTTTAGTTTCCTTATTGATTCTATGTCACTGATTCCTAGATCCACCTAATGATATAAATAGAGAAATCACTGTAAACCAACATTTCTGGACTGAAATTTCTTTGAATTAATCCATGTGCCTGGCTACCAGAGGTTCAAGGAATGTTAGTGTTTTCTGTGAGCTGAGGGGTGGTTACTTAAGAATGCTTTTAACCTTTCAAACTTTCGACATGCTCAACACCATCAGCGGCCTTCAAGTATCCGTCGTAGGAAATACACCTCTCCCAAGATTCACCTGACCTCTATCATGGGCGTTGCGGAGCGAGTATTTTCTGAATTGGTTAAGCTTATTATGCTGTGTTATTTTTGTTTGCTACGATTTTGCATGTGATGACTATCAGTTGTTTGACATTTTTGCTACGTGTACAGCCCATTGCCTTTCGGGTTTTCTACTGGTTTCTATGATATCGCTGACTCTTATCTTCTCTCTAATGTTCTGTCCTGTGTTGTGATCTCTCCAAGATTCTCTTTTGTGCACATTGCATGGTTCTCAGTTTGAGGGTCCATCTTATGGTTAGGTTCCACGTCACTGCTCCGTAGGTGACTATCGGGAGGATGCATCGGTTGTATACTCCTTTTTTCGGGACTAGTGGAGGATTTCCTTGTTCCCGAAAGCTTGCCAACAAAAATATACATTTTCAAATAGAAACTAAAAAAATATCCGTTGAAACCTGTTTGGAATAGACTAGTGGAACTGTGAACAGATATTCGAGATGCTCCATGCAATATTTCAAACCACAAACTCAAAAATCTAAGTACATGAGATAGAATTGAATGAGGTGAAATTTTAATGGCCCTCCATAGATCATGCTAGGGAAAGGTGAAGCAGTCTTTTCATTATCATGTTATCAATAATTGTTTCAATATCTTTGTTGCTTATCAGTAGATTTATCTCATTACCATCACTTTGGAAAAAGAAACGAGTCTGGGAGCTTCGAATGTGTAGAGACGAAAGGTCTTGTTTCAAACTTGACAAATCGAAGTCATTCCTATATTCTAGGCTGCCATGCGATTTGAGTGGCTTTCTTTTGGGTCCTTCTTGCATGAATTTTTTTACAGGTAAAATTTACTTATTTTTCACCTTTTTATATGCTACTAAAATACTGGCTCTGCGACACCCATGATAGGGAAGTGTGGCGAATCCTGGGGAAGGTCTATGTCCAACGACGGACGTTAAAAGACTGATGATGATTTACCTTCATCTTGTTTTTTTTCATAGTAAGTAAACTCTGGCAGGGTACCCTATATCAGTGAGTGAAAAAAAAGTAACACTGTTTATGTATTTTTACACGCTGCTAATGGGCACCCAGCCCGATTTTATTGCTGCTTTTATCGCCAACGAATCAGGAGGAGGGTAAACAGTAGCAAAAATTATTCATGATTTACAATACAATCAGAATAAATGAAAACTGAATAAAATCGATTATCTTCATCCAAGTTTTTTATTTGTTCCAGTGGCACTTTAAAAAAAAAATTTCAACAGCTACCTTTGCCTGTTATAGAAATTCTCAAATACAAGCATTGTTATTTTTTTTACGAAGAAAGATGTCTTATAAAAGAAGGGAGATAATCGGTTACATTACGTGAGAATGGATGTAAAATTTTAATATCCTGTTGTACAATGTTGATCAAGCAGAGTTCTTTGCAAAACTAAAAGCACAGAGTGCACATACTCTTGCCAAGGGGGGTAATTAAACACGAATCCGCCCCCAAATATAAACACGTCATCCGTAGCCTATTACCCACCGTTCCACAAAATTTCATCGAAATTCATTGAAAACTTTTGGAGATATGTAGACGGACGTGGAAGTTTGGCTATATTATATGATATAGATATATGATTACGACGTAGGGGAGATAATTGTGCGTGTATCTATCACAAGATTTGATCACTAATTCAGTAGTCTATTGTCTACTCTTACACTACATTCCGTGAAATACGTTGAGACCTTTTGGGTATATCGTGTGGACAGTTACGAGCGTATACATGAGTGTATGAAAAAATTGAAAGATATCTCTCAATCAAAAAAATGTCTCTGGGCCCGCCCCAAAATGTAACCAATTCTTTCTTACCCCATCGTCCACCCTTCCACAAAATTTAATTGAGGACTTTTGGAGGTATTGTGTGGACAGGCAGTACGACGTGACCAAATACATATGCCTCTCAAAACTATGTAAGCATAGGTAATGATGGAACTTTTCATATGAATGGATATTCGGACTTCGGACTTATTTGTCAATGTTTGAAGTACACTTTTTTTGCTTGCCTTTTAGGGTGTATTTGAATGTCTGCTTTCGAGAGGTATAATGTTTTTGGTCGCGCCTTTCCGTTTCATTGGCCACAAAACATCCCCGGAAGTTTTCAATGGATTTCCATGAAATTTTGTGGAAGAGTCGGGTAAGTGGGACGTGGTTAAATTCCGGGGCGAATCAAGGAATTCCTTTTTGGTCGAGAGATAATTTTCCGTTTTTTTTTTCTCTTGCCATACATTTGTATGTATACGTTCATGTCTGTCAACACGATATCTCCGGGAGTTCTCTACGAAATTTTGAAAAAGGGTGGACACCCGGCCACGAGAAAGTGATTTTGCATGGATCCACACCAAAATTCAATTACCTTCCCTGCGTCGTAGCTATTTGTCCACACCACATAATATCGCCCAAATTTATAGAAGAATGCGCCATGTAAGGTATGATTAAATCTTGGGGCGGATCTATGCAAAATTACTTATACTGGCGTTGGCAGAAATAGCGGCGCTAGCGTTTTGTACCCTCCCGGGCAAGGTTCGGCCAGAAAGCTATCAGGTCGAGCAAAGTTTTTTTTCATTTGCAATATGAGTTGAGATTAAATTTTGCTTTGGCTGCAGGGAGCCTGGGCTTGTCCTGGCTTGGCACCGCCACTGATTAGCAGAGGCATGCCATCTACGAGTGCTTTATAGCTGTATAAGTAAGTTCATATCTCATTGTATCGGTGTTTACTCTCTCTATATATATTTTCATATTCCATTCGAAATTCGCATTTTTGTTCCTTATTGTGTTTGTGTTTTAAAGCCTAGCTAAATTATCAGTCAGAATTTCAAGCCCAGGTTTTATCTCGACATGTTTAAACTCGCTAATGAGAAACGGCGAGTAATTCACCTCAACCACAAATGTCGCCTCTGGTGATAGGATTTTCTGAGGCATTAGCGATATAGTGGATTGATTGTATAAGTCTATGCTTTGCTTATTTCAAAGTAAAGAGACTTGGAAATATTTGTACACCTACTCTTCATAGAATAAAAAAGTATGGTGCCCCCCTCGGCTCAAAAATGAATTGCCAGAATAAAGCTGATTAATTTTTGACACAATGCCCCTCCTCCACTCTTTACACTTATCTGTCACCCTATACTTAACTAACTCACCAACCCCACCGACTCTTCAGTCAGTGATACAAGATTACATTGAGCACTACATGGCTTGGCAAGATGAAAAAAACGCCGACACATGACCGACTGGAGTTGTCAGTTTCATAGCGGAAAACGGTGTTACAGTAAGACGAAAAAGGTCTAATTTTTTTAATTAAAAAACATAAGAAGTAAACCATACACTATATCTCACGCACACGAACACGCACGTCATCTCATTCCAGCCAAGCTTTTCCACAGCTGCCTAAACGTCATCAATGCCACGTCACGACTGTGACGAAATAAATGTGTCCATTTTACAATGGTTTATTATTGGAAATCGACTGCGTTCAAAAACAAGAGAAAAATTAAAAGTAAAAGGAAAACCCCGTTTTTAGAAGGTAGTTACAGGTCTATACATGTAGTTTTCAAGACCCTGTATTAAATAATGTTGTCAGGAACACTGAAACAGACAAACGACTGAAAAGGGTAGAATACGTAGCCGCAGCGTTTTTGCTGTTTGGTCGGGCCGGTAATGTTTGTTACGGTGATTCAATCCTAGCCAAATACATATATACGTAAGACAGGCACGTACATACAAGTATTACTTGTAATGTATTGCAGATATAAACAGGGTTGAATCGATCAGGCCATGTGCATAACATTATAGGTATCTACTATTTGTATATTTAGCTATTATTTTCAAGCAAATTAAAACAAAAATGAAATATTAGTAAAATTAAAACGTTTAATTTTAAGTAAAATCCTTTATGGATCGATTATCTATCCCTGTGACATGATAAATCCTGAGACATATTGAAACTATGCACAACATTAAAAAGTATTTTTTATTATAATAAACGTTTGCGTGGGAAAATTTAAATCGTCAACTACGACAGCTGCTGTGAAAATTCAACTCGTCAATTACGACAGCTGCTGATAATCACAAGCTGACGCGTTTTCGTGCCAAAATTCAAATTGTCAACTACGACAGCTGCTGATCTCAAGCAAAGGCCTTTTCATGCGAAAATTTAAATGGACAACTTCTTCAGCTGCTGCTTGTTTTGAATGTATAGTTTTGGAACGCTCGAAATTATCCAAAAAAATATTGGGGAAGGTGCTAAAATCTTCAGGCCTTGTGCAGCTGCACTGTCTCAAGTACGACCAAGGACATACACAGGATCGGCTCTAATCTGAAGTTCATACTAGTTTTGAAATTCTACTTCATTCAAACCTGAACTCATCACCATCATGACCCAACAGCCATGAAAGGCGGGGGACAACTCTGGACAATGATGCACAGTTTATAGAAGCTTGCATTCAAATTCATCAAGGAAATGTCTAAAACTCGAGGTCCTGCTTATTGAACATGAATGGTCTCCATTCTGTCTCTACAGACAATGGAACGCCCCCCTCCCCCGAGTGCATGCCCGGGCAGAGCGAATAGGGATCCTGAGATGACCAATCGTCAGAACGCACCTCTCGGCCTGGTTGGTGTAGTCCAGAGAAAAGCAGGGGGCCATATGTCTGGCATCAGCTTGGCTCCAGGAACTACCAACAACCGGAAGGATATCAAATTGTGCGTCAAACCGCCTCAAATGGGTTCCACTCCCTGGTTTGGTATCAGAGTTGTCCTTCTCCTAGACTGGTTGCTTTTCCAACAATAGAGAGTTGGATCCGTCTGGCTATTTTACCTACAGCTATTTAACACAAGTACAAGTAAATAAAGATATGCTAACTTATGCAAACAGTATTTATTTCTATATACTTATCATCTTGTAAAACTATCTGAAAGTACACGTTTGTTTTTTTTACCGACCTCAGAAGATATATTTAGTTTTATATAACATTGTTTATGTAACCATAATGCGAATAGTATGTTATTGTTTATATGCGAGCACACTCTCGAAGTGGCAGCATTATCTGATGTTTCAGGCTTTAAAAAAAATCTGCTTTTTTTTACGTGACTTGACTTCTCGGTGCAAGTCTTCTCAGCGCCGACGTCTGATCACCGGCCTTCTGGCACACGACCACTGAGCACAAGGATAACTCGGCGCACGATAACTTGGCAAATTTCAGCGCAAGAAGCAACGGAAACAAACTGTAGAATTCAAACAAACAATATTTCTAGAAACAGCAATTACAACTTTTTTCAATTTGAATAATTTTGGTGAACTAATTTATTTCTATAGTTTAATTTGATAATATATAGTTCGTCGGAACAAAATTATTTGAACTTCGCAGTATGGCAGAATATGAGTTTGTAAACAAGCTATAAAACGATTTATTGAAAATATTAAAATCATCTTTTACTTTACAGTATGGTTGAATGAGCTTATGAACAAAACTACAGAAGAATTAATTACGAAATATTAGAATTTGGTGAGCCCTTTTTTTTTACTCCATTGAAATTTTCTATGATCGTGTTTTCAACTTTCTGATGATGTAAACCCAGAAATATTTTTAGGTTTATAAAATGGATTTTGTTGATATTTCTAAAATAGTGGGAATAGAAAAAAACTGAGAGATAAATTCTCTGCAAAATGAAAATATCTCTTTCCAAATAGAGCCAAAGAGACATTAAAAATAACAAAAACAAAACAAAACAACACAATGCTTCAATCGAATTTTGTCATGGCTTTTGCGGGACTCAACGCTTAGGAGCAATACAAGAAGTAGGATGTGCAAAAAAAAAAATGGAGGGGGTACTATCATTTGCTATTGGTGTCTGTCGTCGTTATGTCACTTTCTAAATAATTGGATAACTTCATTATTTCTCAATATGTTTTAGTGAAATTTTGTATGTAGTTTTATGAAGAGATTCTATCAGGGTGATGGTGAGTTATGGCTAATCCGATTATTTGTTTACATTTTATAAGCCAAAACGTTGTTTTTGCTTAATAGTGGGAAAGTTTCTCATATATCGGCTGATTTTGCTGAAATCTGGCGATAATGTTGAAGAAACCATAGGAATTGAAAAATGGTGAGTAACGATCGATCCGATTGTTTTTTTAGATTTCATATGTAAATAACCATACGTTAACATGCAAGAAAATATTAAACTGCTGGACCGATTAAAATGAAAATTGTTACTCAGGTTTTTTAGCCACCTAATTACTGAAAATATATAACTTGTTTAGGAACTGTATGATTTGAATAATCAAAAATCGAATGTCTTAGAGTTAAAGGTCCTTATAGAAAACTAATTTCCACTCTCTCTGTCTCTCTCCCTCTGTCTCTGTCTCAACCGTTTCCTGACGGGGACCTTTATACTTTTGAAATTTTTTACTTTTGGGATAATTATTGAATGTTTGGGCCCAAAGTTCATGAAAGAAAGCTCAATATTTTATACAGAAAATGTATACACCCTGCCCTCCACCGCAAAAAACGAACTTCCAAAATTCTTGCGCGGCATTAAAAATTTTATTGCGCGGAAGAATTATTTCTTGAGCACGGCTGCGCAGCTTAGAAGGGAAGTGAAAAAAGAAAAGAAATAAACCAACCCAACTTGACGTTCATGAACACACGCAACTGAACACATTTTTACATATAATGAATTTTTTATGGCCTCACACGCAAGGAAAAAGGAAGAAAATAAATGAGGTCTGTCGTCTGTACGCATTTGAGTCGCGTTCCACCGTTACCGTGACAACCTTGGCTAAGAGTTTGTTAACCAGCACTCGAAAACAAGTAGACACAGATCATTTGTCGTTGTTGCTCGGTTCTACTCAAGTAAGGTGAGATTCGATATTTTATCGCACGTATATACTCCTTTTTTCAAATACATTCTAACACCTTATAGTCCTTAATAGCCTCATTTGTTTTCTTTCAGCTTTATCGTCCAAACGTAGCTTTTTCTTATGTGTGCATATCGATGTGGTTTTTTAAAAAAATGATTCAATGATTTTCATTTTACAACTTGATTTAAGCATTCGATAAATATCATACGCGCTTCCCATTGCAAAGATACGTTCATGTTTGATAATGCTAATATAATCATTTCACCATCATTTGCGATCAAAATCAAGTCAGTTATCGCAGATTAGAATTATAAGACAAGGTGCCCAAGCTTGAAAATAAGAAAAAAAATCCTTTTAAATAACAAAAACGTCAATTTTTTTTAAAATGGTACGATGAGCACTGATCATACGCCTTCACTAATTTCTTCATGAGTTCGTTATAATTCAACATATATTTCCCAAACAATACTATTGTTTATTGCTGCCAATAGACTCCACCCTCGGATTAGTGAGATTTATTGGCCTCTCCAAGAGTGAAATTTAACACAAGTTCAGTTTAAAGTTGGTCCCTATGTGTAAGTTAAAAATTGCCCAGCCCCCGAGACCAGTGTCACGAAGGTGCCAGGGGACCCAAGACCTTCAACTCTTAGCACAACGAGAGGTGTTACCCCGTGAAAACGGATTTCCCCAGGACAGGACGTCGTATGCGTTTTATGGCCACAGTATTCAGATAAGATCTGTTATCTACGCTCCAGAAAAGGCGTATCAGTAGTCATGTATGACGTTTGTCAAAAAGAGTCTTAAAATTTGGCAGGGTCTACCTAGTGTTTTGAAGTTCAATCTTTATGTCCTGCAGACATTTTATTAAAAAAACCAAAACTTCTTGAACATTCTTACAAACGCAACTCGTAAAACCAGCAACTTTTATTTGTGCAAAATGATTTCAAAATCAGGTGGCAGCCATTTCTTTAATCAAATGATGCAATCATGTTGACGATGTTTCTATAACACTTGCAACTTTTGGGCAAAGAAGACCTATCAATTTCATCTGACGTCTTTCTTGCAGTTTAATCGTGCTGTGTACCAAGGGAATCACATACCCAAGTCTGCATGATTCTTTTGAGTTTTTTTTATTTTTACAATGACCCGAAATTTCATTCCCAACTTTTTGTGGTTTTGAATTCACAAATTATGTACGGTGAATTAGTGTCAACAATGACTAAATCGTACTCCAAGCGACTCCCAATGATCCTTATCTAATAATGATACTAATGATACTTCCTTCATTGCTGTAGAAACGTTTTTATACCACTATTTGGTTTTCTTCTCTCTCTCTCTCTGTCTCTGTCTCTCTCTGTCTCTGTCTCTGTCTCTCTCTCTTTCTCTGTTTCTATCTCTGTCTCTCTCTGTCTCTCTCTCTGTCTCTTTCTCTGTTTCTGTCTCTGTCTCTCTCTGTCTCTCTTTCTCTCTTTCTTTGTTTCTGTCTCTGTCTGTCTCTCTCTCTCTCTGTCTCTGTCTCTCTCTCTGTTTCTGTGACTTCGGTGGTGTGCAGGTGTTTTCATACCTTATTGTCAAACTCATACTGTTGAGTTTTGATTTTATTTTCACCTATGAAAACGGAAAACAATGACCAAACCAAAAACCATTGACGTCACGCACGAATAACAGTGACATGCGCAAAAACTCTTGACGAAACTCCATCCCACATATACAAACATGTATACAATTGAAGGTTGACTTGTTCTACTGAAGTTTACCAGTCCCATTTACAGGAATTAACAATAAAGGAGTTGAAGTAGGACATGTAGTTTCGGAATTACATTGTAAGGACAAATGAATTCTGTTATGGATTTTTAATGAAGCAAGGGAACTTGACCCTAGCGTGGCTCAGCTTGTCTGAATTATATTTTCTCTTTTACTCAGTTCCATACTCTCCCTGTCTCCCTCTCTCACTTCCCCCTCACCCCATCTTTCCGTCTCTCTACCTTTCCACTTAACTCTTCCAACATTTTTTTTCAATTCTTAAAAAATGTATAATCCTCAGAAGTTCGTGAATCATTCATAAAGTACTTTTGAAGTACAGAGTATTTATTAAACTGACTGTGACGTTAATCTCATACTTAACTTTTGACGTCATTTTTTATCCGAAATCCAGTGTCACTTGGTCTTCAAGTGAATTGTCAGTTCTTTGTCAAGTAAATATGTGTTCTGTTTGTACGAGTCAGCGCATTCAGAGAAAAATCCGTCGTCAAGATATCTTTTGAAAATATCATGAATATTGATAAGGGCTGATTTGTAACCCTGCGGGCATTTTCTATTAGAAGCATGAAGCAAAGTTTCTATGGATCCTTAATATGAGTACTTTCCCCCCGAAGATATGTCGTAAATTCTTTGTATGACACTGTACGTACTTTGCAGATAGAAACCTGAAATATAGTAAAAATAACTTTTAAAAAAAGTACCATAAAATCATACGAAATAGCCACTTATTACTCGAAGTAGTTATTAATAAGTTCAGCACATACATTGATTCATATTGAAAGAAACAGTATCAGTGGATTCAGACGGCTAATTTTGTCTGGTCTGTGAATTATAGATTTGGAATTCGATCTAGTCTGTTGATCATAAATGGGCCGATTTGTAACCGTGTGGGCACTTCTTTTTAAATTAGAATCATGAAGTAGTCGAGCTTTCATGAGTCGTTGGTATCATTCCTTTAAAACAAAAAATATGTTGCCTTCTAGGGAGAAAAACTCAGAACCGGTTATGTAGAGGCATTTATAACCTTAATGGATTTAATCTACCAATATCACAATAGACATACATAAATCGTAGACGAATTCAATGAAACACAAAGAGAGAAAAAAAAACTATGTTGACACCTGAATATTTTGAATAATGGGCTGGGGATGTCACTGGACGCTCAAATACCTGATTAATCTGCTACATGGGTATTTGTAACATAGAGGTACTCTGCTCTGCAAATTACATACCAGATATTTTTGTTCTTCAAGGCCAAACAGAATCTTTAAAGAATAAACCACATTACTTTGCACTACCAAGTCACGCGAAATCAGTTTTGAGGTTCTGAAATGAAGAGAAATATTCTTTGCTAAACTTGTGTTGCAGCATCTGGATCCTGTTTATTGTTAGATTCCAGGAGCCTGACATTTGATATGTTTTAAACACACATGAAATCATCCTTCTCCGGTTAATACCCTTTGATTGTCGGCACATAACTAAAATGGTAAAATTGCATCTGTGAACAGGTGAACTGGTAAAATTGACCTCTACCAAGGATACTCATTAGTATGTTTTAAACTCTCCTGCTCTTTATCCGATGTTCTCGACAAAGCCATTGGGATTTGCTCGTTGCGAGTCTCGGTGAGTTTGTACATGATTTCCAGAACTATACCCGATACGTTCCAAACTATCTTTCCGAGATGTTTTCTCGTCAATCCAATGATCCAGCATGGAAGTTCTTTACCTGTGGTATTTTTTCTGTCTACGAATCCTGTGTTCCATTTTCAGTCATTGGTTCGGACCGTGCCCGGAAAAAGATAACCGAGGAATAAAAATTTTAGGAAGAATCAAAGATATAGGAAACTCGCAATCACAGTCAATGATTGAACAATCGTAGCGTCAGAATTTGAAGTCATGTAGAAAAAAATCCACCGAAAAATAAATATGGTTAGAAAAACCTATTTATGACATCACTGATGTTTTCCACTGGAAAAAAAAATTCACGTTTTGGGGCCTGAATTTAGATGGCAGAGAAAGAGATGAACATTATCAACTGACTGGAGGACACAGTTGGGAGTCAAATAAAACAGTGATAAGCAGGAGAAGAGCTTTGCTATTCATGTTACAATTTTCGAAGCGACTGACTCGGTATACAATGTCATCTTGAAGACAATTCTACCAGAAAAAAACAGCAAACGAATTCCTTGATTATGCTGGAGAGGGACAAAAGATGTGCGATGCATTCAAGAAAAGAAACTGGAACGAGAGAAATCTTTTGGGGACAGAATGGAATAGCGTAAAACTCTTATTTATTTTTATCTACCAAGAAGATCGTGGAAGTAAAACTACGATTTGTGTCTGGACGTTGATGGAAGAAAGAACGTTTATGACAAGGCTTATAATTCTATCATTGGGCGATCATCAGAAATGGACCTATCGAAATACCTGGGGTACTACGAGTTTTCCTAGTTGCCAGGTCAATCTTTGTCTGTGATGGAGGCTGATGGTGGATAATGATAAATAATCAATGTTGCACAAGATTGTAAAGATGACCCAACAGCCATACAAGATTGACCCGAGTGACGTGGACCTCACGGAGAACCAGTAGCAATATTTGATGCAATGGCAGTCGTCAATAGAATGAAGTTGGGGACAACTGTGAAGAATTGTCCATAGTTCGCTTTAAGCATCCTTGAAGATCATTCTGGAGGAACCAAAAGGTGCAAATAAAGTTCACATTGTATTTGACCGATATATATATATATATATATATATATATATATATATATATATATATATATATATATAGAGAGAGAGAGAGAGAGAGAGAGAGAGAGAATCCTCATTGGGAGCAAATACTCGTGAAAAACGAAATGAAACATGCCCACTCAGAAGCACAAGTTTGGCAAAGCTGACACACAGGAAATCCCTTATCGTATTATCGGACAAAAAAATTATTCAACAATCTTCGAAAAAAAAATATCAAAAAAATAATTGCAGTATCATGTGTCACGTCTATTGTCCCCACTATCTTCGGCATTGATCTTAAGCTAAACAACAATACACACGAAGAAGCAGATACCCTCTTAATCCTTCATGCCACCGGAACGCGTTTAGGAAACTAAGAATAATTTCTCCTGACACAGATGTTTGGTGGCTACCCCCCCTCGTCACTATGAAGACCCAACTACACAAACTTCCTTTTTAATAGGCAAAGAAAACACGAAGTTGGGACAGCATATGTATTCTTAGGGCCAGATAAGCGTGGTGCTATATAGCGTTTCCATTCATTCACACCTTCAGTAACTACAATCGCCTGATTTAACTAAGTATGGCTTGTATAGTAAGATGATATCTTAGTGACATTCTTTACGGACAGACTCCCGGCTTTTGGAGCAGTCATTTAACAAAGTTTATGAAAATGCAAAATGGGCACAATACATAAAAATCATCAGAATGGACTTGTGTGTACGTAAATGTGCCTTTGATTGAACTGTGAAAATCAAGAAGACTTAGATGAACTGGTTACAGAACAACAAGATAAAGACGAGCGTGACTGCATCAGGGGCAAACTCTACTCTAAACGCAACTATTTCAGCTACTGGGCCGAATTTTAAAAAAAAGTTTTCTTTACTCATTGAAAGGAGTGCGTGTGCTAAGTTTCAAATTTCTGCTGTGGGCAAGTAGGACTGGGAAGAGTAGAGAAGAAAGAAAAAAAAAGGAAAGATGAAAAAAAGAAATAAAAAGCAAAACGCTAGTTGACACGACATGACGTCACATCACGGAATAACTCATTCTCCCGCCCCCCTCTCTCTCTCTCTTTCATATCTGACCAATTGCGATAATAAGGAGTTAGGCGATATTGAATGACTTGTCATAGTATTTCAGAGAGAAGGAGAAATATAATGCTGATCCAGAGAGTTACTGGCGGGTACTCAACTAATGAGTTGATATCGTATTGAGAGTTTCACACTCTAAATCAAGTTGAGATTTTTTTCTTGTATTGTTGTTATTCAGATCTGGTCCACAAAATACACATTGTGTCAAATAGCCATTTAATAGACAGCATTCATGTTCAGTCATGATCATTTCAAGTTCTAAGCAAGGTTGATTACCAATATTCACTATAATTAAGAGCTCATGTCAGATTTATTATTTACAGACCTAACCAAATTTCAGATTTATAATTTAGAGACGAACAAGTTGACCCTATAAATCCACGGACATTGATTTTTTAATTGGAAGTTTGTGGTAGTTTGTTCACTCGACACATTTGAATTGATTTGAGCTATAGGGAGCTATTTGGGATCATTCTGTAGTGATCCTTGTATGTTTTTATGATATTTACCTCTGCCAACAAAGTTTTATATATATATATATATATATATATATATATATATATATATATGTGTGTGTGTGTGTGTGTGTGTGTGTGTGTGTGTTCGGCTACGTCCATCTGTCTTTCAGTCTGTCCATACGATATCTTTGAAGACATTCGATTGATTTAAATGAAATTTTGTGGAATTATGGGTAATTGGACAAGTAAAGAATGGTTAAATTTTGGGGCTGACCCAAGATTTCTTTTCAACTGAGAGATGTTTCCTTTTTTTCATTACATTTATGTATATGACTGTTCACACGTTATCCCCGAAAGTTCTCGATGAATTTCAATGATATTTTAAGGAAGGACGGATAATAAGCTATTGAAGAAGTGAATGGATTTTAAAGTGGATCCTTGCACAATTACTTTCCCTACATTGTAGTTATATGTCCACACTACATAACATCGATAAGATCTCGTGTATGTTCATACAATATCTCCGAAAGTCCTCGATGAATTCCAATGAAATTCTGTAGAAAGATGGCCAAAGGGTCATGAAAGAACTGATTAAATTTAGGGATGGATCCATGCATAATTACTTTACCTGACAACGGCATTTCTGTCCGAGTTCTTTTAGTTTTACTAACATGTCAGTCCTTGATGAATGTGGTCAGCAAAATACACACCAGGCCATTCTTATAAGGTTTCATAAAAACCTCATTTCTAATAAAAAGTTCCCACGGCACCCCAGTAGAGCTATGTTTCAGCACATACTGTATCTTTCATGAATAACGCCCGGTTCATCAGCTTTTGACGTGAAGACGAGACAGAACCTTATCAGTAAAATCATAAAAACGTTCATAAAATGGGTTTGGTTGGATCGTAATGATTTTCAATTATCAGACAAAACAACATAAAAAGTTGTAATGAATATACCGAGAGAGATTGGTTCATGTAGGATTAGGTGAGCTTGAAATGCTACATTGTATTTGCTAGCGTCAACGTTCATGAACAAGAAAATCTCATTAGTCATAAGAAGAAAGGCATACAACCAATGTATCTTCCCGATAGTCGCCTATGGAGCTGAAACATGGAAGACTGACCGTCAAACCAAAAACCATGGAACGGGAACAAGTGAAAATCAGGCTCAATATCGCCTGGAGAGATCACTTGATATTACAGAATATTAGAGAATAGAACAGGGGTCAGATATATCATAGGATCCATTAGAAAAAATAAATAGCAATTAGCTGATCATATAGTTAGAATGTCTGACAATAGCTGGACACCAGAATTCTACAGAAATCATATGCGAAACTGGCCAGCAAAAAATGAGATGGCATGACGAACGAGACAATTTCAGAAAGGACTGACTCCGTGACGCTCATGATAGACGGACGTTGAAAGGCTGATGATTAGTATGGCGAGAACGGAATCCCAGGGTGACACTCATACGAACGGGTCAATTGGTGCAAGCAAGACATCACGACTCACGACATGGATCCCCAGTGATCACATGCACAACCGAGGCCGGCAGAGTACCAGATGGAGAGACGAGCTACACGAATTCAGAAAGTACTGGCTCTGCGACGCCCATGATAGAGAAGTGTGGTGGATCCTGGGGAAGGTCTATGTCCAACAACGTTAAAAGACTGATGATGAGACTAACGATAATATGATACAAGAAAGGTAAGATAATCAATGTTGGTTGTCAAGTCTATGAAAAATGAAAAGGCTCCTCCTGGAGTGACTTTTGTCAACAAAGGTGGAAAATATTCCTATTATCAGACACAAATTTAAATCATCTCAATGCAAAGCGTCTCTTGATTAGGTTCTATGTTATACTCTTCTTTTTAAGACTAATGGGATTTTATTTTTCTTGCTCTACAGAAGGCTTGCCATCCTAGACTGGTTCTTTGCTTGATCACTTCTTCTTCTGAGGATTTCATGGGGATTCGTTGTCGTAGGTAGATGGAGTAGTCTATGAGAACCATGCAACTTGCACAGGAGATAATCATGGTCAACCTCACATGGAGAGACCACAAGACAGCAGAGTATATTAGTGAAAAAACAAACAAACAGGAGTCAGAGACATCATAGACTCGATTAGGAAACTCAAATGACAATGGGCTGGTCATGTTGCAAGAATGGCAGACAACCGACGGACATCACGACTCACAGCATGGATCCTCAGAGATCACATGCACAGCCGAGGCTGGCAGAATATTAGATGGCGAGACGAACTGGGTAGGTTCAGAAAATATTGGCTCAGTGACGCCTAAGATAGAGAGGTGTGGCGAATCCTGGGGATGGTTTATGTCCAAGGAAGGACGGCAGACAACTGATGATGATGATGATGATGATGACGACGACGAATGTAAAGCGACGTAATTATTTGAACTCGACAAAGCATCAGTGTGAAAAAGTATAATCACTTCGGCAAAAAGGATTTAAAAAAAAAAAGTATTGGAAACTCATTTGTTGACCGGATTCTCAAAAGAACTGACAACTTATTCATTATTCACTTTATCCATTTCTGTCTCTGCTGGAATATGGGGTTACAATCACACCACATCATTGATCACTGTCTCGTGCGTTGGTTTTGGCTCCGCTTCATGTGTATGTAACCCATCGCTTTCAAGTCCGCCATCTCTGTGGTCTTTGGCCTGCCTCTCAGTCTCTTCCCAGCTGGAGTCCATCTCGAGACAGCGCTAGGTCTTCTTACAATGGGCAACCTCAAGACACGATCAAACCAACGTGAATTATTCAAAGTGATCACAGCGGTCAGTATAAATAGACAAACAAATTTAATAAATAAGAACTAGCGTTTATATTCTTTTTGTAAGGAATCGCTGCACCGGATATTAGCCCTAAAATAGTCCCCGGAGCTCTTACGACTATAAAAAGTTGCGCTCGCATGCGCTAGAACTCTTTAAGCTAATGAATTGTCTTTTTACGTGTCTATGATTTTTTTCTTTTTGCGTGAGCGCAGAGTAAAAATCAAATAGTATTTACATCTAGTATCAAGTAGGAATCTCACCTTACAGAGCGCGTGTCCCAACGAACACAGGTATCTGAATGGCCAGAGCTAGAAAGGGGTAGCCGAGCGAACGTGTGCGGGAGCTGCTTTTTATAGTCTATGAGAGATAGCGGAAGTTAGTGACTATTTAGGATCGAAACAGGATGTGACACCGAGGTTATTTTAGGGCTATTATCCGGGGCAGTGATTTCTCATTAAAGATGAATAAATGCTACTTTTAATCATTAAATTTGTTGGTCTGTTCATACTAGCCGCTCTGATCACTTTGAGTAGTATGAAATCATCACTCACCCGCGTTTAATAATCTCAAATGACATATTGGTGAAGTCGCTTTTCATTTACAGTTCCTCTGTAGAGAAAAAACTGCTCGAAAATAATTCATTAACGGAAAGGTTATGCCGTCTTCTTCAGCTATTGTCTGCCAACATCTAGAGTTCGCATTATGCTTCTGGTTGTCTCACTTGGGATATAACGTTGATGTAAACGAAGAGCTACTAAACAGTCACCGAAATTTAAGACTAAGTAAACTCAATCTGTAGACGTTGGAATTGGTATCCGTGCTGATCTGTTGGATGTTGACCATATTCAGAAAAGCATCTACACCTCAGACCAAAAGCGTCACTTGCCTTCTTGTCCTGACTGGCACATGTTTACTGCAACGCTATCTACATAACCCCAGGGACAGAGTCAAAAACTCCAGGTACAGACATCCACTAGGCCGAGAGAGAATTTCTTTTTGACTTGAGTGATCTAACCATGGAATGATTCCAGCGAAAAGACTACCAAATTAATCAATGCATCCAAAAACAAATTTAACGAAGGATATCTGCGACTCAAAGTTCAACTTTCAATTTACGTATTGGCACAGTCTCAACCTGTCTGCTTTTATCTGACGGTGGCGTTAGATAAAACCAAACTTGATGATTTGAAAGCGTTATCAATATCCATCAGATTTTCAATGTATCAATGAAAATGTATCAAAGAAATTATGTAAGAAGTCCGACCTACTTACCATACAACCTTCTTATATAATGAACAGTTTTTATATCGGTAACAATGGACTTTTCTACTTGAAGGCAACAATTCTGCTTGTAGAAATATCTCCTATCCACCAATTGGAATAATGGAATCTTCCACTAAATTGGGTCCAGCAATTTTTTTTCCTAAAATATAGAAATTCAGATTTTTTGTGGGGATCTGCTTGTGAATTTATATTTATATTCTGAGTGTCCTCTCCCGGTGTGAACAAAAAAGTCAATGCCAAGCGCCAACTGATTGCCAGGACATTATCTTATTGACTGAGCTGATGGAAATTTATCATACAGATACGCACAAGCTTATTTAATTCCAATGAATAGATATACTTATATAAGAAATGTATATTTTTATATTTCCTTATTTATTATATATACTATACAAAAGTTGCTGTAGTCATCTTCAGTCGGAATAGAAGTGGCAGCAACTGGTCTTGTTCTACATTTAATTTGGTAGATTTTATCGCACCCACTTTTTAAAAATATCTACTCAAAATGTACTTACAATAACAACTCATTAAAAAACTGACTCTACTCTCTAATTACGTTATGCATTACAAATCAATTCTTATGAATGAAATCAGTATCTTGATTGATCAGAGTAACCCTTATCGTAATTTCTGTCTCAACTGATGACTAACAAAGAACTGACGAGCAGTGTATTAACGAAGTCATCGCTATTTATTTCAATTCAAAGGCTCTTTACAGAAAGCGTTGATTTTCCACTTTATTGAATTCAAGGTTTGTCATAATTGAATCAACATGAGAAACACTGCATCGTCTTCGTTGGAGCAAAAATGCCTGGTTTTCATGCAATGCGTGCGTGTGCTCTACCTAAACATTCCTGTTCCCAACAGATTGAATAATTGAATGTTTCCACTGACAATGGGTGCATGCCCGGACGAAGCGTACAGAAATCCTGGGATGCTCGGTCGTCAGAATCCCCCTCTCGACCATGTTGATGTAGTCCAGAGGAAATCAAGAATCTTACTCTTGGCATCTGATTGACTGCAAGAGGGACGATCGATTGAGCATGAAACCATCTTAATTGGAATCAGATCTGTCCTTCTCATAGACTGGTTGCCTTCCAAAGGCTAGAAAGCTGCTTGGGAAGGGGATGGATACATGCTTTTCCCAAGGACATTAGAGCGAAGTGAACATGAACAGCCCCGACTGAAGTTTTAACTCGGTTTGCGGATTCCATTGTCTGCACCGTTGCAATTAGGCCACTCCCTTCCCAAATGATAATCAAAATTGGATATAGTAACAAGCCAAATGTGATAAAAGTTTTTTCCTTTACATGTTGAACAACCGTAGCCATCAAAGATGGCAAAGGTTCATATTCTTTTTGTATATATATATATATATATATATATATATATATATATATATATATATATATGCGTGTGTTCCAATGCTCCTGTCCATACCGTTTTTTCTTACATCAATGTTCCACTACAGTAGTTCTGAAAATAGTTTGTTTGATTTTTGGAAAAAAACAAAAACAAAACACCCCTTTGATCTATTCCGGCAGGTTTTAATGATTAATCAATCCAGAATCTAAATGTTTCTTCATGCTCTTTTCTACCCTAATTTAGATGTTCTTCCCTGTGAAACGCCAGGGATGTCATGAATAAAATTCATTCTGACTATATTCATCTTTCGATGGAATTTTTTTTTTCACATGACTTCGGATTTTGACCCTACGGTTGTTCAATTATTGACTCTGGTGGCGAGTATATTTCCTTTCTATTTGAAAAAGCAAAACAAAGAATTTGATTCACCTGTTTATTGTTTATCTACAAGTTGCATTTCACATTAGCTAGGTGGCCCCCTTCCGGGCGGTCGTTTGGCATCATCCTCATCATCATCATCATCATCATCATCATCATTCTTTTAACGTCCGTTGTTGGACATAGACCTTCCTCAGTATCCACCACACTTCTCTATCATGGGCGCCGAATTTGTCTTGTTCGTCTCTCCATCTAATATTCCGCCGGCCTCAGTTGCGCATGTGATCTCTGGTGATCCATGTCGTGAGTTGCGATGTCCATCGGTTGTCTGCCATCCTTGCAACATGGCCAGCCCATTGCCATTTGAGATTTTTAATGGATTCTATGATGTCACTGACTCTTGTCTTTTCCAGGATGTACTGTGCTGTCTTGTGGTCTCTCCATGTGAGGCCCAGCATTATTCTTTCATGTGCACATATCATGGTTCTCAATTTGCGGATCTGTCTCTTGGTTAGGTTCCATGTTTCAGCTCCATAAGTGACTATTGGAAGGATGCATCGGTTATACACCTTTCTTTTTAGGATTAATGAGATCTTATTATTTTTGAAGATTGAGCTAGCTCTGCCAAAGGCTTGCCATCCTAGTGTGATTCTTCGCTTGATTTCTTCTTCTTTTGAGAGTCTCATGGAGTACACAAACATGTACAAATGTTTTGTGATGTGACACACGTTTCAGACTTTGTGGATCATCTAGATAGATGAAAGATTATTTTTTTTGCAGGAGTTTGATAAAAACAGGTCTGATTAGTCAAATGAACAGCTTCTTCTGACGGAATTCTGTGTTGCGGGTGATCAATTAAAAAAATGAAAAAGGGCTGGTCAATGAACGAGTTACTCCTCTTGCCTTTTCTGAGACAGTCATCACTAAAAGAGGCCGAATGTTGAGCTCCCCACCCCCCAAAAAACAAGCGTGAATGCTGCCGGACACAAACCAAGTGATCAATTTAGCATAAGCTTGCATAACAAATTGACCCCACCAAAAAAACAAAAAAAACAAAACAAAACGAAAAACAATCAAACAAATACATTGTGACGCATGATACACACAGACCAACTTGAAAGCAGAAGAAAGCTATGTTAACTGCTTTGGAGACAGTTTTGGTTGACGGTTTCTAACAGTAACGCCCTCGCTGAGTCTGTCATTGACTCATCGTCCCATCCAAAACCTTATTTGAACAGACTTCTATGACGCAGGAAGACATTTCTTTGGGATATGGCCAAAGAATCCACATCTGAGCAAGAATCGGTTCCAGCCATTGACATATTCCGATGCTTCATCTTTCTTAACTCTGCCAACGAAGTCAGAGAGGAATATGTATTCGGTTATATCTTACCGCCTGTCTTCCTGACCACAAGTAAAAATACACAATGAATGTCAATGTGATTTTGAGGCGGACAACGGGATAGGGGAGAGTCGGTTAAATTTTGAAGCGGATCCAGGAATGTTTTTTAGGTTGAGAGATATTTTCCGTTTTTTTTCCATACGTTTATGTACACATTCATACCAGTCCACTCGATGTTTCTGAAAGTTCTCAATTAACTTCAATGAGATTTTTGGGTAGGGTGAAAATAAGCTACGTAAGATTTGAATGTTTTTTTTTTAGGACGAATCCATGCACAATCATCTTCCCTACATCGTCGTTATATATTCGTAATGCATAATGTCAAAAATATTCATGTCTGTACACACGATAGCTCAAAAAGATCACAATGAATATCAATGATATTTTAAATTTTTTGGTAGGTAGGATAATAGGCTACGTAAAAGGTAAATAATTTTTTTAGGACGGATCCATGCACAATTATCTCCCCTACATTGTAGTTATATGTTCATACCACATAATATCACAAACATTCATGTCTGTACACACGATATCTCCAAAAGTTCACGATGAATATCAATGACATTTTTTGGAAGGGGGATCAATAGGCTACAGAAGCACTGATCCGATCTTAGGGCGGATCCACGCTCAATTAACCCCCCTGACAATGGCGTTGGCAGATTGCTTCCTAGTTTATCAAGAAAATTCACAATCCTTACGACTCAAAATGGCATCAACTGATACAGAAATTGAAAGAAGACGTCGGGACTTGAGTGTGGCACAAATGTTAGAACTAATTGAAAATTTAGAACATGGTGTCTCGGTAGCTTAAGTTGATGAAATTTATTGCGTAAAAAAACGAACTCCTTCTGATGTCAGGAAATCAAGAGCCAAATTGCAACAGTTTTCTTTAAAATTTAGTTCTGTGAGTGATAGAAAACACGAAGAAATCGTCGAAGAAAAAAAAAAGAATTAGAACATTTAGTATGGTATGTCCAACAGAGATGTAGTGGTATTAATGGACGATTAAAAGGCAAACAACTAAAGCTGGACGCTTTCTTTTAGCAAATTTCGTCGACTTGTGTTGTATTGTAATTGAATAAATGCTATTTTATAGAAACTATTTTTGAATCAAATATTCAAATATCAATTATTCAAATATTTGAAATTGAAAAGAGTACAAAAGCTGAAAAATATCCATTGGTAATATTCGATTAAACAGACAACTGTTCAGCATCTATCAGTCCGTTAACAATATAGTTTACTATACTATAAAATGCTGCTTGATTCTATTCAATTATTTATTGCTTACTAAACAGTAATTGGTATTTGCTGGCATTATATGATTATGGTTTCCTCGTGGTCAGTTCTTTTCTACTGTTAATAATTTAGTACACCTTTTTTTCCTATTCTCTTCTGTGGCAAATTTTGTTTCCATATCATAGCACTACGTTTCTTTCATCATGTCATCCAGCAGTTACGTCTTTAAAACAAAGACTCATTCAACAGCGATTAGATTGAACAACCTCAGCTGCCGAAATGGCAAATAATTCTATCCTATTTTTATATATGCGTGTATTCATTTGGTTATGCGTTTGTTTGTGCGTTCCGGCGCTCCAGGCCATACAGTTTTGCCCACACACTTGTTTTGTATAAATAACCCCCTTGAGAAAGCAAAACATGGGGGGGGGGGGCTTAAAAAAAAACTTTTTGATGTCTTATTTTGATTTATTTATTGATAACATCCAGATTCTTCTGAGCATACTTATTCATCGATTGTTTTTTTTATACGTGACACGGTTGTTCAATTATTGACTGAGTTGGCGACTTTCGTATGTTTTTGATCTTATTTTCCTTTCTAAATTCATACATAGTTACCTGTGCCAGCAAAATTGGAGCGGTATATGCATTTGATCATGTCTTTCCGCCTCTCTGTCTTCCCAAAAGATATCCCCCGAAATCCTCAATGACTTCCAATGCAATTTCATAGACGATGGGTTAAGGAAAAATTTTTTTTTTCAGAAATTTCATTCGATTGATATATTTTCCACTTGAGCAAGAGTGAATTTGGACGGATCCAAGCACATTTACCTCCCCTACATCGTAGTTTTATGTCTTCATCACATAATATTACCTAAATTTCATGTCTGTCCACACAATATCTCCAAAAGTTTACAGTGAATTTTTACGGATATTCTTGGAAGGGTGGACAGAAGAACTAATTAGATCCCAAGGCGTATCCATGCACGATTATCCCACACCCCCCATGGCATTGGTAGTGGCATGCGCTCTCTGAATGCTTTTTAGTTTTCATTTGTGATCGTTTGCCTCTCAAAGGAAAACCAGAGAAGAAACATGAAATAGAAAAGAGATTGAACAATGCCTGACGGTTGAAATTGAAAGAAAGAACAAAGAAATGGTTTCTGACAAATGCTTCATTTCCTTGTTATATGTATAGTGATTTCTAATTAGTGTCACCCGATGTAGAGCTCGGATAAATAGAGACAGAGTATGGTTGAAATGGAACTATAAATCTACTGAAGACTGACTTAGAGGTTGCTTGTTTCAAATGATCGGCTATTTGTTAAGGTTCATGAGACAACGACGTTCTGGTGAGATATGAGCTTGTGACATCATCATTATTCTTTTGACGTCCGTCGTTGCAAATAGACCTTCTCCAATATTCACCAGACCTCATGGAGCCAATACTTTCTTCTTGACTATTTTTTTTTGCTTGCTGTAAAGTTGGTTAGTTGTATGTGGTTCAAAACGCTTTTTGTTTCAACGAAATCAGTAGTGATACGTTGTGAAGAAATGAACATGTAGAAAATAGTCCAACCATGTCATACATAATGATTAATACATCCTGTTTAACAAAAAGACATGTGCGTTTTTACAATGGCTGTTTGTAGATCGAGAGGCCAGATCCAGCCACACAAAACAGAACCTCAGGTAATCGCTTTCATCACTAAAACGAGGCTCCGTGTCGATAGCTTCCGGTTCGGTTATGATCAGCCGAGTTGTTTCCCTTTATTTACATTTGAATACGCAGAAGACATTAATCAAGTTTCTGATCTATTGCTAGAAAAATTTACGATCCCCACATGTCAGAGCTATCAGCACTCACTTAAAGATATCATGAATGTATAGACATTTATGAACATTACACCTGGTACCTTATCAGTAAAGTCATAATGCCTTTTTATATGGTTTACGCATAGAAAGGGGTAGTATGAATTTATCTGACCAACGGCAAGTTTCAGTAATTTTCGGGCAGATATTTAACAGGAAGTTAATGTCATGATAATAGAAATAAACTATCAATCATGGTTGTCTTGTGCATATATATACAACATTGTCGTAGGTAGAAATCAGTGGCACAGTGGAAAATATATACTCAAGGCAGTATCATGCTTACACAAGACAATAACTGCGTTGACAAGTTAATGCATATCAAGGCAATATAACAAAACTCGCAGGCGTTCCTAGAAGCCATGTTTTTATTTATTATGACAAAACAAACCAAAGTACTTCTCTTTCAAAACAATTTTCTCTTTAATTAGCGCATATCCGTGAAAACTGACGGGGTTATTTACATATGGATAGGCACAAAGGGACATAACGTTAATTTATAAGGTAATTACTTTTTTAAGAATTCAAATATTCTGATCTTGGGTTTATTCAAAAGTTTCCCCTCAACTGTTGGTAAAAGGTGATCGGACGTAAAGAAGCAAAATATATGTAAAATATCGTGCAGTAGATGGCCAAATTTGACAAATCAGGCCTTTTTACGATGCGTTTGGCTATAATTACTAATATCACTCGTTCGTAAAGTATTATACTGGTAATTGGCATCATCATCAATATTATCTCGCCAGTTGTTGGATTCGCCAGGATTCATCACACCTCTCTATCGTGGGCATCGCGCAGCCAATACTCTTTGAATTTGTCTTGTTCATCTCTCTATCTAGCAACCTGCCGGTGTCAGTTACGCATTTGATCTCTGGGTATCCATGTCGGGAGTCATGATGTCCATCAGTTGTCTGCCATTCTTGCAACATGACCAGCCCATTGCCATTTGAATTTTCTAATGGATTCTATGATGTCTCGAACTATATGTTTCCCCCCTGATATACTGCGCTGTCTTCTGATCCCTCCATGTGAGACTGAACACGATTTTTTCGTGGGAACATTGCATGGTTCTCAAGTTTAGGGTCAGTCTTATGGTTAGGTTCCATAGAGACCAAAGACCAAATTAAAGGCTTTCTGACTAATCTAATCTGTAACTGTATAGTATCTTACCGCATTCAAACTTCGAGCCATTTTGACTTCGTTGCAATAGTATTTTAAATAAATTCTTTTTTAGGTGTGTACTGTGATAACAAACAATCATTATTATTATCATTATTGTTTTCACATTTTACTATTTTTGGCCATTTTTCGTGTCAAAATACCAGAAACATATCCAAATATCTGGCAACTTCGTCGTTGTCAACGACCAGTCACAAAATTAGCTACAAAAAGAAAACAAAAAAAAAACGAGAAGGAAGTGAAGGGTGATTCAATGAGTCTTTTTTCTTTTTTTCTTCCCTACCCAGCGTCTCTGTGACCTTCTTTACAGTCATGGCAACAGACGATCACATTCTGTAACCCTTTGATTTTTTTAGCTGTGTGACTCTATTTCACGTGGACCAATACTGTTTTTTTTTTTAGATTGTAACAAGACATGAACAAAAGATACAATCATACAAATAACCATACTCATTTACATATATGACTTCTGTATGGATATAAAGAAGTGGCAAATGGCAATGTGTCTTTAGGCAACTTTTCCATATCTAAGACGGTCGATCTTAATTTGCATGTAGGCAAAGCAGATTAAATTACCGTTTACAAACAGAGGACATGGGTTGAAATGGCTCAGTATGACTCAGTAAATGGAACATCGTACGCAACCCATAAAGGAAGGCTTTAATTCAAAAGCAAAAGAGAGACATTAATCAGGCTATTATTCTATAACTTGTAAAATTTACGATCCTCACATGTCAGAACTATCAAGTCTCGCGACAATAAAAAGATTAAGTGACATGGAGAGAAGTGAGTTGCATACAGAGAGAGAGAGAGAGAGAGAGAGAGAGAGAGAGAGAGAGAGAGAGAGAGAGAAATTGACCGACAGACAGAGAAAGAGAAAGAGGTTACATACGTGTGTGTCTACGTGAAAAAGAGAGAGTGCGAGTTGGTGCGAGAGTGAGATATCCAAATCGCTCAGAGGCAATATTTCCATATTGTTTGTACCTCGGAAAAGAAGTATTTGCCAGAGAGACAGACCACAAGTTTGAGAAGAAAAAGCCCAAAGTTTCTTAAAGTTTGAAGTATAAGCATGTCAATTCTCTCTTTCCAAATAAGAAATTTAAATTGACTCTGACATGAAAAGACAAAATCATTGATCGTCAAAGGATTTTTAGGACGATTGAACCCCTTCTTATTGCTTGTGTCGTTAACACAACGTTTCGTCCGATCCATCCTACAGCCTTTTCCCAGGTGAACTATTCGAACGTGACGGTGGTAAACAGATTGTTTTCTCCAATGGTAGCAACGCTTACACGTTGGATTCGGGTGATTGTTTTTTTTTTCAAATCTTTGGTTTCTGCTGATTGGTATCGTTCTGATGACACACTAAAAAAATGGTTTCTTTGAGTAATATTCTCAGATATTCATTCTGTTAGCAGATTCCAAACCCAAATGGTTGGACCAATCCGCTGAGACGAAAGTAAAAAAAAAAAAAAAAAAAGAAAGAATGTCACGAGTCTATTTGCCGAAGATCCCTGTGGTGACAACACCCGTCTTTCAACGATCGCACACGACATGTTCATCAATTTATGGACCTTACCCACCGAAAGAACTCTCAGCAACCTCGCTGGATGTGACCAAAGTTCCGCCCCGTATCAACCCACTGAGACCCCCGACACCGCGAAAACGGATCAACATGCACTGGGAGACGACCGACCAACATTCACAAAATGAACGACGAGTCACGTGGCTCACCCGGAGAGAGCACACTCGATTCCACACGGCATGGATGAAACCTTTTTACGGAGAACCAGCAGAACGAGAGGCTTACAGGTAAATAGTTCCTTGTCTATTTTACTCATCATGTTGTTTTTTTTTGGAAGCCGTAAGCAAACATAGGTTTCTTCAGTTTTCAAGTCGGTCTATGTATGTATATATCATGCATACAGGCCGCACCAATTGAGCTGAAGGACTGAAAATTTGAACATTTTCTCCTTATTATGTCCCCAAAGAACTTTAAAAAAACTTTCTCCGTTAGATAGGTTTTAAGTAGAAGGTCAATTTGAAAGTTCATGCTAAATTTGTCACTTGTGGGTGCCGATTTGTTTTTTTTTTCTTAATTCAGACTTTTTAGTGATTACTGCGCAACAAAAGTCGAAAGATGTTTTGATTGATCACCCCCAACACGATATGCTGTCAAAACAAGTATGAAGTTAGTGGTGGTCGTGAGGGAGTTAGAATATGCAATTGTGACGTCAGAAATTAAAAAAAACAATCGTAGTATCAAGGATAGTAATAATGAAAAGTAATGTTAGCCAGTCTCTGCAGGAACTAGGTTTGGAACTTCTGCTTTAGTAAGACCAAATCTGCATAAAGATGTTCATAGAATGCCAGGAAATTTTACCAGTTCTTGGAACCGTCCAGATTAAAAGACCCTTCAAGATTATCATTGATTTTCTTGGTTTTTTATATCGGATCCTCGTTTAACTTTATTATTAAACTAAGTTTAGAATCAAATAGTGAATAATACACAAACTGATAATGGCTGGCATTTAAAAAAAATTTAGGTTTGCATTCACCCACTTGCACAAAATCCGTTTTAGTAGCATTTCATCTCGGGGTTTTGTACTAATTGGCAGGACCGATTTGGCGTGGTTGTTTCAGCGTTAGCGTTTTGGCGTCAAACCTGTTTAGGTGTTAGTCCATTTGGCAACTGCCGTTTTGGCGTTAGGAAAAATGTTGTCATCATTCAATGGTTAAACTTTAAAAAGCCCTAACTTCATTGAAAAAATATTTTTGTGCGGTAAATAAAGCTTGAAGTTAAAAAAAATGACAAGACGGTTTTTATTTAAATTTGCTCCCATCTTTCAGTTTGTCCGGAAATTAAGTAGTAAGAATGAACGTTCAATATTTAATCCAAATTAAAAACAAACATTGATTTACGCTTGATATTTTATTAACATTCAATCCATTTCTTATCTTACTTGAAAACTTGACGGATATAGATTTTGAGCAATTCTACTTCAAATCAAATCTTCCTGACATTCGATTACTTAGATCTCTACAATTTTACATAATGAAGTAAGACGTGTTTACTTTGGAGTTTTATAGCCATATTCATCAAACTTACACTTCCATTTAAGTAACTTCTATTTGATTGAATAAACCTTAAATTCCTTTCGCTAAATAGTCCCATTCCGTTTTCGGAATAGGCTGGTATAGAATCGAGAGGTCATTAGAGTGAAATCATTTTTGCTTTAACAATATTACTGGACGAACTTAAACTCGGATTTCAAAACCAAACAAAATAAAAGTTAAGTGCAGTCAGGAGAGCTTGTTTCTGGTGTCATTGGTTGAAGCTTGGATCTACGTCAGTAATTCTAAAACCGTTGGTTGCAGCATAATAGTGTGCCGAAATTATCCCCCAACTGTCCAGCATAATGTTTTCCAAGTACGCTACAGAGATGCTAGTCTAATGGTTTTATCGTTAGATTTTGTGGGATCTCGAACTTTTTCACAACAGATGAGAGAAAAGAGAAGTGATGGATACATGTGTACTGATCTGGAAGTTTTGTTCATTGACTTCTAAAATACTTTTGTCTTATTTAATTTTTGCAGCTGGCGTGCCGCATAAGTCAGAAATATTTCTTCTTGTGCCATTATACAATAAAGTTTGAGAACCACTAATCTACGTAAATAGCGTGTTGTCTCCTAATTTAGAGGCAACAAACTACCACAACTGGGTGTTAACGTTCCGCTATATTTCAAAAATCGAAATCCCCCCATCCATACGAGAAAGAACTAATCCGACCGTAAATGTACCTTGGAATTAAAAACCTTGCATTATTGTTATTTACTAGTATAGCACTTCTCAAAAATACAAATAACGAAAATAGTCAATAATTTATGAGAATGAATAAGACTTGCCACCACGGTCAATAATTGAACAACTGTAGCGTTAATATTTCATCAAAAAATCATGTGAAACAATTACATCGAAGAATAAATGTGGATACAATAAATCCTATTTATGACGTCACTTGCAGTCTCTACTAAAAACATCTAAAATAGAGTAAACAACGTCTTGTTGTTAATAAGCCCGTCAGAGTAAGGTCTCCAAGAGGTCAAAAAAGCCTTTTTTTCCAAACATTAAAAAAAACTCTTTTTGAAGGTGTCTAGTTGAGTACTGATGCCAATTTTCAAGTCTGTAGACAAAACGGGAAGGCTAAGAGCTACAGACAGACAGACAGACAGACACAGACACACACAGAGACACACACACACACGCACACAAATATAAAAAAAGGATAGAACCCTTCGTCATCTTTGATGGCTACGCTTGTTGAAAAAGTACATGATATATGAAAAACAAAAAGGAAAATGTTTTGAAGTAAATAACTCTAACAGAGGCGAGATACAAGCACAAATATGTATATAATTTTTTTCATGTTGTTTAAACTTTCATGAATGTCGTAAGGGATTTTTTCAAAAGCTTTCCAGATCATTTCTGTGTTATTTTCTTTCTTCTGATGGTAACTCCCCAGGAAACATTTCCGAGATGTGCTGAAAGCTCAAATGGATGATCGAGACATAATTCGTCGCCGCTACTTGCAGGAACGCGTTCAAGAGAGCGACAGCGCACGAAAATATGACATACAGTGTCTGGAAGATGACGTCCGTAAAACGAAGGAGAAACGATTCTATCTAAGGAAATTCATGAACGAAAACAAAGCTGTAAGTCAACCCACAAAACAAACAAACAAAAAATTCTTGAAAATTATCAAACAGAAAATTGTCCATCTGTTTATTGTTTTCAGATATTTCACTTTTAACGTATGTTTGTTCTAATCACTGTATTTATTGAATCAAAATTCATGTACCAAACTAGAAACCAATCAGGTAGCCAACTCCATTGTTAGGTGTTGTAATGTTGTATAGATCCGACCCAAAATTCATCCAGTTCTTCCGTAGCCTTTTGTCTATCCTCCCATAAAATTACATTGAAATTCATTGAGAACTTTTGGAGATATCGTGTGAGCAGACATGTTGACATTTTGGCGATATTATGTGGTTTGAACTAAGACGTACTATACCCCAAATCGGATCACATTTTCTTTGGCCTTTCGTACACCGTGCTACGGAATGTCATAGGAATCCATAGTGAACTTTTGGAGATATCATGTGGATAGACATGAGTGTATACATAAATGTATGGAGAACATATCTCTCAATCAAAAAAGGAAAATCCGAAATTTAAATTTAACCACTCCTTCCTGACCCTACTGCCCAGCCTTCCAGAACATAGCATTGAAATCCATTCGGTACTTTCGGGGATATTGCGTGGGCAAACAGACAGACGAAAAAACACGACCGAATACATATATTACTCCAATTTTCTTGACAGAGGTGCTGGAAATAAATTATGTATTCTGCCTGTTGTAGACTACACACATTGTACATATAAACTGCATCAAACACACCAGCATCTTATTGCAAATAGAACCTGCTTAACGGAAGGACTCTTACGTCATTTTATTTTATGAATACGTCATTTACCAATTTGTTATTGAACTACTGTGGCCACCAAAGGTTGCAAAGGGTTCTATCCTCTTTATATGTGCGCGTGTCAATATATTCCAGCGCTCACAGCCATGCCGTTTTGTCTACAGAATTGAAAATTGGCATCAGTATTTCACTAGATTTCTTATTTTCTAGAACAAAAGCTTTTTTTATTTTTTGGGTCTTACTCTGTCGAGCTTATAAATAACGTGTAGATTCTCCAGAATTTAGATGTTTCTACATGTTTTTTTTTACGTTATTTTAGATGTTTTCCTATGGAGAACACCAGTGAATTCATAAATTCTATTTATGAATCCATCTGCGTTTATCCCCTTCCCAGCAGAGGTGACCACAAAAACAACATATCACCGGCACATCGTCAAAGAGACAGGCATCTATGTTTAGCTAATAAGAGTAGCAAGGTACCCAAACCTTGCAGGATATAGTTGAAAGGATATGGCAAAACTTTTTGTGACAAAATAATACATGGTTAAGTTCTTCAATATTCCAACCACTCAATTATTCGTTATTGTTTCCTTGTAAGAAACCGTTACCAAAACCGTCAATATTGGTTTCTTCAATTTTTAAGTTGGTCTGGCTGGCTGGCTGGTTATGTACGTATGTATCGCGTACACAGACCACACCCATGGAGCTAGAAAACCGAGAATTCAAACATTTACTTCTCATTATGCCTAGAAAAACAGACTTTTTGATTTTACACACTAAAATTTCAGGGGTGGATTGGGTCGATTTGCAATGTAAGTTCAAGCTAAATTGATCACTTAGTTTGTGTCCGGTAGCATTCACGCTTTTTTTCCTGAAAATTCAGAATTTTTAGTGATCACTGACCAACAACAGTCAAGAGAAGTCACTAATTCGTTGATCACCCCTTTTCCCAATTTTCAATAGATCAACCCCAACCCAGCATGCTGTCATAAAAAATTGGTTTCTATCGAGTGACTAATCAGACCAATTGATATTGAGTCTATATTTGTCCACTATATCCTGAATTATTTGTACGTATATGTTTGCTTGCCGATACGATTGAAAGGATTGAACCTAGAAAAAACAAAGATCATCTTTTTATATTTATTACTAGCATACCTGTGGCACTGAAGCAAATATATACTCAAGACAGTATTATGCTTACGCAAGACAATAATTGCGTTGACAAGTTAATGCGTACCGAGGCAATATAACTATACTTAAGGGCGTTCCAAGAGGCCATATTTTTATTACAAAAAGTCCGGAGTGCATCTTTTTCAAAATACTTTTCTTTTTAACAAGCATATACCCGTAAAAATTGACGCGGTCATTTATGTATGGATTGACACTAAGGAGATTAAAGTTATATTCCTAGGTAATTCATTTTTGATAATTCAAGTATCCTATTTTTCATTTTTCTTTCAAGTCTCAACTTGACTCAAGCTGTTTTAATGTGTTTTATCTAATCTGAAAACATTAAAAAAACTTTGACGAAAAAATTGTTGGAGAGGAGACAGAGGGCCTTTTCACCGACTATACTACTCTTTACTACATCCTTCCGTGACCTATTCCTTCTTACAACATCCTTTCACCATAAGAATTCCAACCTTCTCTTCCAATCCTAACATTTACCCCATTTGCTCTGTGGGGCTCAAACTACTCGCAATATTCCCAGATGAATGTATTTTTATATTCCAATGATGATGAGGAAGGGTTTGGAGAGAGATTCTCATGTAAAACCAAACAAAATAAGGGACGGGTTAGTATGAGACCCTCCCTACCTGCACTATAAACTGTTTTAAAGTGTGACCAGACATAAAGTCTTCAGAATTTCTATGACGTAACTTCTTCGTTTTGTCATAATAGAAATGTAAATCAACCAATGAAATTAATGCGAATTGTAAAATCAAAAAGAAAAGAAGACATTTGCATACATGGCTATTATATATATGAATTTAAGAGCACGTCACACTGATATATCATAGTTGAGGGTTTCTGTTTTAAACAACATCTCAGCTGCATTATGTAAATACTGTGAGTCTATTTAATCATTATCCCACCACAGCAATATGTGACACAAGGTCGGGCTTAACGTGGGTAGAAATAGTAGCTTACCCCCCCCCCAAAAAATGGCTCCAGCCGACGCAGTTACCATTGAAAAGACAACGTCACCTGCGAAAGCTGGGCCGAGTAATAATGGGAGATCCTAAGGACGAGTCGAAAGATATTTCCAACAATTTAGTTCTAGTCTTATCAGATTTGATAGATTAAGGTTTTCTTTACAGCGAGTGTCACAAAAAAACAAAAAAAATGAAATTGTTTGATCAGACAAATACGAAGGGGATAATAAAAGTACTAATCTCAAACTGGCGAAAAAAAAGATAAGGGGGGTAGTTCTGGTCTGTCACTCAAAAGAAACCGTTGCATGACCGACGTCATCATGTCGTGTTGGGGGCGATCAACTGAAAAAAATGGAAAAGAAGTTGATCTATGAATAAGTTACTTCTCTTGCATTTTGTCGGACTAGAATCCCCACAAAAAATCTGGATTTTCTAAAAAAACTAGTACGGACAGAAAGTGAGGGATCAATTTAGCATAAACTTACAATGCAAATCAAACTTCCCATAAAAAAAACACAAAAAAAACCAAACTATTCTGAGGGGTACTTCAGAAATAATAAACTAAACTTTTTTTTTCTTTCGACATGATAAGGAGTAGATATTTATATTTTAAGCCCTTTAGCTCCATTGGTGCAGCGTAGATACAGACATAGCTAGCTAATCATTCAGCCAGCCAGACCAACTTGAAAACTGAAGAAATCTATGTTTTGGTTGACAATTTCTATTATAAGCAGATAAGGAATAGGTCTCAGGTTACCTGTAGGTCAAAATTAGACAGGTGTGGTTAGAGTGTAGGTGGGCACAGGTGTTTTATAGACCTTTTCAAACAGGTGTAGACAGGATTCTGTCGAGTGTCTTTCTTGCTGTGTTTTGTGACGTCAGAAATGTTCCCGGAGAGAACAAAGGCTCCAATTCGTCGTCTTATCGATGTCAATACCCGGCCTCTATCCACATGGCAGGATCTGGCATGTTACATTAATCACGCCAACCCACAATTCTCTCAATACATTCTACTGTCTGCATTATACACCAGGGTGCAGGGAGCAATTTGGGGTAGGGGGCAGTTTTCCAGCGAGGGTTTTGTACAGCATCTATTTTTATTGTGAGGTTTCAAGTTTACGGCAAAAGAGCGGGAAGCGGTTTCCAAACATGGGACTGTGGACCCCGAGGGTCAATAAAGGCATATCAACCGTATTAGAAAAAAATTAGATAAATGGGAAATTATTACTAGGTTTCGTTGACGCGAGAAGAACAAGTACTACACTATCTTGAACTAAAGGCCCCAAAAGGCTGTATCTCGAGACTAGGATAGTGCCCCAAAATTAAACTTTCAAAGAAGATATTTAATTATTGAAATACGTGTTAAAAGTGTGCCAAAATAGTACGTGGCAGATGCTAAGATATAAAGATGGATAAAATGGGAAAGGATAAATGTTTTATGTTTCCTAGTGGCCTTTGATCTAAAAAAACAACAGTGTAAACACAGTTGCCATGCTAGTTGCCATGTTTAGAACGCATGGGGGGACAGCTATTCCTTGGTTCCGACGCCCCTGTTTAGCACTTGTTATGTCACATTGTAGGCCAGTAACAAGAATATAAGCGATATCTTACTCCCTTTATTTACACAGTTGATGGATTAAATGTAATTAGCTTTGGGAAGGTGAATCGCCCTTTGAAACGCTGAATAAGAGAAACTGATTCTGTTATTTTCCTCAAGTTGACAAAACTGATTTTTTTATAAATGAAAAAGAAAAAATACTTCAATCATCTACGACTAAAAATCCTATACTCTTATTTTACTGCTTCATCAGATTTATGCATAACTAATACTAGCAACATCACGTTGGATATAAGAGGTCTTGGCGTAAAGAAACCGTACTTATAAAACAGCACAACAATGGAAGGTTTTAGAGAGCTCTAAGACGTTATGTAGCAATGAGCTGTGACTTTGAGATTTTCTATAAAAAATGTGCATCAAGCCACGTTGGTTAGTTTTTTTTAACTACATATGTGAGAATGAACGTATTGGATTTTTTACCCGAGTTTCAAGGTTTCAGAAGTTTCGTGATTTACGGAAATAGTCGCCTGAATGTCGTGGAGCCCCCCCCCCCAATAGGAATCTCTAAAAGTTCATAAAACATGACTTTAAAAGAAGAACTGATGATACATCGCGTGACATTTTATTTATCTGTCAGCAGAATCTTCTTTGAAAATCGTTTTTCTTTTTTAATTACGTTGTACGAACATTTACAGATTCTCACCTCTTCGGAAACGTTGCCTACAGTTAGGTGACGATTTCCACGAATTACAACACGCTCTTATCTAATGTGATCCTCCTCCGTCGACGAGAAAGGTTGCCCAGATTTAGCATCGTCTTTGGTGGGTGTTATACCTAATTTGAAACGGTTCTACCGCTCGCAACGTTACGTACGGTTCCGACAATCCTCCCCGTAGACCTGTTGCAGCATTAGAAATGTCCCCCCAAAAGTTTTTCCTTCATTTAAAATAGAAGTTCACACGAACACGTCACTCTCTTAAAACCTTCATTGTCCAACTTGAGAAAAGATGGCCGTTCGCACAAAACACAGGTTCACTCTCGCACAAGTTGTTCAAAGTAATTGACGTGGTTTGATGCAGTTTTTTTCAAACAAAGGGTCATTACTTCTTATCAAAGCAAGCTAGAACATTACACTGACACACTGTTTAGAAATTCCAGTTTCTTCAGGGACAGACCTCGTATATATATATTAAGATTTCTACCCAAAGAAATGGCTAAGTAAAGTACTGGAATAGGTATCGATGGCTACCATTTCTTTAACGTATCCATAAGTTTTTTCTTAGGTAATCGTATACATCAAAGCAAACATCCAAATGTTGCAATCTGAACCGTTATTCAGTTTGGACACCAGCACATTAGTTGAGAATGCCTATTTATTTGCTCCTTGAAACCTCAAAATAACGACACATTTACATTACCCAACCTATCACCTCCGGTGTTTACTCCTGATGTTAATATTTGCCTCTCAAAAACGTTGTGTGATGTGAGATGCCTACAGGAAAAGTGTCCAGATGTGTTCCTGCTGCGTAACAAGATCCAAACATAAATATTTACCTGATTGTGTGGCCCAAGATAATTTCGATTATGGAAAAAAAAATTCAGCATTATCTAAAGATTACTTGCACTTGAGTAAACATCGAATGTAGATTGAGTTGTCAAAATATATACGTACATAGACGGCCGGCATTCTGAGCGCTACGTCAGCATCAGTATCTGCGGCAGCAGCAGCTTTATAGTATCTGTCGTTGGACGTAAACTTTCTCTAATAGTCGCCAGACCTCTCTATTATGGGGCGTCGCGCCATCTTTTTTTTGCCAGCCACCGCACCTTTTCCTGGCCTTTTTGGCCATGACCAAAGTGTAGTATCTGCACCACAGCCTTGCCCGAGGTATTGGTACTGACACTTGGTATCCACAAGGACCGGAGACTGGTTGGACGGGTGTCCTCAAGACTGAGTGCGCAGGTGCAATGCTGTAGCCAATGAAGGGACACTAAGGCTGCACATTGCTAAGCGCATAGGGAACCTTTGGATTCGTCCTTGGGTTCTCCCATTATTACTCAGCCCAGCTGCAGGGAAGCTGTTCGCCCCGGGGCGGCGCTGTCCCATTGTACTAAGAGAGACAGGTCGGGCAAGTCCCGACGCCTTAGTGACCTCGGTTGCATTCTCCATCCCACGTTAAACTTGATCATGAGTCACATCTCGCTCTTCGTGGGAGCGGAAGTAAAAAGAAGCCAGCCACAGTTTCGCATATGATCTCTGGGAACAATAATTGTCGAATATTATTGCAACATAGCCAGCCCATTGTCATTTGAGTCTTCTAATTGCTTATGTGATATCTCTGACCTATGTTTATTTTCTTATATACTGTGCTGTCTTGTTATTTGTCCGTGTGATGTTGAGCTTGTTTCTCTCTCGTGCACGTTGCATGGTTCTCAACTGGAAGGCCAATCTTTTACCTTGACCAGATAACATCACCATCGATCAACTAAAAAAACACAGGTAAAGCCATCACTGTGTTGTATATGGTTTAAAGATGATAATAGGGTTGGCACGATCACAAATACTATGCTAATGACGCTCATCACTGCATGTTCATACAAAGGAATGTCTGGATTTCGAATCTAAATTGAGGACCCACCAGTTGGAGATCAGTTTTATGGCTACCAAATGTGCTGTGCGTGTGTGACATCACCACTCAATTATTTTTGTCATATCGTCGTCTCTTTTTTTCTCAATTGGATAATCTCGTTATTCCGCAATATATATTTCAATGAAATATTGTATTTCGGCTTCTGGGGAGATTCTACTGGGAATGGTGAATCATGTCTAATCCGATTGTTTGTTTACATTTTATAAAAGAATCGTTGTTTGTGTTTACAATATGAAAAATTTCTCAAATGTTGTATGTAAATAACTACGTGTCCTCATGCAAAAAATATTCAACGTTGGAACTGCTGAATCGATTATGATATTACACACACACACACACACACACACACACATATATATATATATATATATATATATATATATATATATATATATATATATATATATATATATATATGTTTCTTGAGCACCAAATTACAGAAAATATATAACGTTTTTGATAATTCTATGGTTGGAAGAAAAGAAAACCAGGTATCTTGGAGTTAACGATCCTAATAAACAACTCATTGTTCCCACCCCCCTCTATTTCAACCTTTATACTTTGAAGATTTTAAACAAATATCTAAAGGTAATCATTTGTGTGTGGTAATGAGACTCACCATTCAAGTACTAAAACACAATCTCATGAGAAACATGACTGAACTTGCCGATACAGTCGATAATTGAACGACTATAGCGTCAATAGTTCAAGTTATGTAGAAAAAAAATCCCATTGAAGAATAAATATGGTCAGAATAAAATCTATCTATGACATCACTGACGTTTTCAACTGGAAAACATCTGAAATAGAGTGAAAACATCAAGAAAAATCTAGATTCTGGAAAACCTAATTGTTTATAGCAAATCCGTCAAAATAAGGTTCCCCAAAAGGTGTAGAAGTTGTTTTTTTTTTTCAAAAATCAAATGAACCATTTCTAGAATAGGGTTTAGTGGAGTACTGATGCCAATGTTCAAGTCTCTAGAGAAGCCAGTGTGGCCAGAAGTGCTGGAACACATAAACACACGAACACATGATATGATAATGGATAGAATCATTCGTCACCTTTGATGGCTACGGTAGTTCAATGTTTATATAAAAGTGGAAAAGTTTTCTTTGTCAACAAAATGTTATAGATTGATGTTCAGTCTCAATTTTATTACGAAAGAAACCGTCAACCAAATCTGTCACCAAAACTGTCAACATAGGTTTTTAAAGTTTTTTTAGCTTGTCTGGCTGGCTGACTATTTATGTACCACGCGCACAGGCCACGCTAATGGCGCTGGAAGGTTGAAAATTTGAACATTTACTCCTTACTATGTCTGGAAAGAAATGACTTTTTAAAAATTTTCTTTATAACATCCTAAATTGGTTTTTAGTCGGAGGGTCCAATGTACAGTGTAAATGTATGCTAAATTGGTCCCTTAGTTTGTGTTCAGCAGTGTTCATGCTTGTTCTTTGAGAATTCGGACTTCTAGTGATCAACGCCCAACAAAAGGTGAGAGGAGTAACTTATTCATTGATCACACCTTTTTTCTTTCCAAATTTTTTGATTGATCCACCCCAACCGTAAAAGGATGTTGAGTGATTAACCATATTTGTTTCTTCTTTTCACGTTTTTTTTCCTCAACGAAAAATGAACATGAAAAGCTATCAGATAATTTCCCGCAAGATGGGTGAGACAAAACATTGAAATATTGATAGGACCGGTCTGGTTAGTCACTACATAGGAACCGTCATGAGACCAACGTTTTCTAACAGCATACTATGGGGAGAGAGGGGCAATGAAATATTGGAATGAGGGATGATCAATTAATAAGTTATTTCTATCACCTTTTGTTGGATCATTAAAAAGTTAGAATTTTCAAAAAAAAAAAAAGTAATAATGTGTACGAACTAGTAACCAATTAACAATAAACATGCATTATAAATTGAATCTCCATTTAAAGAACTATCGTTGAAGGGGATTTATAAAAAAACGTTTTTTTGTGGACATAATAAGGAGTAATTGTCGAGATTCCCAGCCCTCTAGCTCTATTGGTACAGCCTGTATGCGTGATACGTACATGCATACATATATTCATAGCCTGTCAACCAGATAGACTAATTTTAAAACTGGAGAAACCTATGCTGACAGTTTTGGTTGATGGTTTCAAATTCATCCATGTTTTTACCGAATCTAACACAAATTACCTTAAACCGAGCGTGCTCTTTTTTCTCGGATGCTACTTAGGTTTAACTCAGTTAAATTTCCTCAACTTCCGGTTTATTAATTAATTTGTTCTGTTGTAAGGAAAACATAAGTAAGAGTTTAATCTCTTACTGCAAATAGGGATGAACGAGTAGCCATAATTCAAACATTTTTTTTTGTTTCTCGTTTCAGCTCATGGAAGAAAAGTGGAAGAAATTACAGGCTGAAAAATTCTCTCAACAAAGAGTCGAAAAGGAAATGTTACGCTACAATCCAATCAATTGGAGTGGAACTCTCAGTTAAAAACAACCGATGACATTTTAAAATGAGCTTTGAATCGTCTGCTCTTATCAATACGTTGCTTTCAGCAATTTCATTCGATTTACCATAATGTCCTTGAAGAAAAGAAGAAGCTCAAATACAAAAATATATTCATTGTATTCAAGTCCTTCCAAAACTCCATATTGATTTTCAGCCAAAGAAGAAAAATCCAGAAAATCAACACTTTTCGTAAAATGTTATCCGACTAGGGGTTCTCAAACCTATCCTTTCAGCGTACTCGTCTGTCCTTCCGTCCTTCTGTCTGTCCTCCTGCCTGTCCTTCTGCCTGTCCTTCTGCCCGTCCTCCTGTTCTTTCAGCCCGTCAGTGTTGGCGTACTCCCTGTGAAAAATATAGTGTAAAATGTAGGGATACCATAGAACTGACATAAGACATTAAGTATTTGTCAGTAATTAGATTTTCTTGCAAATAGAGAAATACATTTTTAGAATAAGTTGCCTAGCGATGTTAAAAATAGCTATCGTGAACAGAGTTAAAAAAAAAAAACAATTTAGATAAGTTTAAAAATTTTGGAGAGAGCATGTGCCTACGAGGACATTTTGGGAATCTATCTGATGGGATTTTCAAGAGAGTCTGATCAGTGAATTGTGTTAAATTGTAGATGTTTGTATTTATGGACATTGAATGTGTTTTTATGGATGTTGTATTCGTTTTGAAGTTGATGTGTAAATATTGTGTATAGTTGGAGATTAAATGAAGTAATTTCATTTAATTCAATGTTATATTATTAATGATACTGATCAGCTCGGCTCTTTCAGACAAATAATTCAATTTTAGGCCCAGTTTCAGACAGACACACCCACATATAATAATGATATGACAGTCTTACACGATATTTGCCATCACTTGAACACATTGCTGGAAAATCTTCTCCACAACTCATAGGAGTCGCATTTGGTTGTAATTGCATCAAAATTTCATTGCTTTTACAAACCCTGCGTACCCCTGTAATTTCTCTTGTATACCCTTAAGGGTATGTTTACCCAGGTTTGAGAACCTCTGTATTATGGTAAATAAAATTACGATTATGTAGTCTTTCATTGATATGTAAATATGAGGGGTAGATTGTCAAGTTTGTAGATGAAGTTTTATCCTGAGGTAATCTTTTCAGCTTGTAGATTTGATATGCATGAACCAAATGACGGGTTTTGCTTTCATCCTCGTAATAGTGGCTTCCAGTTTTCAAGAGTCTTAATAAACTCTGTCAGTCATTCATAAGGCAAAAAAGAAAATTCATACATCTTAAAGGTGATTACCAAAAGTTCGGGGAATTTGACCATAGGGTACTAATACCAAGTTTCCGTAGTCATCCTCGGCATTTCTGTCGATCAACTGGATCTTCTCAATCGTGTCAAAACGACGCCATTTCATCATCGTCAGTCTTTTAACGTCCGTCGTTAGACATAGACCTTCCCCAGGATTCGCCACAATTCTCTATCATGGGCGTTGCAGAGGCAGTATTTCCTTAATCTATCTAGTTCATCTCTCCATCTTGTATTCTGTCGGCCTTGGTTTCGCATGTGATCTCTGGGGATCCATGTTGTGAGACGCGATGTCCATCTATTTTCTTTCATTTTTGCAACGTTTATTTCGGGAACAGGGAAAAGTCACTAGGAGAGAGGTCAGGCGAATAGGGGGAATGGGGAACGACAGTTACGTTTTTTGAAGTGTGGAACCGTCGAACAAGGGTCGATGCGTGAGTAGGTGCGTTTTCATGGTGATGAGTCAGATCATTGTTCTTCCACCTGTCTAGACCTTTTTTTTACGCCAACCGCTCTCTCCCAGCCTCTTCGAAACCTCACCTGTTGTTCAAAGTTTGACCAGACCACTGAACGTCAAAACTTTTTGAAATTATCAACATTGACTTGACATTGTCGCAAATAAGACTCATGAATTTTTTTTTTGTTGTGGTCATTTCGATATCTTTCATTTCAACGACTGCTGCATTGTCCAAAAGTCATAACCGTAAACCTATGACTCATCACTGGTTATGATCTTGAGATCATCTTTGAGTTTCTCTGCTGACTGCAACGTGAGGTTGTTTCGGGTCTTCATTCATCAGTTTCGATTCCGTTTTTACAGTAATGCGCCTCATATTCAAAACTTCAGCCAAAATGCGTTGAACGATCTCTTTCGACAACCCGACAATCTCTCAAACATGGATAGTTTACCTACAATTCGCACGGATAGTCGAATGCACTTACCCGCCATTCTCTTATGCCTTGCCCGTTGACGCTTGTTCAGAATGCTCATCGTCGCCAAAAGACTTTCGCTAAGTGTGTGTACGACAATTTTGTTCTGACTCATAGCATTATCACCAAACGCTTTCTTTAAGCATTCAGCGAGTTTTTTCCGTAAACTTTCGACTTGATAAATGATGAGCAGAAGGCAAGGTTGACGAGCTCGATTCATTACTGTTCAAGATGAAGATCACACACGAACGAGCAGTAACGCAGACAACACTAATAACGACAAAATTTCGATCAGGAACGCCAGACATTACAGAACACTTCCGGCAGGCGCGGAACAAATTACCACACGCTGTTCAGGTCCATCTCTGAGGGATAGTAGAGTAAATATATAAGATAATATCACGTAGGAGTACAAATATCATATAATATCACATCTGTGAAGATTAGTCAAAAAGAAATTTCCTGCAGATCCTGTGCTCTTTAGAATCTGCGATTACAGGTGGAGATGAAGATGTCCGAACCATTAAAACACGGCGCTGCAAACTGAAAAAGCAATCTCTCACCTTATCTGCTGGTTGGGACAGTGGCTCAAAAAAAGGTGCTGCTCACAAAGAGTAGTGGCAAAAGTCTGTAATCTGTAAAGCAGACTATGTTCGTAACAGCAAAATTGTGCTGGATACCCCCCGGTTCTTGTACGATCACCAGAGTTAAGAAACATTGAGCCTGGTAAGTATTTAGATGGGTGACCATCTGGAAACACCAAGTGCCGTAACTAACCGAGGAGACATTCCCTGCAGTCATGTTGATTTCCAAACGTATTGAACACGACTTTCCTTCGGAATCTTCCAGCACGACTGAGAGGAAGTTGGGCACAAAGCTTCCTCAATATCAAACGCCCAGGCATAGCAACTAAACGTTGCTCATCCATGGTCGACCTCGGCCGACGGGAGGCCTCAGAGAGTATACCCCCCCTAAAAAACTCGAGTTATTTCTATAATTCTTACTTAATTTTTAAGTGGTTATACGGGTAAAAATCATCAGTTTTGAAACTTATTTCTGTTCACAGAGTTCGACTGTTGATCATTTTAGAATTGTTTCTGTTACAACGTTTTCTTGGCTAGTCAATCACGTTTCAGATTATCAATTTAAATAGGATCCCTTTTCTGGTACATCAACACCTATGTAAGTCATATACCTTCAAATATCATTTTCTTTTGCATTGACACATTATTGTTTCGGGGAGGAAATTGATGAAACGGCATCAGTCACACATAAAATTGCAGATCGCTTGACTCCTCGTGGTTCTCATTGTGTCAAAAAGAGTAGAAGAGCAACAGAAGAGGGTTATTCTGGAACTTGTGAAAAGTAATAAACATTTAAGATTAATTCTTTATCGTTCAAGTTGATTTATTAACATTCAGATACACCACAGGCATAACACTGGTCATAATTAGACTTTCTTTCCTCGCATTTGATTATGGGGACCAGTGGTTCTCAAACTGTGTGCTACTGTACAATAGTGTGTTGTGCTGCAGATATCTCCAAAGTGTTCCTCGTAAATTCCTCCTAATACACAAATATGTTTTCCAAGCCTGCCCAGTACGGTTATTATGTGTGTTCTGCTTCTACCACAGAGTTGCCAATTTACTGGCTTTATCACTTATTTTTTGTGAGATCTGGATTTATTCAGCGATAGATGAAAAAAAACAACCCAAAACAAAAAACAACTACAACAGGTGATGAATCGCTTGGCAGATAAAAGTTTCGTTCATTGACTGCCTAAATGATCTGGTCTCGTTCATTTCATTTTTACTCTTGGGGAGCTGCGTAAGTCAACTATATTCCAGTGTGACGTCATAGAATGAAGTTTGAGAGCCACTGATGTAAAGAGTGAGCTTTACCTTCAGCAAATGATTCAGCAAAGGACTCCTGTTCAGTAACTGAAATATTGTAATGCCATTTCATAAGTCTGTCATATAGATGTAGGAGAATCCAACAAGATGGTAATAATCATAGTTAAACCTCAAAATTTCACTATTATTAAGATAAACCTGATGTATTTCGCCTGTCAACAGGCTTCTTCTGATAGATATTTCACCATCAAAACAAAATGGAGTCGTATATTGCCACGTAGTCCTCTTCGGGTAGAATTAATTCATCTTTGACATCCGAAGCTGTATGATTAGATTCAAGCCCTGTTCAATCCACAAAGCCAATAACATTTGATAAGAAGAAGAAGCAACTACACTGATGGAAAATAAATTGCAACACCCTGAATATGTTTCAATTTACTCAAGACCGAACACAGAGGTAATACAGATGGATTACAGTAAATGATCTCATATACTGATATTCATATGCACAGGTTTGAAAATGAGGGCTATATTAACAGCAGTAAGTCCCCTTATAAATAAACTGTATGTTCACCTTGGACGTTAACACAGGCATGTACTCTAGAGCTCAGTCACAGACATGCATTGGTACTGTGTCACAAGATGACCGGAGACTTTGAAAATTTTATCAGAATATTTACTACCCACTAATATGCACATACTGTACCCAGGTCAAAATTAGCATCATTCTTCAGGGTATTGCAATTTTATTCTTCAACAGTGTATTTACGAAGAAATTACATCTTAATGAATAAAAAAAGTAAAATGATCTCCAGTTTATGAATTACTTTTTATTTCAGTTCTATAAATGTAAATACAAATGTTAACAAGAATAAGGTTCATTTTATAAATTCGATAAGGACACAATATTTGTATTTTCTGACATTATCAAAACCAGGAGAGCAGTCCAATTAATCTGCTTATATTTGCTGTTATTTTCTTAAAATATAAATTCCAGTTCATCTCTAATCTTTTGTGGTATTGTATCATATTGTATTGTATAAGATCACTGATGTAAGTGAAATAAAATACACAGGATACAGCGGTCAATTTTATTCTTTGTGTTCGATGGCTGGTGTTGGGGGCCATCAGAATGAAAATCTTGAGAAAAATCAGAGATTACTTTTTAAAACAGCATTAAAACCAGCAGAAAAAGACAAATGGATTTTTGGAAATGCTCCCTGTTTTTTAAGATGTGCTCTTTGCAGTTTTTCATTCTCAACAAAAGGATTCAAAACAGAACATTCTCCAAAAGTCTAGTAACAAGCTATTTTTTGAATTTTTTGATTGAGATGGTTAAATTGCAAATTGATTGCATAATATTCCAAACAATAAAAAAAAAAAAAGGATTAAAAAGAACTCTCTCAACACATCACAAACAGATGCATGCTCAGTCCAAAGGGATGACAATGATCACAATTACTGACCTTTGGTCATCGTTCAATAATATTAACCATGTATGGTTCCATGATAACAAAGTAGGAAAAATAACTTTTTTATAAGTAAAACCCAAATATCAGTTTGACAAAACTTGACAAAAAGGCATTTGATAAAACATCTGTTCACATAGATGACATGTTCATAGTTGAAATGTCTGGACACGGTTTCATCATCACTTATCAGTAGCAGACATCACATATCAGCAGTTTTGGTTACATATACTTACTTTAGCTCTATTATATAATGATCTCAAAGTTGAATTTTGAAAATAAATCAGGAACTATGTCAATTTACTATTTCAAATAACAGTGGTTTTGTTTTACCCCAAGTGAATAAGTTGAGCTATAATTTTTTCTCAAATGTCATATGACATACTGCGAACCAATATCAAAGATAAGTATTTTTGTTCAGTGATTCACTGTTTTGAACTTCAGTTATTTGAGTCTAATGGAAACTATTATGGAAAAACAAAAGTACCAGAATTGAACCAAGTCACCCCACTTAGAGAGTCATAAATTTCTCATCAATTAAACTCTTTCTCTGAATATTCAAAGTTGATGTATTCAGGTTGCAAAGTTCAAACTGAAAGCCGAGAACGATGGATGTATGTTATTTTTCAGATGATGTCTTATTACTGAATGTCCATCTTAAAAGCAGTTTCAAGTTCTAAGCCTGGAAATAGAATTATTTTGCAATAATCAAATCCTTATAAATAAATGTATAGGCATAAAAATGTTAAGAAAATCAAAGGAGACTGAAGTTGCATTACAGAATTTAATAATCTAATGTATATATATCAAATGTATATATGTAATACATTTATCAACTGTATATATGTAATGTATTTATCAACTGTATATATGATGTGTATACATCAAACTATAAAGCAAACTTGTCGAGAATAGCTCAGAATATTCTAGATGAATTAAATTATTTTTTACAGTCATTTTTCACCATTCTTTCTTTCATTATTATTTTTCAGAGATTTTGGAAAGTAGAAATAAAAAAACGTAACAGGACTGAATGATCTGCTGTGTTGATTGAGAGAATCATATTTATAAAAGAAATAAAACCATTTTGAACAACACAATGTATTTATCAAAATAGCCAAAAAGTATCAAAGTAGCTATGAATGTAGCTGCTTCATAAACACATGCAGGAATAATCAAGGCCATGAAATATTTCCAGTATTTTCTAATATAACTTCATGAAATTCCAAAAGTAAAAAAGTCATTCAAAAATAATTTTTGTGCTACGGAACCAAACCTAATTCCGAGTCATGTTCAGTCCGCTGCTTCCTCCAAGAACTGTCCTCCTGATGACTGCTAAGGGGTTAGCTGCTGCTACTAGACTCCTGACTCAGATCAGAAATCTGATCCCTCTTCCCACTGTTGCCACAGCCGGCATCTACGATTATTTGCCTTCTATCTCCTATCTTTATGTATCCTGAGGGTTTTTGTTGATGCTACTAGATTTTCTTTCTGGATAGTATGCCTGAAGAAGGCTGTAGAATAGATCGGCCAAAACCATATTAGCAACACAAATAACAAGAACGAATTCAGTTGACCAAAAAATCTCTTAGAATAATCTTCCTTTTGTTTAGAAATCCTTTGACAACTAGCAGCAGAATAATCAGAAATCTTAGGAGTCTTTACAATTATTATTGTTCAATATTGATCTAGACTTAGTGTCAATTTACAATTACTAATAATGCCTGTTGCTTTACTAATGATATCAGTAGAGCTATGTACTGTGTCAATATGTTTACACAGTAATTTGAAAGGTTAACGAAAGATATTGTTAACTAAATTTCTTGTATCCAGAAACGAAATTGATTCAGCAATAACAGTAGTTTTAGTTATATTATCAGCAGTCTTACACACTATTCGACAAATATCTTGTATTTGTTATATTATCAGCAGTCACATATAGTTATTTGTGTTCATGTGTTCGCATTACCCCCTTCCTTCCTTTCTGTTTATTGTCACAGACAGACTGACAGCTCGTAAATTATATTTTATCCAGGGTGTGTGCTGTCCATTATATTCTTGGTCATGGTGAATTCGATATGTAAAATAACAGCTGACTGCCTCAAATATAAAAGGCTTAAGCTAGAAACAGTCATGCTTATAATAATTACAACATGCTTATCTAAATGACTAAGTGCTACCAAGATGAGCTAGGATATTCCCTACTCTACCGATCACCAAATACATTTCTGCAAGGATCATTGAGACTTGCTTGTGTTTTGGTTTTGGCTGTAAAAAATTGGATTATCCGAATCAATACGGACTAAAGTGGGTTTCTCTATTTGGACAGAACCTTGGGAAACAACTCTACCATACAAGGAGGTTATTTGGTAGTTTTCCAAATCAAATTCAGATCAAATAGATAATGCGGCCTGTATTCTTAAGCCATAGATTTGTAAAGTTATATCATCGCTTATGTTTGAAAGAATTTGGGGAAATTGAGTATCTAGAAAGAATTACTAAGGGTTATCTACGTTTAGCTACTATTTTACATATAGGCAGATGTGAAGTCTTCGGTCAGGGGGGAAGATTAAGGGCTTGATCTGCCAAAAATTCCATACAGACTGGCTCAAAGTTTTACAGCGTTTTGCCCTTTTTTGGAGTGGGTGGGCAGATATCCACCCCCCAGCCTTGTACGCCTTTGATTCTACAATTCCTTACTCATTAAGGAGACATTTTGATGATGATGTTATTGATTAGATTTATATACAAATTTTCAGTCGACTAATCTACAATTAAGAGATGAATTATAAACAATTTTTGAGTGAAAAATGTCTAGCATTGATCAAAACTATTGGAAATTGGACTACGGGTTGATACAAATCTTGCAGTTGGTTACAAATGCAGATTAGTACTAGTTTATATACAAAATAGTACTGAATACCTATATTCTTTTAAGCATGAAATGATAGGGACAGTTGGACAATGTGTATAACATATTGACAGAAAAAAAGATTAATACCAAAAGAAAAAGAAGGACTTTCTTATATAGTTTTAGACCTAATTGCAGGGGTAGCAAACCCATGGCATGCAGGCTATAGGTGGCTTGTTTTATTGACACGCAGGAGATATATAGGTGTACCTCGATTAGAGTAGTTATTTAATTCCAAAATTTCCTCTACCAATTTAAACTGCATTGCTCAAGGTCTTATAATTCAATCTGTTTTTTGAGCTTATACTCAGTTACATTAATTTGTACAGCAATATTTTAATTGTACTATATCAAAACCGCACAAATCAAGATTGTATTATTCAAGGTATTCCTGTGATATTTTTTATTTTATTAAAAGTCATCGAGATCTTTTAGAGTTATTGTGTGGACAGATAGAGAACTTTCAGAGACATTGTGTTGTGTACACTGATAGGGGAGGATCTGTCCTAAAATATGATTACTCTTTCCATAGATTGCTCACCTTTCCATAAAATTTAATTGAAACTATTTGAGAACTTTTGGAGATATTGGGTGAACAGAGACAGACAGAAAGATGGACAAACATGAGGTAATACATATACCCCTTGAATCTCTTTGGCAGAGGTATATAAAAATGATCTGCTGCGGAAGAATTCCCATCAGCATATGAAGGAATTTTTAAAGAAGATTATTGTCAATATATGCCACCGATATTCGCCACCCCTTCCGTCTGGTTTTATTTATTTTTGATATTTTAGAAATGGAGACACTATTCTGCTTATTGGGCTCCAGCTTTGCTCGTATCAAATTGGGAAAAAAGAATCGAGGGAAGGTTTTTGAAATAAAAGAAAATTAGCTTTTTCTTCATGAAAACATTCTAACCAAGTAAAAGCACAAATGGGAATATTCACTAAATTTTCATTACCCAATCACAAGTACAAAACTCATATCAAATGATATTATATACCCAGATAGAAACCGTACTCTTACAGTGGTACCTCACTTAAGAAATACAATCATTCCACAAAATATCTCATCAGATGAAAATTCTTTAAATGAATAATAAAGCTATGGGATTGTTCCAAATAAAAATACTGGACCTTTAAAACCCTAATAATAACCTTGTAGAAATGCATAATATAATAATTACTTTTTGAATAATTTATAAATACAATTAAATATGTAAATAATGTAATAAATAAGTAAATAAATAATTTTATCATAATTCACTAGATGATTGTCTGTCTGGAAAAAAAAAGCCTAGATACTAGATATAAATCTAGATAACTATAAATTAAATCTAGATTATTTGAGATAGTTTAAAAAAATTTTTCAGTTTTTATTCCTCACAAATTGAAAATATTTTGCTACGAGTTTTCATTTGGCAATAGGGACTACTTGCTGAGTAAAAATCTGTTATAAAGAGTCCTTTGCTCTAAGAGGTACCATTGTATTTATGTTAAATATTTTTAGCTGGTTCTGTTATGGAGATTTCAATACTGTTTTCTATGAAGTTAACAAAATTCTCAATGAACATCCCCAATATATTAATATATAACATGTTTCATTTTAATCCTTAATGACACTGAAAAAAAAAATTGTAGCCACCAAACTTTGAAAGAAAAAAGCTGGAAAAATTGCAAAACAATTCATATAAAAATTTTGTGTATACAGCAAAATGAGAAAAATAATTGAGAGCAAGGCAATGAAACCCCATACAACAACAGGACAGTACCCGAGTCAGATTTTGTAACAAAGAAGCAAACAGTAAGGGAGGTAATTCAAATTTACTGTTGAGATGTTTTTAGATGTTTTTCATCTACATTTAGATGTTTGGGATTGAGACTAGATGTTAAAAATCGCGATTTAGATGATGTCTTTCTTGGTTTCGATGCAAAAAGGTAATAATTCCGCAGTGGGAATAATTCGACAGCAAAAATAATTGTGAGTCCATTTAAGTAAATTTCTCAAATGAAATGCAACATTAAAATGCTTTAGATAACTAATTTATGAAAAGTCGAATTTCTCTGTTTATAAAAACTGTAAATAAAAAAATGTAAAATATTTTTTTTGCATACATAGCAAAAATTATATTAACTGACAATGCTTTGCATGTATGGAATAAATTATACAGCACACCTTCGTCTGTCACCGTTTCAGCTCATGGCCTCACCCCAAACGTTCAAAATCTGTGCATATTGAGAAGGTTACACAAATATAAGTAAAAAGAAAATAATCAAATTTCTTTGACACAATCTGTTATTTTAATGATAGATCCTATTCTCTGGAATTTTTGTAAATCCAGTTTTAGATAATATAAGATTTTCGTGTGCATTTTCTATGCTTCAGTAATTATACCTGAGTTTTATGAGTTCACAATTCAAATTTATTGGGGAGACATTTTTCTTGTGATATCCAACCCTTTTCAAATATGAAAATGTTGGACAATATGTAGGATATGAACAAAAAATCAGTTAATGTTTCTGAAAGTAGAAGCAAATGTGACTTTATACAAAAATTTGAGCTGAAGTAATGTTTATATGAAGCAAGAAAAATATGAATCAAAACCATTGGTTGTTAATGAGAAGTCTCTTGGGAGAAACCTTGAAAATTATAATCTGTTAACTGATTCAGGCTGGGAATGTATGGAGTTATGCCTTAAATTTCACGGTCATTCTAAAAACATAATGAGATCAAATTACCATAAATGAAATCTGTATCTTATAACCTTCAAAATGATATATGACTTCCAAGGGTTTCTTAGAAAATGTGAAAACTTAAAACCATCCACCATGCCCTTGCTTTGTCGCTCTACAAATCCCACACCTGAATGAGTTGATGCTAAACTAATGAACCATATAAGAGAAAATTGTAGATACTATTTGAAAAAAATAAATACATCTAACAATAAATGGTGTAAGAAAGAGTGAAGGGATGGGGAATTTGTCTAGAATATGATCAGGGGTGTAGTACTAGAAAAATAAGGGAACATAAAACTCTTCCAGTTTCCAGAAAAAAAGCTTTTGAAATTCAACTAATTTCAAAGATATTTTGAGTCCATACGGGATGAATATTTGGTCATATACCAGCTATTTTTTCTTTCGGTGAATTGTTGAAATAGAGAATTTTAGCAGCATATAGATAGAGAGGCAACGCCATTACCCCTCCCCAAAAGTAAGGGAACATTGTTTCAATGCATTTCCACAGTACTACACTAATCAATGTGACAGAATAGAGATATCTTTTTCTTCTCTTCAGGATTATAGACAGAGTCCAGAATAAGAGTTCAAAAATTGTGCGTAACCAACCCAATCGACAGGTCAAGAAGGCTGTGTTAAATGATTTTCATAAGTCAACACTGTCTTTCTTTGCACAAGTTTTCTTTCCTAATATTAAACAATATGAAACAGCCAGAAGTAATTACAATGGCCACTTAATAGTTGTCGACCAACTACAATGATAGATCACATGATCCCACGCAGTCTCTGTTAAACATCAAAGATGAGGATAATGACAATATATTCCAATAAAGCCAACAAAGAAATATTCAACCAAGACAAAACAGATTTGTATTTACTTCAATATCTTATTGAGGAAACTATTTTCATTAGAGAGAAGAAAGTCCCTTTCACATCAGACAACAAGATTCATTCTCTGATTGCTCTGTGATTGTTGAACAAACTCTGAGACTTTCTGTGAAGAGAGAGTTTAGAATGTTAATTCATCCTTGAGAGAAACTAAACTAAAATTCATGACATTTTAGTCAGCATTGTAAGGGTTTTTTTTTCCAGGTGATAAAAAAAAAAAATTGAAATTTAAGTTATGGTGCATCAAACACTGTTTCACTTCTTCCCAAGAAATTCTCCTTTTTAACCTGATGAAGAGATAGTTACATTCAAAATAATGAGAAGCTCTTTTTTTACCTTAACCCATCAAAGCCTAAAGTAAGATTTTCGTATAAATAGAAATATGAGCATATATTATCATTGTGATGCAAATTTCTTTGTGAAAACAAACTGAAAGAAGTTTCCTATCATCTTGAGAGTTTTTGTTTGTAATTTGATCCATTTCCTTTCATGAGTATATTTCTTTGGAAATTCTTTTAGGGTCGACAAAATATAAGCCTACGGGCATATATGAATTATAATGACAACATTCTTTTCATTCAGTCTCTGTTTGATGTTTGAAAGAATTTTCAAGTTTGTGAAAATAAATGATCATGTTTAAAAAATAAGCTGTTTTTATTATCCGAGCATGAATTTCAAAACATTTTAAATTGAAATATGTAATGGGTGAGAAAAAAGTAATGTACCATATTAATAGTTTGATGAACAGCATCTTCATTCGAAGATTCATTTCAGACACAAAAACATTTTGAGGCAAATAGGAATAATTTGAGAGGACAATGTTTAGTAACCGATTATGTTTCTTCAGAATATGTAAAAAATAATTTACCCCTGGGGTAATCAACTTTAAACTGTCCCTCTATTTCATGTGTATATGTATTAGGATGTTTACTAACCCTTTGGAGTCTTTGAAAATCGCTCCACCAGGAATGATAACATATTGGTTGCTATGAGAATGAAGAAAATGCACTCAAAGCAAAAAAAAGTAAGATCAATAACTTTAAGGCATGAAAGCTACTTGGCTGAATTTTTTTGTGTTTGGTCATTGCATAAACTTCGTTTTGTTCATAGAAGTCTTCCCCAAAAATGTAAGAAAATGTCTCTTTTCTTTTACTGCTGAGTCCTTATTAGGCAGCATTGCACAATATACAAATTGTAATTAATAGGTGTTATCAATAAACAAATATACATACATAGAACCAAAGTGCATTTGTTTATTTTATTTATTAAGCTTTGAAATAATATATAACATGGTGGGTGTATTTGAATAAACCCCAAGTTACAGTGGGCAATTTTGGGGCAGTCACCAAAGGGTTAAATTTGTGGGAGTTTTAAAAATTTGGTTTGTGATTTATTCATTGGCACAAATATTTTTTAGTCCAACATCAAAGATGGATCAAAATTGTCATTATTTTTCCCTTGTAAAATGATAAGTAGAGAGAAGCCTCTTGGGCAGAAATTACCTCCTTAAAAACAGATCCTTCAAAATGACAAACCTGAACCTGAAAGGAACATACTGGAAGAATAACCACTGAAATTAAACATTTTACTCATTGTATTTGGATGAAAATCATTACCGTTTTCTGAGGTGGTCTCAGGAAGGAACACTTATCAAAAATCTTGCAAGGATCAATATGAAGGTCAAACGATATGATTGCAAGGGTTACTTCCCTTTCATGAAAAAATGTATGATTTGTGAAATTCAAATAAACAGAACAAGCTTAGCTGAGTCATAATGTATGATTCAGGCCAAAGATCAAGAAATTGATTACAATTTGAAAATCAGTTTTATCCAAATATTGTTATAAAGATAGAGAACCATTTCATAAATAAGGAAAATTGATTCAGGGATCATTTGGAACGTATCAAATGACATTGCATATAAATAACCAGGCAGTTCTACGCCCAAAATGGTCGACTTGTCCATTGACACAGTTGGATGAATAACATTTTTCAGTGAAAAAAAAAAAAGATTGAAAAAATGTTTTTTAATACTTTCATGCAAAAAAATTTATTTCAATAAAATTAAATGAGAAAGAGAGAAAAAATTAATATAAATAAATAAGCTTTTGTTGACGTAAATTTAACAAAATGATATGTCTTTCGAACAAAATTATTTTTCACAATTTCTGATATTTCTTCATCCCATAGTTTTAAAAACATTAAAATATTCAGAAAAAGAAAAAGAAAAAAAAGAAGGCCATCCATGTAACACCCTTTGGAGCCTTTTATGGAAATATAAAGCCGTGAATATCAATTTATTTAGTTCAGTTGTGTTTTTGTTCAGCCAACTAAACTCTTGTTGGAGGTAGAAGTAGACGTAATTGAAAATGGTTTGAATCCTAAAATGTTTGATTCTTAACCTCAACAGCAGTCTTAAATTAGCTGTAATAAAGCATTGAATATCACAAAATATTATCTGCTGAAGTTGGCTCAATCTGTGAGATCAATAACAGCAACATCTTTTTTTCTGCAGAGTGGAAACAAAATTTCAATTGGGTGAGTTAAAAAGAACATTTCAGTCACTGTCTATGGTTTCTAAAAGAGTCATTAACAATTAAAGAGTTTTCTGGGCAATTGAACTCTTTATTATTGTTTGTGTTGTTAACACAACGTTTCAGCCCATCCATTCTATGGCCTTCTTGAAATGTACTATCCGAATGTGATGGTGGTATACAGAAGCTTTCACCATTGGTTTGGATAGAGGAAGACAAACATTATCCCCTCTAGGAAGAAGTTCGGGTTATAGACAGGGAACGCTGTTGGAAACTGAGAAAAATTAAAGGAGAAGCACACATCAACATGTCAACTGAGTGTAAAAGTTCAACCGGGTGTGGCTTCTGCTACTCTATGGAGCCCAGGTATGAAATTCCATGCTAAAGAAGGAAAGGAAAAAAAAGATATCACCTGAATCCAATATTATAAGCTATGCTTCTATTGGAGGAAGATTCTGTACACCACCATTACATTCAGATAGTATACCTGGAGAAGGCCGTAGAATGGATCAGCCAAAATGTTGTGTAAACAACACAAACAAGAAAGAGTTCAATAGTCTGGAAAAATTTTTGAACATTTTAGTTGTTGATATAATTTCTATTCAAGTATCCCGAGGAAAAAAATCCTAAACAGTAGCTTCCCTGATTTTGACTACCAACTTTTAGCCCCCAGCCCCCAATTTTCATCTAGTATCTAATTAGCATTCTCTATTGTCAATGATAATTTTTCTCTTAAAAAAGGAAATAAATATGTACTAATGCAGTCAAAAGTTTTAAAGGATTTTTACAATATTATAAAAAATTGAATGTTCAACAGAATTTTTGTTTACTCTATGAACATTTCAATTCCTTATGGAGACTGGATTACTTGATGTTCATGGCTATTAATAACAGCCAAAGGAATGTTGGCAACTTCCCTTAGCCATCAAATATTCTTCTGCAAAGCAGAATAACTAGAAAAGTTTTCTCAGCAGTCGATAATAGAAATATATTCTTTTAATTACTATGCCTTCTGTCTCATAAGAAAGGATAAGATGAGAAATCAAGTGAGTAAAATTATGCACATATTTGTGCTTGTATCTTGCTTCTTTATTTGAGAGTTTTCTTTCAATTTTTGAAAGGTTTTTAATTTGTTTTTTGTTATTATTTGTGTAATTATTGTATTTATTCTTTTAATTGTTTACTGTTTTAGTTTTTATTATTTCTATATCTTCATCCTTTAGTTTGTTCCAATTGTCGACAATTTTTTGTGAGAAGATTTAAAAAAAAAATTTCCCATGCATTGTCCTATGTATGCATACATTCATAAATATATATGTATGTATTTTTTTTTGTCAATGTCTTTTATTATTTCAAATGTTTGTATCATGTCTCTACTTCTCCTGTTCTTCTGGAGTTGTTCGTCCTAATTTTTCAATTCATACATATATATATATTAATTCATTATTTGAATTAATGTACATTTTAATGTTTAATATGTATATCTAATGTAAATTGTTTGCAGAGAAGCCCACAGATGCATTTTTAATCAATGAATAATAAGTACAAAATGGAGAAAAACAATGATCTCTGAGCAAGATTATTATCTTATAATTAACAACCAAATGCACTTGAAATTTTTTCTTTCATATATGACTTTCAATTAAAAAGTCCATTTAAAATCTCTGGCTTAAAGAAAAATGTTAAATTTTGTGAGGTCGGCAACTCATCTGATCCACAAAAATATTTGGAAGATGAGTCGATAGATCTTTGCTGATACTGAGCTCTATTATCATAGGGAACAAATTCAAAATCCTAAAATGGTATTCTCTCAATTGTTATTTTAGAAAATTATCATCAAAAAGTTATTGAATCTGATAGGTCACTTGAAAAATAATGGCCGATTCCAGACGTCAACTTTTAGTCATGTCCAACAACATCGTTGTAGTATGTTGTACAAATATATATAGCATTGTTTCAATGATTAAAATGTGCTCTTTTCAGTAATTGTCACTGTTTATTTTCAGAGTTATTTTTAAGCTGTGTAGACCTTTGAACTCAAAGATGAAAAAAGGAGAGTTGCAAATAATTCTCTAGTGTGAGTATAAACTTTGTCACATGCAAACAGTTTCCAATATTAAGTATGGGGTGAAATAATAGCCACCGACCATACAGTGTGGCATTTGTTTCGTAGTCGAGATTTGAGTCTCGAAGATCAAGAGAGCAGAAGATGTCCGTCTGCAATTGAAAATGAACCATTAAAGATGTTGTTCTAACGAAACCTATGCCAAACAGTCAAGAGAAATGTCACAGATACTGAGTGTTGTGTTGTGATAATATTGGACCATCTAAGGCAAATTGGTAAAGAAAAAAAGCTCTATAAGTGGGTTCCCGATGAACTCAATGAAAACCATTGATAACAAAAAAACAAAGGAAAAACGGTCATTATTTTCCAATTAACCTAATACATTACTATTTATAACTGTCGCTGTAATCTGTTAGGTTTTAGATGAAACTTGATAAGGTTGTTGATGAGGTCGATTGGTGAAAGAAGAGAGAGAGTAGACGAAGATGGATGTTGGAATGAAAAAAGGAAGAAAATGAGAGAAATGTTATGGGGAAAGGGAGAGGGGGAATGGTGGACGGGGTGGGGAAAGAAATGGATGAAAGAAAGAGAGAAAAGAAATAAAATGCAAATGAGGTGAAAGATATTCTGAAGACAAGAAATTAATGGAAATTGAGAAGAAGAAGTAGATAAAAAAGAAAAAGAAGGAAGAAAGAGGAAGAAGAGAAAGAAGTAAGGAAGAAAAAAAAGGAAGAAGGAAGAATAAGAAGGATGGAGAAGGAAGGAGGAAGAAAAAGAAGAAGGAAGGAGGAGAAGGAAGAAGGATGAAGAAGAAAGGAGAAAGAAGAAGATGGAAGATGAAGGAAGAAGAAGGAAGGAGGAAAAAGAAGATGGAAGAAGAAGAAGATGGAAGAAGAAGAAAGATGAAGAAGGAAGAAAAAGAAGGAAGAAGAAGAACAAGGATTGAGAAGGAAGGAGGAAGAAGAAGGAAGAAAATGAAGGAAGAAGATGGAAGGAAGAAGGAGAAGATGGAAGAAGAAGAAAGATGAAGAAGGAAGAAAAAGAAAGAAGAAAAAGAAAGAAGAAAGGTTGTAAAAAATAAAAGAAAGAAAAAAGTCAAAGATATCCAATAAAAAAAACCAAACAAGATGGAAAAAGCATTTAGAAGAAATTGATTTAAAAAAACAATAATAAAGAGATAAAAAAAAGTCCCTCTAAAAATATAAATGAAAAAAAAAATAACCCAGCATCAATGTATCAAATGAATACAAATCGTTTTTTTGACCGTCAAATGTAAATTACCATTTTTATGTTCTACCGAAGAATATCATTGTCAAAGACGTCTTCAGTATGCTAACATGAAGGCAACCACAAGCATTCTATCAATGTCGTTCATTCTCTTGTATCCATTGAGGAGACGTACCCCAGCTTCCAGAACATCAGCTTTGGAAAATTTACCTGTATGGAGAACATCACCAGGTAATGGCAATAGAACTCTGCAAGTAGAAAAAATAAAAGAAATAAAAAGTTATGAAATGATTCTAAATTCATTTGATATTCTGTCTTTTACTTTTCCTAGGGTTGACCCCATTCCTACTATTTGTACCATCTTCCAAAAATGCGGTATCTCTGTATTTTCATTCTTGTACAAACACTGCTGAATAATCGGTCTTATCATTATATGCAGGGCCTCTGAGCGGGTTGGGAGTGTGTGCAGTCAGTGTTTTGCACTGGGGCCTGGATGGCCAAAGGTGACCGTATAGTTTCTTATGTAGAGCTGAGTATCGAAAAACCAAGTCAATGTGATAGGTTCAAAGGGTTAAAAGGGTTATAGTAGATGGGAACTGGATGGCTAAAGTATGAGGATGTTTGTGCAGTGTGTTTGAGGGCAACGGTAGAAACAGCTTTACATTGCCTTATGAAATTCCTCACAGGGGCCCAGATTATATGCCTTATAACGTTTATTTTACTTTATTTACTTAGAAGTTAGAAGTTAGAAATTTATTGATAGACATTTCAAAGAGAACTTGGAAAAAAAGTGTCTTATTTGTAGATATATAGCAGTTGGAAATTGGAAATTCATTGATAGATATTCATTGAGAGATGATCATATTCTTCAATATAAGTCATTTTCTTTATTTCTACGAAATTAATTCTCCATGTTTCTCACTATAAATCAGTTGGTGTTAAATGACTGTGATCCATAAAGATACAGTAATTTTTCAAACCAAAGAAAGTAGGTTTTCATTTTGTTTAATTGGTTACTGTATTGAATGATAAAAATGACACCCAGATTAAATCAAATGTCAGTTTATAAAAAATGCAGGATTGACATGACGTACTAAAAGAGCCAGAAAGAGATGAAAGAAAAGAAAAAGAACCATAAGTTCAACGAAATGTCCACCATCCATGGTAGTAGGACAGGGAGGAGGCAGAGGAGAAAGAGCAAGTGGTTTTTTTTTTTGAGTCAATTGATTCTCATACTTGTAAAATATTGCAATATGGAAATATTCTGAGAGGATCATTTTCAATAAAAATAGTAAATGATCTTTTAATTACGAAAATGTCAAACTCATGCATTCTATTATTACATCATAGTGGTAATGATATCACTCTTTTAATGACCCACATGTCTTACTTCCTTCCTATTTCTGTTGCTCAATGTGAGTGGGACTGATTGATTGATAGACAGACAGTCTGACAGACTGCAAAGTGTTTAATAGAGACATATGGACACATCTGGTCAATTGGAGAGAAAAGGAAAAATTGAGAAACAAAAGGTGATAAATAGACAGAGAAATCATCCTATTGTGAGGGACTGGAATGACACTGGTCCCTGCCAGGACACCAGCCTGGGTGAAGTGTATGGAGATCCTGAGGTCCCGAGCCGTCAGGATGCCCTTCTCAGCCTCACTGATGCAGTCCAGAGGAGGGCAGAGAATGATACGTCTGGCAGCAGCTTGACCATAGGAGCTGCCAGATGAATGTTGAATCAGGTGTTTGACTGCCCTAGGGGGGGGCTTCACTCCCTGGTTTGTAATCAGAGTTGTCCTTCTCCTAGACTGGCTAGAGAGTCAAATCTGCCTTGCTATTTTACCCATATTGGAAGAAGGAAGGAAGAGATGGATTCATACCTTTCCAAAGGGCATTAGTCTGAAGAGAACACAGAGAGCTTAAACCTACAACGGAGTTTGAACTCGGGTCGCCAATTCAATTGTTGATGCCATTAGTGCTATGCCAATTATACCAAGAGAATCATAAGCAATCAGTATCAATTGTGATAAAGTTGGATGTAAACTTGGTCAATTTCAATCAACAAATGGTTATCAGAGTTAATATTCTCTGTAGAAGAAAAATACTTTTTTTATGATTCATGATATGACTGGATAATAGTTTCAATGTAAGCAAGTTTTTGTATTTTAAATAAAAAGTACCATTTGAATTGCTACAACTAAGAATCAGCAAGAAAACTTTATTAGTAGTTGAGAGACAAAATGATTTTCTTTCTATAACAACTCCTATACGTACCTTCTAACAATAATACAACCTGCAAAGCCGGCAACTTCTGACCAGAACTTCTTAACTTGATCAGTCCGGAAGTTCATCTTTTCAGTATATAATTGTCCTTAGAGAAGACAAAAAAACAAAAAAACAACTGAATTAAATACAAAAGAGACAAAACAATGTTGTTTCATAGACTCAAGTCATTTTCTATTACTGCAAAGTCAATTCTCCTCTCTATGTTTTCACAATAAACCACTTAGTGTAAAATGACTGTGATCCATGAAGATAGAGTGATTTTTCAAATCAAAGAAAGTAGGTTTTCATTTTGTTTAATTGGTTACAGAATTGAATGATACAAATGACACCCAGATTAAATCAAATTGCTGTTAAGAAATCTAATAAATAAGTCTGTGCAAAAACAGCAGTATATCTATTCCCAACAATTCAAAAGATATGTTCATGAAATTAAATGTGTGAGTGTATATTTCTTTTACTCAATATTATAGACAATCCCTGTGAAATGAGCTTGAAAATCAGAGTATAGATGTGCTATTTCGATATCCAGTACCTTTAGAAGCCTGTTCCTTTCAAAGTTCTCACCATTTTTTTAAAGAAAATATCAATTTCAAGTGGAAGAGTCCATTATTTCAAATGGTGGGTAGGAGATATCCTTATCAGCAAAATTTTTACCTCTAAGCAGGAAAGTCCTTTGTTACAGACAGAGAATCATACAGTTCATTATATATATATATATATATATATATATATATATATATATATATATATATATACATATATATATATATATATAATTATAATGATTTAAAGGCTTCAAAATGTCCTTAAAATATACTTAGCAAGCTTTACAATTACAAAACAGACAGCTAAGTGGAAGGGCTCTTTTGCATTGGTTCAAGATCAATTTTTTTTAATTAGGTACCCTAATAGTAAGGAAAACATTGTTAGCAATAGTGTGATAGATAGTAATGTGCAACCTAATAGGAACTGTCAGCCAAAACTGTCAACATCAACATATGTTTCTACAGTTTTTAAGTGGATCTGACTGGCTGGTTATGTATATGTCACACATACAAGTAATACTAAAGGAGTAACAGAACTGAAAATTTGAACATTTACTCCTTAGTATGTCTACAAAAAAGTTTTTAAAAAAAAATTTCCCCCTAAAATGGGTTTTTAGAGAGGTAGTTCAATTTACAATGTAAGTTTATGCTAAATTGGTCACTTTGTATGCGTTTGGCAGTGTTCATGCTTGTTTTAATAGAATTCAGACTTTTTTAGTCATTGATCACAGCTATCTTTTTTATTGATCAGCCTCATCATAGTATTCTGCCAAAAGAGGTTGTTCATGTGATGGTTTCTATTGAATGACTAATCAGACCTGGTTTTACTTTTTTTATCCTGGCTAATTCATTTCCCAAACTGACAGTGTCTAAAAAGTATAGAAAATGTCAATTGTTTCCTTCTAACTTCTATTTATTTCCAATCAACAACAATGGCTGAATTGGCACATTTTCAATCACATAAAGTGAGAAAAACATCTACATAGGAATATAATTATTAGGGTCACAAAAGGAAAGTTTGAAGGGAATAATAGCCATTTTTCTATGCTTTTTACAGAAAAGCAATTAGAAAATAACACTCACTACCCAGGAACAAAAATCACATTGCACAGTGTGATAAATCTTGCAAACAATATTGATTTTTGTAGTCTTTTACAGGTTAGACAACATAGAATCCATTAGGAAACTCAAATGGCAAAGGGCTGGTCATGTTGCAAGAATGGCAGATAATAGATGGACACCACGACTCACAGCGTGGATCCCTGGAGATCAGATGTGGAATTGGGGCCGGCAGAATATAAGATGCTAAGATGGACTGAACAGGTTCAGAAAATATTGGCTCTGCATCAGCCATGATAGTGAGGTATGGCAAATCCTGGGGAAAGTCCTTGTCCGTAAACAATAAAAGGATGATGACGACAGGTGACTGGTCAGCAGGGATACTATAGACTATTTTCAACAAGGGAAATAAATCTCTTACCTGTTATTTTCATGTATTCTATCATGGCCATGGCAAACTGATGATTCTGATCACTGTGTTCTGATGGTTCCAAGAAATGGTAAAATGCAACAAGGTAGTTGACAAGAAGGCAAGCCATGTCGAAGGCACATGAACCAACGTGGGAGAATTCAAAACCAGTAAACTGTTGGAAAGAAAGAAATAGTAAAGAGAATTTGAATAAAATATCCCAGCACTAAGATCACCAAACGTTTTGTTAACTTTGAAGCTGCTCTTTGGAGTAACCAAACATTGATTATTTTGAGACTTAAAAAAATCAATGAGTTACGTATCAAAAAAGGGAGCTAACTCTGTTGGCTTAAGCATAGGATGGTAAAGACCCCAAAAAATAAAAAGGGATTTTACTTTATCAATCACCGCTACCCAGAACCCTTGTTCGGATATCTGGTTTAGGCTATTCATGTGATCTGACTTTTACATGTGTCTATGTTGGTAATTTGACTATTTGAAGATGAAGAGAAGTTTGAGAGAAAGAACAGGTGTTACATCCTGATGATTTTTATCATCAAATGGGAATATTCTGATGCGTTTTGATGATTGCCAACCACCATTTTCAAAAAACTTGCTGTGGTTGCAGAGAAAATTGTGTACTGTTTACATGTTTGAGATTTGAGGAATGAAATGAGGAGATTTGTGTGTTGCTGGTTGTTAAGTAGAAGTTGGAGGAGGAGATGTTTGTATCTCTGAATGTGAGTATCAGGTTGGTATTAAATAAGAAGGGTCTGTGACAGGAGGGGTCAGGATGAGAATGTATATATCCATATATCTATGTATCTGCACATAGTTAAAACTTGAAATTTTGCACACACACTCCCCTCAATGAGAAATGTTTTTTCAAATTCCCCACCAAAATGAGATTTTCAGATGGGGGTTCAATTTTCAATGTAAGTTTAGGCTAAATTGGTCCCTTATTAGTGTGCACCCTTGTTTTCTGAAAATCTGGATATTTTAATGTCCAACAAAAGACAAAAGAAGTAACTTATTCATTGATAACCCCTTTTTCCCATTTTTTAATTGATCACCCCAACACATGCTGCCAAAAGACATTGGTCACTGGGAGGTTGAGCTCCACTATCTACAACAAACTGGTTTAAACACTTTTGCTAGGTTTGAGTAATTTGTGTATTCTGACAATTATAAATAAGAATGTATCTATGTATCTGGACTCAACCGGTTCTAACCATTCAGTGTAGAAACTTTAAATTCTCCTCAATGAGACAAAAATATAAAACCTTTGTTAAAAGCACCAACGCTTTTTTAATCAATGAAATTGTATTTTTCTTGGATTACCAACCTATTTAATTGTTCTGACAGGATAAAAGGCAGTGAAAATTCATATTAAGAGATGAAAAAGAAACATAAAACCTTGTACTAGTTTCAATAGAAACCACCATGTCATGAAAGTTCCTAATTTAAGTAATGTGTAGATGAATACAAGTTGTTTATTTTGTTAATTTCAAGTTTAACAAAATCATGTTTATGGCAATAGAAATACTTCAAGAAAGTAGAGAAAAAAAGTATCACTCCTTTTAATATTGAATGTGTAGGATCTGAAAGGTTCTTTAAAGCACAGAATAAGCAAGATAATTTTGCAGAGTAATGAGAGAGAATCATAATGTCTATTTCCCTTTTAAATATACATTTTTATCAGCTTTCAATGAAGATAAAAACAGATACAAATATCCGGTAATTGAAAATGAATAAATAGATAAATATTATTGTCTCTTATTTCTCTCCCTTTTTCTGTAATACTCAGTCCCTCTTGCATATTTAGTCTGGTTTTCTGATATGTATCCTAAATTTCAAGAGCTTTTGGACCTTTTGCACAGAATTATGGATCTATGAAGAAAATGTTTCAGTGAAATATTTACCACCAAAGAACAAATCTAAATGGGAACGAAATAGTTGATAAAAAAAATTGTAGATTGCGAGTTACAGTTTGTTGATCACTTACTTTGATGTCTCCATTCAAGCTACACAAAATGGAATCAGTTTGCAGATTGCCATGTATCAAACATTCTTTATTGGTGCGGAAAGAATTCTTTAAATCGGCAACTGATGCTAGTAGAGAAGAATTTTCGTAAATTTGAGGCAGGACATTTTCTAAGGACTCATCTTTGCACTTGGCGGGATTATCCTTTTCAAATGAACAGACAAAAGTCATTTTTTCAATTAGTCCAGGAAATCCACAGTCCCTGACACAAACAAACAAAAGATTAAAATTAAAATAATTGTAAAACATTGAAAAAGATTTTACAGATTTGAGTCATGATAAAACATCTTCTTAATGAGATGCTCACAATATTGGAATTGGAAAATTAATATTTTACAATGTTGGTTATTTTTCAGCATGTTTAAGAAAAATTGCCCAAAGCTAAATATTTTTGAATTATTCTCTCTTCAAAATACGGTTGTCATTTGCCATTCACAGGGTTTAAGGGTGTTGAATTCACAAATAAATTTTGCTTAAAAAGGCTTTCAGTTCCCAAAACCCTAAAATCTTCTACCATAAACCTTTTGATAATCAAACAATTTACCATTCCCAAATTATAAATATACAAATAAATAAATGAATACTGTAAAAAAAATATACAGTTAATTAATGAAAATCATAAATTTCATAAAACTACAGTACTGTGAACTGGGAAATTTTTTGATGTCTAAAATACCATTCGACAAACTGATTCATGAGGGTGAGAGTAAATAAATAAGTTTTTAACCACGATTATCTCCGGGTTTATATTGTATAAATAATTTTTAGTAGATAATTTTCCAAGATCTTTCTTATTGATAACACAAAGATTATTACAATAAAATCATTAGGTTACGAGCATTAAACTATAGCGTAATAACTGACTCTGTATTCATTGATATATCAGTATTATTATATCTTTCTCAATTTACGAACAAGAGTGAATACAGAAATGTATGAACAAAAAAAAAAAATGGAAAAATATGCCCCCCCCTTCTTATCCCTTCAGCTCAACCATCCACAAAATTTTATTGAAATTCATAGAGAATTTTTGGAGATATTGTGTGGACAGAGGGACAAAAAGACTAGGAGTATTACATATACATCTCCAATTTTGTTGGCAGAGGTAAATTACATCTTACAAGTTATACTTCGATCAAAACATAAATACAGAAACTTGTAAAATCTTAAAATTTCAAACTGTAAACAAAGTTTTCTTTTAAGAGTGTGAAAAAGAATGATAATCATTTCATGAAAAAATTCCCCGTAGTTTCTAAATTTCAAAGTTATGGTTAGATGAACAGACAGAAATGACAAGAATTTGATACAACATGGTATTTTCTAAGCAAAAATATAAGAATACATGAAACTTACTGGAGTTGGGCTTCAAGATCTTCAAGGCAATTGCGATTAGGAGTTCCAACGAATGTAGCTTTGTGCATGAGAACCAAATTGTTAACAATAACCTTTGCGAAGTCTTCAGAGAAATCTTTGCTCAACAAATGTTCGTCAAGTGCACGGTAACCCTTCAGGTTTTCAGTGAAGGCTGAGAAATTGAAGAGAAAAAAATCAAATTCAAATTCAAACAAGAGAACCCTGTAATCTGTTGCATCGTCCTTTGAGAGAAAATTTGCACAATGTGATGCAAAGAGATTGGATTTAGATTTTTTGCACATTTGCAAATGAATAAACAGATAAATAAATAATGGAGACTACTATACGATTAGTATTCAACTGTTATCTGCTTTGACAAATTATATCATTTTTCAGTTGCAAATCAGTCGAACTTTATTTTTTGTCCTTTAAGTTATTGCATTTTAGGGGTACTCTAATTCAATAGCTCTCGCTGTTTGATCTCAAAGTTACAGGAATGATTTCCATAGCAAGAAGTACATTAATGAATTGCAAAAGAATTTATGAAGTTGAAATAGAATCCTAATACGTAAATTTATCAATAAATTTGTATGTAGGATGTTTAAGATATCCCAAAAGTTTATTTTGAGTTTTCATACCTAAGAAAACCCTGCAAGTCACAACATAGTTTTCACACTAAATCCACAGCCACACATATATACTTAAATCAAAATTTTCTCTTTGAAATTCTGTCACAAGTTTGCCACTTTTAAATTGCTTTATTTGATAAAAATGTTACTGATATACATTCCCTTACTTGAAATTAGGAAATGTTCCACAATATTCTCATCTTTCTCTGTTAAGTTTCAGTACTTACATATCTAATTTTGTTAGAAATGTATGATTGGAAGTTTTAGATTTACTTCTCCAAATTTCCAATCATGAAAAAGAAAAATCATTTTGTGAAAAGTCTGTTTTAAATTGGCAATGTTTAGATGTTACATTAACTGGCGGACATACAAAACAAGAAGCTTTCCTGCTATATTTTAGGCCAGGATATCTGAACTACTTTGCTTTGGGTGAATCTTTTTTATCTGAAATCATTTGAAGAGTTTTGGAAGTTTCATCTCTATTGTTAAAGTGTGCTGATTTTGTAACATATTAGTAAAACATCTCAGAACTTATTAACAATTCAAAAATGATAGATTGCACAGTGTGGAAATTGTTAAGAGAAGTTATGATTTGAAGAATTATCAGATACTTTGTAAATTGATTTCCTAGATCAGTGATTTTCAACCTTTTTCATACCACAGCCCAGTGAGCCAGATGCTGAAATGGTTGAGGCACACCATCAGTATTTGAGGATAGATTTGATCATTTAAAAGAAAATGGGTGATAATAATGTATTCATAAGTTAAACAAACTAATAATTTATTAATTTTATTGCTAAAAGTACATTGTTGATCATGGTTTTCAAAAGATTTTGAAAGCCCCGTGCATATTTTTAATCACTACACATTGAAACAAAATGTCATTGAAAAAGATGCCATTCATCAAAGAAATAATATGAGATCGATGGTTCTACTCTATGGAATTCAGGGAAGAATTCAAAACTGCCATTTGGGCCTTTAATGAACAACACATTTATTTATTGTGCGACTGAAAAAAAGGATTTTGATGCACTCCATAAAAGTACCAGTAATGTCAAAAGGTATTCAAATGTTATTTTTGTAATCATACAATACTGTCCTACAGTGCTTGTCTGAGGGCGGTTCAACCCTTCTAAAAACTCTGCTGCATACCTACAGATACTTCACAGGATGCAAATGTATTGTGTGGCATATTGGTTGCAAATCACTGTAAATCAATGAAGGAGTTGAAAGGAAAACCTATTTTGTCCTGACTGGAAACCAGAAAAAAAAGAGAAGATAAAACAAAATAAAAAAACAGACGAAAAAAGTCAGGAGACAGAGGAAGACAAGCTGAATGCAAAAGTTATTGATACTACGAAAAAGATGAAGGTATGAAACCAACAGATGAGTGAAAAGGTAAGGCATGAAACCAGCAAATAATTAAAGATACAATTGTGCAATAGAAATGAAAAGTATTATGAAAGACAAAGGTGTACCTACCAAAGGCATTTCCTGGTACAAAAAGATGGATCTTGATAGCTTTGTTGTTCGGGCAGAACTCTTCTAATTTCTGTAAAACTCTCTGTTCATAGGACAACCGCAATGATCTTTCTTGATCACCAAACCACTACAAAAGAGGATTGCCATTAAATAATCAAAGCCAAAACTGATTACAATGATGGAATTCTATTAGTTGAAATAAAAATTTACAGAATTCAATTCTAATAATGTCTTCTGAACAGTCATTAATAATTAACTGTTTTCTATTGTTTTCCATTCTGTAAAGTACAAAGTTTATTCCTTCCATAAGCTTATGGTTTCACTTTCTCTTTCTTATTCAAGTAAGTCAATCTTTCAGAACATTATTTGGAAATTCTACGCAATGTATACAAAGATTATGGTTGAGATTAAATATGCTAGATCTATAATTGCAATGGAGGGTTCCCTTTTTTATATTGTGTGTGTTGCATTGTGGGTACTGTGGCTAAACCATTGATTTGAATACATAGTGTTATTATGGAAATGAAAAGAAAACACGTAAAAAAATTCCATCCTTAATCAGACAAGTATTGAAAATTTTACTAAAATCTAATAAATAGTTGATATTATGTAATTCAAAAAATTTAGGTGCATTGTGTGGAGTTTTTGAAAATTTCCTTCAGCAAAATTACTTCAACAGCAGATACTTTGCTTATTTACATTCTTGTGAAATTTTAGCCAAAGTGTTTTTTCTAAATACCTTCGGTTCTACAAATTATACAAACAAAATTCTGTCTTGGATTTTTCTCCAATCTTTGTTCTTACTAATGGGATGAAGATTCAGACAAAATTCAATTTTATATGAAGATTTTTTCTTCTTTTTGATATGGTTTCTCTAATCCCATAATGCATTGCATACAACCAGATCAAGGGAAGACATTACATTGAAAATAAACAACTTCAAAATTGTAAAAAATTCAATTTTATCATCAGAATCATCATCTTGATAGTAAGAACAAAGATTGGAGAACAAATCTGAGAAAGAATTACATGTGTACTCTTAATAGAATCGAAGATATTTAGAAAAAACACCTTGGGTAAAATTTTGTGAAAATGTAAATAAATAAAAAAAAATTCTATATGCCTTATAAGTTTCTGAGTTATCAATCATGATAATTATTGCTTTAGCAATAAAATACATGCAGTGTTACAAATTTGGAGACTTTAATCAATGATCTCAATTTTTTGTTTGTTTCACTTTTAAAATATTAAAGCCTTCAAATCATGGTATAATGTTAAACTATTCTTGATGATACTCATGTCTTGACAGATTGAAACAATATGAAAAAAAGATGGATAAAATTAGAATAATTCAATTATAAAAGTATATCAAATTTTATAATTTCAAAGTAAACAGTTCTTAAGTTTACGTATCGTTGATTGGATAGTAAATATTCCCAATGGCTGGAGGATGTGGGTTCAAATCCCACCTGAGGCTTATTCATTATTTTCTGATCAATGCTATTGGCTCACTGCCAGAGGTTGATCAGTCTGAGCAAAAATTGAGAAAATTAGGTAAAAAGTAGTTATAAAAATCTTTGAAATAAAAAGAGTAATCTTGTTTAATTTTTAAAATATATTCACTATCCTTTAACTTTTGTTCAATTTGCAAACATTAGACAATCATATTCCCTTGATATCTTGTATAATAATATACTTAGTTAGCATATGCTCTGAAACAGCCTGTATGTAGAGAAACGAAAAAAAATGAGAATATTTACCTGAGTGAATGGTTTAATGAGCTTAATCATCACCTCATGATCTGCTGGGATCTTTTTTGTATTGTACAGTTTGTAAAAACTGAAAAATGCTGCTGAATGAACCAATTCCAGATGAAGATCTTCGGGCTGGCTTTCTTTAATTCCCTGGTAATAAAGAAAAATTACAATGACATCATCTTTATATATTTATTTGGACACTACATTTTCTCATTAGTATTCAATTTATTGCTTTAAAAAAAGTTATTGGTTAATTTTTATCAATGGTGTAAGGGAAACAACTCATACCAGAGTTGATCAGAGTCCCAGTTAGTATGGTATTATTCCGATATAATATCTCACATGATGAACACTGTGATTTTTTTTCTTATCTGAACAATGGACTCTTCTGCTGATGAATTATTTGAGAAAAATATTCATAAAAAAACCCAACAAAACAACCCATTTTAACTGCTGAAATTCAAAACATATGGTTGACTGAATGATAGAATTTCGTATCGGTCTAAGTTTGGACGTTAGAATATAGCAACCTCTGGGTTCGGGCATCGTAATTCAGCATTTGCCTGGGTTCGGGCGTTAAGTTTCAATTTCTCTCGTGGTTCGGGCGTTGGAATATAACCTTTTACAGCGTTCAGGCGTCGAAATTTTCAATTCTGATTCTTTTTTTAGCTCTTTTACAGTTGATAATAATATTTATTAATTGTTGATTGCCAAATTAAAAACAAAAACAAGGAAAAGAAAAGAAAAACCTTTCTTCTGCGATTCTATATTCCTTTCAGCTTATTCTCAACGTATTATCAAATTTATTACGTTTAGTTTAGTTTTCGTAACGACTCGAACAAAGTTCACTGGTCATCTAAAACCTGAAGCCATGTGTAAGAAAAGAAAACGTTCATTTAATCATTATTTACTTCAGGTACGTATTTCGAAGTATTCGGGTCCTTATGTCTACTCTAATCAACAACGCTAAATTTGTTACAACACGAGGTGTGGCTTCCAAAAGAATAATAATATTGACAATTCCTCTTAATCCTAGGTACTAATTAATACACTTAATTATGTTAACAGACACACACACGCACCGAGTCTCACGCACACTAATAAAAACAATAACAAAAAGGCCAGAATCTTTGTTGGGTGATCTGATCAAGTAAAGCAGGTGGCACCGCCTGAGAGAGAAAGTCAGTTACTACACAGCGCGCACCCCCAGTCCCCGTTTCTTGCTTTTACTTATCTACTCTTAACTTATTCTCTCTAGAGTACGTTTGCATACACAATAAAGAAACAAGGAGAGTTCACATGTGATTTAATACTGACCGTACTCCAGCTGTAGTCATGCTCGGGTCGTTTTAACAGCTCGAGAATATCCTGAAAGCTAAGCGTATCTTGGAGATCTTCGTTACAGCGGCTCGCCATAGTCACGTCACTAACAGTTGAAACGAATTGTTATTCTCCCTCTGTGTCTATCTCGGTCTCTCTCGGTCTGTCTCTCTCCCTCTCCAGTCCAGATAAAAACAGACAGACCCGCTTTCTGACTGATATGACTTATGTTTATTTTGTAACGCCTCTGTTTGCAGTGTTGCCAATCTGGTGTGTTTTTTCCGCGCTAAATTCAACGCGTTTCTCCTTCAAATTGTGAGTGGCACGGGCGCGCTTAAACATATTGGATATATAACACTATTCTCAGTATCCTTTTGGTGCTTTTTGGCCATTTTGCCGTATTTTGGCTATTTGAAAATTTATTTAGCGCTTTTTGACAGTCAAACTAGCGCAATTTTTTCCGGGTTGGCAACTCTGTTTGTACAATTATACAATACATCCGACACTAGAATGTGAATTCTTGAATTGATCTACAGAAGGAGAAAGATAACAGGGGATTTTTTTGAAGAAAACGAATAAAATCAAGGCATATTTTGACAACATGGATTCCGTTTCATTCAAAATAACTATTTCATGCACTAAAATCAATTATTCTGAGTAGTATCATAATTCATTATTATGGCAGGTGTAGTTATCGACCGCTAGTAAGTCACCGAAAAAAAAACAACAACTATAAAACATTCAGAGATTGCATACCCCTGCTAAAACCATTGTTGGGGGTGGGGAAGAAATTGTACGTGAATACGCCTTCAAAATTAATCACATCTTGCGTGGACCATGGTCTACCCTTCGACAAAATTTCATTGAAAACCTCAATTAAGAACTTTTGGAGATATTGAGTGGACTCAATAATTATTGGGGATAGCACACGATATTTCCAAAAGTGGTCAGTGAAAATCAAGGAAATTTCGTGGAGGGACGAACAATAAACTTTGGGGCGGATCCATGCACCGAGAACTTTGCAGACCTATTCTTCCGTAGTCACGTCACAAACTTCCACCAATGTTCATGGAAATCTGTTGAGAAATTTAGGAGATATCGTGTGGGCAGACATGAAATTTTGGCGATATTATGTGGTGTGGACATATAACTACGACATAAGGGGAGATAATTGTGCATGGATCCGCCCTAAACTTTATCACTTCTTCCGTAGCCTCATCGTTCACTCTTCCTCTTCCCATTCATTGAAATTCATTCAGAACTCTCGGAGATATCTTGTGGAAATTCATGAGTGTATACATAAATGTGAAAAACAAACAAACACAAAACAACGGAAAAATATCTCTCAATAATTAAAAAAAGACTCTCTGGATCCTTCCCCGAATTTCACCACTCCCGTCTCAGCCTATGGCCAACCTTTTCAGAAAATCTATCTGAATTACATTCCGAACCTTTGGAGATATCGTGCGGACACACAAGCGCGACCTAGTAATAGATATACCCCTACAACTTCGTTGGCAGAGGTAATAAAAACAGGAAAGCACGCATGTATAATATCCGATTTTAAAAGGTTTCATTTTTGTCTTTTTCCTTTTTTTGTGACAACCTCAAGCACACACCGGCGCTCTCGAATATCAAATTGTAAAAAATGAGAGGATCAAGCCTTAAGCATCACCTGACCAACAGCGCCCGTCAGAATCCTTTCGAAAAAAAAAAAAAAAAAAAAAAATATATATATATATATATATATATATATATATATATATATATATATATATATATATATATATATATATATATTCAAAACTGGTCACATGACTGCACTTGTACACGATATTTTTAGACAAATCAATGGTCCGGCTGAACATCTTCAGCGAATATCCTTAGATGGGAGCGACTTCCCCTCCCCCTTAAATAGGTCAGAGATGGAAGCCAGAGAGAGCCAGTCGAAAATCTACCGCCTCTAGGGTGCTGACCTTTGGCTCAGTACAACATTTTATACTTCAACTTGTCCCCCCCTCTCTCTCTCTCTTTCTCTCTCTCTCTCTATCTATCTATCTCTCTCTCCAGTCCGGATAATAACGGTCAGACCCGTGGAAGGGCGAACAATAGGCTACAGAAAAGGTGAATTTGAGGGCGGATCAATTCACAATTGAGATATTTTCCCGTAATCTATTCGGACGTTTATATATACGCTCATGACTGTCTACATGCAGACGGACGAAAAGATGGATATGGCCGAATAAATATACCCCTTCTACTTACTTGGCAAAAACTAACTACCAAAATGATATCGCAGGGGGTGTAATTATGCATGGATCCGCTCCTAAATTCAATCACTTATTCCTTAGCCTATTGTCCAGCATTTCACTTATTTTCATTGAAATTTATCAAGAATCTTCCGAGATAACAAGCGTGCAGTGAAGGGCGTATACACAAATGTATGAATAGAAATCGGAAATATATCTTCATTGTATATAGACCCATCCCACAATTCATTTCTTCTGTAGCCTTTTGTTCACCCTTCAAAGAGGTTTCATTAAAATGCATTTAGAACTTTTGGACAGTCATGGGCGTAAACATAAATGTATGAAAAAGAAAGGAAAAAATATCTCCTGATCAAAGGAAAATTCCTGGATCCACCCCCAAAATCAATGACATATTTTAGAGCATATTGCCCACCCATTCGTTGCAATTCATTGAGAACTTTTGGAGATATTGCGTGGATAAACATAGAGTTTTGGCGATATTACGTGGTGATGATTTATAACTACGACGTAGGGGAGGCAATTGCACATAGATCTGCCCTAAAATCTAATCACTTTTTCTGTAGCCTGTTGTTCACATCTTGGCGAAATTTCATCAAAATCCATGAAGAACTTTTGGAGATATCATGTAGACAGTCATGACCGTATAAATGAATATATGAAAAAATAAAATAAAAAAAACAACAAAAACGAAAAAAAAAAAACCTTGTTCAATTAAATTAACCAACCCTCCCTTACCTCAAAGCCCATCCTCCTTCAAAAGTCTCACCAAGAACCATAGATTTATTCTTAATATCCAATAAGCTTGTGTTGCGCCAATCTTCCAAATGAAGAGGACCTGCTCATCTTGAAAATCGGTATTGGAAATCTTGGCTTGTACTTATGTAAATGTGTAATGTGAATTCCTCAATGGTGCCAACCATTGGTGTTCAAGACCAGGTAGAAGTCAGAATTTCAAATATCGACTTTTAAGGCGGGTATGCGATTCCAATTTAGAAGACTAGTGCTACACAATCTTCTAATTCCAGTTTTGGCCTTAAATGTAACTTCAAAGAACCATCGATTTATTCTCGATATTCAATAAGCTTGTACGGCATAAGTCCAGATGTGGACAGAGAAGAAGATTGTGTTGCACCAATCTTCCGAACGAAGAGGACCTGACAATCTCGAAAATCGGTTTTGGAAATCTTGGTTTATACTTAGGTTCAAATGCCAACTTTTGGCTCGGTAGGGAAATATGCAACTATCTCAACCATAGGAACTCAAAATATTCCCCAATTACCCTCCACGTACGCGAATATTTTTTTCTTCATTGTGATAAATCTAGACTTGCTTGTGGGTATTTTGACTAATTGTTTCATGCCTGTTGTATCAAAACACATTAAAAACCAAGGGTAATTATGACAATCCTGGTTGGCCACTCGGTAAAAGCTGTCACGTGACCGATGTGATCAATTAAATAACTTTACTCCTCTCGTCTTTTGTTTGATCCCTAAAAAGTAGGAATTTTCATGAAAAAGCGAGTACAGACTAGTGACCAATTTAACACAGTCTTACATTGTAAATTGAAACCCCCACTACAAGTCTGGAAAGGGGGTAAAAGAATCTAGACATGATAAGGAATAAATATTGAAATGTCATCCCCCTAACTCCATCGGTGTTTTACCTGGGCGTGTGATACACACACAGCTAGCCAGCCAGACTAACTTAAAAACCTACATAGACAGTTTTGGATGTCAGTTTTCTAATAAAATGCTCTTATAACCTACCCTGTGGCCGAGGTAGTTGTGAATTTCTCAATGGTGCCAGCCATCGGTGTTCAAGACCAGGCAGAAGTCAGGATTTCAAATATCGACTTTTAAGGCGGGTAAATTATTCCCACTTAGAAGGCTGGTGCTGCACAATCTTCTTATTTCAGTTTTGGCCTTATGCTGCTAGCTCAGCGTCAAAAGAAAAAAAAAAATGAAATAAGTAGAATGGAATGATGATGTCACGTAAAAGTCACAACCTGATTGGTTTATTTGGGAAGTACAAACTGATTGGTCAATCGCTGAAACGTTTTTTTCTCATAACTTGTTCGAACTGAAAGAAAGACGCAATATTAGATCGGATGCATACTAAAGAGAACCAACCTAATTAATTGCCATTTGATTAAAGTTAATTATGTCCCAGACGAACTTTTAGATCGATAACGACAAAAATCGATGTCTGGCATTCTGGAACAAGAAGTTATTATTTTGGAGAGAGAGAGAGGGAAAAAAGAAGAATCCTAAAATAAGTGATCACAATTTTATTTTATTGTTTACTACTTTTCAACAGGACTTTTCTGTCGAGTTGGACGCACCTTTTTCACGTAACATCGTGTAAGTCTTTTGGTATACAAAACAGAGTAAGATAATTGGCCTCTATTGACTATATTGGTCATTGAGTGCGCGAACAACGGTTACTTATCGCCTATCAGGCGTGTTAGAGAATTTGTTCAAAATTTCAAAGAATCAAAGTCTTAGATATATATACGTAATGATGGATTTTTGAAATCTGTTCATCGCTAAAAACAATTAAAACAGGCCTGGTTAGTCCGTTAATTGGAACCGTCGCGTGACCACCATCTTTTGATAGCATTCCGTGTTTGGTATGATGCTGGAAAAAAAAGGGTGATCAATGAATAAGTTACTTTTCTTGCCTTTGTTTGGACAGTGATCACTAAAAAGCATGAACTTACATTGTAAATTGAAACCCCAACTAAAAACTTAATTGTGGGGAGATTAAGAAAAAAAAGAAGTTTTTGGTAGACATAAAAAGGAGTAGACGTTGATATTTTCAGCCCTCTAGCACCATTGGTGCGGTCTGTACGCGTGATACATACATACATAGCTAGCTAAATATAGCGACCAAAAATGTAAACCCGAGAAAACCATGTTGACAATTTTTGTGACAGTTCTGGTGAATGGTTTCTAATATGTGATTTTCATTTTTTGGCTGTGACAGCCTCAAGTCCGACTGCAACCCCCAGCAAAATTTTTGAAGATTATTTTCACGAGTTTTTTTTCTTTACATTATTAACAATTTGTTTTACATTCCCAGGGTTCCTTAGATATATTGCGCCCTGGAAGTCCAATGCCCACGCAGTTCAAAGGTCTGCGGATTCTTCGCGAGGCCTCTGGTTTATGGGCATAAATGATTTATAGCTCAAGTGAAAAGTGAAACGTATTGAAGTTTTGTTGGCATAAATGATATAATACTAAATTAAATCTTTACCAACATTACTTTGAATGTCAAGCCTGAACAGACAGGTCCCAAACCATACTGATATAAAATCGGTCAGTTCTGTCATTTCCGGCTCCAAATGGGTAGGCTGGTTTCGACAAGAAGTAAATCGGTACCAAGCCGCTGTACACATTCATGGCATCACAAACTCAACAGCTAAACATGAACAACCAATCATAATTAAATGGAAGTTATTGAAAAAACAAACAAGCAAACAAACAAGAAACAATTGCAAGCTTTGAAGGAAGGAAAATGAGATTAAGCTCTGATGAGCCGATTCAAGGTTTCACCAGACTATGATAACTAGACAGCAGATGTCTGTCACCCACAGAAGTCAAGTAGTGACTGTCCAAACCCTTGCGGCGTGAATTTGTGACCATTCCAACTCTTTCTGAGCATCCTACACCTAAACACGTCTTCAATGAAAGAGATGAGAAGAACACACGTACGTACTCGTCCAGCTGCCAGTACGATACCAAAAATAAATGTCAAGACTGACTTCTTAAAGGTTGCAAATCAAATCGTTCATAAGACAACAATCAACTTGACGTTCAACCCAGCAGTTGACACATATGTTAGCAACTAGACGCATTTATTCACCTCAATCCATCTTTTCTTTTTCGTCATTCTTTTATTGCAACAACTTTCAAGCTACAAACCCACTCTTTACTTCGATGTTAATTAACTAAAATGTATTACGAAAGTTGCCAAAAAAATAAATACTGTTGATGCTAGCACAAAGATTAAAATTTGTAAATTTTTTTGGCAACTTTTTGGAAGTTGAATTTACTAAAAAATGAATATCATCGCTTTGACGTTTAGACCATATTCTAAAACTTTTGAATTTTCACGTAAATATTGCCGAATAAAAATGGATTTTAAGACTAATTTAATTGTAATAAATAGAAAATTGATCGTTCTCTCTCCTAATTTTGGTAATGCTCCAATTCATTTTGTCGCAGAGTTTAGAGCTGGGAGAAGATTTATTTTAATTTTTTGGTTAATCGATATGAAACCCTCGCCTAAAATGATCTATTGTCAGTGATATTAGAAAATTCCAAACTACAACAGACGATACAAATGGACTTGGTAGCTCTTTTAAACCTGTCCACGCCATACATTGGGTGTATGTGCTTGTGTAGAGAGTTGTTCGGTTTGAAAAAAATTGGACGAAAATATTCTGCGTGAAATCGACACCTGAAGAATTTAAAAATCTGGTAAAAATCTGCATATTATTCAATTTTGATATGATTTTTGATACTTATTTATTAAAGGATGGATCTTTTAAGGAAGAATTTTCATTCCAATTTTCGGAGGAGATCAATTTTTTCATATGGTCCCTATCCCACGTTTTATTAATTTCATTAATTATTTTCTATGTATTCATACTTTCAACTGTCTGTCAACGTTCGGTTACAAACATCGATAATAAATACCATTGAAATGGGCTAATTAATAGTGTTAAAATGTATTTTTCACTTTGTTGATGCAAATCGTAGGACATTTTTGGAGCAGTTTAGTCGACCAATGATGAAACTAAGTATTTTTCCTGAAATTATCTGCATCTTACAATAATTCTATTGTATCTAAACTAATTATGGAATTTTGAATTATCAAAAAAAATCTCACCAAGAATGAAGTAATTACTTATTTTTTGTAGAATAAAGGTAACGTTGACTTGATAACTGTTAAAATCTACGTTATAATATACGAAGACATAATGTTTTAACTAAAGATTTGGGATAATCTATTTCTAGAAAAACATGAAAAAAAATCAAGAACTGAATTTTAGAAAGTTTAATAAGATTTTTAAAACCAGGTGTGCATTCACAGAGAAAACTTTTGTTCATACCTAGGTGTTGTCATCTAACAATATAGTTTCCAAAGCAGTAAAAAAAAAAATCAATTTTACTAACTACGTATTTTCCTTTCTATATTTCGAATGAGAGCAAACTCTGCACTTTCGTTTGTTTAGTGTAGAGTTGAGTTCAATCATTTCTAACCAAACCACTGACCCATTGAATAATCAAGGTATTATAAATGTTAAACTCCCTTAAAATAATACGAATGTTGGACATTAAAAAGTTATAAATCGTAAGCGGAGAGAAAGATATACATTCATTCAATCAATCAAAAGTGAAAGTAAATATTTTCTCCACCTTATGATTTATATATAGCAGAGGATTAGTCTGATTCATTTAGCTCTCACCTGAAGGAGACAAAAAAGCTTAGGTAATGATTACCCGGATGTAGGTCCCCCAGATTTGTTGATAGAAACAATTCAAATATGCCTCGACCCTCGTTGATACGAAGCTTTCTCTAAATGTTACAGGTGTCATTATTTTAACAAAATTAGTTTAGTATGGTAAAGAAAAGAAAAATTAGAAAATGTACGAAGTTTTAATACTCTTTAGGACAACCTACATCAAAAGCTGATCAGCATTTTTTTTTGTTTTTCTAGTCTCACATCAATAGTAACCATGTCTGATGGACGGGTCGCGCTCCCCTGGGGCCAAACGTAAGTAAAAAGAAAAAAAAAATACAGACTCGATGCACCAACAATTTGCCGTTAAAACACATTGCACTTTAGTAATGAATAGACTAGAAAATACCTGAAATTAAATTCAATCAAAACCGAGTTTACATTTAATTGATTTCATTTTTTTTTTCTAATTTAGGGCGCACTTGGCACTGACACCCACCCATATGCTCGCATTTAAAAACAAATTTCTGACGTTACGAATTTTATTTCTTCAACAACTTAATTGATTTTTAAATAACAGCCGAAATAATGAAATTATTCAAAAAGAAACAACAAACTTTGTTTATACCTGCCAGAAATCTTTAAAACTTTTGAATAAACCCTTTTTTTTTTTAAGAGTCATTCAAACAACATTACATTCGAAAAGTTTTTTGGACAATAATTGAACTTGAAATAAAATCCTAGTTACGTACGTAGGATACTTCTCTTAAGAGAACAAAGAAAAAAGAAAAAATTCTTTCAATTTTAGTTGCTTTCCGAACGTCCGAAAATTTGTTAGTTTTTAGAAATTTTTTTTGCAAGGTTTTACTTGGGGTTTTTATTCAAAATCCACACATTTAGCAATGTGCTGATGTTTTGTCACGTCGCCAAGAGACACAGCTGACGTAGGAAAATAGAATTCAATTCATTCAACTGACGTAGGAATATATAATTTCATTCGTGTTCAAATGACGGAAAAAAATGCGGAATTCAAAGAATGATATAAAAAAAAGTAATGAAAAAAAATGTTTGTGGTCTACAAAACGCTATTCTCCACGCTCACTGTAATGCAAATCTCCATCATCCACGTATATAAGCGTGTAATTTACTTGTTTTTTTTTGTCCATAATACTTAACTCTTCAACTCAAGCGTAAAAATTTTGTTTATAAAAATACTTCCTACCAACCATTTCAAACTATGCACTCCACCCAGTAAAAAAAATTCAGTATTTTTTCCTTAAAAAAAGAAAAAAAAAATTTCTCACTTCAAGTATATCTGATTTATTTTTTCCCCTGAGATCAATGAGTAAATCATTTGAAAAGGAAAAAAATAGATCAGGATGTACGTTGTATAGCAATGATCTGTAAGGTAAACTTGCTGGCTGTTGTTAGCAGGCTCAATCCTCTTGGGATTTCCCCCATTGATGGTCTGATAGCAAACTATGCCAAATTAAGAAATCATATGACCCCTCCCCCCAAAAAATTCAAAGAAAAACAACAGATAAGGTCCAGTTGCGTATGATGCTTTGTATCTTTGGTTTGCTGTGTGCTACGGATGCTCAAAAAGGCAAAAATATTTTTAGTGTCTGTAAAATGTGCCTTAAAAGTTTCAACTGTCTTTTGCTTTTTACTGACAATAAAATATTCTCGAATTTTTGTGCATCTTTAGCTCACAGCATACCCTAGATACAAAGCACCATAGGCCACTGATGAGGATGCTTGTTGTGTAGCAAAGCTCAGCAAGCTAAACCTGCTAGCTGTTGATAGTGGGTTTGATCCTTGATGGATCTTTCCACTGTTGATAGTCTGATATAAAACTGCTATATTGATAAATAACATTAAAAACCAAAACATATCATATATCATATCATATCATATCATATCATATCAAAACACACTTTGTACTGCAATGATCAGAAGTCAATCTTGCTGGACATCGTTAGTGGGTTTGATCTTTATCTGATCTCCCAGGATAGATGGTCTGGTACCAACCCATGCCAAATGATTATCTACCTCTATATAATGAACAGTGTGATTTTCTTGGTTCTCTGTCTGTAATTATGGACACTTCCACTTGCAGAAGTTTGCTGATAAGAATATCTTCTACTCACCATTTTAAACGATGGACTCTACCACTGAAAAGACATTTTTAGTTTCTTTTCTAAAAAAAAAATCATCTAAAAAGTTGGTCCTCACGTTTCGAAGGTTTGCCTTATGTCACTTCTTCATTTTAAAGAAAAATCTCGAAAAGCTAAAATAGTGTTCAGTATTTGTTTTCCAGTGATCCATTATAGAGGCAGTGCACACCCACTTCCTCTCTCATCTATAACCCAGTCTCCTGTACCTCACACCAGCATGACTTTGGTGACTCAGCCTGACATACCATCCTCACCATTTTCTAGCTCTGGAGACTCTCAAAAATTTTTCATATATAAATCAATGGTAATTGCTTCTTGGCTGTATATCATTTGGGCTTACAAAAGGCTTTTAAAGAAACGCCCTCCTTTCAGGGAAAGAGGGGGAAACCTGTATACCGGTGAATTTCTTTCATGGGGATTGACTAGTGTATCTATAATGTTAGACTGGATATTTTCCACAGAGGTATTGCTTACATGAATTATCTTCCTATCTTATTTTACATGAATTCTCTTTTTATTTTTTAAATATAATGCATGAGTCATGTAAGCCATACTTTTGTAAAAGTGGTGAAAAGTCAGTGCCTTGTTTAGTACTATAGTCACATTGTAATTAGAACCATAAAACCTTAAAAATTTTTTTTTTTCAAAACTGAAAATTCTTTGATGGTTTGAAGATCTAATAAATTGAAGCTTGGTCCCTACGCAATTGATCAAACTTGTCTTTGCTGTGTGAAGTTGCCTCTTTTTGTAAAGTGGTTTCCAACACTTGAACTGTCCACAGTCTCTGAGTTGTGAAGATGCTTCTGAGTGGGTTAAAGTAATTCCTGGACAAGAAAACCAATGGGTTACTTGTACTTTAAGAATTTAGCTTATAACCCTCCCCCTACCTGAAAGACTGATCACTATGGTAACCGCGATGATAACAATAGTTGAATACCAGTAGCCAATGAGAATGCTGACTATAATTTGTAGTACAACTTTATCTTGTTCAAGGCCAAAAGAAAATGTGTATATTCTGTAGAAACTAAAAATTATTACCACAAGATTCTATCCAAGCACAGTTGAATGGTAATCATTTGGATAAGGTTTGCAAAAAGGGAGGTATATAGTATAGACACAGCTGTTTAAACTGCAGCTGCTTACTAGTTATAGAACAAATTAAAGCAGAAAAATTGACCATTTAAAACTGAATTTTATCAAATTTAACTACGAAGAATATAATTAACAGTTAGGGTTTAAGGTTAGGATTAGAGATCAGGGTTATGATTGACAAAAAAAGATTAAATATTTTTTTCATATTTGTAACTAACACTAAAATGAATATACAGGTGAAATTTATATCATAAAATGATTCAATAAATTTTCTCTGTCACTTCTCATAATCTTTCTCCATATGAACTCAAGGAGTAAACAGTCCCCTTTTAGTTCCAAAATGTCTGCATACTTTATGGTTAATGCTTTAATCATGTGCAGTGTCTATATTGGTTATCTCCCTTTTTTTGCAAACCCAATCTAAACAATTATTGTTAAACTCATTCTGGCAATGTGGCTGTAGCACAAGATAAAACCTAATACTGTAAAGAACAAGAAACTCAAAGTTGTGAGTCAAAACATTATGAATTATGGGATCAGCATTTATCACCATAGTTGTTCTGGCATTTTGCACTTATCTCCCTTTAGGAGTTCATATGATTATGAAGGTGATAAAACCATACTTCTCAATAAAGTGAGAATACTTTTAAAATTATGAATTTTTATGGTGACTTGGGTTTATTTGACCTCTCATAATCTATTGAAGAATCATTAAAATGGGAAAAAGAATAACTAAAGTATTTTTAAAAAAATGTTATTTCATATTGAAGATACTCCTTAAAATATTCTTTTGACAACATTATGTTTTCACGGTTTTTAGAAACACATTTTCAGAAGAGCACAAAATTCAAGCATATCCTATCATAGAGTTATTTTGCATTTTTAGGGGATTGAAGATTTCCATAGAAATGTTTCTATGCTGTTAAAAGTTGGTAATAAAAAGTTTTCATAAATTTTTTTTATACATGGATGAACATGGTGTCATTCATTCTAATAATGATGAAATGTACAAAACTTGTTTTAATTGTACCTACATACATGAACAAATACCAAATATTACTGTTTTGTTGTAGACTTGGTGTGTTTAACTAATTTAGTATTAGACACCTGTTTAATCCTTGTACAAGAACAATTTCAGGTGTATTTCTTTATTAATATAATAGGTTAAAAAATTCTACCGGTGTTATTTCGAAAAAGGTTTTTACTGATTTTCTATTTATCTATAAACATTCACCCAATGTGAAAACTCACAACACTATAACTTATTGTTTAAGCTCTAAACACAACATATCCATCTCTTAGTCATATGACAAGAGGTCACAATTTCGAATATTGAATATATATCACCATCAAGGTTGGAACTGTCAACACACTAACTCAATAAATGCCTCAACTGTGAATGAATTTAAAGATTATTTTGGCAATGACCTCTCAATACCATCAAAGTTCACCTTTTACTAACACTGCTATCATGTAACATTTGAGCACAACAGGTCGAGAATAATGCCCGCAAAGCCAACGGATGGGTCTTACATTAGCTCTATGTGAGTAACAACACCAACAGAGGGATTACAATCAATGAGTTAACACTGCTACCCTTTTCCACATTGTACAAAATACATATCAAAATATACTGATGAATTTCCATAAGTTAAAAGTTTGTTTAACTCTCATTTTGGATATTTGTGATAGTCATTTTTCAAAACAGTATCCATTCTTTATATAAGCAGGTAAATATATCTCTTCACATGACCAAACACATTCGGTTAGGAGGCTGGTCTCCTGTTAATCTCTGGTTGTCTTTTATTTCTATTCTCATAGCGTTTTTTATTATTCATTTCAAGATGTTAAAAAATAATGCTGTGAAATGGTGAAAAAAAAAAAATCTTTTCATGCATAATGACTGTATCCAAATATTAACCAAACAAAAACCCTACTTGATTTCTGATTTATTTTTAAATTTTCAGCTATTCAAAGCCGGCTTGGTCATATCATGTTGGAGAGCAAGGAGACCTCTTCTTTGTTGAGCCCTCTCACAAAATCTCTCTTCACAAGAAGAACGTGCCACAGACTGGAATTCGCCATGGCAGTGAGAATCGAACCACAAAGATCCTGGGATCCAAACAGTGTACCGATTCCATATCTTTTGATTCTCAAAGTAATGAATCATCCAACTGCTCTCTAAGTCTTGACTCTGTCAAATCACAGAATAATATTTCTAACAGAAAAGACATTTTTCTGCTACCAGTGCCTTATGACGAGAATGACGAAATCTCTGATGTGGAATTGTTTGAAAAACTTTTTGGGATTGTTCTTTGTGGTTATAACCTCAAAGCCAATTCTGCGAATGATAAGCCTCAAGTATCGATTGATAGAAAACTTATTGTTCAGAAAGTTGTCATTGGTAGTCAAGCACAAAGGACGCAGAAAGTTCATAAAGGTCAGTATTTATTTTTTCGAGCTTAGTATCTATTGTTGAATCCGAACAGCGATGGATTGTTGAGAGACGAGGATTTTGGATTATCGTGGGTGATGTGTAGTGTGCCGGCCCTGTAGCTGGGTAAGGGAGGTAGCTGCACGAAGAGAAGGGAATGGAATACTCGCCAAGCATGAAGTTGGACTCGCATTGAAATAAAGAGGAATGAACACATACAAGAATTATGGCCAGACAAGAGACGTACGTTTAATACAAGAATAAAGATGAGGTACATGTACGGGTAACATTAACACGATCGATTGTGAGAAGTAATGTTAGGAAAAGAGATAGTAAAAGGTGGGAGTTCTCTTGTCTTGATAGTGCTGGTGTCAGAGTTGTAGCAGAGTTGTCTGAATGCGTGGATTCCGTATGGTTGGATTTCTCCCAGATACGTGGAAACCGGGTTCAGTGTGTGAGCCTTACTGCCAAGTAGGTGAGTTAACTTGGGGGCTATTCTCAGACGCTGTTAGACTCTCGACAAACAGACTATGAAAGACATAGAACAAGAGAGAAGGAAAGAGAGTGGAAGAGTAGCCGGCCGCAAGGGCCGGGGCTAGAAACGTACCGAGCTAAGGGTGCTGGAGCTAATGCGCATTGGACCATGTGCGTCCAGGGGTTTTATAGGGGTCGTCAGAGGAAGTGACGTTTTGGATATCTAGCTAAAAGAAGAGTTTCGTATTTAATTCCTAACTAAAAGTATAGGGGGCACTACAATTCATTATCCTTCTTTTGGCATCTCCAACTATACACAATATTTACAAATAAACTTCAAAACAAGTGCAAAATATCTGTATTTTGCATAAAGGAATTTGCCGTAGACCGCACATGTACCTGACCTAAATAGCTGAAATATTGTCTAAAATTACTTAAAGGAGCCTTTTTATCTAAAATTATCTGAAAATAGTCCGTCTATCTAAAATTATCTAAAAAAGTTCTTTTTACCTAAAATTATCTAAAAAAGGTCCATTTATCTATCATTATTTAAAAAAATGTTTTTTTTATCTAAAATTATCTAAAAAAAGTTCTTTTTACCTAAAATTATCTAAAAAAGGTCCTTCTATCTAAAATTATCTCAAAAAGGGCCTCTTTATCTAAAATTATCTGAAAAACGTTCTTTTATCTGAAAAAATCTAAAAAATACCAGCACGTTGGGTGTTGCTGGTCTAAAATGACCAGATAGACCCCCAAAAACACCTTTTTGGAAAAAACACGATAATTTTTGAAGATGTTACCTATTGGTGTATTCATGAAAATTTTTTTTTTCTCATGAAAATGTGACCAGGAGTGTCTAGGGTCACACACAACACACATAGATGAATATAGAGAATACGAATCTCTAGCCCTCTTGGCTGGTTGGTTGGGCTGGCGATTTGGAGGGCTACAGTGATTTGATTCATAAACACATATTTGATATACATAAATACAAACATCTACAATTCAACACAATTTATAAATCAGACTCTTTAGAATCTCATCAGATTCCAAAAATGTCCTTGTAGGTTCATGTTCTTTTCATAATTTCTAAACTTATCTAGATTATTTATTCAAACCTCTGTATTCTATTGCTATTTCTGACATGACTGGGTAACTTATTCCAAGGAAATATCACTCTATTAAAAGATCTAATTGTTTAGTAGATTTAGTCTTCAAAATCTGTTTTGTCAGTAAATTTCCATTTTGAGAAGAGATATCAAAGAATGGTGAACCATATTTAGAAATTCCTTGAATTATTTTGAGTATCTTAATTACTCCTCCCCTATGATGATGATAATGATGTTGATGTCATCTTTTTTATCTACTAAAATACGATTACTAAGCTCACATTTTTTAATCATTATCTTCCATCCTGCCATGAACATTTTCATTTTATTTGAAATATTTCCTACCCAGTGTTAATCGAATGCTTCCATTGTCAAATTAGCTGCAAACACTGTAATGTCTGAAATGTACAAGCTTTTATTTCTCTTAATTCAGCAATAGCTGATGCAATTTTTTCCATTTTGGGTAAGTGATCACTCATCCATTCAAATAAGACCTTTTTGATAAGTATCAATGGTTGTGGAGGGTGGAAATTAAAGATAATGTAATTTTTCATACTGAAAGGAAACATGATGTTTAATTTATAAAGTATAATTTTTGAAGTTTTTTATCTAACTCTGAGGTGGATTGAACCATGGCCTACCAAACTGGAGACAAGCCCACTACCACGTGATCGGTATATTCTTTATCCTTTTTATATTTTCATATTTGCAGGTGATACATTGATTTCCATTGATGACAAGAAAGTTTCATGCAATAAACTAGGAACTGTCCTTCGCTATGCGAAAAAGCAAGTCCCGGTTAGTACATTTTCATGAATAATTCTTCAAAGTCTCTGGATGGTTGAGAATTTTAGAATTCCCAGGATTAATGGTTACATCAAATAGAAACAACTACATATAACTGTGTATATATTTACAGGATGTATACATTATGGCACCAAACAAAATATTTCCTGAAAAGCATCTAACACTCTTCAAAGGATGAAACATCAGGAAGTAATCCAGATTTGAAAAAAAAAAGTTTCTCTTGAGTGCATTTTAGAACAACATTCGAAGTCGTTATGCTTTAAGACAATGTTGTGACGTGATTTCAAATCTTTTAAACAATATTTTCTTTCAAATCTGAATTACTTTCTGACGTTTCATCCTCTCAAGAGTGTCAGATGAATAAAAAGCTTTTCAGGAGCTATTTTATTTGATGTCATATATATATACATACATATATATATATATATATACATATATATATATATATATATATATATATATGTTGTGAATATATATATGAGTATATGTGCTAGTTTTTGTCTAAACTGTATCTGCTAATCAGGGGAATTTTGGAATAATAAGATTTAGTTTTAATTGTAGTCACCATGTATTTTCAGGTGTATTAATGATATCTTTGAAAAGTCTAAATATTAAAGCCACTAAATTTTATAAATTGATTGGCTGCACAGGATGTTAAAATTGTTTTAGGGTAATTAATTTAATATGCCAATGAATTGACAGTTGTAAATGTTGCACTTTTATTATAGGTAAAATGCTGATAATTGTACTCCATTCTTATCTTAGCTTGAGGAAATTAATTGGTTACTTCCGATCTCAGATTCAATGAGGCTGTATTTGTTATAAAAGTCGCTTATTAATTCATCATTGATTTTATGCTTCCAACATTGTTTCTGAATAATTATTGTAATCATCATTCTGCCATAAAATGTGTCAGTTTTTATATTTGTTCTGTCAAAATGGAGTAAATTTACCTTTTCAGCTCGAAGTTTATTCTGGAGATGAAAATAATGGAAAGAATTACTTCCCTTTAGTTTCTTATTCTTCATATCATTTGTTCCTAACAGGCATGTGCAACCTTTTAGATCTAGTGGGCCACACGCTCACTTCGAAAATGTTGATCATATCACAGGAAGCGTACTTAGTTTGTATTTTATTTAATATATGAATTACAATTATTATATAAATAATTTGAGATGCCAAAACAATAATAATTTTTGATATAAATTATAAAGTTGTCTTTCTGAAAGAAAATATACAAGGTTTTAAATAAATGCCTCCATTGGTCATGGGCCACAAAAAATGTTGCTGTGGACCAGAATTATGCTCACGAGTCTATGGTTACCCGTATTTAGTTTATAACAAGATGAGCAGTCAAGTTGAAAATATATTGAAGACCATAGTTTTATTTACTGAATTAACAAAAACCCATCAAGTTTATGGAAAAATATCCAGAAATTCCTTTTCTTTAAAGCATATCAATTTCTTTGTTTGATATATTAAGTGCAAAAGTTACTAACACTCTTTTTTGAAAAATAATGACTGAAAACATATTTGACAAGCCAGACTGCTGCGAGGTTAAACTGTACTCCATTTTCTATTCCGACTGAAGATTATATCGGCAATTTTTTTATAGTACATATGATAAATGAAAAATTATAAATATTCATATATTTCTACAATGGATGATGCCCAAGTGTATTTTTATGATAAATGTTTGTTAATATCTAAGACTATTTGATTTAGCCCAATCAGTTAGATAGTAGCAATCAGTTGTTTGTGAGTTCAAATCATGGTAGGGGAATTTGAATTTTACATATTGATTCATACCCCTAAAGATCGTTCTTGTTCTTTTTATAGTTATGGTAGAAATAAGAGTTAACTCCAGACTTTGTACTGAAGTTTGAAAAAAAAAAACTTTTGAAAATTACTGCTAGTCAACTTAGGTTTTGGGGTTTGACAAGAATTGTTTTTTAGTGTAAAAATTTTGCACTTACCTAAATAGATCTTTTCTGTCTGTAACATTCACTTAAATTCCTAACCACTTCCCAGATTTCCAATGTGCAATATGTTTATTGTTTACTGAAATTTGCTGAGACAAATTTTAGTGTTTAAACATCAATTTTATTTCCTATCGCTGATAATATCTAGTTAGTATTCTAAAGCCAAGTTGGAGAGTAGTGTTCTTTATCAATTCATCGATTAATTTTTGTAAGTTACATAAAATAATCCTTTTTCATTTATTCAATGTATTCTGTCTAAAAAGCTTATTCTTGAGTCTAATTCAAATTCAAATTTTCTTTTCTTTAAATAATGAGACAGAAGTTCTCATGTTCCAACTTTGCCTTCATCCATCTAAAAAAGAAAAATAAATTTCTATAGAAGTTTCATTTTCTAATTAACCGATCTCGATGCTTGCGGACTGTTTAGGTCTAGAAATCAGCTTTGGAATCTTATAATTCTGGTGGTAAGGTTCCAGATAATTTTCTTCGGGGAAGTATTCTTTCTAGCATTGTTTTCTGGAGTATATCCATTTTTCCACACATTTTCTGACTATCTATCATTGCTGTTTATAACATGTTCCAAATGATGTATTCTTTTATCAGTAATTGTTTGGATGGTGTTCGCAAAAAAGGGAGGTTACTAGTATAGATGCTACACTTGATAGAATTCTACATTATACAGATAATTTTGAACAAATAAGAGACTGTTTACTTCTCATTTACACAAGTTCATGTGGAGAAATAGTGTAAAAAATGACAAAGAAAATCAATTTAATTTTATATCAATTTTAACTATGTTCATTTTAGTGTTACAAATATGAAAAGAATATTCAACCGTTTTCTGTTAATTGCAACCCTTAACCCTAAATTATACCCTTTGTAGTAAAATTTGATAAATACAGTTTTAGATGATTTGGTTTCCTGCTTTCATTTGTTCCGTATTTAGTTAGCAGCAGCAGCTTAAATAATTGTTTCTACTGAAGTTACCTCCTTTTTTTTGTGAACCCTAACCAAACAATCACTTTCCCATGTGTAAGTTGTATCAACTGGTCTTTTGAAATTGCTTAGTTTTTTTCTTCCTTCCTTTTACACTACCTCAACAAGGATACCATGCACTTTTCTGAAAATTATTTATTGCTTTATACAAGCATCACAAAATTAAGATGAAAATATTTTAAATGTCAATTTGGATATGCAGTCTAAATGATCGTTTTTCTCTAACCTCGATTTCATATGTTATATATATGTTAATCATGTTTTGTACCTTCTTTTATTGATTCTAGCTAAAACTAACATTCCAAACACCGGTGGTTGTTGGCTCGTCCAATTCTGAATCGAAAAGTGGCGTAAAATCTCCATTTTGTGAGAATCTCATGTTGTCATCAACAGGAGAGGACTTGGACTCTTTGATGACTTTTCTTGACACTCATCAATGCAAATTACTTTGTCTCTCGTTGGAAACCATTCAGTGTGACTTGGATTTTGGACAGGTGACTTTTGATCTTCTTACTTAATCTTCTTTTTTTTATCACGACAGTGAAATTGAAATTTACATTCAAATAAGGGAATGTTCTGGGTAATTTTTTGAATGTAGAAATTAGTCGAGGGTCTTGGGGCTAAAAAATGCTCATTGCTTCTCTTCGGGATTTGAATGTTGAGAAAAAGTAATTTCTTAATCCTCGATCCAGTAATTTTGAAAATATATATCTGTATCTAGCGTAGAAGAATCACCATAGCCCACGTGTGTACCCGAAATAATTATCTAAAAGATTATCAAAGAATTATCTATAAAAGATCTTTTATCTGGAATTATCTGCAAGATTTGGGCATTGTTGGTCCAAAATGACCATAGACACCACAAAAAACACTGTTCTGGAAAAAAACAAAAATAAAATTTTTAGATCCTGCTTAGTGGTGTACTTAAGGTTGTGACCCCCAAAATGTGACCGGGCACGCCTGGAGACATGCACAGACCAACACAGAGAGAAGAATCTGTAGCCTAATTGGCTAGCTGGTTGGGCAGACCATTTGTGGGGCTATGGTGATTCGATATATAATCCATTTATAATCCATATTTTGCTGCTCTTCAACTGAAGAAATTGTGTTGAATGTCAAATCTCGTTTATATTTGAAACCATCAACCAAAACTGTCAACATAGGTTTCTTCAGTTTTTTAGATGGGCTGGCTGGCTGACTATGTATGTATATATGTATGTATCATGTGTACAGATTACACTAATGTTGAAATTTTGAGCCCTTTAATTCAATTGGTGCAGCTTGTACAGGTGAAAAATAGCCATCCAGCCAGCCGGACCAACTTAAAAACTGAAGAAACTTGTGCTGACAGTTTTGGTTGACGGTCTCTAATAACTGATAATCATTTCAGTTTAAGAAAGATAAAAGAAATTCAGCTTTAAAATAAGCCATATAATTGTGTGCACATAATGAAAAAAATCAAATAATTATTTTTATCAATATTTATTTTAGATTTATTTGAAATTTTGGACATGTTTCTATAACATATACTTTATTGCTTCTGACAGAAATCAACATATTTTTGGTCAACACCTAAGGAGATATTTAAACTTTATATCATATACTATAGGTAACTTTTTAAAGCTGTGTTATAATTCATTTTTTACTGTATTTATATTCATAATCATAATTTATTATCTATTATATTTTTATATTTGTAATTCATTATTCATTATCATATTTATAATTTCGATTTATCATTTATTTTATATTGTTATATTTATAATGATAATTTATTATCAAGTATATTGTTACTAGAATATCCCCGTCCAAAATGATGGGGTTATTTTTGCACGGATCGACATTAAGGAGCCTAAGGCTATTTTATTGGTTAATTCATTTTTTATAATTCAAGTATCCCAATTTTAAGTTCTTTTTAAAAACCCATCTCATCTCAAGCTGTTTTAATGTGTGATGGTCAGACACGAAATCTTAAGAGTTTCTCTGGCGTGATTTTCATTGTTATGTCATAATATGAAAGTAAATCAACAGCTGAAATCATCCTGTTTGAGCGCAAACAAACAAACAAGTAAATAAACAAAAAAAAATTGCTTGTGATTCCATTATATGATTAGATTGTTAATTGATTATTTATTACTACCAAATTTGAATCAGATTTTATTGTAAATTATTGCAGTTTGCTGTTAAACATAACATTTGATTTGGATAACAATCATCTTGTAAGGGAATCATTTTGAGTCACTAATATTTGACAAATTGCATTTCTTGTCTTGGAAACATGACTTTTTGTTTTATTTCAGGACATTATTTATGAATTTCCCTTTCAAAGCAACAAACTAACAGAAGTCAGAGGAGTTTTCATAACTTTGAACCAATTGCTTGAAGATATGGTGCGAAGTGAAACAAAATGGTCAGTAATATGTTTTGCTTACATTTCTTTGAAATTGTCAACCAAAATTGTCACTAACACTCTCAGCTTAGGTATCTTCAGTTTTTAAGCTAGTCTGGCTATATATATATATTGTGTATACAGGCTGAAGTGATGGAGCTTGTAGGATGAAAATTTAAGCATATAGGATGGCAAGTCTTTGGCAGAGCAAGCTCAACCTTCAAGAACAAGAAAATCCCATTAGTTCTAAAAAGAAGGATATAAAACAAATGCATCCTCTTGATAGTCACCTATGGAGCTGAAACATGGAACTCAACCTAGAGACTGACATTCAAACTGAGAAGCATGCAACGTGCACATGGAAGAATCATGCTCAAGCTTACGTGGTGAGACCACATGACGGAACAATATATTAGGGAAAAAGCGTGAGTCCAAGACACCGTGGAAACTATTAGGGAACTTAAATGGCAATGGGCTGGTCATATTGCAAGAATGGCAGACAAAATCCCCCGAGATCACATGTGTAACCGAGGCCAGCAAAATACGAGATGGAGTGACAAACTAGACAAGTTCTGAAAGTTTTAGCTTTGCAATGTCCATGACAGAGAGGTCTGACAAATCTTGGGAAGATCTGTGTCCAACAACAGATGATAAAAGACTGATGATTATGATAATATCTAGAAAAAATGTTTTTGTTCTGTTTTAGAGGGGCATTCAGTTTGCAATGTAAGTTAATGCTAAATTGATCGCTTCCTTGAGCCTGCTTTTTTGTTAATTCAGACTCTTTTAGTTATCGGTAACCAACAAAAGGCAAGAGAAGTAACTTAATCATTAATCCAACTAATTTATTGACCACCCCTTTTTCTAATTTTCCACCCCCACCACGGCATGCTGCCAAAAGACATTGGTTCTCTGCTAGTTTCTATTGAGTGACTGATTTTCTAGAATTTGCATCTAAAAGCAAAAGATATGAAGAAATTTTGCCTAAATATAATTTTACAAAAATAATTTATTTCCTGTATGTTTTGTAAAATGTTTCCTTGTTCTTTTATTTCAGCTCGACAATCAGTTACCAAAATCTCCTGATTAACGTGGCTTACTACAGAGAGGAGAAAAACATACTTCTTCTCTTAATGCCTTCTGATTTGTAAGGAGAACATTTTTTTAATTTCATTTTCTTCTGAGAAAAGGATTTCGTTTTACGATCAATTTAAAAGATTATTTTCTCTAATGGAAGTGTAGTGATACTAATATAATAAAAATATATATAACGCAATTTATAATTCATTCTGTCGGACCAAATATATCCATTTGTTGAATACATAACTGTCGTGTTGTGAGAGATGAGTAGACCGAGAATAAACAAGATGAGAATTTGGGTGGAGAGTAGTTATTTGGCCTTTGCATTACCGGCAACTGTTTAGCTCAATGGTAAGAGCATCACTATATTGAAGTAGCTACCCTATTGGTGGCAGGTTAGATTCCTGCTGCAGCCCCGTTTTTCTTTTTTATTATAGTTACTCTGTCTAAATTGAGTTATATACTAACAGTGTAATGAAAAGAGATCATTTCAAAAAAGTTTCTATGTGATATAATGCAATTTATAATTCATTTTGTCCGACCAAATATGTCCATTTCTTGAATACATACATATATATCTATCTATTTATATATATATATATATATATATATATATATATATGTAAAAAGATTTCATTAAAAATATCTTTCTTATGTATGTATGTATTTTTTTTATTTGATTACAATCACTACAGAATTTATTTATTCTCTTTTTCGAAGACTTAGCTTTCAATTTAAGGAAGTTAAATTTGATAAAGAAAGCTTGAATTCAAAGGCGTGATATTTTAAGATATTTGTGTGGTTTATCTTCTTGAGGAATATATCAAGCAAAGACATTCTACTGCAATGGTTTGAAACCTTTGAAAACTGAAGGACCCCCTCTATAAAGGAAATATTCCTATGGACCCTTATTTTTAGCTTTTAGTTTTTAGACTAATGAACTACAATGAACAAGATGGATCACTTAGTATATCTCTGAATTTTTGAGATGAGGTATTATTATTATTTCTATCAATATTTGGACCATCCTCATCACCAAGATATTAATATTAATAGAAATAAGATAGATCACATTTATTCAAATTCTGATATAAGGTAAAGATCTGTGGACAATAAGTATGATTTTCAAACGCTGTACAAGGGATGATGATGTTTCTTTTGCCAAAAGATTGAGAAGGAACTCTGCTGTGGACCCTCAAACATTATTTGATGGACCCTCAGTGGTCCACAGTTTGGGAACTAATGATCTAACGACACTTTTGAATTGATCCTGGTAACATAGAAATACAAAGACACCAGTTTAGAATTTGACTTTGTCTTTCTCGATCAATGGATCACGAGAGGCAAATTGGTCGTGAATTCAAATTTGCTACATTGCAGTATTTCGTTTGAAATTTCTTCATTCTTTTCATTTTGGTCTAATTTGTAATCAATTAGTCAAAATAAGCGTTTTTTTAAATCAACTTGATTTACCAATTTTCCATTTAAAAAAACTCACTTGGAATTCTAATTCTTTTCTTTACTCAAAGTGTGACAAATTTTTTCCTTCTGTTCATCTCGGGTTGTGGGTTAGTTAATTGAAAATAAAGGTGACCAGCCTTTTTATAAAATGTTTGTATAGTTTTCACTTGTGATATCTCATAAAAAATATCTACTTTAAATCCTTTTCAGGTTTCCTCAGTTTGTTTTGATATCAATTTTGAAAAATTTGATAAAGACATTGGTCGTCCTTTTCGGGAATGTTTTCAAGTAAGCCATATATTTTTCTTTATTATTTCTTATTAACATAGCATGAAATAAAATGATTTTTTCGTGTAAATCTGTGTGAAAGTTAATAAGTAGGAATTTATACCATTGGAAACATTTATTTATCTTCATTTTTTTCCAACCCAATAGTCCCTTCTCAGCAGGGCTGGTTGCAGGGTTCAAGCCCCAGGCAAGCTGAACCCTCATTATCATCGTCAGTCCTTAATTGTCCGTCGTTGGACATAAACCTTTCACTGGATTCACCAGATCTCTCTATCATGGGTGTCATGGAACCAATACTTTTTGAACTTGTCTAGTTTGTGTCTCCATCATGTACTCTGCCAGCCCCATTTATGCATGTGATCTCTGGAGATCCATGTTGTGAGTCGTAATGTGCATCGGTTGTCTGCCATTCCTGTGACATGACCAGCCCATTGCCATTTGAGTTTTCTAATGGATTCTATGATGAACTTAAGTGTCCTTTAAAGTATAGTGTTATCTTATTTATTCTTCAATAGTCATGAGAATTTCCTTTGCCAATTGATTCTCTTAGTTTCACCACAACACAGAAAGCATTCCTGGAATATCTGACTTTATAACAGGGAATTTTATTATTTTAACATTTTTATATTGTTTAATTTATTACTTGTTCTATTTGTATTTGCTAAGTCCTTCTACCTTAGACACATGACTGGTGTCCCAGGCAACTGTCCATGTGTCTGGTCCCTATGTCTGGCTCTGCTCCTCAGTGAAATTCTTGAGCATCTTTCAGCAGAAACGGAGAAGCTGGTGAGGACAGTGATGTTATCTTGTGAAAGCTTATCATACTCCCTTTGTACCAATATAGTCAAAAGGTGGTATAAGAGGCTCTCATAAGATAACAGGATAGTCCTCACCAGGTTGCTTGTTTCTACTGGAAGTGAGCTGTTCCAAGTAAGCCCACCTTCCCCTATATAATGTATAACATTTCTGATTTTCTAAATCCTTTTCCTGCACAATTTATTATAACAATACAGCTAAACAATTCTTGTATCCCTGATACTAACTAAAGTTAACGCTTTGTTTCCCACCTTTCAGACCATTCTGTGTGTCTCAGAACCATTTACAACTGAACCAAATCTTGACTCTCCTCTTCCATCAACTCCTCCCCATACTCGATGGGAAATCTTCTGTAAACATGTTCTCCATTACTAACTGCCATTCAGAAGCAAGGTGGTTCTCCTTAGAAGAAGAAATAAAGGTTAGTTAGGAATTCATTTTGAAAATATCACGGAAACAAATGATTTAATTGATCATCATATTTAACTTTGATTGCAGATCTGAAGTGCTACCCCCCAAAATTCCAGAAATTTGAACATTGTAGGAGAATTACCTACCCTAGCTCCTATTTTCCACTGTTTCCTTTGAAGTAGACCCCTTGGGCATGTAAACAGCGGTCCATTGATTTTACCTCAATTCCATGCAACCCTGGAAGGTTTCATGTGTAATGGTTTGTGATTCTCTCTGGATCTCCTCCATCTAGACAAAAGGATACCTTTTCAATAAGGTTTTAGTTTGAGAAACAGGAAAAAATTTCAAGGGGTAAGGTCAGGTGAATAGGGTAGATGGGGTATGACTACCGTGTTATTGGAAGTCAGGAGCTGCTGAAAACAAGTGATTGGTCTTGGCACAAATTTTGCAGCAATGTATCTCGTGTTCAACAAGTCTGATAAAAAGCTTTGAACATCTCTGTATGACAATTCTATGACATGACAAACATGTAGGAAAGTTTTTTCACAATCTTCAAGGATAGCCTAGTGTACTTTTTTGATGTTTCCTGATGTCCTGCTTGTTGATGGTTTCCAGAACGGTCATCATCTTTGACGGATGTTTGTCCTTCCTGGAAACGCTTGTACAAGAAAAGAAAAAAAAGTTCTGCATTGGAACAGGGAATTGTTACCAAAGGCTTCCTGAAGAAATCGGCGATTTCTGTAGCTGCCTTGTTGATCTTGAAGCAGAACTTGATGCTGGTTTTTTGCTCTGTGCGATCAGCCGTTGCCAAAACAGCCAAAACAAACATTACAAAATTAAGCGTAACTCAGCAACGCGATCATTCATGCCCATGGCTGTTGGAACGCTGATGCTCAAAGGGTGCCATAGGTTCCACCTAACGAGAGACGGCCAAAATGCTAATGTTTTGTTCCTGCTATTCGAATCAATAGAACCTTTTTGGTGTGAAGTGGATGCTTCTTAGAATGGGTGCAATCAGCTATGCTTATTCTTCTTGTTATTCCTTACTCTGGTGTAATATCCATATGTAATGAGAGGGACTCTTTTTTTTCTAGAAATGTCAAATAATGATAGATTACAGAAATTTAAAATTTTTTATAAGGTATTTCATAATCAGCAGCCTTTTTATCATAGATTCCAGATATTATTAACTCCTTTCTCTGTTAGACAAGGACTTCTATATCATTCCCCTGCTGAGTAGTGAAAGCCACATTTATACATTTACTCGATATGTTGATGTATGCTGCTTCTCTGAATTTTCTCAATCTCCAACTGTGTTCTTAGTCTATAATTTGGGGTAGTACACACCTTTCTTGTTTCAGATATGGTCCACCAGGGAGAAAAGTGTACACTACACTCTCTTGCGAAATGATTTTAATAGTAATAAAATCAATTGCATTTTAGAGATTAAAGGTTTACTCCCCTTGGTATGTTGGGCATTATCTTATTGTATTTTTTTCATATTTGAAACAGTCAACCAAAACTGTCACTATTGGTTTTCTCAGTTTTTAAGTAGGTCTGGCATAGGTATGTATGTTTGTATCATGCCTGCTGGCTGCACCAATATAGCTAGAGGGCTGAAAATCTAAACATTTACCCTTTATTATGTATGCAAAAAATATTTTTTTTTTTTGGAAATTCCTCCCTATAATTTGGTTTTTAGAAGAGGGATTCAAATTGCTATGAAGCTTTATGCTAAATTGCTCCCTTGTTTGTCTGCTTGTTTTTTTTAAAAATCCAGTCTTTTTAGTGATCACTGACCAACAAAATGTGAGCAAAATAACTTATTCTTTGATGAAATTTCATCTTCACTTCCTTTTTTTTCCAGTTGATGCTTGATGAACTTATGGGTGATTTTGAGTCAGCAGATTTTGCTTATTCTGTAAGTAAATTATTTTGTCTCCATTATAAACGCCTCCAATCTATTCATGTCATCAAAATATGATGGCAGTATCTTACAATAATTTGTCAAATGTTTATCCCTGTGTCTGTCATTGCTCAACTGAAGAACAGCCGGAGCTATAGTGACCAGATTATCTGTGATTAATAATGGGATCCAAAGCAAGTTTTTAGCAAGTTGGTTTTTGAAACTTCCCCTCCCCCAAAATAAGTTTTTAGTTGGGTTAGGGTTTATTCACAATGTAAATTTATGTCACATTGGTCCTTCATTTTGTGTTGGACTGTGTTCTTGTTTGCATAAAAATTCATCATCTTGTTATAATTCACCAAATATTCATCTGCCTGTCTTTGTATAACTCAAGAACGGGCAGAGCTATGACAACCATATGTCCTGTAGTAATAGATGGGACCCTGGAGCAGGTTTTTCGTAAATTAGTTTTCAAAAATCTCCCATCAAGATAATTTCTTAGTGGAGGCTTGAATTTACAATGTAAATTTATGCTCAGCTGCTTTCACACTTAACTGTAAATTTTCTATTACTTTGATTCAACAAATGTCCATCTGCTTATTTGTGTTATCATAACTCAGGAACCACACAATATCTTCCCATGAGATTTTCTGTGAATATCAGTGACTTTTGTTGAAAAAGATTCCCGATCTCCCCAAGTTTTTATCGGAGGGTTCTGTTATTTTAATTCCTCATTCTATTCTAGCATAATTCGAGAATGGCAGCAAATTTCCAGTGATTACTAATGAGATATCAGAGCATGTTTTTGGTATATCAGTCTTTGAAAATTGAGAAAAAAAAATTCTGTAGAGTATGATATTTGCACTCTCCCTGATGATAATGATCTGATTTCCATTTATCTCTCTACTTAGAGACTTGTGGGTGTGAGCTACATGTAGGAGTTATCTATGAATCACCCTTTGACTTGTAACTTACAACCACCAGCCAAAAGCATACACACTACTAAAAACAATAAAATAAAATGAAAAACTCCTCCCACACATAGCGACACCCATAAGACTCTCACCAAATTCCCCAAACAAGAATCTAAAAATGTATATAATCATTTGCCTGATGAGGCCCAAAGAAGGCAGGAACATAAACTTGTTTGTGTAGCAAATCCACTTTCTTTTCCAGTTTTACTCTACACTAAATCAACTCTCGGAGTATAAAGTTGAATGCATTGAGCACTCTATGAAATAAATCCTTCACATATCAGACATTGCTTTATATTATATTATATTATGCTATATTGCAAACCTGATTCGTACTATATGTACTATATGTATATATATATATATATGTATATATATATATATATATATATATATATATATATATATATGTGTGTGTGTGTGTGTGTGTGTGTGTGTGTGTGTGTGTGTGTGTGTCTGATTCTGTTTATTTGTATCTGACCCCTGAGTTTCCAAAATAGTGCATTGTACCAATAGTTATAGATTTGAGGTACCCCTGAAAGCATTTTGATCTCTTATTAGAGACAAAGGCCCCATTTAGGCCTTCCACAGGAACTAGCAAGAAATCCCACTCGTAGGGTTTTTCATCTAGTTTAAATACTCGTAATCGCAGTGTACTAAAAAATATAAAATACATATTCCTCTTCACTTCTCTTGTTTTGGTTTGACCAGAATAAACCCAGATTCGCTGACCCATTTGTGAAATAAATCAAATAAATGGATTATTACGTGAGCATCTAATGGTTAGATTGACAAAAAATGTAGACCATCACGTGATGTATTATATAAGTAGATATTTTGTCTTGAATTGAAGAAAAAAAAAAGACTGTACCTGCACAAGGAATGATGTATAAACTCTTTTCTCTTCTGTAGGAAGACCTGATATTGCCCAGAAGGTCTTATATTATTAAAGGATGCTGCATCTTATATAAGGTAAAGTCATTCTCGTATTTCTTATTCTGTATCTTCTTGAATATGTCTAAGTGTGACTTGTTTGGTTTTATGGAAATAAAAAACCTTTTTTACTTGTCTGTCTCTCCCCAAATAATTCTTTAGTTTAATACTATTTCAGTAAATGAAAATATTTGCATAATCAGAGCTGGTTGATTAATATGGATAATTTGGTTGTTCTGCATTTTTTTTCAATGGGAAACACATTTATATGCAAATATAATTAATCAATATTTTTATTAAGAATAAAATTCATTAATTCATTTATTGACACAGACATGTGTAGAAAGAATTTATTGATTTATCTATCAACAAACTTATGTGTAAATAGAATTTATTAATTTATTTATTAACACATTTATATGTGAAAAGAATTTATTTATTCATTAATACATTTATGTGTAAATAAAGATTATTAATTTATTTTTAATTCATTTATATGTAAATAAAATTCATCAATTTTTCTTAAAACACATTCATTTGTAAATAGAGTTTATCAATTCATTTATTAACACATTTATATGTAAATAGAATTTAATTATTTATTTATTAACACATCTATGTATGAATAGAATTTATCTGTGGATAGATTAGGATTCAGAATATTTCTATTTGATATTCAATATCAGGAATTTAATATTTATTAAACCTGTCAAAAAAAGCTAAAAATTGTTTGTATTTATTTTTTCAAATCTGCCCTCATAGGAATTATAGCAGCATCACTTACACACAAACATAAAGTTTCAGCTGTAAGTTTCATGAGTTTTACTCTCTTCCTCATTTTAATCGGCTTTGAAGGGAGGAAGAGATTAAAACTTATGCTTCCACTGTGTCTCTTTGATGTGAACAGACAAACATACATACAAAACAATTTGATGACACTGGTGTCAACATCTTACACTTTGAATAAGCATGATTTTGCAAAAATATGTGTCTAGTATACTTAATGTTTTTTTTGTGAAAAAAACAACAAACTTATACATGACTTATTATCATATTATGTATTTCCTGGCTGATAAGATATTTTTTTCCTCAAAAATCACCCAGCTTCTCAGCACTCGGAGGTCAAGTTGTTGGGAGGACTTTTCAACCTCCTTTCACAAGATACATCACTAATGGAACCCTGACATATAATAAAATACATGGCTTGTTATAGGGTTTTGTCTCATCCTTTGTAACGTTTCATCAGGGGAGAAATATGGTATATAATTTTTCCTTTATGAATTTATTGCTTTCATTTTTTATTTTCTTGTTTCAGGGTTATATGATCTGCAATCATTTACCTGTGAATGAATTATTGGACGTCTGGTCAGTTCTCCGGGTCCTTGGCCTTGTCCAGTTCAGCCAAGAATATTCTTTTAACGAGCTAGTCATTTGGCATAAAGTGTTTCTGTCAAAATCAAACTGTCCAACTCCTGGATACTGTACGAGCAAGAATGATCATTCTTTACTTATTGTAGGACAGGTAAGAGAATTCACAAACCTATAATCTGCTTAAATGATTTGTTTAAAGATTATCTGGCAACGTTATACTTATGTGCATATTTATATAACTGACTAATTTCAGGGGATATTTTTGAAACATATATCTGTATATATATATGTATGTAACTTTTACTTGAAAAATTGTTAAAAAAATCTTTCCCCAGGTATTTCAAAACATTCAAATTAGGTTGAATAGAAAAAAAAAAGAAAATGTTTTATCAACATTTTTTTCAGGCAATTTAAACTTCTTTTCTCATCTTTACTGTAGTTACAGTGTTGTGGAAAATTCATTTTTATAGACGTCCTCAGGTGTGAATGTAATAACCATAAGGAAAGAGAGTCTCCTCTTATAGTTGTTGAAAGTAAATAAATCGACTGAAAAGTTGCGACTATATTGAATATGAGAAAAAAGTGTTTAAATTGTCCTCCCCAAAGTTTTAAAAAAAAAAAAAAAGCAATATCTTTCGAATTTATTCATTCAAACTGCTCTGGAAAAAATACTTTGATTATGATTATGTGTAAAAAAGTTTTTATCAACTTACAGATGCATATTGTAGCTTAAAACAAACATAATGGCTTGAATCTCAAGTAACCTATGTAAACAGGGACAGAAAGTAAAATTAACAAATTATTGTGGATGAATATTTTATATTATAAAGTGTACTGTCTGTTCCGAAACCGAAAGCATAATGAAAATTTGGAATAACTTCTTATTGCATTGAGATTTTCAACTGTTGGAACTACAGATGTGCTAAAACTTTTCCATAAAATTTGAGTTCTTGCACTTCAGGTGTGTGACCACACAAATAATTTGTAAAAGCTTGTTCCCTGATGGGGAGAAACGAGAACTGGTTACTGAGCAGGCACATATCCGAGCTAGCTGAATCAACTGGCGTACATCACATCCAATCACCATAAAAATCAATCGACCCATTCTCTGACTGCTTGCAATGTTGGGTCCAAAAGTAGAAGCGTTACTCTCGTTCGACTGTGGATTGACCGGAAAGAATCACTTGAATTTGGGTTTCAAAGAAGCAGTCACACATCTGGAACGTAAGAACTCAAATTTTGTGGAAAAGTTTTTGTACTTAAAATTTCAGTGCAATAAAAAGTTATTCTAAATTTTCATTATTTGTATTTCTTTGAAACACACAGTTGCATTTTGATGAAATTTTTAATTGAAATATAAAATTCTTTTTGAAAGTTTATCTCAATTAGGAAATCAAATTTTAGCAAAATGATTTTCACTTAAATAAAAATTCAGGAATAATCGTTTTCAGCATATTTCTTCAAAAGAACTTTTCTGAGTCAGTTTTGAATCTAGAAAACTGACATGAATGCCAGGTCTATGAAAACACAAATAACCATTAAGATAAAAAATGTTACCAACAAGATGGTGTTGTAAAACTGTTCCCATTTAAAACATAATGATCTCAATTAGTTGGTTTACTGGTAACTCAATTTTTGTATTAGTAATTTTTTTCATACAAGTTCAGTTTGTACTAACAGTGTATTGAGAGCTTTGTGAAAAATATGATTCTCTTTCTCATGAACATCTTGACAAACAGTCTCATCACTGGCATGCCAGACAAATGCTGGGTGAGGGATTGATTTAGCAAATCACTCTTTGAAAACTCCCCAACCAGCCAAGGTAGTAATAGCAAAAAGCTGTAACTGCTATAGTCAACCTTGACGCAGGTCAATAAGACATGTATATCATTACAGTAGTCAAGTTGCTCTAAACTAATTTCATTAAAACTTCTAAGATTTCACTTTGTTATATTTCAAGAGAATTTGGTATTCACCGCTACTTGCAATAGACTGGTTAAACACTGTTGCTGGGTTCAGCTTATTTATGTGTTACGACATTTATATGTATCTATCAGGACTTTGCCCAGCCCTAACCATTCATTGTAGAAATTTGAAATTTTGCACGCATACTCCTCTCAATGAGTTGGGAAAATGTTTTTTTTTTGTTTTTGGAAAATTCCCTTCCAAAATAGGTTTCGTAATCAGGTGTTAAATATGCATTGTAAGTTTATGCTAAATTGGTCACGAGATTGTGCCCCATTCGTTTTTTGAAAATTCAGACTTTTTTTAGTAATTGCAGTCAAACAGAAGGGGAAAGAATTGACTTATTCATTGATCGTCCCTTTTCTCAACCTTTTTAATTGATTACCTTCAACATAGATTATATGGGTGGCAGTGATTGATAATTTCCCTTGGAATGCTAATTTCTCTTTTCTTTTTAAATTCAGAAACAATGTTTGATGTGTTCCATTGTGGTGAGTGATTTTTCTGGAGACAAACCCAACGTACCAGATCCACAATTGATCGACCAAGCCCTGATAACCTTGAAACAAATTCAAACTGAAGGAATTTTAGATTGCTGTGATAAAAGGTAATCTTTTCTTCTGATGTTATTTCTACTGGAAGTGAATCATATGTATGCAATTACATATTGCTCCTGATACAATGTGGTGATTTTCAAATCATTCAAATTTTAAAATAAGTGAATAAATCTTATAGATAAAACAAATTGCTATGTTAATATCTTTGCCTCCTTAAAATAGTGCCTACAGACGTCACTTCCTTTACTGACCCTAAAATAGTCCCTGACTTCCTGTAACTCTCCAAATATAAAAGTAACAATTTTTGTCTCTCTTCTTCTTTCCTACTCTGCCCTTACGGACATATGTTCCGGAGGAAGCAGATGCTTTCTTAATCTAATATGTAAGTACTTTATTTTGATTCTACCTTACACACACACACCATTAAGATTTTACCATTAAAAAACCATTAAAACAACATAAGGACACTTGCAAAGACATTTAACTAAATATGTATATTCTTGTTTGTTACAAAATGAATATATAATTCATTTCCTAAAAGTTGTATTACCCTCTTTTATTGTTACTACCTAGAATTCTGTCGACCCACGTGCCGACCTTTAACAAAATATATGACCAACTTATACCCACAATTGTGACCATCTCCTCACCTAGACTGGACTTGACTATTATATTATGGGGATTGTCATCACCACCATGACACCATTCCTATATCAGTTGTAGAAGTCAGAGTGAAGAAGAAAATCTAATTATAAAACATCTTTTACAGAATTTTACGTAATAGATTGTAAGTTAAGAAGAGCCATGATAGAAAAACTATAAGAAATACATTGTAGCATTATTGTTTTATGACTAATATTTGAAATTTCATCGAGTGACTCTAGGACTAAGAGAAAACTAGTGGAGACTTCTTCCCTTGTTTTTTCTCACATCCAACTTTTCAATTTTTGAACTTTGTCAATAAATATCAAACTAATGTTAAATTAACTGAAGAAGTGAAGATAGTTTGGTATATATAATTTGAAAGAATTTATGTATTTCAAAATGAACCTGTATAATAGATAATTTGGAGATAAGTAGTTTTAGAACTTACATAATTCTGATTCAGAAACAAATGGTCATCTACTGTAATAGAAAAGAGTTCCGGGAACTGCGTATAAGGTAAGGCTGGGTTATGGGCATTAGGCATATCATGATGTCTCCATTAGTAGACATTGAACTTACAAAAAAAACTGGAAATTGAGAAGTAGGTATATGCCATACCCACCTCCACATTTCCACCACTGGTCACTTCTATGGAGGATCCATTGCCCCGGGGCAGCACTGTCCCATTGCACTTAAAGGGACAGGTCGAGATTGTCCTGATGCTTTCGTGACTGCGGTTGGTTAACAACCAAAGTTGCGTCAGCTGGAGCTATTTTTGATGGGTTGCTCCTTTTTCCCCATGTAAAGCCCTGACCTTGTGTCACATTTTGCTCTGGTTGAAGAGTAAATAAAGAGATACTTATATACAGAGCCGTGTGTGAGATAAATGAAAACTGGAAATTTTAAAGATAAGTGTATGATAAGTTAGAGATTTGAAAGCTAAATTCCTGATTTTTAACAAGCCTATAAGTAACACTTTGTGATCTTAGAAATAATAAGATCCCATTAATCCTAAAGAGAAGGGTGTATAACCAATGCATCCTCACAATAGTCACTTATGGAGCTGAAACATGGAACTTAACCAAGAGACAGACCCGTAAGCTGAGAACCATGCAACGTGCACATGAAAGAATCATGCTGGGCCTCACATGGAGAGACCACAAAACAGCACAGTACATCCGGGAAAAGACAAGAGTTAGAGACATCATAGAATCCATTAAAAATCTCAAATGGTGGTGGGCTGGCCATGTTGCAAGAATGGCAGACAATCGATGGACATCACGACTCACAACATGGATTCCCCGAGACCACATGCACAACCGAGGCCGGCAAAATGTTAGATGGAGAGATGAGCTAGACAGGTTCAGGAAGTACTGGCTCCGTGACGCCCATGATAGAGAAATGTGGCAAATCCTGGGGAAGGTCTATGTCCAACGACGGACGCTAAAAGACTGATGATGATGATAAGTAACACTTTTAGGATCATGCCTTTTTTAAACATCTATTTATCTTGGATGAAGTATTACAACGTTATTGTTAACTTTGTCTGGTTTCAACTTTATACTAATTTTCAGTAGCTTTGTGGCTGAATGGTTAGAGTGCTCAGGTGTATAAAGGACACTCTCTGGCTAGAGGGTGTGAGTTTGCTTTTTATTTTTAATTATGCTGTTTAATTGTCGCTTTGGAATTACTGTCCGATTCAAAGTTGTGATAAAGAGCGTCTGAAACTTCGGATGAAGGTAAAAACTGGTCAAAATCAATAATAATCTATTTTCTGTTTCATAAAATTTGACTAGTTTCCAAATTAATCTAAATTTTCGTTGTTTTCATACAACTTTCAATTCAGGCCATTGTTTCTATGGAAACGATTAACAGCACGATCGGAAATTAGAAGGGAGCTTTTAGTGAGAATCGATCATGTTCTTATTCGTTGTCATAGAAACAATGACCTGAATTTAAAGTTGTATAAAAACAACTAACTCTAAAAAGAATGTAAAAACTACTCAAATTTGATTAAAAAGGGTGTGTTGCGGTACCTCATCCAATAATGATAAAGTTTGTTCTATTTTTCTCCGTTTTGTTTATTGTTCTAGGTTTTCGTCTACCAACATTTCTTTGGGCAATCCTGAAATATTCGTGATGTCTTTGGATGGCATTAAGTCGTCCAAAATATTTCCAAGTAAGAATTTCTATCTTGTAGATTTCTAAGACATTCAAAATAGATTCAACGCTAAGTGTTAATGTCTTCTTCCATCTGGACTACTTTTTATGAAACGCTCCAGTATCTCTTTATGTTCAATGATGGATAATTAAAGACTGATGATGAAAACATTCATAATGTTGATAGCCCCCTTCGTTTTGAAGCCTTTGTACCCGTAGATACTTTGCTGAGACTTTTATCCACTGGGCTATGTATGGGAGTTGGCTTAGTGGTTAAAGTGTTAGTCTTCTTCCCTGGAAGTTGTTAGTTCAATTCCTGGGTCATGCAGGTCAGAGGTACATTAGCTGAGTGGAGAAAACAGCGCAGTAACTCAAGAAGGTGACAATTACAAAGTCTGAAATTCTTAGAATGGATAAAAGTCCATGAGCCAGATCCAAAAATTTCCAATATTGGTACCATATTAGGGACCAAAGGCTGACTATGATTATTGGGGTGTAGTGGACTCGTAGACATATAAAATAAATGATAGCCTCGTAAAAAATTATAGGTTTTATATTTCATTGATGTTTTTATGTCTATTAGGCAAAATGTGCATTTTTGCAAATAATCAATTATTGGTTCAAAACAATATTTGTGTGAAGTCTATTTTTGAGGACTGGGAACCCTGAATTCACACAGTTTCCACTTATTGATGTCACAAATACAGAGAAAATATAAATTATAGAAAAAAATAGAAAAGGCAATATGATTGAAATGTATAAGTGATTGTACGTTTTTTATGACAAAGGTACAACGCAAATCTTCCTTCATTTCTGATCAAGTCACTTGCGAGATCAGAAATTCAGAGGTCACTAATCCAATGTATACAAAGGGAGCTGTAAAAAAGGTATCAGAAGATTCTCTTTCAAGTGCCGAGTCACTGATCAGTGGAACAATCTTCCTGAACTAATTGTGGAGGCACCAAGTCTGAACGCATTCCAAAAACGCCTGGACAGACTGTGCAAGTGAAAAGGAATAATTTACAACCCTAATGTAGATCTCCAAGCAATATTTTCAGATTGTTGAACAAGATATGAAGCGATCGATCATCGACATATGTTAGAACCTGGCACAAGAGGCCATCACCAAAGCCTCATCTGAGAATAATAGAAATAATAATACTACAATGATGATAATAATACTCGGTAATTGTGGACAAAGAAAGGAGAACCTGCCTAATAATAGATGTGGCTGTGCCTGCAGATCACTGATTAAATACGAAAGAGTGGAAAACTAAGATGATACAGGGATCTGGAAAGGGAACTGAAAAATGTGTTGAACATGAAAGCCAGGGTGGTACCAGTAATAGTGAGTGCACTCGGATCTGTACCAAAGACACTGAAAGCGAGATTGGAGGGACTGGGGAATAAGAGGAAAGATTGAGACTAAACAGACCATGGCACTACTGGGGATCGCACAAATACTGAGGAGAGTCCTGGAAGTATTAGACCTACAACCCCCAGCTGGTTGTAATAGTCTAACAACCAAGAAAAATGTGGGGTGAAGGCGGCACAAACCTCAGCGGTGCTATGACAAGTGATGATGAGATGACCTGCGGAGACTTACTGTCACTCAGCCTACAGTGATAACCACCAGGCAACTGGTGTGAAACTGTAATCCACAGCACTGCAGCAGACTTTGCAAGAGTGAAAAAGAAGGCTGGAGATTTGAAGACACTTTTTGTCACTATCAAATAATGATAATGAAATTTTTTTAAAAAGATTTGGATCATATATGATCTTACTCTCCTAAAACCATTTTTTGCTATTTGTAACCCATTTTTCAGCTCAAAAAGTGAAGAAAATTACAATTCTGGACCAGGATTCTTATCAATATTTCAGTTAACCAGTTACCCATCATTAGTTCAACATTTTAATTTATAATCAGATGAGCTGTTGAATGTTTGAAATAATTGCTTAGCAAAAATATTGAATACCCCAAATGTTAAATAATTGAAGCTTTTATAATTTCTTTTCATTGAATAAAAATATACTGGGTCTGGTCTGACGCAAAGGATGAAAACAATATACCCAACCCCACTTGGGTTTTTTGTTCAACATTCCCTGAATGTTACCCGGTATAATAAACTCCTGAAGAAGGCCTGAGAGTACAGTGGCTGAAACATGATAAAGACAAGTCAGTTGAAGACACAAGTCTGAAAGAATCATTGTGTGATAACACTATGTCTCTCTTTAAAAATTCAAGTGCACATCTTTAGTTCAACATTTCAACTTTGTATAAAGAGATCACTGGAGGGTTTGAATTAATTGCTTTCGTAAAAATAGTAAAACAGCCAGAATTTGATTTTGATGTATTTGATAATTGATGGTAAATTATTTATGAGATCACTTTGGTCGATTGCGTAGATTGACGTATGATGTAAAGATAATCCTGCTGATCCATTTAAGATACAGAGGATGAAAACGTTTGTTAAAAGGAGGAAATGAATAAAGATGATGGTTTCCGTGATTATTCTTTTAGCTTCTGAAGATGCTTACGTTCCTGGGAGAGTTGATGAATTTCTTGGCCTCCATGGAAGTCAGAGGTCGTACGGTTCTAATGACTCCTGTGCGAGTGGGAACAGTGCAGAAAAAGTAAGTTGATTCATCGTTTTGAGCTTTATTGTTTCGGCTGAGTCGTATTTATGAACGGTACATATAAAAGTAATTGCTGACCGTGTCTGTTATATTTTTGCTTGTATATTTTTTTTATTGCTCTTCATCATAAATACTCAGACCATCTAAAAAAGATTTTAAGATAACATTACCGCTACGAATACTATTGGTGCACGTAAAAACAATAACATGAAATATGAAGAGCGTTTGGGGAAGAAAGTAAGCTTTTATTGTTAGATTTAAATATTCTATCAACTGTAAAGCTCTTGTAGCTCTATAAGTAGAGTAAAAATGCTCCCCAAGGCAAAAGGTGTATCAATATGCACTTCATGCATTTACACCCCAGTTGCACTGGTTGGAGAATGGAGTGAGACAGTTCTGGAGACAAAATCAGACTTTTATTGTTCCTTCCTCATTGGATTGAAAAGTCACAACATTGTACAATGTACATAATAGTAGAAGTCTTTGCTTGAAGACCAAACATCACTTGCATAAAAAAAAAGAGAGAGAGACAATGACTGGCTAAACAAATCTCCTACTGCCGTGGCCCATGTGTGTTGGTCAACCTAACTTATAAGCAAGCTTTTTTTTTTCTATATCTCTCACTTTCACTAAATTATCCTAAACCCTTTCAATCTATCAATACTGGAACTAAATAATGTCCAACCCTTTCATCTTCCTGTTCTCTTTTCGCTTTTCTTTCATTCCTTACGCCACAAAAATTATTGTCTGTCTTACTTTCTTGCTGTTCTCATATTCCTCCATCCCCTCTCTCCTTTTCAGTTTCTTTCTCCAGAAATCTTAGTGACTTTTCAATTAAGTGGGTAGCTGTAACTATGAGACTGCACGTTGTCCAAATCACCTCCGTTATTTTATCAAAGAGTCCTGTGTGGGTGCCACCCCAGTCAAATAAATCTTCTAGAGCTGTCACCAGCATCACTAAACATGTGAAAGGATTACAGATTAACATGCACATATAAGTAATGAATTTATGATTATATATAAGTATATATTCATATAAGCTCTTTCTGCATTTTCTTTTCTCTTTGATAAAAGTATCGTTTGAAAATGAAATATTTGAAGATAAAAATGGAATATTTGAAGTTAAAAATGAAATATTTAATTAATCAGACTTTCTCACCCCCATATCATTTCAAAGGGAAACTGACATTCTGAGTTTTTGTAACAAATTAGCATCTAAAATTCAGATGATAGAAATACCGATAAAAATCTAATAGTAATTCTTTGATACTCATGCAAGAGTGGGGTCCAATGATGAAGACCAAAAGGTTATTCCCCCTGTATGATTTTTAGAAAATTTTTCCGAGACTTGACATACACAAAAATAATCCTTTATGAAAGGGTTCAAACTTTTTCTCTCCTTCTGTTCTTATTTACTTTTTCTTCCCTTCACCTTTTTTGAGCTTTCAAAATCTACTTAAGTTAATGTTTTTATGCACTGAAGATGTAAATGAAAATTTCTTGTTTGTTTTCAAATTAAAATAAAAAATCTTCTGTTCATAAAAATACCAGCATTTGAAAGCTTTGAATGGGTGTAGAGAAAAAAGGAAATAAAAGCTCCACGAAAATGGGTGAAGGGGATAAAAAGTAAATATGAGTAGAAGGGAATAAAAAGTATAACCCTTTCACAAGGAATTTTTTTGTGCATGTCAGGAAATTTAAAAAAAAAATTCAAGGGGAATAACTTTTTTGTCTTACCAGATTTGAATGAGCAGATTCTGCTGTTGGAAAGGAGGTTTTGGATTGAAGTAACTTACTGTTCATTCGGCAATTTTAGTTAGTCTGGGGACTTCATTTTAGCAGTTGAAAAAGTTTCAATTTTTCATCGTTCCTTGCTAAATATTTCGTGCCCGTCTCCCAGCAAGAATTTACTACTGACAATAGATACAGCCTGGACATATCCAACACTAGATTCGTTTGTTTTTTATGGCAAGTCAAAGTTAGGTCGAAGTAGTGGGGGGGGGGAGTATGGGGTCAGTTTAGCTTTTAGATATTTAGATGATGATGATGACTGTTCATTCTCTTTTTTCTTTTAGGGCAAATTTCCTTCTTTGAATGGACTTTTTGACATGAGTGGCATCAGCCAGAGTCTTGGCAGTGGTTCTAAAGCAGATCAGCAAAACTATAATAAGTAAGATTATTTTTCTTCTTTCATAACCAATCAGCATTTTGGTAATGTCTTTAAACCAGTATTCACGACAGAAAACTTCCATGGATTATTAGAATAATAAAACTGTCAGTGTAGAAAAAATGGTTAAGAATTATTCTGATATGACCACTTTTTGGGTTTCTGAGTGTGAAGAAAAATTCAACCTTATCATGAGTAGAGTGTTCATTATTTATGCTCTTCTTTTGTTTCTGCTCTAAAACAAAAAAAATGAAAGACTATTTAAACTGCTTACAACATTGAGAAGAGTAAATTTTGGTGGTGGTGTGTGTGCTGGGGGTGGGGAATTAGAACTCTTCTTTTCATCTTTGATGAGGAGAAAAGTTCAAATTCAAATTGTTTGAAAAAAAATGTTACTATTTAAACTATTAGAAAGAAATATTCACTATAAATGTTTTTCATAATCTTTCAAGTCTAGTACTCTGTATTTATCCTGCCACTACAGACTCCAATCGCGGAACGATAGAGTGTTTAATTTTGTGGTTGTGTTACCATCTCTATTTCAGTCGTACTTGAACTAATGCGTAAGTCATTGGCTTACAAAATTACTAAATGCACATAATCTTGGCACCCTTGAAAGAGGATGCAGTATTCTATAAATTAATTATGTTTATTGGAAACCATCAACCAACAGTCATAATAGTATTTTTCAATTTTTGAGCTGGTCTTACTGGCTGGCTATGTATCATGCAAACAAGCTACACCTATGGAGCTCGAGGGCTGAAAATTTGAATATTTACTCCTTATTATGTCTGAAAAAACCCTTTTTGTTTTTCCGTAATTCCCTCTAGAATAATTATTTTAATTGGGGTATAATTTACAATCTAAATCCATTCTAAATTGGTCACTCGCTTGTGTCCACTTTTTTTTGAAAATTTAATCTTTTTAGTGATCCAACAAAAGACGAGAGAAGTAACTTATTCATTGATCACCCCTTATTCCAATTTTTTGATTGATCAACTAGAGGTGCTGCCAAAAAAACCTTGGTCACGTAATGGTTTCTATTGAGTGACTAACCAGACCTGTCTGTTTATTTTCTGTGTTTTCGTATTTATTTATATTGATGCTACTTTTTTTTATTTTAGATAGAATTATTATGAAAAAATATTCTTTGTGATATCTGAAATGTGAAGTCGTGTTCACCGGGAATATTTTGATGAAAGTAGATAACGTATCAATTTTCACTTGGGAAACTCAAACAAATAACCGTCTCTAATAAACATGTGATTGTCATTGTTTAATTGATGAAAAAATAGGAAACAATGCTTCGCTATGTGGAACCCCATTTGTTTGAAAGAAAGTTTACATTTCATTGCAGTTCAGTGTAAAAGTTCACACTAGGATGACCAAAAATAATGATTTCATGTGAAGATAATTATCAAACTCCAGTCCAAAGCTGGAGTTGACCTTGTTTTCCTACTATAACAAGTAGAACAAGAACAATCCTCACCAAATATAGGGTAGTAAAAATTAACATTCCCCTACTGTCATTTGAAATCATGGACAACTGATTGATAATTGTGTCTCTTACTGCCTGTGCTGAATTGACACATCTCCTAAATCTACCAAAATAATGTTATAAGAATGCAAGTGTGTATTTCATTCTAATAAATAAATACATCCATAGAATTGAAATTTCCCTACCATGATTTGAATTTACGACTAACTGATAGGTAGGTTGGTGTCTTACTTACTGAACTAAACCGACAAGTCTTAAATATCAACACAATTCTATCTAACACATACACAAGGGCTTATTTCATTTTAATAGATAAGTACATCTATGCTAGAAAAAATATTTTCATAATTTTCTATTTATTATAAGTTATGCGACATCGGTGAAATTTACCTATTTTTTGTAAAAAAAAGTTTGATTGCGTAAACTTTTGACCGTAAAAAATAAATAATTGTTTTATATCTTTGTTTTGACAAAATAGACTTTTGATCAAATTAAGATTATGCATTCATCTACTTTTTGTAAAAAAAGTTATAACTGCATATTCAGTTTTTTTTTTGTAAAAAAAGTTTGTGTTCGCAAACTTTTGATTGTAAAAAAAATAGTTGTTTCATATCCTTGTCTTGCTTAAATGAGCTTTCGATCAATTTAAAACTACATATCTATTTATTTTTGAGAAAAAATGTTAAAATTTCCCCAGTACGGCATAACATATATACCATCCAAAAGTTGCAGTAATCATCTTGAGTCGGAAGAGAAGTTAGGGCAGAGATCGACCCTGCAGCAGCCTGTGTTGTTCCTTTCAGATTTGCATTGATCTGTTGTGGGCAATTAAGAAGCTTAAAATATTGAACGATTTATTCAAAAAAACAGAATTAGTTTGCAGCTGGATTTGTTCACAAATATGAATAAAAAGATATTCAAGAAAATCGTTTTTGTTTGAATAAACTAATCTATCCAGATTTGCTTCAATGGTCTCATTGAGATTGGAATCTTTTTTTATCATTTTTAAAAAGGATAAGACCTAGAAATGAATTGTACCTTCCTCGTTCATTTAAGTACCTACCTATCATAATTTTTAGGTGGAGAAAATAGGTATAAGTGTCGCTGTGTGACAGAAGACATGAAGTTTGATCATAATGTCTAGCAGAGTAAGAAAATTCTTAGTTCACCCCCGTGCGATATTTTGTATAGATTGAAAGCTAAGAATTTTCATATACATATTATAAAGTCTTCCTTACCTAAGCCCAAGTCTCCGCACGCTGCCGAAGCAAACATCGAATGCTAGAAAAATAGGTTCTATACCTTTTGACATTTTTTTTAATCAATGTGTTTATCAGAAAGAAATTTGTTGACTTGCTCCCTTTTTTAACCTCATGCCTCACCACCTAGAAATACTTACAAGGTTTACTTATCTAGTCATAAAAAAAACAGTACTATAGAAGACACTCTATGGGAATTACTACCCTGTGCTTAAATCCGAAAAAGATGTTCTAAATGATCATTCTAAATTTGATTTTGTGACCTTTAAATAATGAACTCAGTTACCTTTATATTTCCAGTCAAGTTTCATGTAATGGGTTTTTAAAAGGACAGATCAATATATTCTGATGTTTCTATAATACAATGTGGGAGGCAGATAAGAGTGCTTTCCCCTTATTCAGATTGAGAGGTAATAATAACTATCTTGGGAATTAGGATATGAAAATGTCCACAAATAGCCTCTTTAAATGATCATTAAACCAGTTTCTATTTCAATAAATTTAGTCATATGATAAATTGCTACTTCTATGCTTGTATTTATCAGTACAACGTTATGACTAGAGCATGAGACTGCCAACCCTAAGTATCAGAGGTTCCATTTTTAGCCGTATTGTACAAATATCAACAGATGGGGAAAATCTTGGCAAAGTTCAACGGCTCAGCTGTCAAAAATGCGTCAGATCATTGGAACTGATTTTGACCGATCACTGGTGAAGAAGCAAACATTTGAAGTATTCTAAACCATTTTTATTAATTTGTGACTACTATTGACTCTCAGTTTGATTTATGGTTGTTTTTTTAATCGTAATTTAACCGAGGGCTAATATGACAACACAAAATGGTTTATAATAAACAAGAAATAAATTGATAGCTATTTTACTAAAACCAAAACAGACCTTGCCTTGCCAGTATTAGTGGAATCGTGATTTTAGAAAAACAACTAGAAATTAAGATGTGAGTAAATAGTCATCAAAAATCAATAAAAATGGTTTTCCATACTTCACCTAATAAGATATCCTTGCTGGTTTCTGGAAAATCTGACTTTTTTTCATTCATCATGGTCTAACAAAATGGAAGAGAAATAACTAACTCATTGATCAACCCTTTTAAAAAATTTTTGATTGATCACCCCAAAATGCTGCCAAAAGACGTTACAGTTTGGCTGGGAAGTTTCCAGTCATCTGTTGTGATAAAAAAAGTATTTCTCAAAGTTAAACCAAAAAAAAAAACATCCATCGAGAATTAGTGAGGAGAAAAGACATAATATCCCATCATGCTAGACCGCATGTTTCTTGGTGACCAGGCAAAAATTGTTACAACAAAGTGGAGAAATTTTCACTCATTAGCTGAATTCAGTATTGTACTTTTTGAATACCATTTATTATGGACTTAACGGGATTCTCTTAATGGAAAAAAAATTCAAATTCCCTGGAAGTCTGCAGAAAGTAATTAGAACAGGTTTTTACTAAGGAAGATGGAAACTATTAATCCTTAGTTTGTCTGCTTGCTTTAAAAAAAAAAAAAAATTCAGACTTTTTTTAGTGATCACTGCCCAACAAAAGGTTGAAGTAACTTGTTAATTGATCACCCACTTTTACAATTTTTCTAATCGATCACCCCAAACACGGCATGCTGCCAAAAGATGTTGATCTCATGACTCTTTCTATTGAGTGACTAACCATACCTGTTTACTGAATGTAGCTTAGTCAGTTTGGAACAAAGCCACAATAGTTGGGCACCCTATGAGGATTCAACCCAATTAATTGGTTTTTACGATTAGTGTACTACTTGTATAAGTGTAAGACCTTCATAAATTGAACAACTATTATGATCATAATTTTTGTCTTTTTGATTTGGAAAAAAAATTTGTTGCCTTAAAATGTTCTAAAAATCAACTAAGGTGATAGAAATATCTGTAATCTATCTCTGTACGCTTCGCCCAGGCATATGCTCCGAGGACGTTCAGTTGTTTGTAAAGATCGAATGAAGACCATCCATATATACTTGGTAAACAACTGATGATCCCAGCAAGAAATATTCACACGGAACCATAATATCAAGTTCTGTGTAAAACATAGAAAAACATTGAAGAAAAATTACATCAATTACATTAATAGATATCAGGAAATAATTGGCTGAAATAACATAAATTTGGGGAAAAAAAGGAGGAAGACGGTGTGCACTGCTCATTGCAAAACAAAAGCTGAATGCTATTTTTGCTTTTCGCAGAAAAAGTGAAAAATGAGCTTAAAGCAAATTTTGATAGGGTAGAGAATTCCTGTATTTGAATTTCATTAGATGATTTGTTTTTAGAAAAGAAACTAAGAAACTTGTTTCAGTGGAAGAGTCCATTGTTTAGAATTACCTGTCTTTTTAATCAGCGAACTTGCAACCTGTTATATATTTAGCGTTTAAAGCTGTAAAGCGTTCTTGACATGTATATATACAAATGTTTAGAAAGCTTCACAGCTTTAAACACTAAATTTATAAAAGGTTACTGATGAAAATATTTTTTTTTGACCTCAAACAGGTAAACAGCAAAATTTTCTGTGAGCTGCTGCAAATTTTTCACTGAAGAGCATGGCTGGTACCTGTCATAATGCATCGAAACATGCCCATGGAATGATAAAAAGATTTTGAGATGTAACACTTACTTTCTCTGAAGTTTTTCTCTTCACCTTCCGATTGTTACTTTCATCAACATTCTGTCGGATCACTACACATCCACGATACAAACATATATATGTATGTAATATATACATTTCCATAATAATACACCATCTTGGACATGAACCTCCCCCAGGATTCGCTACACCTCTCTATCGTGGGTGTCACGGAGCCAATACTTTCTGAATTTGTTTAGTTCATCTCTCCATCTTGAATTCTACCGGCCTTGGTTGCACAAGTGATCTCTAGGGATCCATATTGTGAGTCATGATGTTCATCAGTTGTTTGCCGTCCTTGCAACATGACCAGCCCATTGCCATTTGCAGTTTTCTAATACATTCTATGATGTCTCGGACTCCTGTTTTCTCCCTGATATACTGTGCTGTCTTGTGATCTCTCCATGTGAGGTTGAACATGATTCTTTCACGTGCACATTGCATGCTTCTCAGTTTGAAGGTCAGTCTCTTGATTATGTTCCATATTTCAGCTCCGGAGATGATTATCGGGAAGATGCGTTGGTTGTCTACCCTTCTTTTCAGGACTAAGGGGATTTTCTTGTTCTTGAAGATTGAGCTAGCTCTGCCAAAGGCTTGCCATCCTTGAGTGATTCTTTTCTTGATTTCTTCTTCTTTTGAGGATTTCATGAAGGTTTGTTGTCTCTAGTAGATATGTAGGTCTACTTTCTCTAGTTCTGCGTCTTCGATTTTGATTGTTGTGTTCTTATATTTGTTGCACATGACCTTTGTTTCGCTCAAGTTCATGTGGAGGCCAACTTTTTTGCTTTTTCATTAATATTTGTGTTTTGCAGTTTTATTCAATTTTGTTATCGTAATGAAACATGACAAAAATTAATAGTTGTATTCGAACTGGTTGATCTGGTTCATTATTGTGATATTTTCAAGTTGGACTGATTCTTTACTCTTTCAAAGATGGATACCTCCAAAGACACACACACACACACACACGCAGTGCTTTGAATGCTATTTATATATTTGAGTTTCAGGTAAATAAAGTCAGGAAATAATTGAGAGAGAGAGGAGGAAGAGAAATGTAGAAATGTAAATTGGCTTCTTACAATGAAAAGCTCTAAAATGAGACAAAATAGATTCTGTACTTTGACAGCAAATAGAAATCATCTGAATTGTTGGTCTATTTATTGAAAACTCCCCAAAAGCAAACGGTAAGTGTAGTCTACATTTTTTGTTCGATGCATAAGATTTAATGCAAAAACGATTTTTAATGTAAGAGGTCTGGTTAGTCATTCAATAGAAACAGTAATGCAATTGATGTCTTTTGACAGCTGTGTTAGGGTTGATGAATTAAAAAATTGGAAAGAAAACGGGATGATCAATCAAAAAGTTACCTCTCTCATCTTCTGTTGGGCAGTGATCACTAAAAAATCTGAATTTGAAAAAAACAAAAAAAAACAAGCAGTCGCAAATTAAAGGTCAGAGGTTTTCGTCCTCCTTATCAAAGAGCTGTTCTAGTTCACCTTTTGCAGATTTCTAGGAAATTTGAAATTTTTTTCAGCATGTCTGCTACCGGACATAAACTGAGGGATCAATTTAGGATGAAGTTGCATTTCAAATTGAACCCCCACCAAAAACCCATTTTGGGGGTGGAATTTTCAAAAAAATATAAATTTTTTCTTTCTAAATAGAATAAGGAGTGAATGTTGAAAATTCCGACCGTTAAGCTGAAGTACAGCCTGTACACATAATACATACATACATACATAGCCTGCCAGCCAGACTAACTTGAAAACTGAAGAAACCTTTGTTGATAGTTTTTGTTGACGGTTTCTGATATCCCTTCTTATTCAAAATTTATCATTCAATTAATTCACTACTTTGCCTTTACTGTCAAAAAATGACGTCTCTGTTAAAATAATTAAAAAAATTGTATTGTACTTGAGAAAAAATATCAAAAACATTGCTACTCTGCATTTTTCTGTTTATGATCAACCCGATTGAACCCAGATTTTGGGACGGATTTGCAAAAAAAAAAAAATGAATAAGGGAAACTACTCTATAATGAACATTTTATAGTTGTCTCCTTTGATAAATGTTACACTCATGGGCATTGGCTAGAAGGAGAGCAAATGGAGCACTTGCCCTCCGCTGGATCTGGCCTTCTCATTGATGGTGGAAGATGTTTGAGAGTTGGAGCCTTATAGAGAGGCTGGGGATCAAGGGGTTGATATGAACAGTGACAGCTTAGGACAAATTACAGCTTAAGAACTCCCTAGTCCCTCACTAGACAACCAACATCCGGATATATCTTTTTGCCTCCCACTCTTGAATATATCCTTTTTCCCCTCCCTGGAAAAGTGGCAGTGGACACCCATGGTTACAGACAAAAAATATGGATATAAATGCTGCGTATCATTATAAGTAAATGCTTCAGTTTCATTGTTGGAGATTTTCCTGTGGATGACATCGTTACTGCTAATGAGAACCAAAAAAGAAAAAAAATGGAGGAAATAAAAATCCTGAGTCAAAGCAAAACCAAACTGTATTTCATTCTTCCCCAATTCTCTTCTGACTTTCTTTTCCAATCACTCCTGCCTTGCTTGGCACGAACTTAATTTTCCCTGTCACTTCTCAATATAGACGTTGGGTGAACTGAATTTGTGCGAAAGTAAGATGGACACATGAAGAGATCTAATAGACAAGAGAATTCAGTTTTGTAAATATTGGAGGAAAAAAAAAGTTTGAAAAAAAAAAGAAATTTAATAAAGCATATTTTTTCTATAGAAATCTAGACAATCCTTGCACTAACGCATCTGGCGTGGCCATTTTTGATTACTGAAAGTTTTTTTTTATTGTTGTTCAAGCAATATTATTCATGATCTAAAAATACTGATTTTTGGCAATCTTTCGGTCAAGGGACCCCCTCGCTGTTTTTAGCAGGGCTAAAAGTATATTTACAACAATTATAGAAAATTAAAGAATTTATATATTAAATTGTTTTATTTGAATTAAATAAGTTTGAAAAATTCATTCATGCACAATATCAAATGTGACACTTGAATAATTTTGTTGATCACATTTTGAAATCAAAAAGTTTTTTGAAAGGAAATAAAATCTACCCAGATACCTGGAAATTAAATCTAGCTGATAAAAATAAATCTAGCCATTTCTAGCCGTTAAAAATATCTAATCAAAAAACGTCCGTGCCTAATGTATTAGTGCAAAGATTGCTGAAATGTATCTGCTTATACAATTAAGAGCGTGACTTTTTCTGTTTCTAATAATAGACTCTTCCAATCAGAGGTAACGAATTTGCTGATAAAAATATCTCCTACCCACTATTTGAAACAATGGATTCTTCCTCTGAAACAAGTTCAGTAATTTTTTTTTTTCTTGAAAAAAACAAAAAAACAAACCTTCATAGAAATTCATTTATATGCTTGATTTACTCCTGGGGATGAACCGTATTCTCCAAGAAAGAACGAATGAATAATAAATTTTATTTTGTAGTAACGATCATTGATTTTCGAGTGAGTATTCAATGGAATTGGGTTTATTTGTTTCTCTGTTTCCCAGGTGTGTGAAGGCTATTAACAGTGTTCTCTTTCACTATGTCTGCATCGAAGGGCTAGAAGGCATTTTCATGGAGAAAGCCGAGCATTGCAATCGAGGAACTCTGTGTAAACAAGTCATTGATAATTTCAACCGATGTTCTCTGCAAATTCATGCATTCTTTCAAGAAACAAAACGGAAAATGGTAACCATCTTTTTTTCTCTTTTACTTATCTATGAAGATGTTCTATTGCATAATGTTGGATGTATCTTTTATTCATATGTTTTCTACGTGTGTAATATCTTTAAAAGTTTTTGGGAGTGTATGCCTGTATTTATTCAGGAAAAATGTTATAACTTGTTTTAAAATTGCTATTTTTTTCCTTAAATATTGTGATAGCTAAATGGTTGCTGATGTGAATCTGGAAGAATATATCAAAAATTTTTTTTCTAAAAACAATTATTTAAATTGTGTGTGATAAGGTGTAAACTAATAGAAAATCTTATCTTTGAACATATCTCATTTCATTCCATGTTTTTATTTCCGCTTTTTCATTAATTTCTCCATCTTCTGTGTTGCTCTTTGAGATTTGAATTAAAATCTTGTTCAATGCGAATTATTGCCCAACTGCATAACAAAGTCTGGAGTTGACTTTGTTTTCTTACCGTAACAAGAACAATCTTCAGTAAAATGAGGTGGGGGTTAACTGGTTCGAAAAAACTCTATTTCCCCTACAGTGATTTGAAGTCATGACCAACTGATAGCCTGGAGGCTGTCTTACTGACTAAGCTGAATTGGCGAGTTTTAGATTTTAACAAAAGTTGATCATGAGGATATGCAAGGGCTTAATTCACTCTAACAGATAAATACATTTATTCAAAAAAAATATATATTTCTATAATTTTTTCAATTTATCACATATACTATATTAAAGTTGCAGATATCGTCTTCGGTGGGAATAGAATTTAGCCTGGAGTTTGTCCCTGGAGCAGCCAGTCAAGATTTGAATTCAATTCTCGTTCAATATGACTTTTTTGTTTCAAGTTCTTGCAATAGATCTGCTGGAAATGTGAGATGTAGAAAGAAAGGTACTAATTAAAAAAATCAAAAAGTCGGAATATCGAAAATACATCGGAATCTTCCAAACAAAAGTATTTATTCTGTTTTCAGAGTTCTGTTTGGGAAATCCGAACAATCTCTATCCCAGCTCTGATTGTGACACAATGTTCCGGCTGATCATTCTACAGCCTTCTCCAGGTGAAATATGTTTGTCATATTATTAGAAATCCTCAAGTAAAACTGTCAATACGAGTTACTTCAGTTTTTGGGTTGATCTGGCTGGCTGTGTATGTATCACGACTACAGGCTGCAACAATGCAGCTAGGTGGTTGAAAATTTCAGGTTATGTCTTGAGAAAGTTTTGCGCCTGTATTTTCAAGAATTTCCTCCCTAAATAGCTTTTTAGTGTGTGTGTGTGTATGGGGGGGTCAGTTTGCCCAGAAACATGCATGCTTATGAAAATTCAGACTTTCTTAGCGATCACTTCCCAATGAAATGCAAGGGAAGTAACTTACTAGTTGATACCCCTCTTTCCAATTCTTTGATTGATCACCTTAACAGGGAATGCTGCCAAAAGACGGTCACATGATGAGTGACGAACCTCTATTGTGTTAAAAATGAATCAGATGAAATGTACTCACCCCAAACCCTTCAAACTTAAACCATGAGAATGAATTTTATGTCCATAATGTCTTGTTTGAATTTCAAAACAAACACTCCATAGTTCACGAAATATGGATTTGATATATTCTTTCATTTTCGAGGGGAAATGCCGAGTAGCTTTTGGAAATGATTGATTCTTGACAGTTCTCGTGCCATCCCTGATATGCCAGGAGAGATTGGAATTTTCATGTCAAAAGCAAATATGGCTTCACACTTGCTGTTATTGAACAAACAACTCTCCGAACACCCTTTGCCATTTTACTGACCTTTTAAGAGTCCAGAGTCGTATTTGAAAAGAAAAAAAAGTGTTTACTGTAGGATGTGTTCAGCTAATACAAACATCTGCTTTCTTGACACGATTCACAATAATATGAAATATAGAATTTGGGATTATTGTTGAAAGTTTGTTCGTTCAGAAAAGTGGTTCTCAAACTGTGTGCTGTGGCACAATCATCATCATCATAAGAAGAGGAAATCGAGTGAAGAATCACTCTAGGATGGCTATTGGCATAATAGTGTGCTGTAATCAACTCCCAAGTGTGCCGCGTAGATTTTCCTAGGAAAGCAAACATGTATTACAAGCATTGAATGCATCCAATTCAGATTTTATGTCTGTCCCTCTTCCACCACAGATTTGCCAGTCTATTGGTTGTATTACTAAATTTTGCGAGATCTCATCCTTTTTAGTGTTGTGTCCCTCATAATATACAGTATCAAATCCAGTCACGCACTTGTATCCCAGGAATGTAAATTTTTATTAATAGTTTTTGGCTACTATTTACTTTCATCTTAATTGTTGTAACATAGTCATACAATACTTCATCTAAAGTTAAGCGAGCCACCTTAGGGCATAGAGGTTTGTGAGTTTGATTCTCACTTGGAACTTATTCCTTATTGCACTGTTAATTCATTTAGTCACTGCTGAAGGGAACTCGGCCTGGGTTGTGATAAAAAGCATCAACAATTAAGTTGGCGAAAATTTATAGTAATGATTCACAATAATTAATCTAATGACATAAATAAGTTTCATACCCTATTTATGACTTGATATATACCAATATATATACATATTTTGATGAAGAGTTGGCGTGCAAAGTTAGTCTCATATATTTCTTAGTGTGCCATCATGCAATAAAGTTTGAGAACCATTCATTTAGAATATGAAGGAACTCTTTTTTGGTTGATATTTTGATGACTAGATTCTCTTGTCACCTTCAATTGACTTGAAGCATGGGGAATTGCCCACTGTTCATATAAGTTTTATTTTGGGGGTGCTCTGATATATTTTGTACGAAGCCAAGTATTTTCTTTATGACAATTGATTCAGGTATTGTATGCAGTAAGTTAATTGGAGGCTTATTATTTCTTTTTAAGTGATACATATAGAATAATGTGAGAATCTATTTATTTTTTAAAAGATACGTGAGCCTCAGCAAGAGAGAGAGAGAGAGTCTTGTCATCGATAACACTTAAACTAGATATCGATCAATGAATAAGGTTAAATTATCATCATCATCATCATCATCAGCAGCAGCCTTTTAGTGTCTGTTGTTGGACACAGACCTTCCCTAAGCTTTGCCAGACCTCTCTATCATGGGCATCGCTGAGACAATATTTTTTGAATTTGTCTAGTTTGTCATCTTATTTTTTTGCTGACCACAGTTTTGCATATGATCTCTGGTTATTCATGTTGTGCATGTGATGTCAAGTAGTTGTCTGATATTCTTGCTACATGATCAGCCCATTGACATTTGAGTTTCCTAATGGTTCCTATGATATCTCTGACTCCTTTTTACTTGTCTTGTGATCTCTCTATGTTGAGCATGATTCTCTTGTGTGCTTTTGGTTATGTTCCATGTTTCAGCTCCACAGGTGACTCTTTGGAGGATGCATTGGTTGTATTCTCAAACACTTTATGAAAAATAAATTAGCAGCTGTAAATTATAATATATTCAACTGCATCGTTTGACCTCAGAAGTTCATGATAATACATGTCAATGTTTTAAACATTATAAACACAGTCCAATGAAAGTAAAGCACGTGATCAGGTCATGTGATTTATGTATACCTGTGATTATGTGTTTTTGATCATAGATACATATAAAAGAGAGACTAGCCAACCATATCAGTAAGCTAGCCAGTCTGCCAGAGGGGTCATTGTGCCTGGTGGGCATCAATTCAGGCAGGAATTTGAGTATCAGATTTCACTTGGTTCCTGCCACTTGTCCATCCAGTCTAGAGTGGTCATATAATGAAGAAGAAATCTCATCCCATATTCAACCTCTCATTCTTTCTAAAAACAAAAATGTTTGAATAAAGAGAGGACTTAACCAAAATTAATGACGTTTAAGTTGTATTTTATCAGTCCAACCACTAAGATGATGATCACCTGCCTGCAACGAAAGATGAATTATTTTGTCTCATTGATGTTGTTTTGTGACCTGTTTCTATTACTCTAAATAACAAAAACAGTTATATCAATTATCATTAAAAAAAAGTATTAATCAGATCCTGGTATTCATTGAGTTGATCATAATAAAAGCAAACCTGACTGCTTCAGGGTCAAACTCAACACCTTCTATTCTGACTGAAGATGATTACTGCAACATTTGTATTGTATTTTATAATGAATGAAATATTATCAAAAATATTTTAAAGTTTAAATGTACTCATCTACTAGAATGAAATAATCCCTTGTGTATCAGTAAGATAGATTTAGTAGATGTAAGAAACTTGTCAGTTTGGCTCAGTTGGTAAGACAACAGCCTATCAATTCGTTGTTTGTGATTCTAGATTACGGTAGAGAAACATTAATTTTATAAATGTATTTATTTATTAGATTGAAATAAGCCCCTGCATATTTATAACATGAATTTTGATAGATATGTTAGACTTATCAATTTAACTCGCTTGGTAAGAGATAGGACTAGCAATCAGATGGTCGGATTTCAAATCATGTTAGGGGGATATTGATTTCTACTCCCCTAAATTTGCTGAGGATTATTTGTGTTGTTGTCAACTCAGGGTTTGGACTGGAGTTTGACTATAACTTACTCATAGTGAATTAGATGTATAAATAATTAAGTTCAGTGGTAACTTTGGGACCAAGATGTATTGACAGGCCTTCATTTTTATATTCTGTATTTTTATGCCTTTGAAAGTTGGTGAATAATGATTGAATTGTTTATGACCAATACTTTTCATCTTCTGGTTTATTTTCATTTTCTCAAAAATGTTTCCTGATTAATTTTGCAAGATGATTACTTTTAATTTCCTGCTCTCTAAAGAACATTTCTAGGGCTTCAAATGTGAAAGCAATACAATGACAAGAATTGAAGACAGTTTGTAAACTGGGGAAAATGTGGAGATGCCTATACGTCATCAAAATTATTAGATTGGCGAAGCTGCTTGTTAGACAAGTCTTTTGGGGCTTTTTTTTGTAATATCTTTGAAGTAGAAAGTGGATGTAGTTTTCTTCAATTGCCCAAATTGGAATTTAACTGATAGAGAATTTATAAAGAAAATATTGGCAGGAATAATAATCATCAAGTACGTCATATTTCAGTTTGAAATTGTTTTTTTAAAATCCACAATAGTTTTTTTTAAAACCTGGATTTTTGATTTTTAATGAAAAATGTCTGGTTATATATATTTTGAAAATAAAAATGAGATTATTTTAAAGTAATCAAATGGTTTATAAAGTGTTTTTATCAGAAGTATTTATAAGTAATTGATGTTCTGTCTTGGAATATATTTCAACATACTAGTATTGAAAACATCTACAAGTCAGGATTTTGGCAAACTTTCAGTAGAGCAAGCATAACATCTGAGATCAAGAAAATCCCACTAATCCTAAAAAGAAAGCTCTACCACCAATGTATCCTTCCGATAGTCACCTGCAGAGCTGAAACATAGGACCTAACTAAAAGATAGACCCTAAAACTTAGAACCATGAATCTTGCACTCAAGAGAATCATACTCAACATCATATGGAGAGATCACAAGTCAGCACAATATATTAGAGAAAAGACAAGAGTCCGAGATACAATGGGAACCATTATAAAACTCAAAAGGCAATGGGCTGGCTATGTTAAAAGAATGGCAGACAACTGATGGATATTACCACTCAAAATGTGGATCACCACAGATCCTATGCAAAATTGTTGCTAACAAAGAGTACGATGATATGACAAGCTAGGTAAATTCCAAAAGTATTGGTTCCGCAAAGCCACATTTAGAGAGGTCTGGGCAATCTAGGGGAAGGTTTCTTTCATTTTTTTCATGAATATGCCTGCAAAAATTGAGGGGCATCTTATATGATTGTTCATCTTATATCCCGGAAAATATGTTAAATGCTTTTGAAAGGACATCCTTAATATTCCGTTTTGTGTTGTTTTGTTCCAATCAGGTCTAAAAAATGATTTTCAGATCAAAACATTTGATTTTTGTAATTTTAGTCTGTCTGTCAAAATTTTATGCTTGATAGTTCAATAATCATGTCTTCAAGAACTGGTGTATATGACTGTCAACAGTCTATTCAAGCAGAGATTGAAATGATCCGATTTTTTCTAAAATACAGCTAATGCTTCATAAAGCATGTTGACTCGATATCTGGTGTGTTTTATCCTCCCCCCTCCAGAAGAAACAAAACAAAAAAAAATTCTATTTTAATGAGGTGCTTAATATTTCATGTAAAGGCACTGGCTTAGTCAAATAATTTATTTTACTTACTTACTTATCAAAGGCTAAATATTATTGTTCTTTGATTATAAAGAAAAGTTTTCATGTTGCTTGTTACAAGATTATGCAATTAAAACAAATTCCTAGATTTTTTGAAGTTTGTCGATAGAATTATATTTTTTGAAGATTTATCATAATATGTACTTTACATGCAATATCTTTGGAAGATTTTGTATGTAATTTATATATTATTCTTTTCAATCACTCATAAAATGTCGTTTCAACTGTTAAAAGAAACCCCTAACCTATTGCAAAAACTAGATAAATGTCTTCTTTATTTTTTATTCAGAGTCGAAAGAAATCATCTTCCCGTAAAAGTACTAAAGCATCTGGTCATATTCGGGAACATGGAGTTTTGTTCAATTGTTTCTTGCAAGGTCCTGGAAACAACAAAATCAGTGGAATGCTGACCTATTGGGTTGTTGGGTAAGTTTAAAATTACAGGATTTTTATTTCTTTTAGAAAAACATGGAGGATAATTGTGCTAGTATCGGTCATTTGTCTGAAGCTTGTTGAGTTTTCATGAGTTTTCCTTCACTGAGGAGTTTGGAAGGAATCATGTTCAAATTCAAAATAATAATGCTTTATAAAACTTCATATAATAAAAATTAAAGAACAAAATGAAAAAATATATTAAATACTGAAACTACTAGAAAGTAAACAAACATGGCTGCTGATCAGAATGAAGGATTGACTTGAGGGTGTTTTTCGGACTTCTGTCTTCTGGTTGAATCTTGGTAGCACAGACTGGGCTAATTTAAAATAATAATGAAATTATGCTCTTGTTTACGAAAAAATCCATTGATACCAGCAGAATGTAATCCTTGAAAAAAGGAGCAAAATCAATAAGCCAATCATTCTTTCTGAGATGTGTTTCTTGTAAATTTATTGTTCAAAGGTTTTTGGTGTAATCTTTTCCAAAAAAGAAAAAATTGTCTGAGAACTGTGACAAGCAAGGCTTAGTAAGCAGAGAGCATCTTGAATTTGATTACAATCATTTTTGATGCCATAAAGTGAGGGTTACAAAAACGTCGATATGTTCATCAACACATCTGGGAGAAAGGCATTTTCATTATTGCAGAGAAATTTTCTTCTGATCTATTGCATAAGTGAGTGATTTTTGAAATAAGAAGGTCATATGTCATGTATTGTCAAGCCAATTTGATATACAATAAACCTGCTCTGTAACAAACCTTGATACAATGAATTTTGGCTTTAACGAACTTGGGGATTCTTCTGAATTGACTTTAGATTTACTAAACAAAGTTCAATGATTGCTGCAAACGCATTGACCATTACCAAGTTTCTGTATTTTGTAACAAACACAAAAAATATTCCTGGCTAAATATTATACGGGTGTTACCCAAGACAATAACTATGTTGGAGATAATTCTGTCATATTCATTAAATTCTCTTTCTTTTTCCATTTTTTACCGAACCAACAATAATTTATGTAGGAAACAATAATTTTATAAAAAAAACACAAAGCAAACAATAATCTATTTTAATACTGAATAATTCATTAACAATTTTGTTCAAAGATTTTTATTTAATTTAATTTGAAAACAGAATAAATTCAAGGTGTAGGCAGTATCTGGCAGCTTTGTATGTGCTATGCTTAAAGACAATTTAATTTGAATCCATGTTGCAAGAACTTCAAACGAAATGAAATTGAAAATAAATTGAAATAAAATACAAGTAAGATATTAAGATGAAGATAAATAGTAGTAAGAAAATTGATAACAATAAACTTAGTTGAAATACTATTGATTTTTACGACTTGAGTGGATCTTTTTTTTGGGTGGATTTAATTAATTTTTTTGAATTCATACTTGAAATTTTATAACGCCATGTTATGTGAAAGCGCTGATGGAAGACCATAACAATTTTGTTTTTGCAAATCGAAATGAAATTTTGTAAAATTAATTAAAAATCAATGAAAAATATTGAATCAAATAGAAATACTAGAAAAATTACGAAATTAAAATTGAATTCAAAATTGGGAATTGCTGGGTCATTATTTTAATATGATGGAATTCTTCGGCTCAGAATGTTTCAGATAACATCTGGGTGGATCGAATTGAATTGAATTCTAAATAGAATAAGGGACAATCGAACTCCTTTTGGATTTACCAAATAGTGTTTGTTAAATGCAGTGAACTATTGAACTGATTTCTTCTCGACTGAACAAGGGGTAATCATCTAGTAAACAAATTTCAGCTTTAACCACATCATGCTTCCCCCTAATTAGCTTGCTACAGTGAAACTGTGATTTTATATTGCCTTTGACTGATTTCCGAACTGCAATGTATTCTTGTTTGTTTATTAAGTAAATAAATCGAAATAATTTTTCTATTAATCTTTTTCCTTTCAGGCGTTTGTTTGCTGAACCAATCGACAAAGAAATTTATGTCTGTTACCATGAATCAATCGAGCAGAACCTGGTAGAATTAGCTTACCAAACGTGTTTCAGTGTCATTGCTTGAGGAGAACAAACCTTTAATTTCTCTTTTCAAATTCAAATTATAATTATTGTGTAATAAGGAAATTCTATAAATGTTCTTCCTAAATATATGTTCCTATCCCTATATAATTTATGATTTGTGTCTTCATTGGCTTGTGTATATTTTTTTTGAATCCAGCTTGCAATGAGGCCAACTTTGAATATTGCAAACTGTCGTACTTGATTCTCAGCTTTAAGAGATGCAACTTATAAATATGATATAATATGATAAAATAAATAAATGATATGTACAGGGTGGTCCAAAAGTCGCGAAAGGGTTCAAAAATTCATATCTTTTTAGTTTTAATTACTTTTAAAGATTGTTTTTAACTGATGAAATACATAAACAACGGAAAATAGATCAGCCCATGTACAGAAAATTGATTTTTTAAAATGTCCACCATTTTCAACTTGACAAATTCTTGCTCTTTCAATAACATTCTGTTTGGCATTTTGAAGAATATCTGCTCCTCTGCACGCACGTAAACAATTTTCAGCATTTTGGACTGATCATGGTCTCCCTGATTGTGGGTTATCCCGAATTGAGCCTAATTCCAGAAAATGAGCAAACAAATGGTGAAACATGGACTCATATGGCAGTCTGGAGACATTCAAATAACCAGAATATATTCCTTGGGTTAATGTTAAATATGTTCAGAAGAAAATTCTATTATTTTAGTTTGTTGTTCAGTTATGTACTTTTCAATGATGAATTCCTAAGGGTTCCTTTTTATATCCGAGAAAAGGAAAAACAAAAAATATTACAAAAGAAAAAGTTATGATTGTTTTAAATTCTTTTACAATATTTGCACCACCCTGTGTGTATACATATTTATATATTTATATATATATATATATATATACATATGTATATATATATATATATATATATATATATATATATATATATATATATATATATACATATATATATGTATATATATAGTATAAGAAATAGCTGGATAACCAATATATTTTCTATTAAAGTTAGTTGCCGATGCGACTTCAATATACCTGACTAGACCAGGATTATCATCAACAGTGAAAATGAAATATATCAAGAGGTTTTGAAAAATGCACCAAAAACAAGCTTGGCTGCTGCAAGGTCAAATTCCACTCCAATTTCTATTCTGACTGAAGATGATTACTGAAATTTTTGTATTGTAAATAGAATAAATAAAAAATCATAAAAAATATATATTTTTTTGTATTTTTTAATGGGAATAAAATAATCCCTTGTGCATCTGTATGATAAATTTTTGTCAATTTTGCTCAGTCCGTAAGACAGCCTGCTGGCAATCGGCTGCTCATGAGTTGAAATCACGGTAAGGAAATGCGGGTTTTACATATTGGTTAACACCCCTCTTTTTGGTGCAGATTGTTGTTGTTTATGTTAGTCAACTCCAGACTTTGTACTGAAGTTTGATAACAAATTTCTTCTCTCTGTCTTTTACTATGTTACTCAGGGCTGGAAAATTTAGTTGAGTGATTTCAAGAAACGCTTATAATAACCCTTACAAATAGAGTTATTTCTAGATCCTTTTTAGCCCAACTCCTCATAAGAAATAATAGCATGTGATTTTCATTGGTTTCATTATTCTGTGAGTTATTCTTCCTTGTTATTTTTATCACAATGTTTTGGCTAATGCTCAGTGTTTCTTAATTGAATAACTAACCTCAAAAACGGCAAATCAACCAGCTACAGATTTTTCTCTCTTTGGGTGTCCATGTCTCACGTTTGTTGGGCTACGACATTGAAAGTTAGCATGAGTACACTACTAGACACCATCTAAAAACATTCTTTTGTTTTTTAAAAAAGTGCTTTTAGGGTCTCTATGGTCATTTTGGACCAACAATGCCCAAATCTTGTGCTGGTATTTTTTTTAGATGATTTTAGATGAAAGATCAATTTTTCTAGATAATTTTCTAGATAATTTTTTGGATAATTTCAGTTAAAGAATAATTTTTTTAGATTTTTTTCTGATAATTAGTCCTGGTACACAAGTGGGCTATGGTGATTAATTTATGTGAGGTATGAATATTGTATTGTTTATCTAATCAGTTTTCAGTTGTGTCTGCATATCTCAATATGACACTTTTCAGTCGACCAATCGGCCAGTCTCTTCCTTTCACGCAAATACAAAGGAAAGAAGACTTGTCATTAAAAGGTGTGATGTCATTATAAGAACATAGATTCCTATCAATTTTTTTCCACCAGTTGCTATGATATTATAATAGAATGTCTGAGGCCCACATTTCTGTTCTCTAAAAGAGCCAAAAAAGTCCAAAAGATGCCAAAAATGGCCATTTACAATTTTTATTCAAAATAATACTCGCAGTGCAATATCTTACAAGCATGAAAATCAATTGACTCAAAAAAAGACTACTTCCTCTCCTCCTACTACCACTACAATGAATGGTGTATGTATCATTGAACTTATGGTTCTTGTCCTCTTATACAGATAGTTGTAGATCTGGATAATGAAGATTCATACTGGAAGACAAAATCCAGTCGTCTATGTGGAAAAAATCCAGTTACTTGGACTGGACAGAACAACACACAGAATAATACTATCTACATGGAGAGCTGATGATATAATTTCTCAGCTATGGAAGACCCGAGAGGTTGTTTTTTTGCTCTATTGAGCACTCGCACGACACATAGTATCGATATGATAAATAAAGAATGCACCAGCTGAAACCTGATAAAAGAAATAAGGCTGAAGATACTAGTGTGTGTTTCTAAAATATTGTAATAAAAGAAATAAACAAGAGAGAAACTCTGTTCATTCTTGTGTGTATAATGATAATCTTTATAAGTATAGGTCTGGCTAGTTGCTCAATTGAAACTGTCTCATGGCGGCCTGCCTTGTTGGGGGTGATAAATTAATAAATTCGAAAAAGGGGCAATCAGTGAATAAGTCACTCCAATCACCTTTTGTTCGGGCAGTGATCATTAAAAAATTCCTGAAATTTCAAAAAAATGAGCGAGTGTGAAGTAAGAGATCAATTTAGCATGAACTTAAATTGCAAATTGACCACCCCCCCTAAAAAAAAAAACACATCAGGGTTGGGGTTAAAAAAAACAAAAAAAAAAAATTTGTTGAGTTTATAAATAAATGTTCCAATTTTCAGCCCTCTAACTCCATCGCTTTATATGAAAAGATATTTTTGATATATCTTTTTTCCGTGGGTGATCTATCTGTGTATGTCTGATACATACGCTCATACTTAGCTAGCCAGCAAGCCTGACCACTTTAAAAACTGAAGAAACCTACGTTGACAGTTTCGGTTGATGGTTTCAAACTTTTGCATTCTTGTGTAAACAATCATGATCTCTATAAGTAAAGTATCCGAACAGTTTTCATGGCTCTTGAACAACAAACTGTATTGCTTTGACAAAGGAGTTTTATTTTAGCAAATATTGATATTATTGATAATTACTGTTGGCAAACCAGTGTTTGCTGTGCCAATGTTCTAATAATTCATGTGCTAGACTGGCCATTTCTGATACATTTGTCATTCTTGTTGGCAGGTAGGAAATACTTTATCTATGCTCAATAAATAATTAAATAACTTCACTATGTTAGAGGATATTTTTGATCTATCTTTTTTTTTGGTGGGTAATTTATTTGTGTTAAGCCAAGGACTTCAAAAATAGTGTTTTATTTTGGTGTTTGTTGGGACAAAGCCTCATTTTATAGACATAGAGTAATTAACTACAGTATTTTGAACAATTTTTTAAGAGCCTCTTTAATATTATGTTCATTGGAAATTAGATGTTCACTCGGATAGTGTAATGGTTAGCACATCAGACTCACGTGTGGAATGTCCCTTGGTTCGATTCTCTGTAAGTATGAATGAAGAGTGTGGAAAACTCTCCATTGGTACAAATTTGCCTGTGAACTCAGTGGCTAATTGAGTACACTCCCAGCTGTGTGATTAGGGTGGAGATATTCCTTAGGTGGACTTGCATCCTGTCGAGGGGATGGACATAACTTGTAGTTTCAAAGTCCTGGTCTTGACCAGACTCGAGACCTGAAAGGATCACTAAGCTAATGCATTTAACAAAAAATTGGACTTGGTCCCAGGTTGCCATACTCAATTAGGGGTTGTCTCTTGGGAGACATGATGCTTTGCCTTTCACAATTAGACATGAGATGATGATGATGATGATGATCTCAGCCTTTCAATATGAAAATTGTGGTTCCCAGGAGAACACACTGTATAAGACTTAATAGTGATTGAATAGGGATTAGGTGTATAGTCTGGTTCTAGCTTAGTAAGACGATCTGTTAATCGATAGCAGAGCATAAGCTGAGACGGCCACTGTTGTTACTGTATACAACTCCTGATATTCCCAGATGGTCACCCATCTGGGTAATGACCAGGTTAGATGTCATTTAACTTTGGTGATCATAAGAGAACTGATATATCCAACGTGATTTAGCCAAATACTAGACATGATTATTCAATTGTTGATTGGATAAATTATATTTTTCTTAAAATTCAAATCTCTGAGGTTCATTGGTTGGAGTATTGGGTAGAAAACTCTTACATCATGCAAGAATCACTAAGACTCAGGAAGATTCAGCTGGTATAAAGAATTTTGGAATAGATGTTCTTTTAATGACAACATTGACTGACCAACAGACTGATTGACCAAAAAGTGTCTTAGTGAGATGTGTGGTCACATCTAAGATCTGATTAATTAAACAATACAATATCTATACCTCACATCAATGAATCACCATAGCCCACTTGTATACCAAAACTAATTATTTAAAAAAATATGAAATAGAAGATCTTCAACTAAAATTGCCTAAAAACATAAATATTTGACTGAAAGTATCTAAAAGAAAAGATCTTTAATAATTAAGTAAAAATTAATCTTTAACAAAAATTATCTGAAAAAAATGTAAATAAAATTATCAAAAAGAATAGGTCTTCAACTAAAATTAACAAAAAAATCTTTAAGTAAAACTATCCGTAAGAATACATTTTTGATTGAAATTATTGTGAAGAATAAATCTTTAACTAAAATTATCTAAAAAAATAGATTTTTAACAAAAATTGTCTAAATAAACAGAACTTTAACTAAAATTATCCAAAAAATGGATCCTTTACTAAAAATATCTAAAATAATAGATCTTTAACTGAAATTTTCCAAAAGAATTTATCTCTAAATAAAATTATCTAAAAAAGAGATCTTTAACTGAAATTATGTAAAAAAAAGTTGATCTTCAACAAAATTTATCTAAAAGAATTAGTCTTTAAGATTTTCTAAAAATTATCTAAGAAAAACCTCAACTAAAATTATCTAAAAAATTAAATCTTTAACTAAAATCATCTGAAAAATAATTTTTTATCTAAAACTATCAGAAAAAAAGAAATCTTCAACTGAAATTATTGGAAAAAAATTCTTTAACTAAAATTATCCGAAAGAAAAGGCCTTTAACTAAAATCACCTGAAAAATAAATCTTTTGGTAGAATCATCTAAAAAAATAAAGTTTTAACTAAAATAATCTAGATAAATAGATCTTCAACTAAAATTATCAAAAAGAATAAATCTTCATCAAAAATTATCTGAAAAAAATCTGAAAAAATTATCTAAAAATTTGAATCTTCAAATAAAATTATTTAAAGAACAAGAAAAAAAGAAAGTCTCTTGTGGAGCAAATTAAAGTTGACTTCGAAATAAACAAAAGTTTTAAAATTCCAATGATTAGCGAATACATATTCATCATCATCATCATCATCAGTCTTTTAACATCCGTCGTTGGACACAGACCTTCCCCAGGATTTGCCACACTTCCCTATCATGGGTGTCGCGGAGCCAGTACTTCCTGAACTTGTCTAGCTCATCTCTCCATCTAAGATTTTGCCGGCCTCGATTACATATGTGGTCTCGGGGGATCCATGTCGTGAGTCGTGATGTCCATCAATTGTCTGCCATTCTTACAAAATGGCCAGCCCACCGCCATTTGAGATTTTTAATGGATTCTAGGATGTCCCTAACTCTTGTCTTTTCTCGAATGTACTGTGCTGTCCTGTGGTCTCTCCATGTGAGGCCTAGCATTATTATCCCATATGCACGTTGCATGGTTCTCAATTTGCGGGTCTGTCTCTTGCTAAGGTTCCATAGGGTGTATAACCAATACAACCTCCCAATAGTCACTTATGGAGCTGAAACATTGAACACATATTAAACAGAAATAATTATATACATCCATATATATTTATAACAAATTTAGAACAACAATCAAAGGTGTCAAGCTATAAGAAGTGCCTCAGATGGAAAAAGCTTTTCCGGGGAGGGGGGGGCAATATCATTCAGTGTCATATTCATATTTTGTAAATATATATGGATGTATGTAGTTGTTCCTATTTAATGTTTAAGTGCTAATCATGGGATTTTCAAAATTTCATTCTACCAAAAGACAAAAGAAAGTTTACCATTTTTGCAATGAAAATACCTATAATTTTCTGCATTTGACATTCATAGTGTCTCATCCTGAAATGATGGAATTCACGTCACGGAGCCAGTACTTCCTGAACTTGTCTAGCTCATCTCTCCATCTAACATTTTGCCGGCCCCGGTTGCGCATGTGGTCTCGGGGAATCCATGTTGTGAGTCGTGATGTCCATCGATTATCTGCCATTCTTGCAACATGGCCAGCCCACTGCCATTTGAGATTTTTTATAGATTCTATGATGTCTCTAACTCTTGTCTTTTCCCGGATGTACTGTGCTGTTTTGTGGTCTCTCCATGTGAGGCCCAGCATTATTCTTTCATGTGCACGTTGCATGATTCTCAGCTTACGGGTCTGTTGGTTAAGTTCCATGTTTCAGCTCCATAAGTGACTATTGGGAGGATGCATTGGTTATACACCCTTCTCTTTAGGATTAATGGGATCGTTGATTTATTGTGTATAAATTCCTCAGTTATTGTGCCATCAATCAATTGATGACTTCGATAATAAATTTGGTGTTTTTCACATTAGCATAAAATATAAGTATGAAAACATATTGTAAACAACTTTGTTGTATGGACGAGAAAATGTTGCTGTATTCTTTCTTGATTTTGAATTGTTAGTGTTATGCAGTCATTGGAACATATAGAAAAATTTGACAAAATCTCATTGGGAATGTCTATCATGACTAGAACGGGCTTAAGAACATGAATTAGCATATTTGTTTTAATAGGACTCATTCAAATGCCACATTTGCCTGCCATGTTGCAAGAATGGCTAACAATCGATGGACATCACGACTCACAACATGGATTCCCCGAGACCACATGCGCAACCGAGGCTGGCAAAATGTTAGATGGAGAGACGAGCTAGACAAGTTCAGGAAGTACTGGCTCCGCGACGCCCATGATAGAGAAGTGTGCCAAATCCTGGGGAAGGTCTATGTCCAACGATGGACGCTAAAAGACTGATGATGATGATGATGATAACTGGCTCCGCGACGCCCATGATAGAGAATTGTGGCAGATCCTGGGGAAGATCTATGTCCAACGACGGACGTTAAAAGACTGATGATGATAATGATGATAATGATGATGATGATGATGATAATGAAGCCCAATATCAAGTCACTTCCTTTGTATCAAATTAATGTCATAATCATTTACAAATTGACAACTAAGTAAATTATTCTGTAATAATTAATTTTTTTCAAATAAGAGGAATTTTCCTCTCACTTTTGACCCCTAAAAATGATTTTCAAGAAAGTATTATCCAAGTATAAAGTGATGTAAAAAAAAACGTTATAAGAATATGATATCAGAATTCAGAATAACTATTATCTTATGTAGTCAGAACATTTTGGTATCAAGTGACAACATTCTATTATGATATTACAGTCAGTGGCCACAGAATAAGGGTCTAGTTCAGCATTGAAATTATATTGTAAATTGTATTCCACATCTAAAACATGTATCAATTGGAAATATTGTTCTATTCTTCAAGTTAGAGCATTTGGAGGGTGTGGTGCAAAAACTCTGCCTACAATGTGCTTTTTTTGTTAGGGTAACATACATACAGAAAAAAACTATCATTATGATATAGATATATAAGAAAGCACTAAATATGCTATGTACAAATGTGATAATCCATCAGATTTTAGATAGTAAAGAGTTTAAGGTCTGCTTTAACAGTTCTAGGGGGTCATTAATTCCGGGAAATCTCAGAGAAGGAACAGATTATCCCATTGGATTATTGATGTCTTGATATTTGAAGAATTATTGCCTACACACACATTGCAATGATCAAATCAGTCCCTAATCTGGACATTGAAGTTGATATCAAAACATTATAGCCGTGTCAGTCAATGGATTACATTGAAGGTTTGTTTACTGAATGTAAAATGAAAACAGTTGTGTAAAAACTGATAAAAATAGGTCTGGTTAGTCACTCAATCTAAACCATCATGTGACCAACGTCCTTTGGCTGCACGCCATGTTCGGGGTAATCAATTAAAAATTGATAAAAAGGAGTGATCAATGAACAAGTTACTTCATTCGCCTTTTATTGAGCAGTGATCACTAAATAAAGTCTGAATTTTAACAAAAAAAAAAAAAAACGCGAATAGACAAACTAGGGGATCAATAAATAAACTTATATAGGAAATTGAACCTCCCCCAAAACTGCCGTTTTTGACTTGACACAATAAAAGCTAAATGTTTAAATATTCAGCACTCTAGCTCGACTGGTGTACAAGTGACACATGCATTGCCAAACAGCCAGACTAGTTTGAAAACTGAAAAAAAAAACCTGCGTTGACAGTTTTGGTTAATGATTTTTAACAATGAAGATATAAATGGTAGTCAAAAAGTCATTGAATCTTGACATTACCTCACAGTCCCTGATATATCTTGAAGATTAATGTAACTTAGTATTGAAAAACGTGGTCCACATTATATGTATTTCATTCAAATATGAAACTTGGAACGTTTTATGAAAATAAGATAATTCTTACTTTATGATTATAACTCAAAAGCTTGTCATGCTAGAATGATTCTCAACTTGATCTCTTCTTCTGTTGAGGATTTCATGAGTATCCGTTGTCCCAGAAAAATGTAGTGGTCTACTTTCTCCAGCTCTGAGTTCAAGCTTCGAGCATGGCAAACCTGACCTTCAAGAACAAGAAAATCCTGCTTTTGCTAAAAGAAGGCAATGAAACCAATGCATTGTCTCGATAGTCACCTATGGAGTTGAAACATGGAACCTGACCAAAAGGTCGACCCTGAGAACCAGGCAATGTGCACAGGTGAGGATCATGCTCAACATTATATGGAGAGATCACAAGACAGCACAGAATATTAGAGGAAAAACAATAGTCATATAATCCATTAGAAATATGAAATGGCAATGGACTGGCTATATTGTGAGAATGTCAGACAATGGATGGACATCACAACTCACATCATGGATCCCCAGAGATCACATGGGAAACTATGGCCGACAAAATATAAGATGGCATGATGAAATTGACAAGTTTAGAAAGTAATTGCTCCACAACACCCATGATAACTCTGGCAAATCTTGGCGGAGGTCTATGTCCAACGACAGACGCTATAAGGCAGTTTGAAGCCCATCTGCTTTCCTCTTGATTACATAAGCGAAGCCGAGACGGGGATCCTGGCGATGTAACTTCTTAGGATTACCGTACTCTTCGCCCAGGCACGCGCCCTTGATGTGACTTTCTGTGGAGATAGAACGGGGGCCATAGTGTCAGGTCGAAATTTCTCAGTTCTATACACGTATTTATAACGTTGGACCAGTGATATTCCACAGCGGCATTTTTTGTTTTCAAAATTAATTTTTGAAAAGTTTTCAAGTTTATACAATAATAATACTAATTGTGGATTTGCAGTATTAGTGTAGATGCAATGATTTGAATCAATTTTTTGATTGCGTCAACTAAAAATTTGCTAATTTTCAGTTGATTCATAATTGTTAGAAACAGCGAATAAGCAAGTACAACTTTTTGAATAATGTATGTAACCGGATCTGATTTATAATGAATGGCGTGATCTCTATTGTTTAGTAAGTCAGGGCATCGACACGATCATAGTGTATTTTGTTTTGAGCACAAAATGAAATAAATGTATTTTTGTAAAATGAAATTCGGCGTCCAAGATTCCTATCGCGTTTGTCAGCCTTTGAGATCAGAATAAAGTTGTCGAGTGCGTTGGGAGAACTGGGCGAATTCATTTATCTTTTTCCTCTCCGATGCACTGTAAAAATCACATGGGAGTAACATAGTTAATAGGATTGATCACGATCATTACATAGCAAATGGTAGGGGGGGGAGTTGGCAGCCTACACTAATACCACCATCGCCTTCAATGCATTTGCCGGTATAGCATTAGATAATTGAATATGTATTCCACTCGGGATCAATGTCTGAGATCTCAATACAGGAATAGATTAAGCCGAAGAAAATTTTTTCTTTCCAAGACGAAGAGGACTATTTTTGTTCTCGATAGAATTGATGGCATGGACCGAGAAAGAAGTCAATATCTGGACATGAATATTGAAAAGTGGCCTTTGGAGAAAGGACCACTGGGAATTGAATTTCGACTAATTATCTTACCCAAGAAGGCGGTTGAAGCATTGTACTATTAAAGGAGAAGATGTCTCCTGGGCTTATGGTCATAGCATGTTCGTAATATCAATCTGCGCCAGTCCCTATTATTACAAATCGAAGTAATTCTAGACTAGTTTCATAACATGGCATCATTTGGAGGACTTTACTGGAATATTTGTATCGGTTATTACTCGTTTGGATGTTAGAGATTAAAATATTGTAAATCCTAAAATGCATATACAGGGTGACGCTGAAGTCTCGAAAAAAAGGTTTAAAACGATTATAACTTTTTCTATTTCACTATTTTTTGTTTTCCTCTTCTCAGATGTATAAATGAACCTGTCAGAATTTTCACATCACTTCACATTTGACGCAACTGTTGTTCAATCATTAATTTAAATGGCAAGTCTTTTAAACAAAAAAATTACCAAACGTCTGCCCTTCTGCCAGTGTTAACAATACTCGAAAACCACATATATCCCAGTTAAATTTTCTGTGTGTACTAAGGGAACCGTGGGGCATGTCTACAGCTAGTTAGTTTTTTTGGTAATTCCACAATTTTCTTTACTTCTTCACTTCTTTTCTCTCCAATATCTTTTTGTTCTTTTATTCATTCTCCTTTCTCTTTTTTTATCACTCTTCCCTCCGCTTTTTATGATTCTTTATTCATTTTCTTTGTCTTCCTCTTATTTTCCTCAAAGCTGGTCGTAATTACTACCATTTTTACTTAAGTATTCATTTTAATGAAAACTATATATATTTAATGAAATATATATACATATATATATATATATATATATATTTATATATATATATATATATTCATATATATATATATATATATATATATATATATATTGTTTAATCAGCTAAATGCTCTTTTGATTTGTTTATCGCTTGTGGATAATGATGGAAAAGTACAGAACTGAGGTACAAACTAAAATATTGCTATTTTGCTTTGAATACCAGTTACTCTATCCCAAAAAGTAAATTCACGTTTTTTGAAAGTGTGGACATCGTCATCAGAGTTCACAATTCGTTGATTGTTTGCGTGTCTTTGAGTATTGGGCTCAGTTAGTGATCACCTTCAAATAGCAAGACCACGTTCAGTCTGAAATGCTAATCTTATACGTATGCAGAGGAGAAGCTATCTTTCGTTATGCTACGCAAAATGTTATTGAAAAGGCAAGAATTTGTGATGTTGAAATGAGTGTACTTTTGAAAGGAATAGGTTAATCTAATTCCGCTTGTTTATATATTTCATCATCATCATCATCATCATCATCATCATCATCATCATCATCATCATCGTCAGTCTTTCAACGTCTGTCGTTGGGCAAAGACCTTCCCCAGGATTCGCCACTCTTCTTTATCATGGGCGTTACTTTTCAATATTCATGTCCAGATATTGACTTCTTTCTCGGTCATCATCATCATCAGTATTTCAATGTCCGTCGTTGGACATAGACCTTCCCCAGGATTTGCCACACTTCTCTATCATGGGCGTCGTGGAGCCAGTACTTCCTGAACTTGTCTAGCTCGTTACTCCATCTAATATTCTGCCAGCCTCGGTTGCGCATGTGGTCTCAGGGGATCCATGTCGTGAGTCGTGATGTCCATCGATTGTCTACCATTCTTGCAAGATAGCCAGCCCACCGCCATTTGAGATTTTTATTGATTCTATGATGTCTCTAACTCTTGTCTCTTCTCGGATGTACTGTGCTGTTTTATGGTCTCTCCATGTGAGGCCCTGCATTATTTTTTCATGTGCACGTTGCATGGTTCTCAGTTTACGGGTCTGTCTCTTGGTTAAGTTCCATGTTTCAGCTCCATAAGTGACTATTGGGAGGATGCATTGATTATACATCCTTCTCTTTAGGATTAATGGAATCTTCTTATTTTTGAAGGTTGAGCTAGCTCTGCCAAAGGCTTGCCATCCTAGTGTGATTCTTCGCTTGATTTCTTCTTCTTTTGAGGGTCTCATTGAGATTCGTTGTCCTAGGTAGATGTAGTGGTCTATTTCTTCCAGTTGTGTGTCCTCGATTTTGATCTTAGTGTTTTTATTCCCGATGTGGTTGTTGCACATGATGTTCGTCTTGCTGAAGTTCATATGTAGGCCGACTTTCTTGCTCTCTTCATTTAGTTTATCTATCATTTGTTGGAGGTCGTGTAGGTTCTCTGCGAAAAGGGCTATGTCGTCTGTAAATCTGAGGTTGCTCAGATACTCGTCGTCTATTTTAATTCCTTTACTCTCCCAGTCTAGTTTTCTGAAGATAATCTCGAGGCAGGCTGTGAAGAGTTTAGGTGAGCTGGTATCACCTTGTCTTACTCCTTTCTGGAGCCGAAAGGGGTCCGAGTCTTTATGTAACCTGATAAAGGAGCAGTTGTGATTGTAAATATGTTTCAACACTTCAACATATACTGGATCTACACCTTGCCAACCGATGGCCTCCATGACCCTAGGGATTTCTATTGAGTCGGACACCTTTTCGAAGTCGATGAATGCTACGGCAAGTGGTAGTTTATACTCAGCTGCTTTTTCTTTCAGCTGATTCATCGAATGCAGGTAGTCCATGGTCGAGTAGCTTCTTCTAAAGCCAGCTTGTTCACGTGGCTGGTTTTCATCGAGTGTTTTTGTGATTCGGTTGGTGATGATCTTCGTGAAAAGTTTGTATACACAGTTGAGTAGACTTATCGGCCTATGGTTGTTGAGGTCTTCCGGGTAATCAACTCGAGGACTTCCCAAAAGTAATCCCGTGGGAGGTGAAAGAATAACCGTTACTCTATCCCAAAGAGTAAATTCACGTCTTTTGAACGTGTGGACATCGTCATCAGAGTTCATGATTCGTTGATTGTTTGCGTGTCTTTGAGAATTGGGCTCAGTTAGTGATCACCTGCAAATAGCAAGACCACTTTCAGTCTGAAATGCTAATCTTATACGTATGCAGAGGAGAAGCTATCCTTCGTTATGCTACGCTGAATGTTATTGAAAGGGCAAGAATTTGTGAAGTTGAAACTTGTGAACTTTTGTAAGGAATAGGTTAATCAAATTCCGCTTTATTATATATTTCATTTGTTCACAATCATCATCATCATCATCATCGTCAGTCTTTCAACGTCCGCCGTTGGGCATAAACGTTCCCCAGGATTCGCCACTCTTTTCTATCATGGGCGTCGTGGAGCCAGTACTTCCTGAAGTTGTCTAGCTCGTCTCTTCATCTAATATTGTGCCGGCCTCGGTTCTGCATGTGATCTGGGGGGATCCATGTAGTTAGTCACGATGTCCATCAGTTGTCCACCATTCTCGCAACATGGCCAGCCCACTGCCATTTGAGATTTTTAATAGACTCTATGATATCCCTAACTCTTGTCTTTTCTCGGATGTACTGTGCTGTTTTGTGGTCTTTCCATTTGAGGCCCAGCATGATTCTTCCATGTGCACGTTGCATAGTTCTCGATTCGTGGATCTGTCTCTTGGTTAGGTTCCATGTTTTTGAAGCTGATTTAAAAAGAAAAAAAATCATAAAAGCTCAAGAGATATGAATGTTTTAAACCCTTTTGCGTCTTTTGTACCACAGTGTATCATGCAGATCAAATATCATTCCTGATTCCACTTGATTTACGCGTTGATATTTTCTGGGCATTGCGATCATTGGTATCCAATGAATTTTATATCTATTCGACTAACCTTACTGGTCAGTTGTGAAACTGAAGAGAAGTAAAATAGATTGCGTGGCAGAATTTCAATACAACTTCTACCGACATAATGACTCAAATTGTACATTTTATGCTTCATCTAATCGGCCATCCTCTCAATTTGATACCTTACTAATTTGCTCACGATAGGCAAAGGATTAAACATTGTTATGCGTTTACCTGTCGGATTCAGACAGGGTCTATGAAGGGAGAGCAACCGGAGATTTTCTTGGGTAGAACTGTGAATGGAAACTTCCAAGTCTATGTGTCCATTAAGGACTTGATGAGAAAATATTCGTACCATCCCTCTGCACGGCCACAAGAGATCATAACAGAAAGATGTAATTACAGGAAGCAGCTAGTGTCGGACAGCATTTCTTCTCATCCAGAGGGGCAGGACTATGGAATAATCCATCTGAAAACAAGAACAAAGACGTCTCTTCAAAAAAACATTAACATCCTCAAGATTAACTTCATGCAGGACCTACCAAACAGGTTCAAATCTAATATCAAATGCTATTTTTTATGTGACTTAAATACTTATTCTTCTTCTTTTGTCAGCTTCTTCCTCCTCTTTTTCTCCTTCTTCTTCTGTAAGCTTCTCCTTCTTCAAGCTTCTTCTTCTGTGAACTTCCTCCTCCTTCTCATTTTCTTCTTCTTCTGTGAGCTTTCCCCTGCTCCTTCTCTTCTTCTTCTTCTTCAGTAAGTTTTTCCTTCTTCAGAGAGCTTCCTCATCCTCCACCTTTTCTTCCTCTTCTGTAAGCTTCTTCTTTGTCGGTGAGCTTCTTCTTCAAGCTTCGACGAGGTTGCCTTAATCTCCCCTCGCTCAATACACCAAGTCTTCAGAGAAAATTTATTTCTGACACAAGAAGTGTTTGAAGAAAACACACGCTTTAGGTAGATGTGGTCAAAACGATCACCTAATAATTGAAAGATCATTTTTTCGCCTGGAGTCGATTGACACTTTGTTTGATCGAGATTAAAGATCAATTTAATACTTTGTATTATATAGTCCTTCATTTTCTTTAATCTTTCTTTTACGTAAATTTTAAATACAGTTAAAGTGGACAAGTCAATACCTTTGTTTTTTATTGAAAATCATCATCATCATCATCATCATCATCATCATCATCATCATCATCATCATCATCATCATCATCATCATCATCATCATCATCATCATCATCATCAGTCTTTTAACGTCCGTCGTTAGACATAGACCCTCCCCGGGATTCACCACAATTCTCTATTATGGGCGCCGTGGAGCCAGTATTTTCTGAATTTGTCTAGTTCATCTCTCCATCTTGTATTCTGTCGGCCTCGATTTCACATGTGATCACTGGGGATCCATGTTGTGAGTCGTGATGTCCATCGGCTGTCTTTAATTCTTACAACATAGCCTGTCCACTGCCATTTAGGTTTTTCAATAGATTCTTTGATGTCTTGGACTCCTGTTTTCTTCCTGATATACTGCACTCAACTAAATGTTTCGCAAAATGGACCAGCAAATCTACCTAAGACAACGAATCTCGATGAAATCCTCAAATGAGAAAATCAGAAGAAGAATCAATCTCAATGGTAAGCTTTCGGTAAGGTATACAACCAATGCATCCTCCCAATGGTCACCTATGGAGCTGAAGTATAGGACCTTACCAAATATTGACCCTCGAACTGAGAACCATGCAACATGCATGGGAGAGAATCATGTTCAACATCACATGGAGAGATCACAAAACAGCACAGTATAATAGAGAAAAACAGGAGTCCGAGATATCATAGAATCCATTAGAGAACTCAAATGGGAATGGGCTAGTCATGTAGCAAGAATGTCAGACAACTGCTGGACACCATTTTTCAGAGCGTGGATTCCCAGTGATCATATACGAAATTGTGTCCGGTAATATATAAGATGGCTAGACGAACTTGACACATTCAGAAAGTGCTGGCTGCAAAGATGGATAACTATGGATGTTTATAAATATTTATTTCTGTTTTTTTCAATTACAATAAGTGTAGAAACTATACAAAGCAGTTACCGTATTTTACAGCATATAGGACGCACGGCCATATAAGACGCACCACAGTTTTCACAGGCATATTTAAAAAAAAAGAAGAACCCCCCCCCCTGCTGATCTTCATAGCCCTTCACTATCTATTCAAATCTATATCGAACCATAAGGAGGGGGGGTTGTTTACATTATTTGCCCGGCACAGTAACATGATTAAACAATTGATAAAGTGTTCGATTCCCGAAGCAGAACTTGGAAAAAAGCGCGTCTTTTTTGCTGTAAAATACGATAATTCCTTTTGGGGATAGCAATAGATCAGGAAATACTCTTCATGGGTGGTAACAACAACAAAAACAACGACATAACCAAACCCAAAACGGGACTTATATCGGTCGGCCTGAGGGTTACAAATCGTCCTACTGACCCACGACACCAAAGCTCTCTTCTGGCCTGAAACACAAAATCTGTTTGTATTTAATTTTTTCATTCAAAATGCTTATTACATTTCCTCTTATGAACCCTTTCAATCATACAACTAGAAGCAACAAGATTACATTTCTACCTCCATATATGGCAGTAGAGGATATTTTCTTTTTCTTGCTCGTGGCGCTATCTCCAAACTGCAAAATAGCTCTCTTATTTAACAGCTGGTCAGGGGCGGATTAAGGTCACAGTGCTTGTAGGCTAATCCAGCCCTAGGGTTGGCCTGTTGTCTTTTTATTCCGATTTTATTGAGAACCAATTCTCAGCCAGAAAACAAGATCAAAATTATTTTTTAGAACCATCTGACATTCTGACGAGAACAGAAGAGATGGCATCTGGCATTTCGAAGAAGTGATTGACATTTCATATTTTCAACTGCGACGTGAGTCGACAGCTCTAAGAACGTCAGAAACTTTATGTTAAGACAGGGTTTGAATAGGTTAACAGCGTTTGCAAGTAATTGGGTGATCCGAAGAGAGTAAGTGAAGAGAGGTAGCGTTCCCAATAAAGAAAGAAAGCTGCAATCAATAAGAGGGAATAATAAGAGAATGAAAGAAAAATAAATTATTCCGTTTTTACGTCACACCATGTCATATAATTCCTTAAAAATAAATAATTGTTGTGATAAAAAAATAGAATTCAAGAAAAAAAGACTAAACAGTGTTTATAACTAATGCATACATTTCATAAACAATATATATCAATAAATTTTTACTTTGCCATTGAATTATAATGCATTTCAGACAATATTTTTCTTTTTATTATTGACTCAATGATTGTTTTTTTTTGTTTCAGTTGTTTTAGAGGGATTAACTTGAAGAATAATTTAGAAACAAGTATTAATTGATATTATTGATATCCTTTATTACTGAAACAAACGTTGCTGAATGCTGTCAAAAATTGCGTAAATAACGTCGTGGATTCTGAACAGAAAATTGTCAAAATTATGTAACCAAGATTGGCTAAAATTATGTTTCAGGTCATATATGCTACTGAAATTGACTTTTCATAAAATGCGTGAGAAATTTTCCTTTCATGTGCGGGAGCGTGAGAATGTATCAAAATGCGTGTGTCTCACAAGGTCTTTTAATATCAAACAGGGTCGTGAGTGTTACATCTGATCTACCAATTAAACTTTTCTCTTCATTTGCCAACAACGCAACGTGTTTAACGCATATTTCCATGTGGTTTCTAAATGTCCCTCTCATATTTTTGAATAGTTTTCCAACCACCAATTAGAAACCGTTATGTCTGTGACACAATAAGATCGACACCAAAAGTAAAATAACAAAGCAGTTTCGAATGATGAAAAAAATCAAAACAGCAGGTCTGGTTAGTCACTCAATGGAAACCGTCATGTGACCAACATCTCTTTGCAGCATGCTGTGTTAGGTGTGATCAAATAAAAAATTGAAGAAAAAAAAAAACGGATTATCAATGAAAAAGTTGCTTTTTTCGCAATGTTTTTTATCATTAAAAATGTCTGGATTCTTGCAAAAAACAAAACAAGCGTGAATAGCATAGATTTACATTGTAAATCGGACCCCCTCACCTAGAACCTATTTTGGAGGGAATTTCCCCAGAAACGAAAAATAAATTGTTTTTTTTTTATACATAATAAATAGTAATTATTCACATGCACGTGATACATATATAGATAGCCATTCTGCGAGACCAACTTAAAAACTGAATAAACCTATGTTGACACTTTTGGTTATTAATATGTTGTCTTAATTCCAACCTGAATATGAATGAATATTCAGGCTGGAATTTGGACGACCGGGAACATTGGAAATCAACATTTGAAAAGAACATTTTTTTGGGTGGGGATAGAATGCTTTAGATGAACATTGAAGGGTTCTATGGTGGAGAAAGGCCACCCGGTTCGCCTGAAGTTATTTCAGCAACGATTGAACAGCCAGGAGTTCAGGATAAGGATTGCGAAACCACGTGGTCCATCAGCCATCACCATCATCATCATTATCCTTTTAGCGTTGGACAGAGACCTTCCCCCAAATTATGGCACGCGCAGATGACGTGTTTATTTGCGATCCCTCTCTCACAAAATGCCTTCTAGCGTCCGTCGTTGGACATAGAACTTCCCCCCAAATTATGTCACGTGCAAACTTAACTAATTCCATCATCACGAGTTTTTTTTGCGACCCCTCTCTTATTAAATTTCATCATCATCATCATCATCATCATCATTCTCATCATCATCATCATCATCATCATTCTCATCATCATCAGCAACTGCCTTCTAGTGTACGTCGTTGGACATAGAACTTGCCCCCCCCCCCCAAATTATGGCACGCACAAACCACGTGGTTTTGCGATCACACTTTCGACTAATTCCGTCATCATCATCATCATCATCATCATCATCATCATCATCATCATCATCATCATCATCATCATCATCATTCTTAAGTCCGTCGTTGGATATACACCTTCCGCAAGATTCACCAGACCTCTTTATCATGGGCGTTGCAAAGCCAATACTTTCTCCGTGTAATCATAAAAGAAAGAAGAAATCGTGGGAACCAAACCTTTAAAAAACAAGAAAATCCCATTAGTCCTAAGTAGAAGGGTATACAACCTATGTATATACCCAATAATCAAACATGGAACCTATCCAAAAGATTGACCCTCAAACTAAGAAACATGCTACGTGAACAGGGAAGAATCGTGCTCAGCATCACATGGAGGAATTACAACATAGTATATATAGGAGAAAAAACAACAACAGGAGTCATGGATATCATAGAATCCATAATTTAACTCATTTCGCAACGAGCTGCTCATGACTTGCAATGTGGATCCCCTGGGATCATATGCAAAATCATGGCCGGCAAGTTTGAGATGTCATAACGATGTAGAAAAATTCAGAAAATATTTGTGTTACAACGTCCATCATAGTGAGGTCTGGCAAATCTTAGGGAAACTCTATGTCCAACAACGGACGCTAAAAGGCTGCTGCTGCTGCTGATGATGATGATAGTGATGATAATGACAGATTTTAGTAAAAGTGAGATCGTGACACTATTTGGTTTGTGCATGCCGTAATTATATTAATTACCTCGGAAATAGCAGCTTCGAGACATTCAGAATACCGGAAAGTTTTCCCTGGGAAAAGATGAGGAATAAAAATTAATTACCGAAAGGGCTCTATTTATTACCCCACGACTTTAAATGGCCGCTGTTGTTGCTGCTGCTGCTAATGACCATTATCTGCGAATGAGTTAAGGGCTTATGGAAATCAACAACGTGGGCGAGTAATTTATGACGTGAGCGTCTTCATATATTAGGATGCTTGAGCTGGCTCTTTGGACAAGATCATGGCAGCTTGGAGAGAGGCAGCCAGACTCTATGCCGAGACAAACAAGATGTGTAGATTCAAAGCAACGAACTCTGATAGACGACAGGAAGTGTTTCATGCCAGTCGGACCAGTTCTGTCTACGTCGATCGATCGTCGGTGTAAAAATAGTCGCAAGATTCTTAACACCTTTAGCACGGAAGACAGCGGATTGCTTCTGATTAATATTTTTCTCTCTTGAACTTATATCCATCCGACATTTGTGCAATCGCTGAATAAAAGGTACTTTCTTTGTCAGAAGAAAACGTCTTGCCTTTTTCCAGTGCCCTTCCTCCTCTTACTTCTGAAATAGTTTACTCCGGGACCAACCGGTCGACTGAAGCATCTAAAACTGATGTATGCCGCCCTCTGTAGTATCATCATCATCATCATCATCATCATCATCATCATCATCATCATCATCACCATCATCAACATCATCATCAGTCTTTCAACATCCGTCGTTAGACATAGACCTTCCCCAGGATTCGCCCCACTTCTCTATCATGGGCGTCTTAGAGCCAGTACTTTCTGAACTTGTCTAGCTCGTCTTCCCATCTAATATTCTGCCAGCCCTGGTTCTGCATGTGATCTCGGGGGATCCATGTCGTGAGTCACGATGTCCATCAATTGTCCACCATTCGTGCAACATAGCCAGCCCACTGCCATTTGAGCTTTTCAATGGATTCTATGATGTCCTTGACTCCTGTCTTTTCCTAGATGTACTGTGCTGTCTTGTGGTCTCTCCATTTGAAGCCTAACATATTTTTTTTTCATGTGCATGTTGCATAGTTCTCAATTTGCAGGATCTGTCTCTTGGTTAGGTTCCATGTTTCAGCTCCAGTGACTATACTGGCTTTAATATTGGTTGGGTGTTAGAAAGTCTGTCGTAAGACACAGTGTTGACTGTTAGACTCGAGTACGCATTTTCACAAGCCTCACACACCACCATTTTCACTTGTTGACACACAGTCGATTAAGTTTACGAGTTCACACCTGAAAGGGGAATACTGTCCACTTGTTAAGATTTGGATAAAGCCGGTGATTTATAGCCCGCGTTGTTACATGACATCGGATTGATCCATTCTGACATGCCCCGAAACCGTAGGACTACAAACAACAAAAAAGACTCTTCAAAATCTGCAACTGAGGTAGATAATCACAAACGGCAGTCTATGTGAACTAGCTACCCCAGCTGTGACGAGAGAAACAGAAATGATCAGCAAAGGGTTTACCATCTTGATTTGTTCAGGATAGATGCTAATGAAGCGACCATTGTTTACTGATGGTAACAAGAGAATGCAATCGAAACTGCCTGGGAGATAAAAATCCCAATATCTAATTTGAATCTCCAGGGCAATTGTTTTCTTTCCGTGAGGTAACCTCCCTGTTTTTGAAATACTTGAATAGATTTTTGATATTCGATACGAATTGGAAGAACGCTGATCTATGGATCATGTTTCCGTCTTAAGTGAAAAAGCAGAAATTGACAAGAACTAATTGTGCAGGTTTTCGCATGCGAAACACGTTCACTGGACGACAGCAAAATTGTTTTTTTTTTGTTTTTTTTTTAAATCTGAGGCCGGCAGTGCTTGTTGATCGTTCAAGAAGGAGAAAAATCTGACTTCAACAAAGGATCAACACTGGAGTTGACAGATAGATCAGACATGACTGGGATTCTCTCTTCAGTGGATCAATTGTCAGTATTATTCAAAGGAAAAAAAATGATATGTGTAGGAACCGCTGCCTGTTGAGCTATTTCGTAATCCATGATGCTCATCTGATATAAACGTTAGCAATGTGAATTTATATATATATATATATATATATATATATATATATATATATATATATATATATATATATATATATATATATATATATGCATATATATATATATATATATATATATATATATATATATATATATATATATATATATATATAATGTGTACTTTAGAGAGTGAGACAGACTCGGGAGTGAAGTTTTTGGTGGTAAGGTTTATTAATCCTTATATGTCAATAGTCCATACATGTTTCGGGATTTCTCCCATCATCAGTGGTGTGTGTTGTGTGAGTGTGAATTAAAATGTACCATGTGGAACCAGAGTCCACTGCCAGGGGCTATGCATTATGGGTAAGTTTTGTTGTCAGGGCTACTAGACGCCTCCTGCTGAATGTAAGAATATATAATGTAAGAATATATATATATATATATATATATATATATATATATATATATATATATATATATATATAAAGTGTGCAAATCAGGGTTGCAATATAGTATAATCTGATCTATGATGGTTTTATCTCATAGAGTGCTCGATACATTCAACCTCAAATGTTGGGTTGGTTTAGGGTAGAGCTTGAAATATACGGAATCATTCGCTCGAAGAAGCCAAAACAGGACAGAAGCATAAACTTATTTGTTCATTCCAATATATATAAATATATATATATATATATATATATATATATATATATATATATATATATATATATATATATATATATACTTGCCCAGCATCCATAAAATGACGCGATGTTATTTATGGATAGATTAATATCTTAGAATATTTCTATTTCTAAACATCGTTTTAGAAATATGTATATTCTTTCAAGATTTTTATCTGCTACACAAAGCTTCAGTAGTCAGCCACATAGGTTTATTATCACCCCCCCCCCCCAATGTAAAGCTGATATCTCGCATTTCCACTGTGATTCTCTGACTTCAACAAACAAACACATATACCTACAAATTTGGTAATATTGGTATTTATATGTATAGATGTTGTATGTGTGTGTGTGTGTGTGTGTGTGTGTGTGTGTGTGTGTGTGTGTGTGTGTGTATACGAAACAAGTTCTTATACAGTTGTTCTTAATTTTCGTTAATTTGTATTACCTCATTAGGAATGATGTATGTGTGTATATTTTTCCCAAGGTTTCCATGAAAAAAACCCCCAGATTTTCTCGTTCGGAAAAAAGAAAATGCTTCAAATAATTATCTCGGCAAAGCATATTGCAAGATGTCCATTAACTTCGTAGTAATACATACACACATTCATGCATACATCCATACATAACGGCCTCCACCTCGATTTCGAATATGGCCATCACATGATATAACGTTGAAGACTCACTCAACTTAGCCAAGAACGAATGTGGCTTTTTAACCCAGCCAGGGATTTAACATTTCTGACACAAAATCGGCACACCAGAGATTTCATGATAATGTATTTTAGAAGGCTTTTCCAACTCTCCCGCTGACTTATGCTGACATGACAGATGTTGGGATTTGTAGCTATACATACTTAGATACATACATACGTACACACACATATATATGTGTTTTTATCTATCGTGCATGTGCAAATCCGACATTCGGTTTTGGAAATGTATATTTAGTGGCGACGATGACGACAACGACGACACCGTAACGTTATTGCAGAACATCAGTAAGAGAAACAGTTGCAATGGGTGTTGCTTCGAGGAGTTGAAGATTATTTGCAGTCTGTTCTTTCTTGGTTGATTGAATAAAACAACGTTGAAAATGAAAACTTGCTCGAAGGTAAGTTGATACGAACTTGATTTTGTCATAATTTGTGTCTTTGCTCACCGAATAAAATAACCACAAACAGAACCTCCTTCTTGTCAGTCCACGAGCATAAGTCAGAATCAACCCTTCAGAACAGATCCATTGGATGACACCCTTTCAAATTCAAAACCCTGTGTTCCATCATTTTTATTGTTGTTTATGACCTACCGTAGCAAACTCTTTACTTCCGAAATGGCGATAAATACTTATCAGGCAATTTTTAATCTTATTTCCAACAGAGAGAAAAAAAGAAGAAAGGGACCAAAGACATAGATATCTCTAGACATAACGGTGTTGCAGTAGTCACAAAGGGATTTAAAACAATCATAACTTTTGCGATTTGTTTATTTGTTGTTTTTCCTTTTTTCGAATACATTGAGGACCCCTTGAGAATTCCTCACGGATAAGTGCGTAATTGAACAAGGAACAGAAATAATAGAATTGTACTTTGAACACCTTTAATGTTAATTCAAGGAGCATGTTCTCGTTATTTGAACGGGCAGACACCTCCATCTGAGACCATTTGCCGTTTGTTTGCGTGTTTTCGAGAATAGGATTCCCTTAACGATCACCAATGAACAGGGAGACCACGTTCAGTCCGAAATGCTGAAAATCGGATATGTGCGTGCAGAGGAGCAGATATCCTTCGAAATGTAGTGCAGAATGTCATTGGAAGAGCGAGAATATTTAAAGTTGAAAATGAGGGTATTTGAAAGAAACAAAAAACCCCCCCAAAACAAACAAAAATCAATTTTCCATACATAGGTTAATTAAATTTCCTTGTTTATCCATCTAATTTCAAACCAAATGTCACCTTATTTACACAGATACAAACAACTTCCCTCCTGCTTCTACGAAACAACCAACCACAGAAATATTCACATTCTCCTCTTCAGCATCAAACATGTAAACAGCATATTTTTCTCTGCGAAATGCCACAAATATTCTTCTCTGAAAAAGATGGCTGGCCCCAGTTTAAATGCACTGATCTAAGCCCATGGACTGATGATAAAAAAAAAATCGAGGTGTAACACCGATCTCTTGAGGTTTTTTTTTCCACCTCCCAATTGTCATTTTCATCAATTTCATCTAAAACAATTAAAAAAAAAAATCAGTAAAACTAAAAAGTTATGAATGTTTTAATCCCACTTGCTACTTTTTTGACACTCTGTATACAACAACATTTGATGATCAGAATATAACAAAGAGGCAAATGAAATACATAAATATAAAATTGCAAACAGCTGTGTTCATTTTTGTCGTGTATTATCTATGCATGGTACATAAAGCAAAGATATGCCGTGAGAGAAAAGGTTGCTACAACAGGAAGAGGAATAAGATAAGTTGCTGAAGGCAATGTAGGTAAAATGCTCTGCCGTTAAGTTTACCTTTGATAAGTTACGTGGGCCGGATAACACGTCAGTAGCAGAACAACATAAACCATAAGTTCTTGCGGGTTGAAATGCAAGTTAGACAGAACATCATGGAGAATGACATGTGAGTCGCAGTCAGCGTTGGATTAAAGCCGTTTGATGCCCTAAGCACAACCAAAAAAGTTGTGTAACACCTCGACTCACCCGTTGCTTAACTGACAAGATTTCCAAAAATGAAACATTCTTAAAGAAATGAAGGGTATATCTGTTTGAAACACACACACACACACAAACACACAAAATAAGATAGAAAAAAATACATTTTCCCCCACAAATACATTACTTCACTAAACCAAATCTTTACCAAAGAAATCTTTGCTTGCATAATAGCCATTTTTTTCAACAGTATTTGTGTGGACGGTTGAATCATTTGAATGTTTGAATTAACTCTCTATATAAGAGGAAAAAGATTAGATTTTAAATTTAAACTTTTTTGTTGGAAAATTTAAAGAACTTCAAATGATTTAACGCGGGGAACTTCAAAAACCTGAGGTGACGCTTATCTTTTGAGGTCCTAAACGCATGCTTGTTTTTGATTAATTGTTTACCCAGAGTTGATTACAATCAAAAATGGCAGGTGGAGAGGTCTTGCGACCGGGAGCCAACATCACGGTAGCTAAAACTGGGATGCAGGCTGAAAGCTGCTGGAAGTGGGCTTTCATTGTTGAGATAGATAGATAGATAGAGAGAGAGAGAGAGAGAGAGAGAGAGAGAGAGAGACACACACACACACACACACACACACACACACACACTGTAGGCATTTGAATATTTTGGGTACTGGTTTCGATCACAAAACTGACCGTATTCATTTTCAGGCGCTTCACTTAATATAATTTTCCCCCTTATATTTACTACGTTCGTTTTCTAAAATGGATAAAAGTTTTAATGGCGGCAATGATTTGATTTGCTTTAGTTTCACTTTAATTATTCACACTGTTTCCATCAGTGTAATTTTCTGCACCCCCTAAAGCTGCCAGGTATTTTGAAGTTTTTAGAAACTGCCAACCAAAACTGTCAACATAGGTTTCTTCAGTTTTTTGAGTTGGTCTGACTGGCTCATGTATGTATCGTGCGTACAAGCCGTGCTTTGGCAGAGGGCTGAAATTTTCAACATTTACTTCTTATAACGTCTAGAAACATTGTTCTCTTGTTGAGGGTTTTTGGGTTTCGTTTGGGTTTAAGGATTCTGTTTGAGTTTTGTTTGGGTGGTCGCTATGCAGCGTGCGCATGAGATATCATTCTCAACCTTACATGGAGGGATCACAAGACAGCAAAGTACATAAGGAAAAAAACGGGAGTCTGAGACATCATAGAAACTATTAAAAAACTAAAATGGCAATGGGCAGGCCATGTTGCAAGAATGAAAGACAACCGATGGACATCACAACTCACAACATGTATCCCCAGAGATCACATAAGAAACCGAGGCCGACTGAACACAAGATGGAGAGATGAACTAGACAGATTCAGAAAATACTGGCTCCACGACGCCTATGATAGAGAATTGCGGGGAATCCTGGGGAAGGTCTATGTCCAACGACGAACGTTAAAAGACTGATGGTGATGATGATGGTGATGTCTACAAGAAGCTTTCAAAATAATTACCTCCCTAAAAATGTCCTTTAGCAGGGATTTCAATTTACAATGTAAATTTGTGATCCTTGTTTGCGTATGGTAGTATTCACGCTTGTTTCTCGCACAACAAAAGGCGAGAGACGTAACTTATTCATCGATTACCTGCTTTTCAATTTTTTTTTTATTGATCATCCCCAACACATGCTGCCAAAGGACATTGGTCACGTGACGGTTTCTATTGAGTGACTAACCAGATTTGTTTTAACACCATTAACTCAGCTCTTTGTTATCCGAGGATCAATGCTGTTTGTTTAATGAAACTGAGACATCGTATTCCTGTTCCATTGTGTGGCATGTTTTCGTGGTTATTATTGACACTAGTTTACCAGCACCGTCCAAAATGGCGGCATGCATGAAATATAGAGATTGTATTATACATGGCATTTTAAATACATTTTTATAGACGTAGATGATGGAGATTTGCATTGCAGTGAGCTTGAAGAATAGCGTTCTGTCGACGACGAAAAACATTTTCAATATTTTTTGCTAATCACTTTTTCAATTTTTACAATATTTTCTAAATCTACTATTTATATATATATATTTTTTTTTCACTAAAACACGAATGAAATTCTATTTCACCACTTCAGTTGCATCCCTCAGCGTGACAGAAGATATCTGCACATTGTTAATCATTATACGTGTAGGTTATTCTTTAAATCCAGCATTTTACAACGTCATAAGAACATACGATTCTATTTTCACGTCATCATAGATGAATTATGTTCTTTAGCATGACAGTATAAAAACAAATTTCCAATTGTCATGCATAATACTTGTCATTATTGTTGCGGTAGAAATAATAGTTTTTTCTACTAATCTTTGCTTAGTCTGGCACAAGGTCTTGATAAATGGTGGTAGATTAAACATTTCTCGGATTCAAATTTTTGAAATTTCCAAAAAATAACAGAAATGGATATGTATAAAAGGAATTTCACACACACACACACACACACACACACACACATATATATATATATATATTGTACATATGGATTTCTTTTATTACACTGAAATAACTCGGTGCTTATTTTTATGATGAACTTTCGTTATTATTCAAGACTTATCAATTCCACTCAATCAGTTAGACAGCCTCCTGGCAATGGTTTGGTTGTGATTCAAATCTTACTCTATATTCTGAACAGTGAGTTATCAAAATTTTTGTTGTGACTCACCCATGAATAGAACTTACGACCTATCGAATTGAAGGAGCACTCTATTATTTGGCCATAGTGATCTGCCCATGCTACTGTAGTGCCCCCATTCTTTTAGTAAGGAATTAAATACAAAACTATTCTTTTAGCTAGATATCCAAAACGTCAATTCCTCCGACGACCCCCAGAAAAACCCTGGAAACACATGGTCCAATGCTCACTAGCTCCAGCACCCCTAGCTGGTTATGCTTCTAGCCCTGGCCTTTGCAGCCGGCTATTCCCTCTCTTTCTTTTTCCCTGGTCCAAGGCTCATTGGCGCCAGGGCCCTAAGCTGGTCATGCCTCTAGCCCCTACGTTTGTGGCCAGCAATTATTTCTCTCTCTTTCTTTCTCCCTAAGATCGTTATCATTTCGCCGACCCACTGGCTGATCCGATCTTAACTATTCTTCCTCTGTGACCCATCTCTGTACTAAGTTTGTGCATATCACTTCATCGATATCGAGCCCCACACATACGCACAGCTTTGCAACTACGCCACCGTGTCTTCAGCACGTGCTACAAACGCGTATTACCTCTCACTCTCGTGAATAAAATGGCAAAGCTTTTTTACTATCCGATACTCACGATATTCTTTCCTAAACTTCCTTCCTTCGGGAAACATGCATGGATAAAACTCCATGTTCTCTGTCTTTCATGGTCTGTTCGTCGAGAGTCAATCAGCGTCAGAGAATAGCCCTCAAGTTAACTCACTCACTTGTCAGTATGGCTCGCATACTGAACCCGATTTCCACGTATTATCTTGGAGCAGTCCAACCATACTGAATCCAAGCAGTTCAGACAAACTCTGCTTCGACACCGACGCCAGTACTATCAAGACAAGAAAGCTCCCACCTTTCGCCATCTCTTCTTCTATCTCTTCTCCTAACATTACTTCTCACGATCGATCGTATTTATGTTATCCTTACATGTACTTTATCTTCATTCTAATATTAAACGTACGTCCCTTGTCTGGCCAAAATATTTGTATGTCTTCTTTCCACTTTATTTCAATGCGCGTCCAACTTCATACATGGTGCGCATTGTATTCACTCCTAACATCTCAACATCAACAGGGCTGGCGCAATACATACCAAACCACGAGGATCCACATCTCTCGTCCCATCAACATTCATCACACTATTCGTTCCCAAAGAAAGAAGCCATCCATAAAACTACCATTGTCTAAAAAAATCTCACCTCCAATTTTTCTTATTACGAATTACTTTATCAAACAATGTTTTCTGTTTTTTTTCTGCTTCTATCAAATGAAGTGTTAAAAATTGTTTTTTTTATTTCAAAAACATTTATGATTGCTTTTTATTCTCATCTTAATGAAAAGGGAAAACGTGTTTAATACTATAACTACCAGAATTTAAACATAGTTACGATCGAAATGTAGGATAGGCTTAAGGGTGTTGAGGAGCGAAAAGTTACAATAAAAAGCAACCTGCATTTCTTTCTATAGTTTGCATTAACACAAGCACAGAATATTTAAAATCCATTTTAACGGGAAGCAAAATCAATATCAGCGGAGTCCTTCTAATCTTGCTGACTGAAGGTGTAACCCTGCATAAGGTTACAAGCATTTCATTAACGATTATACATTTACAACATGGCTGGTACCAAGTTTATAAAAAAAAAATCGGTCAGTTGTCGGTAAAATTTTTGTACGAACAACTTGGTCAAACTATTCAGCTTTACGTCAGAGCAAAAGAACAAAAAAAACCCCAACAAAAACAAAGGACAAAAACAAAGGAAACAACAGCAAAAAAAAACCCAAACAAACTTATAGAAAGCTAAAAGTCGTACATGTAATCTCGAAGTATAAATCGAGAAACAAGATGAGATTTCGTTGAGAAAACGAGAAACGGGATTCTCGACTTTTTACTTCACGATTTCTAACTCTCACTCAGTTTTAACCTAGTTTGTACTTATTTGTAGTAGTAGACTCTATAGTCAGTCGTGTATATGAAAACTAGGTACTAAGTCAACTAAATAAGTCAATGACTAGGCACCAGCTATGATCTACAGCAGATATGCATCAACAGCAGACGTGACTGGTTAGTACAGCAGGTTTCCAAAATGGATCAATCGATGACGATTATCATAGATTAGAGTCTTTCTCGTTATAGAAGTGAAGGAAACAGTCTTTACAAACATTTTTATGGTTTTAACTTCATCATCATCTTCTTATAATGTCTACCGTTAGATGTTATAGACCTTCCATGAGATTCGCCGGACGTCTCCGCCATGGGCGTTGTGGAGTCAATACTTTCTAGACTTTCCCCACGCTATCTTTTGTGTTCCCAGTTTCGCATATGGTCTCTGGAGATCCACGTTGTGAGTCATGCTGACTGACGTTCTTGCAACATGGCCAGCCCATGAAGTTTTCTAAAAGATTCTATAATCTCTCTGACTCCTGTCTTTCTCTAAATACTGTGCTGTTTTGAGATCTGTCCATGTGGTGTTGAGCATGATTCTCTCCTGTGCTCATTGCATGGTTCTCACCTCGAGAATCAGTATTTGCCAAGATTCCTTATTTTAGCTCCATAGGTGACTGTAGGGAAGATACATTGGTTGTATACTCTTCTTTTTTGGATCAATGGGATTTCCATGTTCTTGAAGGTTGAGCTTGCTCTACCGAAGGCTTGCCAATGTAAATTGATTCTTCGCCTGATTTTTTTTCTTCTTTTGTGGATTTCGTGGAGATTCGTTGTCTTAGGTATATTTGCTAGTCTACTTAGCAAGACATTTACTGGATTGCATTTTAAATAAAGAACACAGATACTGACTTATCCATTTTCGATGCATTTGATATTTACGTAAAAGAAAGATTAAAGAAGATAAAAGACTATACAATAGAAAGTATTAAGTTTAATACTTTCTATTGTATAGTTTTTAATCTTCTTTAAACTCGATCTAACCAAACGCCAATCAACTCCAGCCGAAGAAATAATCTTTCAATTATTAGGTGATCATTTTGACCTCATCTACCCTAAGCGTGCATTTTTCTTTAAACACGTCTTGTGTCAGAAATAAATTCTCTCTGAAGATTTGGTGTATTGGGTGAAAGAAAAATATTGCATTCAACACTGTTAGCACTTATACCTGGAAGTAGGGCTTCCGAATTTGAGGGTCTATCTTTTTGTCAGGTTCTATGTTTCAGCTCCATAGGTGACTATCAGAGTATTCATTTTTATTAAAGGCTCCAGAAGTTTTCAACTTGTAAGTCGTGATATCCATCGGTTGACCGACATACTTGCAACATGGCCAGTCTATCGTCTTGTGAGTTTTTCAATGGATTCTATTGTATTTCTGACTACTGTTTTTTTTTCTCTGAAATATACTGTCGACGAGATCTCTACATGTTATGTTGAACATGATTCTCTCATGTGCACGTTGCATGGTTCTTACTTTGAAGGCCAATCTTTTGGTTAGGCTCCATGCTCCAGCTCCATAGGTGACAATTGGGATGATATCTATTCTTGATCAAGGCTTTAGAAAAATTTCAACTTGACTCATCGTGGAAGAATTAGGAAACAACGTAAATGTTTTGAAATGTTTTTGGTAGTTTCCTAGATGGATTTGAGTCAAGAGATCCATTGAGAATTCAAATGAAAGGAAGAAACCAATTATCGGTAACTGTCAACTGAAACTTTTTTCAAGTTGGTCCTGATGGTTGGCTGGTTAGCTGACTGGCTGGCAATGTATGTATGTATCCATCACGCGTACAGGCTGCATTTATAGAGCCAGAGCAACAGTTATCCTTTATTGTGTTTACAAAAAAAAAAAAGAAAAAAAGTTTGTTTGTTTTTTTTAAACTCCTCGTTGTAAGTACGTTTTTAGGGGGGTTCAATTTCCAATGTAAGTTTATGCGAAATTGGTCACTAACTTTGTGCCCTGCAGCATACATTTTTGCAATTTTTTGTTGGAAAATTCAGACTTCTTAGAAATCACAACCCAACAAAAAGCGGGAGGAGTTATTTAGCCAGTGATCACAACTCTCTCCACTGATCACCCCCAACACGACATGCGGCCAAAAGACGTTGGTCATGTGAGGTTTTCTATTGAGTGACTAAGCAGGCACGATTTATTTATATTTATCATTTTCTACCATCATATCATCCTTCATTTATTATAATCTTTAACCCAGGCCATTGTTCTACAGCTTCGACTAAACAGGAAGCCTCGGGTGAGAACCGAACTCACACTCTTCGTGGCCAGAGTGAGTCTGGTATACACCCAGCTGCCATAACCACTCGACCATAGTTTGCCGAAGCTGATTTTGTTCTTTTAAACTCATCCCTTTTAATTGACAATCGCCGCTACGTATGTTGTTTAAGTTTGAAAGCTAATAGTATTAAGGACATTCTAAGAAAATTAACCACGCTATTATCTAATTGGAAAACGAGGAAAACATAATTTGCAGGGAAAATTTGAAGCTGAACGGAATATCGAAGTAACAATTAAACATCGAGACTTATTTGAATATATTCCTCTGGGCATGCCGCCGGCCATATTCAAAATTCTTTTTCGAAGTGTTCATTATTTCCAGAATTTGCGATACCCGCTTAGGGCATGTGTCATACGAGTCTCTTTCTTCTCGAGGCTGACTGCGTGTGAATAATTATCCAGCTGAATTCCATTTAAGCGATTTCTGTTTCCCAACGATGTCAAGTATCAATCAGTTCGTCTGAAGATTCCTCGAAGACAGGAGCCATCTTGGTCAATGGCAATAAGGTGGACGGCGCCAGCGTCCTGGAATTGCCATGGCTTCGCGAATGCTCAAAGCCCCAGGCAGCATTTTCTTCCCTGAAATCACAACTACTACAGAACACTTCAGAAATATATTCCTATGTCCAAAAGTACATCACACAATTTGTTATCTCCCTCCCTCTCTCTGTGTGCGAAGTTCGATTCCACACGATCATTAAAACGTTCAAATCAAAACAATATAACAAAATCAATTGTATCTTTTATTTATTATGAAGATTATATTCCTCTTTATTACGAAAGAATTATCATATAATTAGTTTAGCCATGTCGTCAGAAAATGAGGATATATATGAAATATATGGATACACATTGCATTCTATATACGTCGATGATGGAGATTTACATTGCAGATAGATTAGAAAATTGCCTTTTACGCACATTGCATGTTATATACGTGAATGATAGAGATTTGCATTGCAGAATAGCCGTCTATACATATTGTATTTTATATACGTTGATAATAGAGGTTTACATTGCAGTGAGTTTGGAGAATAGCTTTCTATACTCATTGCATTTTATAGACATAGATAATAGAGATTTGCATTGCAGTAAGCTCAAAGAAAGGCCTTTCACACACATTCCATATGATATACCAGGATAATAGAGATTTACATTGCAGTGAGCTGGGAGAATAGCTTTCTATACACATTGTATTTCATAGATGTAGATGATAGAAATTTGCATGGTAATGGGCTTGGAGAATAGTTTTCTATGCATTTGCATTTCATATTCGTAGATAATTGAGATTCGCATTGAAACGAGTTTGAAGAAGAGTCTTTTTTGCATGTTGCATTTCATAAACGTGAGCAATAGCGATTTGCATTGCAGTCATATTGGGGGATAGAGTTCTGGTCATCAGAAACGGATTTTTAGAGTTAATTCTAGTTCTTGCTTCATTACTTTTTCCTACTTATTCATTCTCTAAATTTAGTATTTTCACTACGTCTTTAGACATGAATTAAAATCTTTTTTTTTTTTTTTACTTCGATGCATCCCTTAGCGTGATAGAAGACATCTGCACATTGATAATTATTATATGTGAGGATTAGCCAATTTGTATTCCATTTCAGAATCCATTAATGAAATTTCCTAACATACATTTCATTAAGTCGACAGGAAATACGTTTTCTGGCGCCCGGCAACCAGATTATGGATGACAGACCAATGTTATTAGAGCAATAGATAGCATGTTGATCTCTCAAGTCATGGGAGTGAATTCATTCCTCACTAAGAATAAAATGAATTTATATGAGGAAAGTGAATGGAGTGTTGAAAGGGACTTAGTGTATACATAAGAATGGAAACATCGTAGGTTATGACACTACGAACAGAGTAGAAATGGACCGATGATAAACGAGATGAGGATTTGGAGTGAAAACGATTATTTGGGCCTTTGCATTACTGGCGGCTGTTTAGCTCAATGGTTAGAGCAACGTCACGTTGAAAAGGCTACGCTATCGGTCGCAGGTTCGATTTGCTGAAACAATCCCATTTTCTTTAATTGGTAATTATATTTACGCTGTCTTAGCCAAATTATATATTGACCATGTTATGACGGGAGATCCTTTCAAATAAAAGTTTCAATGTAATAGAAAACAATTTATAATCATTCCATTGGATCATGTATCTATTTAGAAAGATATAGTGTCGCGTTGAAAAAACATATATATACATAAACACGCACGCACATGCACACACACACACAAACATATATATATATATAGACACACAAACACACACACATATATATGTATATACATGTATAAATACACACCCACGCGCACACACACATATATAAATATATATATATATATATATATATATAAATACACACACACACACACACACACATATATATATATACATACATACATAAACACACATACACACACACACACACACACACACACACACACACACATATATATATATGTATGTATACTAGTCTTAAAATGTAAGGGCATTGAATGTGATAAAACTAAAAGAACTAATCATAAAGGATATTACAGAAATAGGCTTTAAGATTGAAGTAAAAGCAAACATCATACTCAGACATAAACTATATATTAAGATCATAGCTGAAAGGAAGTTGGTGTTTGATCAACACTGCTGGTTTGTCATTTTCATATGACTGTTTTTTTTTAAATTCCCGAAACGGTTACATGATAAACAAATGATGATCCCAAGAAGAGAAAATTCACACTTGATACCATGATAGCAAAATATATGTAAAACAGAAAATTACATAAATTACATTAACTCATATTGGGAAAGTGACACAAAAAATATTTGAGGAAATCTTTTAATGTGTTTAGTGCTTAAAGACTGAATCAAGCGAATAATGACTCTAGGCTGGCAAGCCTTCGACAGAGCAATCTCAGCCTTCAAAAAGAAGATCCCATTAGTCCTAAAGACAAGAGTATACAACCAATGTACCCCCCATAAGGCTGAAACATGGAGCTTAACCAAGAGACTGACCCACAGACTGAAAACCATGCAACATATGCATGAAGAGATCATAAGACAGCGAAAATATATCAGGGAGATAACAGGAGTCTGAAACATTAAAGAATCCACTAAAAAACTTAATTGGCCATGGGCTGGTCACGTTGTAACAATGGCAGACGGTTGATAGATATCACGACTCACAGCGTGGATCCTCAGAGATCACATGCACAACCGAGGCCGGCAGAATACAAGATGGAGAGACGAACTATAAAAATTCAGAAAGTATTGACTCTGCAACGCCCATGATAGAGAGGCGTGACAAATCCTGGGGAAAGTCTACGTCCAACGATGGAGTTTAAGAGATTGATGATGATGACATGTAAATAGATATACACAGACCGTCTGAAGATTGAATGATTGCAAAGGTATAAAACCTCGAGTCATCCTGAATTTTATCTCAGTCTCTTTCTATGTAACTCTATCTCTCTCACACACTCACTCTCTATTTCTCTCTCTATATACATATAGTAGACCATATATATTTCTTTATTCGAGAGTGCTCAATGTTTTAACCCAGAACAAATGAATATCATTTACAATGAGAGTATTGTCCCATTTAGAGTTAGAAAGTTCTCTGTTTCATCAGACGGAATGTTTAGAATGGTTGGCTATTTGACCATTGCTTCCATTTCTATAGTTGGAATTTGTTTAGTTTCCTGGTTTAAAAAAATCAACTGTTAATTTGTAATTGGATTATTTCCCTTACTTTCTCATAAATAGAGAGAAAAACATACCGTTGGCCTGAAGACAGACGTAAAAGGCAACGTCAAAGCCGTAGATTATCTAGACGTAACACTCAACCTAAGATCGAAGACGTATCAACTATTTAGAAAACCACAAACTCTCAAATCATCCATCTGCTACAGTAGCCAAACCGTGGATCCTGTGAATACAAGATTAAAGCTCCATAGATATATGTATGAAAAAATAGAACAATGTGAATCTCGAAAAATAAACCAGCCCAAAATCTTAATAATGAAAATGTTTTACTCTAAGTAAGTTTTTACTTTTATCCAGGAACTTCTCATCACAAGGGACTTCTCGGAAAAAAGGCAAATACATTATCCAATTCAAGGGAAGCAACTCAGGATTTGACAACGAAAACACAACCCAGATATACGAAAAGCGGATGTGACGTACCCTATCCAATTGAGTATCAACTCTGAGAATTGTTCTCGCATTTTAGAATCAACGCCACCCGACAAAAACCAGGGCGGGGGGAGGTACACGGCCGAAACGTTGTGAGACCCAAAATGACAACTTCTATTTGGAAAGAAAAATTATCCTAGCAATAATTGAGTAAAACATAGACTGGAATAAGTGTAAAAATAAAAAAAAAAGCATGAAGGTAACTAATATATATATATATATGTATGTATATATATATATATATATATATATATATATATATATATATATATCAACGACAACAGTAACAATAAAAGATTGAAAGATAAGAGGTAAGACACTCACAATATAGAGATAAACAAAAAAACGAATACCCCCCCCAAAAAAAAACGAGTGTAGAGATCAGAACATAATAATAAACAAAATATAAAAAAAACAAAAAACAAACTAAACAGCAGAACTAATTCAGCGATCCCTACTAAGACCAAACTAAACAATAGACCAATTAATCTTAATCTCAATTTGCAATAGAGTGTTTAATCTTAATCTCAATTTGCAATAGAGTGTTAAGATCTTGAAACCATATACATGAAAAGGTAACTGTTGTTAGAGTGAAATTACCCCATCTCTTTCGTCTTTTCTTTACCTCTGTTATCTAGGATTGTACGAGAGATGATTCCTATTAACAAATCAACCTTTAATTTTTGAACAACAAAATAAAGTGAAACTAAATGAACACCCACTAAACGAAAACCAACCATATAAACCGAAGCTATTGTCAAAGAGCCGTCCATTCTGAAGATTCCACTGGCTGAAACAGAAATAGTGTGTACCGGATATTTCCTTAGGTATGAAATATTAGGACATTTTACGAGGTGGACATTAATATTGTTTCAGTTTTGACAATTCTTAAACGCTGCATGAGTTGTATGAAATCCTTAGTTGTGTTGACACACAGCGGGTAGGTCATAGAAGTAAGGAGAATATTCACATAAATATGTTGCAAGAGTGATGGCTAGGATTAGGAAAAATGTACCAAAAAATCGATCAAAATCAATATGAGACATAAATCCTTCAAGACGGGTTGTGGCAGAGGATGAAAGGAGACACATATTGTAGCATTATCTAAATACTAGCTCACCGATGCCGACAAAATGATGGTAGAGCTTAAACGATTTTGCAATTGTATTCCACTTAGAAAAATTATCAAAAATATCACGTTGTTTCGCGTTTCCTTGTTTATATTCAACCAATGAACTACAATTTTTTATGCATTAGCAAAAAAGAAAAAGAAGGAAACTACTCTTTAATTGGCCAACCGAGCATCGATATCAATAGCATCTGGGAACTTCTCATCATAAGGGATTTCTTGGAAAAAATCAAACTGTGTATCCAATGCAAGGGAAGCAACACCGTAAACACAACCCAGATCTACAAAAAAAAAAAACGGATGTGACGTGCCCTGTCCAGTCCAGTAAGTGTTCTTGCATTTTAGAACTAATGATATCCGACGAAAACCGGAGGGGGGGGGGGCGAACGCGGCTGAAACGTTGTGAACAAATGAACCACATCATTCATAATGATCTATAATTAGCATTTAATATTTATCTCCGTTGACAAAGGTTACACACTAAATATAGGCATAAATATGTCGTATTATATGAGTAGATACACACGTGGCAGGAGAGTCAGGAAAGCGAATCAGGCTGATTTTACGAATTTTTGGGGAAGGGGTCCAAGCTCAAATCCATTTTTTCTTGAGGCTCTAAATTGTATTTCTTCTGCTTTCATTCAAAGAATTTCTTGTAAAGAGGATATACATCGATTTCGTCATTTGTAAGAGTTAGTTATGTTTTCTGATATAATTACCAAAGGCATTTTAAATTTTATTGGATATTACTAGTATTACTGTCTCAATAAAAACAGTCAGATTACCAGAATCTTTTGGCAGCATGTCTTGTTGGTGTGATCAATTAAGAATATTGAAAAAGGGTGATCTATCAATAAATTAATTCTCACGACATCTGTTGGATAGTGATCACTATAAAAAGTTCTGAAATTTCAAGTCGAATTAAGGAACCAATTTAGTACGGACTTTGATCGCAAATCAAATCCCATTAGAAGAATCTATTTGCCGGTGGATTTTCAGAAACCAAAAACCGTTTTTTTTATAGATATCATCATCAGTCCTTTAACGTCAGTCATTAGACATAGACCCTCCCGAGGATCCACTGCATTTCTCTATCATGGGCGTCGTGTAGCCAGTATTCCCTGAATTTGTCTAGTTCAGCTCTCCATCTTGTATTTCGTCGGCCTCGGTTTCGCATGTGGTCTCTTGGGATCCATGTTGAGTTGTGATGTCCTTCAGTTATTTTTCATTCTCGCAACATGACCAGCCCATGGCCATTTGAGTTTTCTAATAGATTCTATGATGTCTCAGACCCCTTTTTTCTTCCTGATATACTATGCTATCTTGTGATCTCTCTATGTGAGGTTGGGCATGATTTTCTTATGTGCACGCTGCATGCTTCACAGTTTGTAGGCCTGTCTCTTGGTTAGGTTCCTTATTTCAGCTCCATAGGTGACTATCGGGAGAATGCATCGGTTTTATACTCTTCTTTTGGTATGACACATATGCCAGAAGCAAAGAAATAGTGCTAGTTGTGGTTGGCGCTTTCAATCATCGATTCACTTAAAGGTGAAGAAAAGTAAGCGAGAAATTACCGATCGCTTCAGCCTAGCTATTACTTTGATGGCAATTGTCAGTTTCCGTTACGAAGAGAACAAAGACACAAAGATCAATATCGAAAATACAGAGCTGAATAAAGTTGACCACGACGTCTACCCAAAGGACAACGGATCTCCATAGAATCTTCAAAGGAAGAGAAAATCAGGCAAAGAATCACTCCAGGTTGGCTTACTTTCGTCACGCCATCTTGTTTTTTCCAGCCACTATTTCGCATATGATCTTTGGGGATCAACGTTGTGAGTCATGATGTTCAATGGTTGTCTAACATGCTTGCAACTTAACCAGCCCATCGTCATTAGGGTTTTCTTGTGGTTTCTATCATATCAGTAACTCCTGTTTCTTCTTTAATATACAATAGTGTGATATGAAGTTTGATTATCTCCTGTGCACGTTGCATGGTTTTCAGTTTTAGGTTTCCATGTTACAACTCCATAGGTGACTATCAGTAGGATGCATTAGTTGTATACTCTTTTTTGAGGTCTAATGAGATTCTCTTGTTCTTAAAGATTTAGCTTGCAACATCGCCAACCCATCATCATTAGGGTTTTCTTTTGGTTTCTATCATATCAGTGACTCCTGTTTCTTCTTTAATATACCATGCAGTGATATTGAGTTTGATTCTCTCCTGTGCACGTTGCATGGTTCTCAGTTTTAGATTTCCTTGTTACAACTCCATAGGTGACTATCAGTAGGATTCGTTGGTTGTATACTCTTTTTCTTAGGTCTGATGAGATTCTCTTGTTCTTAAAGATCTAGCATGCTCTGTCGACGGCTTACCAACCAAGAATTATTATTTGCTTGATTCCTTATTCTTTTGAGGATATAACGGAGAATCATTGTTCTTGGTAGATGTAGTATGAACGTTGTGTCTTAGTCGTGAATGTATTTGTGATACCTGGTACTTGTTCTATGGAGGTTCATGTAAAGACCAACTGCACTAAAGCAAATGAATCTTCACAAATCTTAAACTGGAAAATAACTGTTCGGATCAGGACGAAAACGGAGAATGAGTAATGGGTAATAAATAGAATTTCACTAGTCTCTAACTGTTCCCTCTGCGAAGCGTTGACAGGTTTAGATATTAGTTTTGAATAGACATTTAGATACAATATTTTTGCTCTCAATGTAAACATCCGTTTGCTCAATTAACTCTCAACTCTTGTTTGTATGGGACCGTCGTATCATGTCGTAATAGTTCAATAAATAGAAGAAAGCTTTGGTCAGTAAGGAACAGATAACATGTTATTGAATGTTACATTCGTAGCTTCAGGCAACTTTAACATACCCAGATCCAAAAGGACAGATTACCAAGCAATTACGCCGTTTATGAATAGACTATTAAAGGATGCCACAGAATAGGAATCTTCTTCGGAAGAGAAGGATTTATTCTAGTTCTGAAATTCTAGCTTTACTCCTCTCAAGTGAAATTGGCATTACAAGTATTACCGATCTGGTACAAGTAATAAAATACAGGATCTTACAATGTACTATAGGGTTGTAAATCGTGTATGATTACATTACATTGCATTTCAAATGAAAGCGTTTTCTAACAAGGATTTTGCACATGCTCAAATTTTCATGCATTTTGAAACTTTTCCCTTCCCGATGAAAGATTATCATTTCTTCTTGACTGCTTTTGATTCAATGAAAGGTTTGTGTTTTCAGTATTTTTTGTCAAAAAGTATAAAGTCTGGAATTCAGTTGTTTTTCTCTCCGTAACAAGAATAATCATCTCATTTTTTGGGTGACTGCTTTTGAGTCAAAGAAAGTTTTGTATCTACCGAATTTTTCTGTGAAAATCCAGTACAAAATCTGGAGTTGACTTTGTTTCCCTACTGTAACAAGAACAGTCCTCACCAAAATGAGGGGGGGGGCATAAACAGATATGTAAAACTCACATCCCCCCAACGTGATTTGAACCCACGACCAAGTGATTAGCCAGCAAGCTGTCTTAGGTATCAACTAAAGTGTATCGAACAAATTCACACTGGCTCACTTCATTCGAATATATAAGTACATTTTTATAAAAAAAATGTTTCTAAAATTATTTTTTTTTATACATACAATACAAAAGTTGCAGTAATCAACTTCAGTGTAGATGGAGGAGTTTGATCCTGCAGCAGTCAAGCTTATCTTTGATACTTTTATTTTTTTATCTCTTCAACCTCCGGCCGTAGTCACACTCATAATAAAAAAAAAAGCAAAAACAAATATAAATAATTATTTTGTTCGACCCTATATTGCCATTATCAACATTAATGAATTAAAAAAATTATGATTTCACTTTCAGATTTTATAAAAAGACTGGTGTCTAGAAAATGTAATTCAGGGTAATATGGATGTCTATCACGAAATACGAAATCTTCTAGATTCGAACATCAAGCAGATGGAATAATTTATGAGTCTCGTTCATTTTTTTCTCCTAAATTTAATGAAAATATAATCAACGGCTGCCCCCTTTGATTCTTTCGTTGCGTGTGGAAAGGTTTTAAATTTATTGCTGAAATCAATGTGGTTTATTTCCTGAAGCATATTCTAGGAAGAACATCTGTAAGTACACAACTGGTTATTCGTTGACCTCCACAGCTTGTTCACGTGTACGTTATCATCAATTATTTCGCACGAGTTTTGGCAAGTATTAGAAACACCAACACATCAATTGATCAACTGAAGGAATACATCTATTCATAAATCATATCGATCTAATCAGATTTATAACTAGTTATTGTATTTCATTGATCTTCTGCTTACACATTAAAGATAGCATTGGGAATTGCCTGTTGGCAGAACTCTCCAGTATGCAAAATGAATGTGAATTTTTTAGAGGCATTACTTCGATCTCAATTACTATGTAGTGTACAACCATGGGATATGAAATAACACGAAAAGCTTGAAGTAAAGAGTATACGGCATTAATTCTTACAAAATATGGTTTTAAACGTTAATAAGATTAAAAAAATGCCCCTAAACTCAATAAGAGAGGAGTAGAAGCTGATACTCGGCGAATTTGATTGGCCCTTAGGATATTCAAACGATACTTACGAACCATAACGAAAACAATGCCCATATCTGATTTTTTACGAAATACGATATTTTAATAGATGTATTTACCTAGTAGATTCAAAAGAAAAAGAGAAATAGAAAGGCGTTCATGTTTTTGATATGTCGAAGTTATCAGGAAATGCTAACACACTATGAAGGCACAAAGTGTCTAAATGAGGAAAGAAGATGCTGCTGATGATGAAGGACTTCAAAAGGACAGGAAGGACTTATCAATAATCATCATCATCATCATCATCATCATCATCATCATCATCATCATCATCATCATCATCAGTCTTTTAACGTCCGTCGTTGGACATAGACCTTCCCCAGGATCCGCCACACTTCTCTATCATGAGCGTTGCGGAGCCAGTACTTTCTGAACTTGTCTAGCTCGTCTCTCCATCGAAATTTCTGCCGGCCTTGGTTCTGCATCTGATCTCGGGGGATCCATGTCGTGAGTCACGACGTCCATCGGTTGTTCGCTATTCTTGCAACATGGCGAGCCCACTGCCATTTTAGCTTTTCTAATGGATTCTATGATGTCCCTGACCCGTGTCTTTTCCCGGATGCAAAAAAAAAACATATCATTTAACATATGCAAAAAAAGTCGTATCACTCCAGCCTTTTAACAGATATACACGCGTACTTTAGTGTACTTTAGCATGTGTGTTTGCCTAGTATGAAATGTTCAGACCTAAAATAAAAGAATCATTCAAAGAGTGTAGGTGAAATAACAATGAAAAAGTATGAACAAAGGACTAAATAGGTAATTTTATAAACGAATTATATTCTTTGGGCTTATCGTGATAATTCGTTGAATGAATCAAATCAACTTCTTTTGCTTGAAGCCTTCGAAGACTGAATTTCCTAAATGTCAGACGGACTTTCGAAACTATCCAAAAACAATCATGCCAATGTTCACATGAGGCATAGTTGAAACGCTCCAAATATGGGTTACTATTGTTTTTTTTGTTGACTTTTTATATATAGTCAATCTTTTATCGAAAAATAAACTTAAAAGTGCAGTTACAATATCTTTAGTATTAAAAAAAAGAATTCACTTCGGATAGAAAGCTACATGATCACCATACGGGTTCAGAGTCGAGTCGCCAAGTAAGGCATATTTGAAAAAGAAGGACCTTCAACTTTTGTAAGAAGTTACCATATTCGAGAAAGAGCTTCTCGGAAAATAAGGAAAAAAAGGTAACGAAGTCAAACATGAATTGCTCAATGGAAGCAGTATTGAAAGCTGGTTAGTCATTCAATAGAAACCATCAAAGGGCAATGTCTTTTGACAGTGTATCGTGTTGGTGTGATCAATTAAAAATTTGAAAAAGGGTTGATCAATGAATAAGTTACTCCTCCCGCCTTTTGTTGGGCAGTGATCACTAAAAGAGACTAAATCAAAATGAAAACAAAAACAAGCATAGAAACTGCTGGACGTAAACCAAGGGATTACTTGGCATAAGCTTACACTAGAAATTGACCCCCCACTTAAACTCTATAGAGAGGGGGTGGGTAAAAACCCAAAAATCTTTTTTTTTCTAAACATATTAAGGAGTGTGTGCTTAAATTTTCTGCTTTCTTCCCCCATTGGTGTACGCGTGATACATACATAGCCAGCCAGCCAGCCATCCAATCAGGCCAACTTGAAACCCGAGAGACTTTTGTTGATAGGATCGTTGACAGTTTTCGTTGACGGTTTCTGAAAATCATAAGACCAAGATACATACCCCAAATCGCTGAATCAAAATGGAAGAACTTAGATGGAAGACATTCTAAAGGGAGACATGAGAAGTAAGTGATTTGAAAGGGTCACCGTATACAAAAGACGTATTACGTCCAATTCTCCTTGGATACTCCAGTCCACGTGCGATCAGCGAAGTTAAGCAACGCCAAGCCTTGTCAGTACTTGTGGGTGACCGCATGAGATCACAAGTCTTGTAAGCAAGAATGGGCGTTTTTTCACCTCTAAGTCTATTCCGCGTATCTTGAGCCGAGACTTGGGAAACTTTTCATTTGGGAAGCCTGAACTGTGACTGTTGATGTCGTGAACAACTTGAAAGCACTAGCCAGCTATGCAAAGAGGAGTAAATGAGTTGAAATGATAAACAAGTCTGGTAAGTCGCTCAATACAAAACGGCCAAGTGACTAAAATATCTGGGTAAAACGCCGTATTTGAGGTGATCAATTAAAAAAATGGGATTAAAGAATGTTACTACTCACACTTCGTTGGCCAGATACCACTGGAATAATCTACCCCCCCCCCAAAAAAAAACAGGTGTGACGTAAACAAATCGATCTAACTGGCATTAATTTGCATTGCAAATTTAACCCACATGAAAATCCTATTTGGAAAAATAACAAAGAAGTCGTTTCTTTCCCAGACACAATGAGGAGTGATTGTTGAAAATTTCAGCCTTCTAGCTTAGTTGGTACGGCCTGTGCATACATACATCGCTAGTCGGTCAGCCGGAGCAGCGAAAAAACTGAAGAAACCTTTGTTGGCAGTTTTGGTTGGCGATTTCTAAACAAAAAGCCGGAAAACGTCTGTCAGCAGCAGAAAGCGAAACAACACCTTGTTTGACAATTCAGGAGGAGATAACTCTTCATCATAACAACAGCAGAGGCCGACTTGTCATCTGATAATGCATTCACTTGTCTATTATCTCTTATGGCTCTCCGAATCACTCATCTTTTTATTTTCATTCAAAGAAAATACAATGCACTGAATTGAGGCATGTTTGTATTACTGCCATTTAATTTTCATTTTCATTTTTTTTTCACAATAATCTAGAATTTTACATCTGAATTCTATCTATCTGGAATCAGCCAATGCTTTATTTATCTATTTTCATATCGATCACTTGGAGATTTACTCCACAGATTACGAGCTTCTCAGTTTCCTACCCAAAGAGCAAACGACGCCTCCGGTTTTAATGCCGTCAACAAATCATTTCTCGCGTTCTTTTCTCCTTTTCTTTGCAGTTATAGAAATCATCCATTCTTTCTGTGCTTTTGTTAAATGTTCGTCTTTTTTTTTTTCTTTACCAATTCTGAACGTAGTTTGAAATAAAATGGAACAGGTCAGGTCGGTCACTCAATAGAAACTGTCACGTGCTTTCTGAAGCAGGTCGTGTTCGGAGTGTTCAATTAAAAAATAAATGAGGGTATATAGTGGTCAGTGAATAAGATACTTCTATCACCTTTTGTTTGGTTTTTATATTGGTGATTTTAAAAAAAAGTTAAGATTTTCCAAAACAAAACGGAACACAAGCCTGAATGATTCCGGACACGAACTATGGGATCGATTTAGCATAAACGTACATTGCAAATTGAACCTCGACTAAAAACCTATTTATGGGGTTTAAAAATACACCCTCTTATTTCCAGACATAATAAGGAATAAAAAAAGGCCAGTGAGCAGGATACACACATACATAGACAACCAGCCTATGTTTTCAACCCTCCAGCTCTATTGGTGAAGCCTGCAATCATAGTACGTACTCAACCGGCTAGTTAGTAGGACCAGCTTAAAAACTGAAGAAAACCTATGTTGACAGTTCAGGTGACAGTTTTGTTTGACAGTTTCTAATACCATAAAATTAAAAAAAAATAATAAAATAAATCTGTCAAGAAAATGTAACTGAATAAAGATTTTATATTCTTTATATTCTACAAATACAAAATGGCGATCACGTTATCTGATGGTTGCTTGTCTTTTCACAGCGAGTTTAAATTTCAGAAAAAAAGAGAAGGAAAAAGCCCGAGCAAATGCCTTTATGAGATTATATTAATCTAGAAACAATCCATTTGTTTCTCGATTAAAAAAAAGAGAGAATAAATACACTTAAAATAGCATAATTACTTTTTTTCTGATTTTTAATTAAGCTTTCGCCATAATTTCCTTTTCATTTCTTCAAATAGCGGTGCCAGTAACTTCTGTTATAAATCAGAGTGAGAAAATTGAGAAAAAATTGTAAAAAGGACCAAAGGTACCATAATTTCCGAGATATAAATGTGAAAGTGAAAATAAATGCAATGCCTATATCTTCTGACATCACGCTTTGATACTCGATGTCGTTCAGTAACATTTGTTGGTAATTAGAATTTTCTTCAGCGAAGGAGGACAGTGTCTGATGAGTACCAAGTAATAGGAAAATTAGATGACGATAGGGGTTCGATTAGTTGAAACTTTCACAGCAAAAAATTCAGGAAAATCTAGGTGTTATAAATAAACCCGTGAAGATAAGGCCCTTAAAAGGCTCGCAAAAGCGTTTTTCCAATAATTAATTAAAAAAACAACAACAAAATAACCAAAAAAAAAACAATAAAAAACAGAACATTTTTAGAAGAGGGTCTAGTGGAGTACTGATGCCAATTCTGTCGACAAATCAGTCAGACCAGGAGCGCTGGAACACACAAACACATTCACTTATAAAAAGTAACAGAGCCCTAAACCACTTTTGGTCGCTACAATTGTTCAACAATTACATGACATAAAAAAAAACTAACTTTCTAAGTGAATAACTTCAACAAAGACGAGATTCAAATAGAAATAAGTGTATCATTTTTACTTGCAAAGTTTTTCATGTGGTTTCAAATTTATTTATCCTTTCTATTGCACACTAGAGTGCATCACACATAGTTTTCGCTATTTGGAGTTTAGGGCTATGATCAGATATCGATGATCTGACTAAGTGAATCAGAACAGACGTGAAGTGATTCGAGAGACGGATGGATTGTTTCTAGATTAATATAATCTCATAAAGACGTTTACTTGTTTTTTTTCTCGTCTTTTTTCTCGTCTTTTTTTCCTGAAATTCCTGAAACTCGTAGTGCAAAGAGAAACACGCATCAGATAACGCGATCGCCATGTTGTATTTATAGAATATAAAGAATATAAAATCTTTATCTGATTACGTTTTCTTGAAAAATATACAAGTTGTATATTAGCCCAACTCGTCAATCTGAGGACGAATTTTGACCAATTTTGATAGAATCAACACAACACAAACAATGAATGAATAAATTCCATGCCCTAAAATTAAATTGCACTGGAGATTCAAATCTGGCGATGTAAAGGAATAATGTTGATAAGTTAAGAATTAAATACGAAACTCTTCTTTTAGTTAGATATCGAAAACGTCACTTCCTCCGACGACCCCTATAAAAACCCTGGATGCATATGTTCCAATGCTCATTGGTGTCAACATCTCTTGCTGGTGATGCGCCTGGCCCCAGCGTTTGTGGCCAGCCACTCTCTTCCTCTCTCTTTCCTTATCCCTAAGATAATTATCATTTCACCGACCAACCGGTCGATCTGATTTTAACCATTCATCCTCCATGACCTATATCTGTACTAACTTTGCCCATTTCACTTCACCGATATCGAGCCTCACACATACGCACAGCTACACTATCGTGTCTTCACCATGTGCTCCAAACGCATATCACCTCTCACTCTTGTGAATGAAATAGCAAGGTCTCTTTACTATCTGATAGTCACAATAATCTCTCCTAAACTTCTTTACTTCGGGAAACACGGATGGATAAAACTCCATGTTCTCTGTCTTTCATGATCTGTCCGTCGAAAGTCTATTAGCGTCAGAGAATAGCCCCCAAGTTAACTCACTCACTTGGCAGTATGGCTCGCACACTGAACCTCCAAGTTAACTTGCTTACTTGGGAGTATGGCTCGCACACTGAACCCAGAATCTTCGTATTATCTTGGAGCGATCCAAGCCATATGGAAATCTACGCGTTCACGCAACTCCGCTCCAACTCTGACGTCAGTAATATCAATGAAAAGAAAGCTCCCACCTTTCTCTAACTCTTCTCTTCTCATTACTTCTCATGATCGATCGTATTCATATTATCCTTGTATGTACGTCATATTTGTCTGACCAAAATATTCGTATGTGTTTTTTCCTCTTTGTCTCATCATTGCACATGTAAGTTCATACTTGGCGCACATTCCATTCTCTTCTAAACATTCTCCTTTCACATCTACATGGCCGCACGTGCGCTAGTCAAACCACGAGGATTCAAAATAACCGTTCCCCCAAATATCATCTCACCATTCATTTCACATCCACCAAAACATGCTATAATAGAAATACAATGTTGAATGTTATTTCAGAAAAATGATTTATCAAATAGCTATAGTAGACATGAGGAACGTGAAAAGTTGATCTAATTTAGAAAATTAACTGGAATATACCCGTCAGAAATGGCAGGGTTATTGATATATGGATCGGCACCAAGGAGCCTAAAGCTATTGTATTCGATAATTAATTATTAATGATTCAAGTATCTTAATTTCATTGTTCTAAGTCTCAAATCATCATCATCATCATCATCATCATCATCATCAGTCTTTTAACGTCCGTTGTTGGACATAGACCTTCCCCAGGATTCACCACAATTCTCTATCAGGGGCGTCGCTGAGCCAGTATTTCCTGAATTTGTCTACTTCAGCTCTCCATCTTGTATTCTGTCGGCCGGCCTAGGTTTCTTATGGGATCCATGTTGTGAGACGTGATGTCCATCAGTTGACTTTCATTCTTGCAACATGGCCTGCCCATTGCCATTTGAGTTTTTTAATAGTGAATTAACCAATGATAAGATCATCACATTTGAGCGCAAACAAACGAACAAATAAGTAAATAAACAGAAAAATTTGCATAGAAGCTCACTGTATGATTAGATAAGCTGTCCGATCAGTCTAGAGCTCTAACGGTATTTCAGATTCCTCACGGTCGATTCCTGTAAATGCTTAAACCTATTCAGATGTAGATGGGCGATTGAAGTGCGTGAGAAACCTATTTCAATTTATATATATATATATATATATATATATATATATACCTCCATTCTTTAGGCGGTACCTCTATACTTAGTGCAGTACTATATCCACATCCAAAAGGATTTTGGAAACAAATTCGTTACAAGTGATGAGGTCATTGCTTGAGCACCCACATGTTACTTGCTACCCTCTTCCTGGCCAAATCAATGTCAGCAGAAAAGACTAAATGATGGTGTTGTATACCGAATGCACTCGTTGAAAGAAAAAAGAGAATTCTCAATTCTTTTTTTCGTGTAGAAAGAGTTTGTTTATTCCTTCGAAGACCTGTTGTTTACGTGTAACCTGAAAAAAACAAAATCAAAACAAAACACAAAAAAACACAGCAGTCCGAAAAATACCATCTGATTTCAACCCCAATTTATATCTAATGGTTTCCGGTTTCTTTCTTCCTGTCCCTGTTTCATTTATGTGCACGGGCATTCTCACGCTAGAAAGACATTCATCAAATCCTTATCGCTCAAACTGCCAGGCTATTCAGCTAAGAACTCGTCTAGCTGGCCACGGCCAATGATAACAGGCTTCGAACACACACACACACACACATACACACATCCTCGACAGGGATCTACTTATCCTACGCACACACATACGATTCATCCTATACACACAAAGGCATGTGCTCACGCATATTTACGTATTCACATAAACGCAGCTTCTATGTGTCCCTTCCCTAATACACATCTATCCACATACACGCAAATATACACACAAACACGCAGACGCATACTCTCATAAGCATCCGCTTCCCTTAGCAACCGAAGGGTTTCCTAACGAAGATCATCCTTCTCCTCTAAGCCCTAGATTCGTCGCGTGAGGAAGTGTGTACACATATACATTCACCAATATATATATATATATATATACACGCACACACACACATATATATATGTATGTATATATATATACCAATACTTTTAATCCAATATATTTGATCGCATATATACACACACACACATACACACACATATATATACTTTTAATCATATATATATTTGATCGTATACATATATATTTTTTCCTTTTTTTTTAAATCAAGGGACCGTCGTTAGATTAATGTAATAAGTTGTTCGAATTATTACTTCGATATATCATCATCATCATACATCTATTATTATCATATATATATATATATATATATATATATATATATATATGATTTTACGTTTTCCAATTTGTCAGTTCAAATAAGCCATTATCATAATCTTGTCGGCTAATATTATTCCGCTAATATACATTTTTCATCTATGCATTCAGACACGCACAGCCGCTATTTTTGAATAACCCCAGTGAATAATTGGAGAAATTTCAATTTTCGAAGTTCCTCTTACCGCAATATCCTTACAATAGACGTCGGATGTAAAATCTTTCTGGCGTCGTCTTGGCAACAGGCCATCTTGATGGTTTGCGTGAAGAGTCGTAAGCTGAGCTAGTACCCAGTAGTTTTCACTTCTCTGGCCAACTTGGACTTGTCCTCGTTTGATCAAGCCATCTGTTGAAACTCTTCCTCTTTTTCCGAGCAAGTTTAAAATTACAGCAAGCAAATTTAAACATACAGTAAGCCAAAGAGAATAATTCATGAAATGCGAAATAATGCCTTCTTTAAGCAAATAAATAACTATTAAGAGAAAATTAAAAAAAAAAAAAGATACTCCGAGTTTGCTGAAAATTTACGGTGAAGAGATAAAAGAATACGGCAAGCAAATTGATAAAATACACAAGTCTAGTTAAAAAATACGTTGAGCAAATCAAAGAATGCGACGGGGAAATTAAAAGAATCATCAAATAAGTTTAGAAATACTGAGAGCTAATTGGAAAATACACCAAGTCAAATAATGCATGGGGTGAGCAGAAAAAAAAAATACGGCGAACAAATCAGGAAATACACCAAGTTCATCATCATTGATCTTTTAACGTCCGTCGTTGGACATAGACCTTCCCAAGGATTTGCCGCAATTCTCTATCATGGGCATCGCGGAGCCAGTATTTTTCAAATTTGTCTACTTCATCTCTCCATTTTGTATTCTGTAGGCCTCAGTTTCTTATGTGATCTCTGGGGATACATGTTGTGAGTTGTGATGTCCATTGGTTGTCTGCTATTCTTGTAGCATGGCCTGCCCATTGTCATTTAAATTGTCTAATAGTTTCTATGATTTCTCGGACTTCCATTTTCTTCCTGATAGACTGGGCTGTCTTGATACACCAAGTTAGTTGAAAATAAAGTTAGCAAATTAAAAAAAACTATGGTTAGCAAATTAAAATTTCACCGAATAAATAAAAAAATACAATGAGCAAATAGAAGGAATAATGAGAAAATCAAAAACAAGAAAACCGAGTCGATGAACGTGAATAATCAAAAAATCATATTTACTGCTTCATTAAATAAAATTCATGGGTCTCTTTGTTAGTCCACGCCAGAAGCCAACCCCCATAACTTTAAAGTTCGACCCCAACTTTCTAAAACTAAATTTAGAAATTAATTAATTTCATTTAATTAAATTTTCCCACTTGCTGGAAAAAACTCAAAATGTTTTGTCTTTATTGTACAAAAACGAAAACCATATTCCACCATGAAAACGAAAACCATATTCCTCCACGGAAACGAATACAATATTTTTAACTCTAACCCTTCACCTGCGCCCTTTCTTAGTTTGGTTCCAGGTCACAAGACTGACCGTTCGAAAGAAAGAAGAGTCTTGTAATATCTTTTTAGTTGAGTTCCAGATCAGTCAGGTTGTCAGATATTTTTGAGTATTACTCTCTAATGCTCACAAAAGAAAAAAAAAAAAAGGAACAATTGTATATCAGTGTGTTTTTGTTACTCCTCACCAAACAAAATTTGCATAAACATAGGGAATTAAGATGCTAAGTTTTGCTCATTAGCCCAGCCCCTTAATTTGCATCTAAAAGGTTTTGACTTGCTCTCTATTTTTTTCCCCAATTCGCTCGCTGCAATTTGTAACTTGCTCGGGAAAATGCATGGAGACTGTCGCCTTCGCAGGGGGAGACAACTTTTACAGAAAAAGAATAACGCTCTCTCTCTCTCTTTTTTTTTTTAGATTGCAATAATTCTTTTTCATTTTCAAGAGAATATCTACTCTAATTGTATTCACTGAGTTTCTATTGTCTATTGTTGTGTGTGAATGGATGTAATCGGAACAACAGTCAGTGAGTCAACAAATATACATAATATATAATTAGCAGTTCTCGTTTTTTCTTCTATTATTAGTTCGGTGTTGAATGATTTGATTCTTATGACATCCTTTCATCAAAGCACGGCACATCTCATTCTATTCGGTTGTTCGGAAAATGATGACCGTTTTTTTTTCGATAATGGTTTTCGTTGAGTTCATGTGGACCTCACTTACCGAGCTTCTCCACTCTACCAATTTGCTTCTGATCGTCAGATGTTACTGCTATGTCAACACCCAGTGGAATATCTCTGACGGTTCGGCCTGGGGTTTGTTCGAGTAACATCCCCAGTTGTTCATTTTCAATTGCGAATGGACGTCCTCTGCTGTCTTTGAGACTCAAATCTCCTGTACGAAACTTTTGAAATCAATGCCGGGCTTTACGATTGGGGGTGATTTCTTCACTGCAAAACTAGGTTGATATGAAAGTTTTTTTTTTGAAACGCATTGCAACTCATACGAGATGATCATAAACAACTCTGTCTTTTCATCTTCAGGTTTAGGGATCTACACGGTCAACGGATAACTCAGAAAATAAAGCGAGAATATTGTTGAAAAGAGCATGTTTTAAACATGATACCCAACACATATAAATGTATATATATGTATATACACATATATATTTGGAATTTGCAGAAATCTATACTAACATCAACAACAGAGATATAGAAATAATCAAACCTTGTAGACGGACGGTACTATTCCACAATCAAGACCAATGGACTAAAAAACCCTGACGTCTGCATTTTTGATATATCTAAGGAGAGCCTCTATTCAGCCGAGATGTCGGACCTAATAGGTTTGTGTATTTTATATAACCTCACAAGAAAACTAGATTAAAAAACATAGGACTGTACCAGAACAGCGGCCTACTAATTATAGAAAACAGCATAGTGCAAAATGGGAAAAGATTAAAAAATACATCATAAAAGAAATGAAAAAACCGAACTGTAAAGTTGAAATCAAAGCCAATGTTCAAATTTTACATTTTTCAGATGTTACTTTTAATTTGAATAATAACACCCATAAATCACATAGAAAAGAAAATTCTGTAATTACATACATTAACACAAGTTCTAACCACCCGAACAAAATCATTAAAAAAATCCCCAAATCAATAGAAACTAGACTGATGTATAATTACTCGAATGAAACAATATTCAATATTAGAAATAATCGTACTAAAACCCTAAAGAACAGCGGTTTTACCAAAACTACATTTGAATATGATGAAAAAGTAAAATCCAAAGGAGTTAAACATGGCCACAACAACAAAAAAGATAGGAAAATCATCTGGTATACACCATAAAGGCTATAAATAAAAACCAACTGAGGAAAATATTCCACCAATTAATAGAAAAATACTTCCCCCAGAGTAACCTACCAAGTGAAATAACTAACAAGAATAAACTGAAAATTAGCGATCGTTATACGGATAATTGTAATAAATTCACCATAAACAAAAAGACAAGACTTAGGGACATCATAGAATCCATTAAAAATCTCAAATGGCGGTGGGCTCGCCATGTTGCAAGAATGGCAGACAATCGATGGACATCGCGACTCACAACATGGATTCCCCGAGACCACATACGCAACCGAGGCCGACAAAGTGTTAGATGGAGAGACGAACAAGATAAGTTCAGGAAATACTGGCTCCGTGACGCCCATGATAGGGAAGTGTGGCAAATCCTGGGGAAGGTCTATGTCCAACGACGGACGCTAAAAGACTGATGATGATGATGATGATGATGATGATGATGATACGGATAATTGTAATAAATTCACCATGAAACATAACGATCAGTAATCAAAATTAATACTAACGGAAGAAGCATAAATGAACCAGATTGCAATTGAATAAAGAAATCTAGAAGTCCTTTGCAGAACAAATGTCTCAAATCGAATATTGTATACCAAGCCGGTATATCAACACAAGAGAAACCCCTAGAAGCAGAATATTATAAAGGAATATTGAAAACACCCTTTAGACAAAGATTTGCCAACCATATATTTTCATTAACAAACAAAAAATTTAAAAATAGTACATCACTGTCGACATAATATTGGAGATTAACAGATAGCGAATTTAAACCTATAATAAAACAGAAAATATTCAAACAAACATACGTATGCCAAAATGAGAGACTTGAAATCCTCACTTTTGCCAATAGAAGAAAAAAACAAAACAAAATGAAACAGAATTATTAAACAGAAAATGAAAGAGCGTAAAAATACCGGTATCGCTCAAAATGAACAAACATAACAAATAACCCACATATAGATATACTAAAAATAACTACCATAGATATCTTATCCACAGAGCCACTTCAAAGAACGACATAATCGCCATAATTATCTTAGACATGTGGAAACAGACCAAACTCAGAAAAATGGAATTAAAAACTAAGATTATATAAAAGTGAACCCTAACACTGGGAAATAGATTTAAGTGAGAATGGAATACTTTCAGTGAGGAAACATACCACAAAGTTTTGATGGATCTACTACATACTGATAAGAAAAATGCATACACCATACCCTCCAAATCTATAATTTATAAGCAGCAACAAGCATAGCATCCCCACTAAATAAAATAAATAACATTATAAGCAAAGACCCACCATATAAAGAATAAAAGGAAGATCCTACTACCTAGAAAAATACACAACCATCGAAGAAAATTTAGTAGATAAGAATCCCGAATAAACCGAATCATTTGCCACAAGAATCCCGAACATGGCAGGAACATAAACATGTTCTTGTAGTGAATCATTACTCCATTATATTAATGTATCAAGCACGCTGTGAAATAAACACATCATACATCGGATATTATATCATATATATAATATCATATTACATCATATTGCATTCCTGATTCATATATATATATATATATATATATATATATGTATATATAGTGTGCCAATATATATACGTATATATATATATATATATATATATATATGTATATATATATATATATATATATATATATATATATATATATATATATATATACGTATATATACGTATATATATTGGCACACTATACTATAATAATACTGTAAACAATAGAGAGCAATAGGAATCATGAAAAACAATTTATAAAATCAATGATTTGGTGTAGGATATCTCGTTTAGAATACTATTTAAAGGAATTCATGTGGCATAAAAGATACGAACATAATAATTTTTTTCAAATTTTGTTATACAATTTCTCCATTGTATTCTTTGGATTGAATGAAAATTTACCTTCTTTCATAATTTTGTGTAAAAAAAGTTATCCGTGTTTTTTTCAAAAGTAAAACCATGAATTTATTTATTTTTGTAAAGGCAATGATGGCAAACCTATAACACATAGGTGCTCGGTGACATGCAATGAAATTTGGAGAAAAAACTTTTTAGATTTCATTTTATCATCCTAGTTTTTTGAATTTGAAATTTGAAATTTCAAGTTATATTTGAACATTGGTTTTATGAATATATCAGAAAAATAAACCCCTAAAAACGTAACTAAACCATACCTGAATGTAAGTGACAACCCGACTGCAAAAAATTGCAAAAATTGGACACATCTTACTAAAACGGCTCCCTATCCCTGGGTTAAGGTTTGATTAAATCGAATATTCGATAGAAGATAGAAAAACACATTCTTTGCACCTTGAATCCATAAAGACCTTGGTTACCTCCTTAAATTTGTCAGTTTTAAGAAACGAACTGAACATAGAAAGCAAACAAGTTAGCCTTCATATGAACTTTAGCAAAACAAAGATCATATACGACAAGCATGTGGGAGATAAACGCATTACAATCAAAATTAAAAAATGCAAAGCTGGAGAAAGTAGACCCCTAAATCTACCTAGGAGAACTATTCTCCATGAGATTCTCAAAAGAAGAAGAAATCAAGCGAAGAATCACTCTAGGGTGGCAAGCCTTCGGCAGAGCAGGCCTAACCTTCAAATCAAGATGATCCCAATAATCCTGAAAAGTAGAGTATACAACCAATGCATTTTCCCGATAGTCACTTATGGAGCTGAAACATGAAACCTAACTAAGAGACAGACCCACAAACTGAGAAGCATGCAGCGCGCGCATGGGAGAATCATGCTCAACCTTACATGGAGAGATCATAAGACCGAAAAGTATATCAGGGAGAAAATGGGAGCCTGAGACATCATAGAATCTTTCAAAAAACTTAAATGGCAATAGGCAGGCCATGTTGCAAGAATGGGTGACAACCGGTTGACGTCACGACTCCCAACATGGATCCCCAGAGATCTAATTCGGAACCAAGGCCGGCAGAATATAAGATCACGAGACGAACTGGACAGGTTTACAGAATATTAGCTCTGGTGAGATGTGGCAAATCCCAGGGAAGATTTGTGTTCAACGATGGACGATGAAAGACATGATGATAATGATGGTGATGATGATGATGATAAACGGTTTGATTGAAAGCACAAATTCAAAAAATCCTTTTTTTCTATTTTTTCAATTAATATTCGACTTTTTTATGCAATTGGGTTGAAAGCACAGAGATTACTCGTTTTCATTTTGGGTGGATAATTGTATTAGCTTAAATATTACGTGTTTTTTTTTGGTTTTTATGGTGGTAATTCACCTCCGAAACTTGAAAAAAAAAACTACGTTTTTTTCTTATTTGACTTTTGGATTAAAAGCACAAGACATTACCTTTTTTTTAGAAAGACAAAGTACTTGTTTTCCTAAGGGTGAGTAACTTTCGAAAACATGTTCACAATTGTAAAACAGCTGTCGTTTAAAGAAGTCATGAGGTGTCCGGACAAAATGTGTGCGTCTACAAAGCAGTCAATCTTGGGGTGCGAGAAGTATATTCCGTCCATAATGTTGAAAGACACGACTAAAACTCGGTATCTAGAATCGGTCACAGTTTTCTGAACAGCCTAATATATTGTCAAAAAATAATACTTCAATTAATCATATTCAAAAGATTTCAATGAAATACAAATCTACTGATATCACCATAGATGTGGAAAAATGGATTTCTCTCTTCACCTTTGCTAATGTTTGATAAATAATAAAAAATATGTTTTATATTTACCACAGTATTCTAACCAGCCGTTTTATCCGAAAACGAAATCACACGTTGCGTTACTATTTCACCGACTATATGAATGATGTGTTAGTATTTCATCGAATAAAAAACGCCACGGGTTACATGAACGATATTGATCATAAATGTAATAACAGTTTTGTAAGGTTTATGAATAGACCATTTGAACAATCTTTTCTCATCTAACATTGGTCTCTGGCTATTGAATGACTCAAAATACTCATCCAATTACTATCAGTACTATAAAGAATACGACAGTAAAGGGAGACGTATGTTTTCACTGGAATTCAAAACATGACATCTTCATATTTTATAATTAATAAATGGCAATTGGCATTATACAACAGCGGTCCTGTCAGAATTTGTGAATTGTCTGTAAAGTTGGCTCTTCTCATAATACACTTGGTTTCCAACCGATTTTTTTTTCATTGAGGAGGCTTTTCAGTTAAGTATAGAAAGGTATATTGTTTCTATTGTTTCAATTTTTATTTTGAATGAGAAAAATACTAATCTTCTGAAGGCTTTGCAAAAAGACTACGTATTCGTACCCTACTTTATATGTGACGTTGCCAAACATTCCTCAATCTAATGGTGTACTTTACATTGAAGATGTCGAGATCATTCTTTGAAACTTGATCTGGGTTCTCGAACACATCAGATGCCAATGATAAACCATACTAATTTGAATTGTTTCCAATAGTATAACGACGGTCTTTGAAATAAGTATGATATATTCAAAGAGTTTTTTTCCCAGGTGAATAAACTCTTTGTTGCTTATGTTGTTATTACGACGTTTCGTCCGATCTCCAGCCTTCTACAGGTCTACCATCTGAATGTGATGGTGGTAAACATATTTTTCTCCAATGGTAGCAACGCTTAGAATGTACGGTCTAGGTTTTCTTTGAAACTTGATCTGGGTTCTCGATTTCATCAGATGCCAATGATAAACCATACTAATTTGAATTGTTTCCAATAGTATAACGATGGTCTTTGAGATAAGTATGATATATTCAAAGAGTTTTTCTTTCTCAGACAAATGAACTCTTTGTTGCTTATGTTGTTATCACGACGTTTCGTCCGATCTCTAGCCTTCTACAGGTCTACCATCTGAATGTGATGGTGGTAAACATATTTTTCTCCAATGGTGGCAACGCTTATAATGTACGGTCTAGGTTTTCTTTGAAACTTGATCTGGGTTCTCGATCTCATCAGATGCCAATGATAAACCATTCAAGTTTGAATTGTTTCCAATAGTATAACGACAGCCTTTGAAATAAGTATGATATATTCAAAGAGTTTTTTTTCCCCAGACGAATAAACTCTTTTTTACTTATGTTGCTATTACGACGTTTCGTCCGATCTCTAGCCTTCTACAGGTCTACCATCTGAATGTGATGGTGGTAAACATATTTTTCTCCAATGGTAGCAACGCTTATAATGTACGGTCTAGGTTTTCTTTGAAACTTGATCTGGGTTCTCGATCTCATCAGATGCCAATGATAAACCATACTAATTTGAATTGTGTCCAATAGTATAACGATGGTCTATGAAGTATGATATATTCAAAGAGTTTTTCTTTCTCAGACAAATGAACTCTTTGTTGCTTATGTTGTTATCACGACGTTTCGTCCGATCTCTAGCCTTCTACAGGTCTACCATCTGAATGTGATGGTGGTAAACATATTTTTCTCCAATGGTGGCAACGCTTATAATGTACGGTCTAGGTTTTCTTTGAAACTTGATCTGGGTTCTCGATCTCATCAGATGCCAATGATAAACCATACTAATTTGAATTGTGTCCAATAGTATAACGATGGTCTATGAAGTATGATATATTCAAAGAGTTTTTCTTTCTCAGACAAATGAACTCTTTGTTGCTTATGTTGTTATCACGACGTTTCGTCCGATCTCTAGCCTTCTACAGGTCTACCATCTGAATGTGATGGTGGTAAACATATTTTTCTCCAATGGTGGCAACGCTTATAATGTACGGTCTAGGTTTTCTTTGAAACTTGATCTGGGTTCTCGATCTCATCAGATGCCAATGATAAACCATACTAATTTGAATTGTTTCCAATAGTATAACGATGGTCTTTGAGATAAGTATGATATATTCAAAGAGTTTTTCTTTCTCAGACAAATGAACTCTTTGTTGCTTATGTTGTTATCACGACGTTTCGTCCGATCTCTAGCCTTCTACAGGTCTACCATCTGAATGTGATGGTGGTAAACATATTTTTCTCCAATGGTGGCAACGCTTATAATGTACGGTCTAGGTTTTCTTTGAAACTTGATCTGGGTTCTCGATCTCATCAGATGCCAATGATAAACCATTCAAGTTTGAATTGTTTCCAATAGTATAACGACAGCCTTTGAAATAAGTATGATATATTCAAAGAGTTTTTTTTCCCCAGACGAATAAACTCTTTTTTACTTATGTTGCTATTACGACGTTTCGTCCGATCTCTAGCCTTCTACAGGTCTACCATCTGAATGTGATGGTGGTAAACATATTTTTCTCCAATGGTAGCAACGCTTATAATGTACGGTCTAGGTTTTCTTTGAAACTTGATCTGGGTTCTCGATCTCATCAGATGCCAATGATAAACCATACTAATTTGAATTGTGTCCAATAGTATAACGATGGTCTATGAAGTATGATATATTCAAAGAGTTTTTCTTTCTCAGACAAATGAACTCTTTGTTGCTTATGTTGTTATCACGACGTTTCGTCCGATCTCTAGCCTTCTACAGGTCTACCATCTGAATGTGATGGTGGTAAACATATTTTTCTCCAATGGTGGCAACGCTTATAATGTACGGTCTAGGTTTTCTTTGAAACTTGATCTGGGTTCTCGATCTCATCAGATGCCAATGATAAACCATACTAATTTGAATTGTGTCCAATAGTATAACGATGGTCTATGAAGTATGATATATTCAAAGAGTTTTTCTTTCTCAGACAAATGAACTCTTTGTTGCTTATGTTGTTATCACGACGTTTCGTCCGATCTCTAGCCTTCTACAGGTCTACCATCTGAATGTGATGGTGGTAAACATATTTTTCTCCAATGGTGGCAACGCTTATAATGTACGGTCTAGGTTTTCTTTGAAACTTGATCTGGGTTCTCGATCTCATCAGATGCCAATGATAAACCATACTAATTTGAATTGTTTCCAATAGTATAACGATGGTCTTTGAGATAAGTATGATATATTCAAAGAGTTTTTCTTTCTCAGACAAATGAACTCTTTGTTGCTTATGTTGTTATCACGACGTTTCGTCCGATCTCTAGCCTTCTACAGGTCTACCATCTGAATGTGATGGTGGTAAACATATTTTTCTCCAATGGTAGCAACGCTTATAGCATAGGGTCCAGGTTTTCTTCTTTCCTTGTTAGGTCTGGATTTTCATACCGTGACCCTGTTGTGTAGCAGAACACATCAACGTTTTGACTGTAACCAACGTTGTTCGGAGGAAGATAATTGCAAATATATAACAGCACTATTTCCATTTGCTTTAATCAACCGAGAAAGAAGACAAGTGCAGAGTTCACACCAATGTGGTTTCTTGACACGTTATTAGAGGCCCTATTTGCCAAGATGTCTTGATGAATTGCTACTGTAACAAAAACCAAGATTCTTCCCGACTTGAGCCTTCGTGAAGGAATTGTTGCTAATTCTTATGTCGTATCTTCATCTGGAAAAAAAAATTCGTGCTAAAGGTTATTTATCTCCTCTTTTCGTAATCTGACCAGGTTTTGTATGTCAGCGTGACAAAATTCTGCAGACGTAAATATTCATGTTGCTCTGGCTGGATCTGACCAGGGAATCACAGAAATATGAAAACAAAAGCCGCTTGAAGAATATTAAAAGCAGCTGCAACGATACAGGGACCAAAACAATCACACATCTGAATTGTACGTGAAGAGAATGATGATGATGATGATGATGAGGAGGAGGAGGATGAGGATGAGGATGAGGATGATGAGGATGATAATGATGATGATGATGATGGCAATACTGCTGATGCTGCTGATAGTGATGATGATGTAATCTTCTTCTTTCCGCCTTTCCCGATACAACTAGGGCATCGCAGTCGGAGATAATAATTCAAGATACCCCTAAAATGTGCTGTATTAGACCACACACACACACACACACACACACACACATACACATACACACACACACACACACACACACACACACACACACACACACACACACACACACACACACACAAAACCCAGGTTGATTTGAGAGATTTTACGATTTTCCGAGGGAGGGTTCTATTCACTATACAACTATAATTCTGAACTAGATCCCCAGTTTATGTGTCCGTTGAAAAACACCATGATGTCTAGACGATGTCATTAACAAACTTTTTTTACAAGGGGATCTTTTTTTTCAAAATTCTAGGAGAGAAAATGGACAGGGAGATTTTTTTTTCTATTTCAGAGGCAAAAATCAATTTTTTCATTCAAATTTTCCCCTCGATTGTCAATGTTTTTTTTCTACTTTTAGGAATCAAGATCAATTTTTTTTGTACTTTTAGGGACCAAATTCCATTTTTTTTTTTTTAAATTTTAGGGATCAAGATCAATTTTTTTTTCAATTTAGGAATCAAAATCAAGGTTTCTTTCCACGTTTAGTTATCAAAATCGTGGGGTAAAATTAAAAAAAAGTTTTATGGGTCAAAATCAAACTCGAATTTCATTTTTCACTTTTAAGGGTCAGAATCTAAGGGGATCTTTTTTTCCCATACTTTGTGATCAAAATCCGCGTTTGCAAAATTTTTCCTCCCCTAAGGGCGTGAAATCGAGGGTGGTTCATTTTTAGGTTTCAAAGGAAAGATAATTTTTCTCCCTCCTAGGGATCAAAGTAAGAGATCAGGCATTTTTTTCTGTTCTTCTATCTCAATTGGCTAAAGCAAATGGAAACAGTGCTGCTATATATTTGCCGTTATTTTCCTCTGGGCAACACCGGTTACTCTTGCTAGTAGCTAATAGATATGGAATTGAAATATTGGCTCTTGAATCGTCGGAATTGATGATAATGATATATTTGTTGCCACGAGGCACAATCTATTCTGATCAGCAGATTGATAAAGGGACGGCATCAAATTGGTAGAGCTTCAGTAATTATTAGTTTTTGATCAGTATTTCTTTCATCTTGCCTTTAGTTACTTTTTATCGCAACTACAAAGAATTAATAATAATTGAAAAATTCAAAGCAGGTAGAGGTCCATCTGACCATGACATTATAGTTTTGGTCTGTGGGGATCTCAGAAGTGGAACGGAAGATATTAATGGTTTATTTGGTTCAGTCGTAACCATCCTATGCTAGTTGTTTACTGACAAAATGTTATATGAGATAAGTACAGTCGGAACCAGCAATTTTGGACCCAATATCCGACTTGTCTGTTTTACCGAACAACTTAATTTTTTATGCACAAAACATACATAGGTTTTTGAATTCAAGGAAACAGCTTGTATAAAAACAATGACAAATCACGTTCCTTTTCTTTCCTTCCTTTTCTTTTTAAATGCACCCACATGCATCTCTATAAAGGGGTCGGTCGGTTTGCCAGTCCCCAATATGTTCAGAATTGATTTTTGGCACATGATAGAAAAAATATTTTTAGTTCTGCATCTTCAGGGAGCTCTAGCTTATAATAAAACCAAGAATAAGAGCAATTTGTGTAGTTTCAGCTCGTTACCTCATGTGTTAAAGGAGGGGGTCCATTTTTCAATACAATCATGAGTCATTTTTTTTTTACCTGACTTCATATTGGCACTATAAAAATACTATTAGTACTGGTATCATCTAACATAGTGCGGTTCGCGATATCGAAGACGCACTTATTATATTGTTTCACGTCCTCGATATAGCACTGTTTGCAATATACACATATTGTACAGATCAAAAATATTAATTATATTGACACAGACATCCCAATGAAGTTCGTTATAACACTGATCAAGAACGTGAATCTTCTCAGCCTTTCACAGAAGAATGATGTAAGTAAAAGACTTATTGCATTATAATAAAGGCAGGTGGAATATGAACACATCAAATGTAACATTTGAGTCACGAGCTAAAAATGTTTGAAAGATAGTTGTCTTGAGAACTAAAAGAATACAATTTGGTAATTCCATGAGATTTTATTTAAAAACAAAAATGATAATTCTGTTGCACAGCCGCTTGGGTTCGTATAAACGGCCAATTGATCGTACTAAACGGAGCGATTTTGCTACGACTGCATACGTCCGAATCTGTTCTCACAAGATGGGTCTAATTGTGCGGCTGGCCCAAACACTGTAAATATTTTTACCACTAGTTAAGAATTGAGATCCCAAAGATGTTTCCTCGTATTGTTGGATATGGTCCTGAGATAAGGCGATGAACGAAATGGTAAAGAGAAACGAATGTTTATAACAACAGCTGCCTTGCTCTTAGATTACCATACAAAAGTCTGAGATATCAATGGTGACAGAGGCTGATAATCATCCTTTGAAGTTTCGCCATTGGTATAGCTCTGAGGAGTGAATATAAGTCGGTTGCCATTTTTTTTATTGTCGGAACTGGGATTCGTACACACGTGTCTGTTCAGATAAGGAATTTATACTTGGTCAGATTCAATAGTTGTCTAGAAACGTATAATTGTTCAGTCACTCTTATATTTAATATTGTTTATAAAACATAAAACAAACACTTGTCTCTACAAATTATATATGAATCACTTTCCCTTAAAAGAGAGAGAGAGAGAGAGAGAGAGAGAGAGAGAGAGAGAGAGAGAGAGAGAGAGAGAGAGAGAGAGAGAGAGTGTGTGTGTGAAATGGCACGTGTAAGACTGTGTGTATTTGGGCTTTAATGATTCTCATAAATACATTAATACTGGAGGATATTTCAATGAAAACAGAAGGATGCAAGGATGGTGTTTGACCCCCGCAGCAGCCAAGCCTGTTTATATTTATGAATTAGCAAAATGATCTCCAATGTTTTTGATTGATACACTTGATGGTCTTTCTTTTGAGTGATGGATTCTGGCAGCGTCGCCAAAAACCTCTGTTTTCGATTGTTTTGCCAAGAATATTTAATATGTGGAATTCTATCCTCAAACAATCTTTCAGATTTGCTTCTAGGACCGTGAAAATCAGACGGAATCTTTCTATTTTGTCAGTAATGATAATACAGTGCCTATTAAACTATTTCATATTTTGGTGATTGAAGGAAGATCATCATGATCATCATGATCATGATCATGATCATCATGATCATGATCATCATGATCATGATGATGATGATGATCATCATCTGTCGTTGGACATATGATTTTCCCATGATTCGCTGCACCTCTCTATCGTGTGCGTCGCGGAACCAATACTTTCTGAACCTGTTCATTTCGCATCAGTCCCACACGTGATCTCAGGGGATCCATTTTGTGAGTCGTGATGTCCAACGGTTGTTGTCAGCCATTCTTGCCACATGACCAGCTCATTGCCATTTGAGTTCCCAAATGGTTTTTACGATGTCTCGGACCCCTGAAGATAGTTCTTGTTGAATATCATGCACACAAATACACATGCAACCCCATATATATATATATATATATATATATATATATATATATATATATATATATATATATATATATATATATATAGTACAGGTGGTACAAATCAGGCTAGCAGTATAACATAATATAATAATATATTGATAATATAAAGCCACTTCTGATATGTAATGGATTCATTTCATAAAGTGCTCGATACATACAACTTTTTATTATTGAAGTTAAGCTGTTTTAGAGTAGAGCTGGAAATAAATAGTAGAATGTAGATTTGCTACACAAACTAGCTCATGTTTCTGCCCTCTGCGGGCTTCATCCTGGAAAGGGCAGAAACACGAGGTAGTTTGTGTAGCAAATCCACATTCTAATATATATAAATATATCTATTTATCCACACACACACATACATATTTCATTTTTGTATACCGAATAGAAAATTAAAGGAAATATGAAAACAATAACGTGAGTTTCTTAAATAGAAATTGCATTGTAATTCAGTTCAGCGTTTTCAATTTTTATCCCCAACATGTCTACTGTACATGACCTTTGTTTTACTGAAGTTCACGAGAAGAGCAAATTTCTTGCTTTCTTCATTCAGTTAGTCAAGCATTATCTGGAGATGATGAGAGTTCTCTGTAAAAAGTACGATGTTGTCAGTAAAGCTGGGATTACTCAGGTATTTGCTGTTTATTTTGATTCCTTTATTTGCCCAGTATAAATTTTAGAAGAATATCTTGAGGTAGGCTGGGAAGAATTTTTACGTACTGGTGTCGCCTTGTCTTACCCCTTTTCGTGTTAGAAGGGTCCAGTCCTCAAGTTACTTGATAAAAGAACTACTGTGACGATGGATATGTTGCAAAACTCTGTCATACGGGATCTACACCTTGTTGTATGATAGCATCAATGACATCAGAGATTTTCACTGGGTCGAAGGCCATCTGGAAGTCAGCAAATACTATAGCGAGTTGCATTTATATTTTCCTGCTTTTCCTTTTAGTTAATTTACCAAACGGAGAGAGTCAATGGTCGAGTGGCTTCTTCTGTAGCCAGCCTGTTCCCGCAATTGGTTTTCATCTAGCGCACTAGTGATCCGGTTGGTGATCACTTTGCACTTTGATATGGGAAACAAGCTCCATGAACAAGTTGTTTCATTTATAGAACGCCTTCTAATTTGGTCAGATTGAGAGATAAGATGCAAACATGAATGCTGATATTTCAAACAGTTTGTTTTCACTGAAAGAAAGACACATTTATGAAATAAAAACACGAAGAGCGCTCTTTTGCTTTGATAATAATGTGGAATCGAACCTGGCAAAGAGAGAAAAAATAAAACGGAGAGAGAGAGAGAGAGAGAGAAATGGAGGAAGAGAGATTCTTGATTGGTGAGAACATTCACAACTGTAAAGGATTTACATTTTCAAGCCGTTCATGTGTCGATGAAAGCATTGGAGTAAAAGATGGCGACGTAAAAATGAAAAGTGATTGATCAGTTATTGGACGAATGATTGAATATCGTCTGTTATTTTCCGAGGAAGAAGTATTACCAGTAAGAAATGAACATCCATTGATTATGAAATAGCAATTTAATCGGTGAAAAATTGTAACAAATTCATTTTATCTTCCATTCGACAAAGAAGGTGGAAAATGCAAATTCACAAAGGAAACACATTTTTACAAATACTCTCAATACCAATATTAACTTTCCAGCATTGGTTGTACTGAATTATAATAGGGCTATATTAGGTTGTTCAGAGCATGATGGCCGATTTTAGATACCATTTTTTAGCCGTGTCCTTCAGCATTACAATCATATATTGTACCAGTGTATACTGAAGAAAGTGTTACGAAGTAAAACTTGGAAAAAAAATACTCTAACTTGTTATACGTGAATTTATCAATTTATCTCAAAGTAATATTTATCATATTTGATCATAAATTTATTTTGAGACAAACCGGTAAATTTACGTTAACAACATTCTTTTCGGCAAAGTCATTTTACCAAATCGGTCCAAAGGAACGCCCTTCAATGCTCTTTGCAGATTTATTCCCGATTTCAATAATATTGTTGTGGATTCCTATCGAAGACTCTAACAGATTTCCAAGGCTTTTCTGCGATGTAGTTCGAATTCATTACCAGCGTACACGGAAGAGATGTTACACAGTAAAACTTACTCCACCTTTTTACACGTGAATAAATTTATCTCAAAGTGATATTAATGATATTTAATCAGAAACTTTGAGACGAACTAAGAAATTTAGGTCAACAACTTTTTTTTTTCCAACAAAATGATTTTTTCAAGTTGGTAAAACCTCCAACTCTTTCAGTGTAATTGGATCGTTTTAATGATTAAGGTGTGAGTTTTTTTCCTCTAATATTCACCGTTTATTTTCAGGGTTATCTATAAATGGTGTCGACCCTTAAACCCCGAAGATAGAAAAAAGAAGTGTTTTGTATAATCCTCTTGTACGACTATTAACTTGAACACAATGTATCTAAAACAACATTCATTGTTAGCTTACGATGAGATTAAGGATCAATCTTCAATGCTTTGTTGGTTTCATAGGTTTCATAGTAGAGATTTGAGTCTCCAAGATCGACAAGGTTGAGTATATCCATCTGCATTCGAATATTACCAGTTGGAGATGGTGGTCGCGCTAAACTATGCGTTGGCATGATGAGGATGTCAGACCATCTGAGGCAAATTGTCCAAATCTAGAAGCTCGATAAGTGGGTTCAACATGATCTCTAAGAAAACCATTAACAACAAAAAAAAAAACGGTCATCATTTCCCAAACAACCAGATATTATATCGTAATACATTATATCATATCATCAGTCTTTTATCGTCTGTCGTTGGACGTAGACCTTACCCAGGATTTGTCACTTCTCTATTGTGGGTGTCACGGAGCCAGTATTTTCTGAATTTGTCTTGTTCTTCTCTCCATCTTGTATTCTGCCAACCTCGGTTTGTCATCCCTAGGAATCAATGCTGTGAGTCGTGATATATTTGATAGGTATATTATATAATAGTAGTTATTTATTCACCTGCCCACGTGGGATGAATATGACGTAAGGTTGAGTTTAAAGTGAGGGCCCTCACGCGTACGTGTTGGTGGTTAAAGAAATTGTCTAGTTTGCTCGATATTTCTCTCGTGGGTAGGTCTACCCAGTACAGTGGCAGTGAACCTATGGAGCAAGTGTCAGCACTGACAAGCAGCAGGTTTTTAGGTGAGACGTGAGAGACTTGAATAAAAATAGAAAAAAAATTGTTTTGTTATCCTTGCTTTGTGAATACATATTGAAATTTCAAATTATATTTTATCAAACTCTTATTTTTAAAGATAAATCAGAAAAATGGACCACTTATGTATATGTATTTCACTAGAACTAAAATGCACGTATTTATGTAAATAACACTTCTATAAGAGGATTACTTAAAAAAACTGAAATTTCTGCCCACTGGGCTGAAAAGGTTCAACAGAAATGAGCAAGTATAACTGAAATCATTATTTCTTTCTATTTGCTGTTCATATTGACCAGTTGAAATCAATGTATACGTAAAGAAATTGGCCCCTAATCATTTTTCCTTTTAAAAAGAAAGGAAGAGTGGGGAAAAGATTGACGGAAGTATTCTCGACACAATTTATGGTGAGTATATTCAAGGTACGATATTGTCGATCCTATTCGACGGTATACAGGGTAGTGCAAAAGTCACGAAAGAGTTTAAAACATTCATACCTTTTTAATAATAATGATTTAAAAATTGTTTTTATAAAATAAAATACATGAACATGAGAAATTTAATCAATATATATATATATATATATATATATATATATATATATATATATATATATATATATATATATATATAAATCTTAATACATAACTATCGTGTTGAAAGAAACAAATAAACCAAATATTACCAAAATGAGAATTAGGATTGAAAGCAATTATCTGGGACTTTGCATTTCCGTCGGCTGTTTAACTCTATTGCAAGAGCATCACTACGGTGAAGCGGCTATCCTATCGGTTGCAGCTTCGATTCCGACTGCAGCTTCATTTTCTTTAATTGGTTATTCTTTGTCTAGGATGAGTGATACATTAACCACGTAATGACGGGTGATTATTTCAAAGTTTCTGTATGTATAACGCAATTTATAATCATTATATATATATATATATATATATATATATATATATATATATATATATATATATATATATATATATATATATATATATATATATATATATATATATATATACAGTATATATGGTACAAATCAGGCTAGCAGTATAACATAATATAATAGTTTATCAATAATATAAAGCCACAGATGAGGCCCGAAAGAGGGCAGAAATATGAGCTAGTTTGTGCAGCGAATCCACAATCTACTATCTATCTATCTATCTATCCATCTATCTATCTCTCTCTCTCTCTCTCTCTCTCTCTCTCTCTCTCTATATATATATATATATATATATATATATATATATATATATATATATGTATATATAATTAGAAATAGATGTACATGATCCGACAGAATGATTATAAATTGTGTTGCATTGGAACTCCTATTTGAAATGATCTCCCGTCATTACTCAGTCGATGTAAGACCTTGCCTAGACAACGTATATAGAATAAACAATTAAAGAAAATGAGGTTGTGGCAAGAATCGAACCTGTGACTGATAGGGTGGCCGCTTCAATGTAGCGTTGCTCTCGTCATTGATCTAAACAGCCGCTGGTAATGGTTAGAGCAACTTTTTTCCTTTCGGCGAACTATTTCATTTATTTTTTATTGGCAATATTTCGGCTTTGCTGGTCAAGTCCGTTATCGAACTGAATTTGTGTGGTTTCAGTCTAAAACTCTGAACACACAACAACATTACTCAAAAAGAAAGATAAAGGGAGGGCCTTGAAATGCAATTTGCAAAAATTAAAAATCTACTCTTGAAAATAATTACTAAACAACTGAGTCACAAAAATGTCAAAACAATTATTTTGTAATGTTCAGTTTGAAAACAGCCTCGACCAGTAAAACAGAAATATCACCCAATATATATATATATATATATATATATATATATATATATATATATATATATATATGTATATTGTTGTACATTCGCCGAAAAAAATCAGAACATATATATATATATATATATATATATATATATATATATATATATATATATATACTTATTATTACTACGAAGGATATCATTAAAACGATCAACTTACATCTGGAAAATTGTTCCCAACAAATGCTTACCAATTTCAACTTCATAAATCCTTATGTTACTTCTTCAATGTTATTTCTTCAATAACATTCTGCATAACATTTCGAATGATATCTGGTCGTTGGCCACTTGTTTCTTCTTGGATATTAATCTTCAGCTTCCGAATAGACATTAACTTGTTGACATAGAACTTTAGCTTAAAATAACTCAAAGAAAAAAAGTCTGGAGCCGTTGGATTCGGCAAAGCATCAACTCAGATGGCAATGTCCGCACATTCAAATAACGGGAATATGGGTTAATGTTATTGATTGATTATATTCAAAGCAAAGTTCTATTATTTCAGTTCGTGGCTGGTGTCGTGTACTTTTCCAGAATAGATTCCCAAAGGTTCCTTTATAAATCGGAAAAGAGGAAAAAACAAACAAAAAATATTAAAATGGAAAGAATTATGATTGTTACAAGTCCCATCGCGACTTCTCCGCTACCTTGAATTATAAATCACCGATGCAAAAAATGTGGCTGTGGAAGTTTCAAAGCAGAACGAGAACAACTGCTGATCTATTTTAATAAAGGTAATTTATTGTTAGGTGGTTTGTCTTTTGAAACCAACTGTAAATTACGAGTATTTAAATTGATTCGTCTCAGAAAGCGCTTCGAGTTTAAATACAAAAAATTCGATACAATTTACTATGTATAAGATGATGGACGCCTTTTCAACGTCTTCTCAATTTCTTTTCAATAGCTTCTATGATTCATGAATGAACATTCAATTCACGACGATGAATTGTCTGATGTTTACCAATTCGTCCTCCTGCTATGATCGTTGATTCATCAAGAAAATAAAAAGTATGAAACTTAAATAATTCTGTTGTTCTGATATTTTGTATCCCAAAAATTCGTTCTCACAGTGAATCCTGATATTTCAAACTAAATGTAGCGAGGAAAGTTGAAGCGATCCTTTTCAAGTTCATAATATCATGAGCGTGCAATTATTTTCCTTACTCATTGTACTAATGAGACCCACTTAATATACAGGGAGCGCGAAAAAAAAATACATTAATATAAGTTTATTTTACCATACTTATACACCTTCAAAATCGACCAAAAATTTATCGTCAAACTGCAATCGAAATTAGAGTTGCCTCCTTTCCTGTGACAAGAACAAGAACAATCCTCACCGAATTCAGGGGAGTAAAATCTTTACTGTTTGATTATTGGGTATGTTACACCAAGCGTATATATAAAATGTGCATTGCCAAGAGTAATTTGAATACTCTTACGAATTGATCTATTATATTTACAATACAAACGTAATCATCTTCGGTCGGAATGGAAGTTGGGATGTAGTTTGAGAGGCAGAGGGTGTAATAAACACCATAATTCTATTTAAACTCATTTACATGGCTGGCAATGTTGCAAGAATGGCGGACAACCAATGGACATCGCGACTCACGACGTGGGTCCCCCAAGGTCACATGTGAAACCGAGGCCGGCAGAATATTAGATGGAAGGACGAGCTAGACAAATTCAGAAAGTACTGGCTCCGCCACACCCATGATAGAGAAATGTGGCGAATCCCAGGGAAGGTCTTTGTCCAACAACGGACGTTAAAAGACTGATGATCATGACATCTGCAGATAGTACTACATATTGCAGAAATCTATTTCATAATCCTACGACTCTGTTGCTAAAAAATATTTCTCTGATATTCAATCTACTCATATTCACGTCCACCTTCTATACATGATCTCTCAGTCCCTTGCTTTCTCTTTTGGTAAAAAATTCATTAGGATCTATTAGGTTCTAGCAGATAGATTCATGATTTTTGCATAGAACTCTTAATTATTCAATTTTGTTTCAATACTCTTCAGATTTTGTATCTTTTTTTAAATTTTCAAATCTGTTAAGTTGCAAGCTGTATAAGAATGTTGAAATAAACTTTTTTGAATGTATCGGATACTATTTGCACTCACTGTATTCATACGTCCTTTTGTTTCTCCTGTTGTATTTGTCATTAAATTTGAGTATATGTATCGGAAGACGTGTTCTGTTGGTTTTGTTTTTCCTTCTGTTTTGCTTTTACGGAGAATGAGTTGTGCAATTCGATGTAAATGGAAATTTCTCTCGTAGAGTTTTGTGTTCCAGATTGGATAGGAGGAATAATTTTAAAAAGGCAGATATTCAAAATTCTATGCATAGACGTATTCATATAAGGGCATCTCTCTCCTTTTCTCTCCCCCTCTCTCTATTTCTCTTTCTTTCTCTCTCTCTCCTTTTCTCTCAACCTCTCTCTCTCTTTCTCTTTCTTTCTTTCTTCCTCTCTCCTTTTCTCTCACCCTCTCTCTTTTTCTCTTTCTTTCTCTCTCTCTCCTTCTCTCTCAACCTCTCTCTTTCTCTTTCTTTCTTTCTCTCTTTCTCTCCTTTTCTCTCAACCTCTCTCTCTTTCTCTTTCTTTCTCTCTCTGTGTATATATGTCTGGAATCAAGATTCAATGCATGTATTCCATGAAAGTCAATCTTCAGGAACACACACACCCGCACACACCCGCACACACACAAACGCATGCACACACACACACATACACATATATATGTATTACATAAATTACATTAAAAGATATTGGGAAATAAGTTACTGAAATGACATTTTTGTAAAAAGTTTTGTTTTTAATGTATTAGTGTTTAAAGCAGTAAAGCTTTCTAGATTCTCCTCCCTCTCTTTATATATATATATATATATATATATATATATATATATATATATATATATATATATATATATATATATATATATATATCCCTCAAGATTGACTCCGATGAAATACATGCATTGAATCTTGATCCAGACTTTTGTTCATCATTACCTTTTAAGAGCATTGCTACATTGAAGCAGCTAGTTATCGATCGCAGGTTCGATTCCTGTTGCAGCCTGACTTTTCTTTAGTTGTTTATTCTACTTACAGTGTCTTTGCCAAATATATATATATATATATATATATATATATATATATATATATATATAATGAAGTAAAGGATTCGCAACATTTTTCCTCTTCCTTTTTTCGTTTCCCTGTTAGGTTGTTGCCTGTTACGTTTTACATGGTCGGGATTATCTGATCTGTTTGTCATAAATCAGTAGGGGATACTGTAGACACTATCAGTGTGTTGTTAAACCATCAGCTCTTTGTGGTGTGTTTCTTCTCTTGAAGTATATTATTCTTACTTCAATCTTCTTCCCAGTGTTGGGGTTCATTTTCAAATGACCTTTGTTATTAGTTTGAATCTTTTATCTATACTTGGTTTGGTATGTTCCTATATATCTAAGACTATTATGAAAATGTCATGGGTTGTTCTTAAAGCTAGGGGCATGAAATGATGATATATTGCTACAACTATTGTTGATTATAACGAGGAGAATTAGATAGCTATGATAGTTGATTTTTGTATACCTATATATTGAGCATTAAATTATATTTTTTTAAATGGAAATTTAGAGCAGTGCCGGGACTTTGAGGCTACTTCATTTTTTCTATTTAATAATTATATTTCTTTTGTTTTATTGACAAAGTTGAGGATTTCAAATTTCTCATTTAGGCATAGGTAACATAGGGTTTCAATGTTCTGGTATATCTTGGTCGTTTTGATATTTCCCTTTTACCGTTGGTGGGAGGTTGTTGTCTCTTAGTCTCCAGTAATGTATTAACAGTGATATACCGTTTTTGTATTTTTCGTTTGTAAATGATGATATATGGCTTGCTAATCTTAGTTTAAAGGGTGTTTTAGATATTCCTATATGATATTTCACTTGGGGGTTTCTCTCTGATGTCAGCTTGTTATAGAATATTCGATTTGAGACTTTTATTGTGCAAAGGGCATCTGTTTTTGTTTTTACAATTGCAGTCTGGTTTATATATATTTTCTCCATTAGTATTATTCCTTATTCCTTATTACTCTATCGTTGTATTCTATGAACATATGAAAACGTACAGCTATAACTAATTTTCAGTTTGTTGTTATCATATATTTTACACAGTGGATTGTTCAGAGGGGTGTGTATTTTTTATTAGTTGTAGGAGTATTTTCCTATGTTGGTGTTTACTTGTAAACTGAATGGCGGTGTAAACCAAATGAATTTCCTACTTTTACTTTTGTTGCTGTTGTTTTTTCTTCTCTCTATTGAATTTTACTTTTTCATCGTATTCAAAATTAGTTTTAGTATGACTGCTGTCCTTTAAGGCTTTTGTGGATTTATTCCTAACATTGTTCAATATCATTTCGTTTGAAGAATGATATGTTGGTGTAGTTTCTATTGATTTTGGGATCTTTTTAATGATCTTCTTTGGGTGGTTAGATCTTGTGTTAATACATGTAATTACGGAATTTTCTTTCCTACGTTGTTTGTGGGTTTTATTATTTAGATAAAAAGCAACATCTCGAAAAATGTAAAATTTTTACGTTAGTTTTAATTTCGACCTTAGAGTTCATTTTTTAATTTATTTAATGATGTATTTTTACTTTATTTTTTCATATTTATGCAGGTTGCTGTTTTCTACAATTAGTAGGCCATCATCCTATGTTTTTAGAGTTTAGTTTTCTAGTGAGGATATACAAAAAAACAACCCCCCCCCAAAAAAAACGAATCCCAAAACGATCAGGTCCGATACCCTGGCTGAATCGAGACTATCCACTGAAACATCAAAACTGCAGATGTCGGCTTTTTAGTCGACTGTTCTTGGTTATTGAACAGCAACGTCCGTCTACAGGGTTTAATTATTTCTATATCTTTATGGTTAATGTTGGTGTAGATCTTGGTGAATTCCATAGTTTTCTCGAAGATTTCCGTGGATATAGAGAGATAGAAGTACATTATGTCGAACAGTACTAATGCACAGGTGTTTTCTTTTTGCTAAATGGTACTAGACCAGATAATGGCCTCCTTTGTAATTATCTATTGGTTTAGCTGCAGTTGTTGTTTGATGTTGTAGTTAATGTCGTCAAGTATCTACTGATAATTCATAACTACCTGACAGTTGATTATTTCCACCAAGTAAAACATAGCAAGCAGTGACCAACAACCTAACAAGGAAAAGAAAAAAGAAAAAGGAAAAAGAAAAAAAAGATATATAAATGAAACAAAGGGATAGTTCTACACCTAGAAGAATAGACCCCCCCAACGTACAAAAAAAAAACCTTTTCTAATTAGGGATCTGAAAAAAAATCGAATCATTCGCCTGAAGAAGCCCTAACAGGACAAAAAACATTTGTGCAGCAAATCCTTTATTCCATCATATTTTAGGCTTTACTCTAACTTGACTAAAAGTTTAATGTATCTACCACTTCATGGAATAAACCCACCATACACTGGATGTTGCATTACATTATAGTGTATTCATGATTTGTACTATGAATATGAATATGAATTGTGTCATAGTGAATAGAAACTGTCATCTAGAATGATCTCCCGTCGTTACATTGTCAATATATCACTTAGCCTAGACAACATAAATAGAATAAACAGTCAAAGAAAATAGAGCTGCTGCAGGAAGCGAACCTGCGACCAATAGAGTAGCAGATACAACGTAACGTCCCTCTCACCATTGAGCTAAACAGCTGCCGTTGATACAAAGGCCCAAATAAACAGCCGTTGATCATATATATCCATTTCTTAATCGATAACTGTTGCATTTAAAAAGAAACGACTTGACCGGGAATAAACTAAATTAAAAATTAGAGTGAAAACAGCTATTTGAGCCTTTGAATCACCGATTGCATGTAAATTAAAATTTATTCCACTAATATGTTTCGTCTTCCGGCTCTATCAAAGTGGAATAAATTTCAATTTACATGCAATTAATGTTTTTCTTCTTTTATTGTTAACCAAATTCATCCTCTCTCTTTCTCTGTCTCTGTCTCTCTCTCTCACACTCACACACACACACACACACACACACATATATATATATATGCATATAATCATGCATGTATACATACATAAATAAACAATCTCACTACACATATATTTTGCATAGGTTTGAATCTGTCCTGTCATACAAAACACCATAAAAAAATCCTTCGCGAAAGAACGACAGATGACAGAGAATGCGTTTTGCATTGCCAGAAGAAAAAGTTAATTCTGAAATCAAATAAATGCTGCTCGTTTATACGAAAAAAATCACCCAGTTGCCATGAGTTACGAAACTCTAATTTCAATATGAAACAGGCAGGCATTTCTATTGGTCCGTGTGAATACTGCTTTGGATTTAAGCTTTCCAAATCATAAATCATTTTTCCAAATTCGTAAGGACTTTAGAGCAGACAGAAAAGGAGAGTAAATAATGGTAAAAATTTAATTGGAAAATATTTAAGAGCTTTCCATTGATTTTCAAAATGAGTTCGATCAGATTGAACGGCTTGATTGTTGTTTTTCTTTCTTCAAGAAAAAAAATGACTGAAACATTTGGTTGAAATATCTTTCTCTTCAGAAAACTGACTGAAACACCTGATTAAAATGTTTTTTGCTTAAAAAACTGACTTGAACAGCTGATTAAAATGTTTTTTTTCTTCAAAAAACTGACTGAAACACCTGATTAAAATGTTTTTTCTTCAAAAAACTGACTTGAACACCTAATTAAAATATCTATTTTTCTTCAAAAAAAACTGACTGAAACACCTGATTAAAATGTTTTGATGGTTTGCCACCCCTTTCCTGAAATATCTTCGTAAAACCGTTCTCATTCATTCGGAAAAAAGGGGCAATGTATAAATGAAGGTCTTATTTCATGACTTTTTCACCAAGCACGAAATCATTGTCAACCGCTTTCACGATCAGTCTTCTTCCACAGGATATCGTGCAGGTTGTCCATAAAGTTTGCCTTGATAATAAAAACTGAAGGATTTAAAAATTAGAAAAACGCATTTCAAGAAAACAAAAACATTGATATCAAAAGCGTTCAATATGGTTCTATGGGAGGTGAAATTATCAAATATTAACTCTAATTTAATTTTTACTTCTCTTTACCGTCATCTTAACTGCTTTTGCTTTTTATTGCAACTAAACTCCGGCTTGGTATCTTTCAGCAGTGAGAAAATGAATTAACTGCGAATGTCGGACATCTAATGAAATATATAAGAATAAAATAAAATTGGACTGAAATGAATAACCAGTTTTTAACAAACATGGCGCAGGAGAGATTGGGATATGGAATGAGGATAAGGGTTGGATTTGGACTGGCACTCGATTGATTCTTAATTTGGATCTGCACTGTTAATTTATTCACGCTTCCTTGAAGGGAAACCAGCCTGAGCTTAGTTGCGATGAAAAGCAACAACGATTAAGATGAATGTAAGTCGTAGCAACAAAAATCAAGTAAAATAAATAAAAATTAAACACAACTCGACGTTCGTTTTACTGAGACGTTTTTATTTCGAGATTGTAATAAACAAGGATTTTTAAACTTCTATGCGTGCCAGAGAAATAGTTTCAAATAACATACGAAGATAAACTACCTTCTTGCAGGTGTTTTTATAGAAATAGATCTTATCAATTTGATCAGGAATGGAACCTCAAGCTAGTAACCTTCCTGGAAAGATTTTACTTCGAGCGGTTTTCCAAAAAGTGCTCTGTTGCAAACGTACTGGAATAAAAATAATTTTGGAAATTGTATTGTAAAATTTGAAAACTGAAATAAAAAAAAGAACAAACAAAAAAAGATACGAAGGTCGGGCCTGAACCAGTTCATACTTGTAAAATCAATGAAACCCAATTAGCTTAGGGGTAAAAAGACGATCAAGTCATTGCATGCATTTAACTTCTGTTCGATTATTTAAGTAGCATGAACCAACGTCAATGAATGCATTGTTATAAAGTCAGCTGGGATAGGGTTAATCCCACTCCTACACCGACTGATATATATATATATATATATATATATATATATATATATATATATATATATATATATATAAATTGCATTATATCACTTGGAACCTTATTTGAAATGATCTTCCATCATTACACGGTTAATTTATCAATCACACTAGACAACGTAAATAAAATGAACAATCAAAGAAAAATGAGGTGCCGTAAGAATTGAACTTGCCACCGATTGGGTAGCCGCTTCAACGTAGCAATGCTCTTACAATTGAGCTAAACAGCTGCTATCGGTCGCATCTTCGTTTCCTGCAGCAGCCCAATTTTCTTTAATTGTTTATCCTCCTTATTTCAAATATTTCTATATAATATAATGCAATTTATAATCATTCTGTCGGATCATATATATCCCTTTCTTGATATATATATATATATATATATATATATATATATATATATATATATATATATATATATATATCAAGAAAGGGATATATATATATATATATATATATAATGTGTGCTGTAGAGAGTGAGACAGACTCGGTGTTTAGAGGTAAGGTTTATTAATCCTTAGAAGTAAATTGTCCAGACATGTTTCGGGATTCTTCCCATCTTCAGTGGTGTGTGCTATGTGAGTCTGTGTTAAAAGATCTCATGTTGAACCAGAGTCAACAATCAGGAGCTATGCATTGTGGGTAGATTGTGTTGTAAGGGCTGCTGGAGGCCTCCTGCTAAGTGGGAGAATGTCCACTTAGGTATCAGGTCTTCGGTTAAGCAGCAGAAGTTGGTCTTGGGGAGGGCAGTGTGTGTCAGGGTAGGGAGGAGTGATGTAGAGTTAGAATTTTTGGTATGTTAGGGATAGTGTAAATTGAGGGGTGGTATATATATATATATATATATATATATATATATATATATATATATATATATATATGAACTGAAGAATGAAATAAGCCCTTGTATATCAGAATGATACATTTTTGTTAATATCTAAGGCTCGGCAATTTAGCTCAATCGTTTTCTGGCAATAAGTTGTTCATGAGTTTAGATCACGTTAGAGTAATGTAGATTTTACATATTGTTTTACAGCCCTTTATGTTCGTGAGGTTTGTTCTTGTTGTTTCTTCTCCCTGTTACGGTAGAAAAATAAAGTCAACTCCACTTTTGGATTTGGACAATTAACAAAAATTAGCTGCTAAAGTAAAGAATTTCAAGCACCTCATTATCTGGATTGTTCACTGAATATATTTAGTTCCAGTGTTGATCTATTGATTGCTCGAAATTATATTTGCAGAATTACACGAACAGATTGAAAGATAAAGGATATGAACGGCTTTCTTGTGGATTCTTTGTCTCTTGGTTAGAAAACGTCAACCAAAACTGTCAAAATAGGTTTCTTCTGTTTTTAAGTTGCTCTCGCTGACTGGCTATGTTTGTATGTACCACGCATGCAGTCTGCACCAACGGAGCTCGATGGCTGAAAATGTCTATTATCATTCTTTTTTAAGACTAATAAGAACGTTTGTTTTTTTTCCCAGTTTTTTTCAATCACCCCACCCTAAAAATAGGTTTTCAGTGAGATGTTTAATTTGTCATGTAAGTTTATGCTAAATTGGCGACTAGTTTATGCCTGCTTATTTTTTTGTTGAAAATTCGATCTTTTCGCTGACGCAACAGAGAGAGAGAGAGAGAGAGAGAGAGAGAGAGAGAGAGAGAGAGAGAGAGAGAGAGAGGAGGGGGGAGAGAGAGAATGAATTTACTCATTGATCACCCCTCATTCCAGTTCTTTGATTGATCTCCCCTAACGTGACGAACTGCCTCAAAAACGTGACGGTTTCTATTGAGTGACTAACCAGACCTGTTTACTCACTCCTTGTTCTGCTCCACTTGATTTTTCTTCTTCTTCTTCCCCAACCATTCGGTACATGCCCCCCCCCACCTCTGCCTCAACTCCAGATCTATATCTGTGGTGGTTTGTCGATAACATCAGTGACTACCGTTGTGTACTTGCCAGTTGGGGAAATTCAACGACAGCGTGGGTGGAGATTAACGAAGCATTCCCATCTTTTTCTAAAAAATTATTTCCTCCCCATTTCGATTTTTTCTAGACATAAAAAGGAGTACACGGTCAAATTTTCAGCCCTCTAGCTCCATCAGTGCGGCCTGTGCTCGTGGAACACGTATTTGCACGCAAGCACGCACACAGTTGGACGCTCACGCAAACACAAGATGCGTGAGATGAATAGAATAAAAACGGATGGAGCATAGAAAATTCAATATTGTTCTATGAATGTTCCTAGATAGATACAAAGGGGGATAGAACTCGGCGGTACATGATCTTTAGAATCGTAGAACCGGAAAATCATGATAATTCCGCCGTGTTAGTGAAACATCATCTCCATTAATCTTTCTTACGAGAAGTTTTCTTTTTTTTTTAACTCTTTTCATTAATATTAGTTGGTACACATTTCTGTGATAAGTGAAAATTAAAATATGGAACTCCGATTTTCAGTCGTATAAGTTAATGTGTGAATTTGCACACGAGCACGCGCGCGCTCCACCCCTCTTTCACACTCATACACGTGTGCGCAAGCATACACATACTCACACACACACAAACTCTCTCTCTCTCTCTCACATACACTCATACACGTGTGCGCGGGCGCACATACAACTCAATTCAGCGGAGAATATTACTTCAAATATGGACACTGTCATCAAATATCAACCGGCAGATGCCAGCTTGGAGGTTTCATAATTTTAATTCCATTGCTGGAGAAAAGCCGTCCTTCTCTCCTTCCATGACAACCACGATTGCGCTAACCTCTGCCATTTCTTACCGGCAAACCTTTCTATCCCATCTTTCTACCTTGTGTCTGGACCTGTCCTACAGCGTCCCATGGGCACTAAACGGCCAGTCCGTTTGTCAACTCTTCTGACTAAGTGTTCAGCCCATCTCGATTTTTGTTGCCTAATTATTTGTATGATATCCTTTTCTCTAGTTCTCCTTCTGAACCATGTTTTATATATATATACATATATAATGAATTTTTGGAAGCAACTGGGACTTGTCAATTCAACTCTGCCTGTAATACAGACTGCTGATAATCAGTTGACCACGAGTTCAAATCACGTAGGGGAATGTGGATTTTACGTATCGGTTTACACCACTCATATTTTGTCGTAGAGTTTGTCAAAAATCGTTCCGTACAGACACTCCGTATTGTAAATGCTACTTATTATCTATTTAAGAAAGAAATCAACCACAAGAAAAGGTTGTTAAAGTGGGTTGTAAGTGATTATGTAGTCTATAGTCACGTCGATAAAATTTAAAAAAGTCGTTTAACTAAATCTGTAAAAAGGTCTGGTTAGTCACAGAGCTGATGTATTTTGTCAGCATGGTTCGTATGGAGTGATTAATCAAAAAATTGTTGAAAAAAAAAGATGATCAATGAAAGTTATTTCTCTTGCATTCTCCTGGGTCGTGATCAACAAAAAAATCCAAATATTGACACAACAAACACGAATGCTTCTGGACATAAACTAAGGGACCAATTTAGAACGAACTTAGGTTGCAATACTTTTGGGGATGGGGGTTCAAAGAACAAAAAAGAATCTTCTTTCTAAACGTAATGAGGAGTAGATGTTTTATTTTTCAGCCCTATAGTTCCATTACTTCGGCATGATACATACATAGCCAGTCACTTAGTCAGCCAGACCAACTTGGAACCTGAATAAACCTATGTTGACTGTTTTGGTGACAGTTTTTGTTGACGGTTTCTAATATTCACCTAATAAAACTTAAGGCCTTTCTTTATCAACTACGACGTTCACATCTGTTGAAAAAAAAAAGAAGCTTCTGTCATAAATTCTTCTCTACATCGTTAGGAGAAAGAATGGAAGATAATTCCTGTCTCATAACAAGCAAGTGACCTTAATTCCATCAACGTCCTAGTCTTCCTGGTGCGCCTCTAGTATCTGAAGAGCCAGGTTTTTCCCCCACCCTGGTCGGCTCACTCAGCCGAAGGCCAACTAATAAGATTATGCTTCTAGATCCGATAGCTTGATCGTTCGTATTGGCGTCAATGTCATGTGGTTACCTCGACTAATCGAAGAGCAGCCCGCTCCCACCAATTCGTTTGTTTGCCTTGAACTGCGTTAATTCAATGCGACACTAGAACTATCCTCTCGGATTCATTCCATCGACCCTGGATCATTCTTAAGTATCTTTACGTTGATATCTATTCCTAAGTAATGGCTCTATCAAATAATCAGTGGCTTGCAGTGGGCGGACAACGTGGCCGGACACTGCCATAGAATTCATTATTCTCATTACATTTTAGCGCTGAAAACCTTCCTGTCACAGTAAATGAAAATTCAATACTTTTCTGCATTTTATTATTTTGTTGTTGAAGAATCGTGGCTACTCTCTTCTTCATTTAGACGGCCTTATTTGCATGACGCTATTTTCAGCTCAACCCATAAAGGAAAGAAGTCTACCAACAGATAGAACGCCTTATTTAGAAAAAGATATACAAAGAAGCATTGACCCCTTCCTCCCTGGAGGATGTATTAGTTGGATACATTTATGGAGTTGAAGCATAGAACCTAACCCCCAAATTGACACTTGAACTCAGAACCATGCAACGTGAACTGGGGGGGAATCATGCTCACATGGAGAGATCCCAAAAGAGCTAAGTATATAAGAGAAAAACGGTCGGAGATATCATAGAATCGATTAGAGAACTCAGATGGCAACGAGAGAGCTGGCCATGTTGCAAGAATGTCAGACAACCGCTAGAAATCACGACTCAGAGATCACGTACAAACAACACTGGGGGGCAAAACATAAGACGGTGAGACGGACTAGACAAGTTCAGAAAGTAATGGCTCTGCAACGCCCGTGATAGGGAAGTCTGGCGAATCTTGGAGAAGGTCTACGTCCAATAACGGACGCTTAAAGAATGATGTTGATAATGTTGATGATTGAAACCTCCCGATCATCCATCAGTCTTGTAGAATACTCGGTATCTTTGAGATAAAATTAATTCAGCTAAGCTGAGACATATCATCAGAGTTTTCAGTTTCTTAAAATATCAAAAAGGGCGCATTCATTACGCGCATCTATGGTGGATATCATACGGACGAAATGAACAATGAGCAGAAACATCTGTTCAAAGATATGAAGTAAAATTCATGGTTATATTTTTGACCTCTAAACATTCAAGAAACAAAGGAAATCTAAATAGTTTTGAAAAGAAGGTTCTATAATCAAAATGTCCCTCCGATAGTCACCTATGGAGCAGAAATATGGGACCTTACCAAGAGACTGGCTCTGAAACTAAGAACCATGCATCATTCACAAGGAAAGATCGTGCTTAACATCATATGAAGATACCATAAGACAGCTCAGTATACTATAAAAAAATCAGGAATCAGAGATATCATAGAATCTATTGAAAAACACAATGGACTGGCTATGTAGCGAGAATGTCAGACAACCGCTGGACATCATGATTCATAGCGTGGATCCATAGAGATCATACGCGAAAGTGTATACAGCAAAGACTGATGTCGTGACATTTGATTTGAACAAGTTAATGAGATATTGGTGCTGCGATGCCCACGATCGAGAGGTCTGGGGATGGCGTATGTCCAACGACGGACGTTAAAAGGCCTGTGTGGTTGTTATTTCTGCTATTGCTAATGATAAACTTGTAAAAACTGCGTCTAACTGATGAACCAGACTATTAGGATTGTACGCCCGAGTGGTTACTTTCAGGAAATTAAATCAGTTTTTATTCGAAAGATCGCGCGGCAATTGCATTTTCACATTAAACTAATGCCATCGGATCTCGAAATAGGATTGATTTCTAGCGCACGAAATTAAATCTTTGGATAGAAATCTCGAAAGTGACTTCAAATATTGCCCATAGCTGACGAATGTTGGATAGGGATTTGTGCCTCGGTTTGAAATCTGATTTTCCCAGCGCCAACCAGTCTTAGTTGAGTCGCATACGAAGTAGAATTCCAAGCTTTAGTCCCTGAGAAGTTGTTCCCTTGGATTCCTGAATTGTATCTACTATTCGTTGAATTGCCACCAGTGGCAAAATAGAATGAGAATCATAGTCTAGTAATAAATTAAGATAATAGAAATAATTTCGTTTTTGTTCTTGTGTTCTTGGACGATTATTTTAAAAAATTCTTAAAACTAAAAAGGAATCTGAATTTTTCAAAAACTTACAATATTTTCTGTTTTTATCGTCATCCACTGGTTGAACCATCATACATTCAGTGTATAGTTTTCTACAAGCACACAGAATTGTAATTGCCTTGGATAGTCGTTTGGTAGGCTTTGGTGTAAGATTCTTATGTATCTGATTAGTAAACTGCTTGATGTTGGTGTCCTTTTAAGGGTACGTCTAATATTGGGCTGTAGTGCTTCGTCGACTTCTCTCTTATTTACATTTAAACAGACGCAATAAAATACATTCAAATATACTTATATAATTAATTTTTTTTTGTTTGTTGTCCGCAACTCTTGACTTTTTCCTTTTGGGGCAGAGATTTTGATGATAAAAGTACATCCTTCCCATTAGAATCAAGTGACACCAATCACACTTATGACTCAAAACCTCTTTTTTTTTATCAGAAGTTTTCTTATATCCATTCTCAACCCATCATCATCATATTATGTCCATCATCAGCAGTATATTACGCTGGACACTGACCTTTCCTATTCCCTTCCATTACGCCATTCTATGTTTTGTCTTACCTTTCCCTAATTTTTGGTCTGGTCTTTTTCTACTGCGTTTACTCTCTTTTGCTCCATCTGTTGTCATTCTTTCTCGCCACTTGTCCTGCCCACCACCATTTTTGGTCTTGAATTTATTTGCATGATATCCTTCACCCTAGTCCTCTCTCTGATCCATATTTGTTCTCTGTTCTGTTAATTTCAATGTTTTGCATCCGTATGTCCTTGCTGGTATGATACATCCATCGTATACTTTTACGCTGAAGGCAAACTGGTAAGATAACTTAAATAAGTCTCTATTCATACCAAATGATTTCCAGCCAATCGTTATGCATCGTTTTCATCATAGTTTATGCAGACATGTACGAGAGTCCTCTGCTGCACCTATACATCTGATCAATGTCAACACGTTTATCCTGTTATCTCTTTATCTCTCTTGATCTACCATTTAGACAGGTAAAAGGTTGTTGAATGGTATGTGTGTTGAACATTGTCATCAAATTGTCAATTCCTTCAACAATATTTCTTTTGAAGATAATCGGATTCCAGGAGTCAAAACAATGAAGTTAAAACTACAAAATCACGGATAATAGTTAGAAAAAAAACTCTCGATGTATTCCATTCTTATTTTCATACTGGAAGTTTTCGTCACATCGATCAATAAACAGCAACATCTTTCTTGCACAAAAGAAATCGTCCAATTCACAGTCAGAAGTTGATATTGAAAATATTCCGTCTCAGAATTCATAAACAAAACAGACTAGCATTTTAATTGGATGGGTTAATCAATTTTTTTTAACGGCAAGAATTAATTGGCTGCGTGGTTTAAGGGTTAAGGCATCTGACTTCGAATCGTGAGTTCGACTCTCGTCTTGGTCGAAATATTTATTTTTTCCTCGTCTTATTTAGTCACAGAAACGCTTGCATTTGACTCTTCCGTATCCCTTCCAATTAGTCGTATAATAAGTGTTTTTTCTCTCTCATAGCTATTCCTAATTCTGTCCAAGAGCAGAGATGATGACGACGGCAATAGCCAGTGTCCTCATTCTGTTGCTAGGTTTATTAATTACGATTCGAGTCTAGAAGTAATTGAATGCCAATGCACCAAATCGGCTATTAAATTCCATCTGCCGTTACTCGCTTATTTATTTATATGGACACATCTACCGCTGATCATAGTATTGCAAACCCATTCATCGTCTACAAGAACTTTCAATCGTATTCTTGATTCCGTATTTCTATTGAGTACAACGCATCGTCATCACAGAATGAACATTCAGTAAACCTTCAAGAATCGTCTTGACCATTCCTCTGATGTCTTTGTAGATTGCGTGCCAAGACAAATATTTATTTCGTCTTGCGATAAACATTCTGCCTGGTATAATTCAATACAAACACAAACCATACACACATATACGATTGTTATCTTGCTTTTCTCTACTTTTCTTTGCAGTGATACTTACACAGAAAATCACAAAACATCAAGTAATCATGAGAATTATCCGATATTCTTGTACGTGGAACGAATTGAAACACGTCCTGACTGATCAAAGAATAAAGATGTCAACAAAATAACATTTTTAGAGGCATGTCTTCAATTTCGACTACTATACAACGTACAGCGACAGGTACAAAAGAAAAGAAAAATGCCCCTTAACATACAGGAGTAGTAATAGGGTAATTAGATTGGTCCTTTAAATATTCAAACGAAAACCTACGGACCCTAATAGAAACAATTCTGTTATCTGATTTTTGCTACGTACAATATTTATAATATATCACCCATGTAACAAAAGCACCTAATTTTCCATTCAGGAACACTTGCTTTTTGACAATGAAAGGAAAAGAAAATTCTCCAGAGATTCCTGGCTAAAGATTGAGACAATGTTGGGTTTATCTACCACGCAGACAGAAAAGAAATGGAGAAATAAAAAGAAGTTGATGTTTTTGACATGCTAACTTTATCAAGTTATGTAAAAAAACAAACTCTCTAAGGGTAAAAAAGTGTCCGGATGATGATGATGATGATGATGATGATGATGATGATGATGATGATGATGGTGACTTTGGTTTAGATCAGTTTCTCGATTTCTTAAAGGAAAAAAAAAAGATTGGACATCGCTGATCGAAACGTCTAGATTCATCGACCTTACATTGACGATAAACCAGTCCAAAAAAACATCTTTCCTCCTGATCAATATTCAGCTTTTGAACGTCGTTCGAGACCGTCAACCAAAAGTGACACCTGAACTGTCAACATAGGTTTCATGAGTTTTCAAGCAGGTCCGGCTGGCTGGCCATATATGCATCACGTGCACAGGCCATACAGATGGAACGCCCCCACAAATATGTTTCTAGAGGGAGGGCCAATTTATAACGTAAGTTTATGCCAAATCTATCCCTTACTTTATGTCTAACAGCATTTGCGTTTGTTTTCTGAAAATACAGAAACTTTAGTGATCACTACCCCAAAAAGGGAAGAGAAGTTACTAATAATTTACTTATCTCCTTTTTTTAAAATTCTTTTTATTGATCATCCTTGCTGACAAAAGATGTTGGTATAATATAATGATTTCTATTGAGTGACTAACCAGACCTGCAATTTATTGATGTTTTGTTATGTCTTATTATTTCATTTTTTCTATCCATTTTTCTGCAATGAAAATATCTGAATAATGATTCGAATTTACTTCGATATAAAATATATCCTATTCGATTTCTTTTCCCCTAGAAACATTTGCAATTCTTTAAGAAGCCAGTTGTTGTGCCCTAACTGAGAATACAATGCTCGTATGATTTCAAATAAACCTTAATAGATTATCGCCGTCATCGAATATCAATGAGTTGCAATGAAAAAGAAACAGCTGTTTTGCGAAAGAAAAATGTATGAAGATGAAATACAAGGAATTGTTTCGTATCCGAAATCGGTTCTTACAGGTTCATTCTAAGGCATTCGTGAGATTTTGTTCGGAACAGTCTTTGGTTGACTTAAGAGATCACTCGCTGATATTGATGCAGAGAGAATGAAAAGTGCAGAGACGAGTGTAACGTTGAATTTGATCCCAGAAAAGATAGCTAAAAACGAAGGTTTAAAATAACTTCCCGTGTTGTTACAAAACAAACTAATCTGGGAGATGAAACTTGAGTAAAACGTCCCGTTCGTTTACTGTCAATATCATCATTAGACTTCCCTCGCTCCCGAAGGAGGGAGCCCTTTTACGTCATATCCCAAGGATGTCTATTCTTGGCAGTGCACAACCATGCTAGACCCCTGTGGTGCAATAGCCTGTCGCTCCACTTTGTTTTCGATCGCCCTCGGGTCATGGCCTTGTCTCTTTGTGTCCAGTCAGCAACTCTAATGGTCTTCTGTTGTCTTGGCAACGGGTTAGATGCCCTGCCAATCTATGATGGGCGTACCGGAAGGATTGATTGAACTATGTCAGAGTCTCCCGTTTGATATATTATCCAGCTGCCGTGCTCTCTCTCTCTCTCTCTCTCTCTCTCTCTCTCTCTCTCTCTCACGCAGTGTATTGTCTAAATCTTCCTCCGGGTTATAGCGAGTATCTCTGCTTGATTGTTGTCAGCTGTCCAAGTCTCTCAGGTCTATGTTATAACTGGATGGATGTATTCATTGAACGTGTCCCCCTTCAGTTTCACTGCACCCTTCTGTTGCTCATAATATCGTCTCCAGCGAACGCGGCCAAGACAGTTAATATGATATCTACAAAACCAGGATATACCCGTTCAAAGCTTAATACGAGCTTATTTATACATCATTCGACAGTAAGGAGCATAAAGCGATTGGGTAATTTATCTTAATAATTCAAGTGACATAATTTCGAGTTTCTTCGAAAGTCTCAGCTCAATTCAAGCAATTTCAATGTGTGATCAGATGTTTTAAGTCTTAAGAGTTTCTATGACGTAATCATGACGTAATTGTTATGTCATGATAAGAAGGTAAATTGACCAATGATATTCTTAGGTGCCAAACAAATTACCGAGAACATTTTGTACATAAGCTTATTATATGGTTAGAATCCGCGTGAAATATCACTACTAACCCAAGAAACGAACTTTTGACAAACAGATTCAAGTAAAAATTGTGCTTTTTCAATACAAAACGAGACAGAAGAGAAAATCTTAATTCATATGAGTCTGTCCGTCTTAATTCAACCCATATAAGTAATTTTACTGAAGATAACTTTTGAAATATTCAAGCATTAATTCAATTTATGTATTATCTTCGTTCTAAAAAGATTACAGAAAAATCGAAGACATGAAGACAATCCAGCAGAAAACTAAGAACTTACGGAAGGTCAGGGTTATGTAGAATTTCAATAATCTATCTTTAATCTACTTATCATTTTAATGCTAAAAAATATGATGAAATGCATATGTAAAACCAGACAAGTTACGCTTCCTCGCTTCCATTCATTCTTCAAACCTCAGGACCAGAAAAATTCGCCTCTTATGCATTTCAACTGATGTTCGCTTATAAGCGTGACTAAACGATCATCTCTTAAATGCTTTTGTTAATACTTTAAAAAAGAAAATTTGGGGCAAGTTTGAAGTGAGTCGATGAATACCTTTTTGGAACCAAAGAAATTATGAGAAATCACACGTAAAACAGGTCTGGTTAGTCACTCAATAGAAACCAATACGTGACCAACGTCTTCTCGCGATATGTCGTGTTTGGGTTATCAATTAAAGAATTGGGCAAAAAAAAAAGCGGTGATCAATTAAGTTACTTTCCTCGTCTTTTGTTGGATCACTAAAAATACTGAATTTTCAAAAAGCAAGCACGAACTCAGACGGGCACAAAATAAAGACCAATTTGGCATGAACTTACATTGTAAACCGAACACCTTCTAGAAAACTTATTTAGGGGGACTTTTACCCCCCCCCCACTCAATAAGCCGGTTTTCGACATAATGAAGAGTAAATGCTGACATTTTCTACCTTTAACTCCATTGGCGCAGTCCGTACGCATGATACGTACGTACATACACACTTACAACATACGTGTATAGCCAGCCAGCCAGCCAGTCAGCCTGCCAGCTGGAGCTACCTGAGAGCTGAGGAAAACACATTTTGACAGTTTAGCTGACACTTCTGGTTGACGGCTCTTAATGTATCATATCTTTTATTCAACAAATATTTGAAGTTTTGATATGAAAGAGGGTGAAATAATTACACAACGTCAAGATTTCATACATCTCTCTTTTTGTCTTTTTATGGGTTTTTGTCTAAGGAAAGTTTTCCATGCAATAAAATCTGTAAAATCGGAGAAAACATTGATGTAAAAATTTGGTAGGAAATATTCACAAATTATATGATTTGGACGAATAACTTCTCCCAGACGTGTTCCTGTTTCCAAATATGAAATAGCTCAAATGGAACAATATTTGATTGGTGTTTTTACACCTGGAAGTACACAAATATGAATGCAATAATGAGAACCATATGGAATAGTCTTAGAATTATAATATATCCAAAGCATCATCTAACCATGCAATGAGCCCACATGCAAATTTTCTATCTATTTGTTTGTCGCTGATGCACACAATCGGTTAATCTAACTTCTTATTATGGCATAACAATTATGTCATAGAAACTCTTGAGACTGAATTGAATCAGTAAGATAACTCAACACATCGTCAGTACAATCCATATCCATGATTGTGTGACAAGTCACATGGTTCTGCATATTATTTCTATACTAACAAGAGGGACCTGACTGAAAGCTTCATGAAATTATTTTATTCTTTGTAAATTGTCTTATTCAAGTGATAAATAATAATCAGATTGATCGGAAATTATGCAGTAAGAATTTCAGATCAAGATTCAGCTAACAACTATGAGTTAGACTACAGGCCTACTGGTCCACCTCATAGTTATTTTGAAATGATTTGCATCATATCAGATATTTTGAAATGATTAATTATTTCATCTACATCACAGTTTGCATTCATGTGTGAAATATTTACGCTCTTCATTATGGCTGAGGGACTGATTGAGAACGACACTTGACTGAATAATTCTGTTGAAAATTAAACTTTGACAAGATTGGTTCCTGCAATGTCAAATTAAGCACAATTTCTGTTCCGAATGAAGATGATTACTGCAACCTTTGTATAGTATAAATAGTAAATAAAATATAAAAATGGATTAACAGTAGCCATCAAACACGGCAAAGGGTTTTCTCCTGTTCTATATGTGCTTGGGTTCATGTATTTGTTTGCGTGTTTCAGCACTCTTGGCAACACTGTTTTGTCCACAGACTTGAAAATTGGCACCCATGGTCCATTAGAATACTTCTAAAACGTTATTTTCGTTTCTGGAGAAAAAAAAAGAAGTTTTTATGGACTTTATATTTGAAGGGTTTACTAACAACAATTTACTTAATTTCCAGAATTAGAATGAAATGAATACATGCACATTTGTAAGATAATTTTTGTCGATATATGACTCGTCAATTCAGCTCAGTTAGTAAGACAGCTTCCTGCCAATCAATTAGTTTCAAATCGAGTCATGGCTGGGAATGTGAATTTTAGACATCGGTTTACACCCCTAATTTGGGTGAGAATTGTTCTTTTTCTTTTTCTTTTGGTGGAAAAATAAAGTCAACTCTAGTTTTGGTGTGCAATAATAAAGAGACCTGCTGGTTGAGATGTTCTGGAATACAATTGTTGTTGAAGAATTCAAGCCAGGCAAAAATATCAAGATCATATATTTACGTTGAAATTATTCAATGTATATATATATATATATATATATATATATATATATATATATATATATATATATATATATATATATATTTGCCTAATGAGGCCTGAAGAGGGCAGAAACATGAGCTAGTTTATTTAGCGAATCCACATTCTACTATCTATTTTCAGCTCTACTCTAAAACAATTTTACTTCAAAAGTAAAAAGTTGTATGTATCGAGCACTGTATGAAATAAATCCATTACATCTCAGAAGTGGCTTTATATTATTGATATATTGCTATATTATGTTAAACTGCTAGCCTGATTTGTACCATATATATATATATATATATATATATATATATATATATATATATATATATATATATATATATATATATATATATTGGCTGTTGGTTGAAATAGCCAGCTAAAGAATTGATACCTTTTTCCGATTAATTACCATCCTGACTGCATGTAGTGTACATTATACGAGTCAATTGACCAGATATGATATTAGAAGAATTCAAAGTTCATGCGTACATCTCAATAGTCATGACCATCCCGTCTGATGAGAACAACTCGGCAAAAGAATTTGGAAAAAATTCAAAATATAAAGATTTTGAAATAGAAATCGCAAGAAATTGGCATTAAAACACAACAACAAATCTCAGTCGTGGTATGAATGATTGGAAAAAAGAAAATACCAGTGCACACCTTAATCCTTTTACTCAACTCACGTGCCCTTACGTTTCTTGAATTTTGCATTCATTTGAAGAAAAAAGAAAATGCTGCCAGCCTGTTTGTACTCGATGAGTAAAAGACGAAAGAATTATATGGAAGAAAAAAAAAGGAAGGAATGAGAGAGAGAGAGAGAGAGAGAGAGAGAGAGAGAGAGAGAGAGAGAGAGAGAGAGAGAGAGAGCGCACGAGAGAGAGAGAGAGAGAGAGAGGGAGGAAAAAAAAGAAAAATGATCAATAACTTAGAAAAACCTTCATTTATCTCAGGTCTCAGGTGAAAGGTTTAGTAAATGATTGTATCAAACAGCAAATGGCGGCAAGGAAACAAAACAATTACAACAACTACAACAACAACAACAACAGCAACAGCAACAACAACAACGACAATGATAATAATAATAATAATAATAATAATAATAATAATAATAATAATAATAATAATAATACTGAAGCTTTCCTTGGATGGTCAAAGGAAGAACTCCGATCAATGAACAATGGCCTTACATCCAAGAGATGACGCTGATACCCTGAGCGTAAAGAGGAAAGAAGGCGGGAAAAATATGAGATCTACGACTCCAGCAGTTAGCAATGGCCTAACAATAAAAACTGCTGTTATGATAGATGTCGAAGATAAGCGAGGCGGACTGGAGACCTGAGGAGACTTACTGTCACTCAGCCTTCAGCGATAACCACCAGGCAGCTGGTGTGAAACTGTTAACCTCAGCGCTGCTGTGGACTGTGATAGTTCGAAAAGGAGGGCTGGGGACCAGCAGGGACTTGCTGTCACTCAGTCTCCTGCATTGACCACCGGGCAACTGGTGTGAAACCGTAAACCACAGCACTGCAGTGGTCTATGAGAATGTGGAGAGGAGGGCAGGAGACTTGTGGAGACTTGTTGAGACTTGCTGTCACTCAACCTCCTGCAGTAACCACCAGGCAACTGGTGTGCTATCGCAATAATAACCCTGAGGAGACTTATTGTCACTCAGCCTTCAGCAATGACCACTGGGCAACCGGTGTGAAACTGTAAACTGCAGTATTACTGTGGGCTATGAGAACTAGGAGAGAAAGGCAGGAGACTTGAGGAGACTTGCTGTCACTCAAACTCCAGCGGTTACCACCAGGCAACTGGTGTGAGATTCCATAATAATAATAATAATAATAATAATAATAATAATAATAATAATAATAATAATAATGAAGGGTATGTTGTATAGATTCATTCTTACTTGCAAAAAAGACAAAATCCCAGAAAAACAAGACATGATTTTGAAAACAATGAGCAAAAATATTTCACCTCAAACAACTAAAAGGCCAAGACAAAGAAAAGCAAAACCAGAGACGCGAATCTTATTCACAAGAAAGACGATAGAAAAAAAAAGCTAAAGTCTTTCCTTGTTTTGTATTGATTTTGTTAAACGAGGTCAAACTTAATAAGTTACTGAACAAAATCTAAATTGGATTAAAGCGATTAAATTAATTCTGTGGAGATACATGGATAAACAAATGGGGGAGAATTCCGAATCATCTTCTTGAATTGACGAATGAAGTCAAGTAAGAAGACAAAAATATCATTAATGAACATCGTGAGTGGATAGATCTGCACCCGGTTAAGGCTATTTAGACTTTCATGAAGGTCAAAATCATCAAACCAAAATGTTAACAGTACTAGTCTCTTAAATATCTTTCGGAGATTATAAGAGATAAAGTTGTGTTTTCTTTCTTTTTCTCTTTTTCTTTCTTATCAAAGCAGTCGATAGTGTTTTCATGGAGTAGCATCATCGCTTCCCTCTATTAAATTTACACAGTTTAAAATAAAATTATATTCGCTCTCACTCTCTTTTCTACTCCTCTGCTGAACTACCCAAAGTATGACGCACAAACGGTAGAGTAATAATATATAAGAAGTGGCAGTTACGCACATTAATATGTAGATATATATAGGTGTGGGTGTTTTTAGCACATTTGTAAGGATAGGTTTTTTTTTACTAATGGACAGGAACCCCCTTTTACTGCAAAAGGATAGTTACCAGTGTTTCATTTCTTTGTGGAAGTCCAATACATTTTAATGGTTTACTTACAAATTAATGGAAACTATGAACGTGATTAGTATAGGTAAGTCATTTAATTTTGTCCCCATTATTACTATAAGTAATATTAGTGGACATGAAATCTTCACTTACAACTAGAGGAATAGTAACAAGCTCAGTAACACAGAAATAAAAATTGGGGAATGAATTGGTGGATAAAAAAAATGAACAAGTAGAGAAGGAACCGGAATCGAGAAATCAGAAGAATAAATGAAAAACCCAAGGGAGGATAAAGAAGACAGAAATTATAAGTATACATTTTTTGGTTAAATGTATTTATCTATTTGAGTGAAATAAGGCCGTGCATATCGGATGGATAGATTTTTGTAAATATCTAAAACTTGTCATTTCAGCTCAGTCAGTAAAACAGCCTCCTCACAATCAGTTGATTGTCATTTCAAATCACCGCACAGGGAATGTCAATCTTATAAATGTATTTATCAGTATAAAATAAGCTCTTTTGTATATCTGGCATAAATTTTGGTAAATATGTAAGACTTGTCAATTTAGCTCAGTCGGTAAGTGACATTACTACCAATCAGTTAGTCGTGATTTCAGAAATTGAATTTTAATCTTTACTCATCTAAGTTTAATGAGGGTTGTTCTTGATTTTGTTACGGTAGAAAAACTCAGTCAACTTTTGGACTGGAGTTTTATAACAATTTTGCCAAGCCTCGAATGCATTCTGATTGCTCATGTCCAGTGAAGTCCGAACACGAAGTCGTTAGGAGATAAGAAAATCTTGAAAACAATGAAAACATTAACATTGTGAGAGACAAACACTTAAAAGCCAGGAATAAAAACTTTCATGGACCAATTATTCTATTGATCTTTGATCAATTTGAAATCCAACAAACATCAATTTTTACCCCCTTAAATTTAGCGAGGATTGTTCTTGTCGTTCTTGCTGTTCTTGCTACGATAGGAATACAAGGTCAACTTCAGGTTTCGACTAGAGCTTGACAAAATAAAAGCAATTTCTTCGTGGAAAATGATTGAATTTAGTCTTTTTATTACCAGTATTCAAGCTGCATTTGTCGTTGCAGTTCTATTCTGGAAACAACTGACTCGATTTTCATCTAAGACTTTTATCACTGAACAACGGCCAAAACAAGTAAAGAAGGTCAACTGAAAAAAAAAAGAAAAAAAAAACTCCTGTCATATATTCCTGCCACTTGAGTAGTACGGATTAATAAGCTAAAGTAGATATGGGAAATGGAAAACTTGTTCAATATGGGGAGATTACTTTAAGCCAAGTCAGTTGGATAACTAAGAAGCTTTGAGTGAAGAAGCAAAAAGAAAGACAAATGTTGCAAAAAAAAAAAAAAAGAAAGAAGAAAAATTAGTCGACGGCTGGACAGTCAGGAGCCATATGTGACAATCTGATTATATATTTAACTGATTTGGTGAGATTTTTTGGCCTGTAACTGGTTTGATTAAACCGGTGGAAGTTCATCACAATATGTCTAAAGGAAAACATTGGCTACTTGAATGTTTGAGCTTTACTGACAGCTCCTCTGTTAATGTTGGTTCTTATATTTATTGAATATAAATATAGATGTTCACCGATTAAAATATACATATTTGTGATTGTTAAAACATCAAAACGATAACAATAAAAAAATCAATGTCTCTATAAAACGCTTCTTGGTCGATCGGCCGGTCAGTCAGTTCCATTTATGTAGACAACAGGGAATAGGTGACGTCATTTGAAGATGATATATTCTGATCTATAGACGTCGTATAAAGCGTTTTTTTTTATCGTGTTGCAAAGTATCATTTGATATTAATTGCTTCAACAGTCAAAAATGGCTATTTTTTTTTCAATTCCCTGCTTCCCCTCTAGGTAAAAACGTTATAATCATTTAAAGCCCTCTTATCAAATTAAATAGCCTTACGCAAAGACCCCAGAACAAAAAATGCACACTCAATTTAATTCAAAATTACTATTTGTTTTTTTGTTCTTTTAATAGCCAGATTTCCGGGTGAACTATCCTCACCATCCTCTTCCTCTTCTCCCGGCTACTTCTACCACAACTAGTAATACTACTACTGCTTCATTTTGAATATCTTTAAAATCAGAAATCACAGATATGGACGTTAGGATGGTGGATGCACCGCCGAACATGTGGTTCTTGTTGAATATAACTTACGGGTATTCAACAAAGGCTTATTGTACCATTACTTGCCATAAATTTCACTGGAAACAAACTAACTGCGTGTATAGAACTCGCCAAGTTTCGAATCAGCAATCTGTTGTTTCCTCATCAGGAAAGCACTACTGTCAGAGTCAACAAAACTGTCTAAATAGGTTTCTTCAGTTTTCAATGTGGTCCTGCTGGAAGCCTTGCTGGGTTGCTAATTTAAATATGACTTTTCAATTTTTCGATTCTGGGAGTCATTCAATTTTTCGATTTTGGGAGTCACTCTAAAATTCAATGAATCAAGAAAACCCAAAGAAAACCTCAGTTGGCAACACTAGGTTTCAAATCATGAAAATTTTAAAGAAATATCCCAACCTTGTCAACTGGACTCACAAATTCGAAAGACCAAAAAAAAAAAAAAAAATCTAAATTAGCAACCCTGGTACTGGCTGGGCATTTATGTATGTCACGCGCATAGGCTAATTAACTTTATGAAGCTAAAGGACAGCAATTTCCAACATTTACACTTTATTATGTGGCGATGCTCTTACCATTGAGCCAAACAGCCGCCGGTAATACGAAGGCCAAATAACTGCTTTCAACTCAAATTCTCATCTCGTTTATCCACGGTCTTTTTCGTCTCTATCAACGTGACGTGATGTTTAATAGATGTCATCATCATCATCATCAGTCTGTTTGCGTCAGTTGTTTGATATAGAACTTCCCAAAGGTCCAACAGACCTCTCTATCATGGGCATCGCGGAGTCAGTGCTCTCTGAATTTTTCTAGTTCGTCACACCATATAATTTTTGTCGGTCACAGCCTCGCACCTGATCTTTGGGTATTGTGAGACGTGATGTACAGCGGTTGTCTGACATTCTTGCAACATATCCAGCCCATTGCCATTTGAGTTTTCAACAGGTTCTTTGATGTCTGGAACTCCTGTTCTTTCTCTGGTATACTGTGCCGACTTATGATCTTGCCATGGGAGATTGAGCCTGATTCTTTCATGTGCACGTTGCATGGTTCTCAGTTTGAGGGTCAATCTTTTGGTTACTTTCCATGTTTCAGCCCAATATGTGACTGTTGTATATTTTTAGGATTAGTGAGATTTTCTTGATCTTGAGAGTCAAACTTGCTTTACCAAAAGCTTGCCAGCCCAATGTGATTCTTAGCTTTTTTCTTCTTCTTTTGATTGATGGAGTCTCGCTGTCCCAGGGAGATTTAGTGGTCTACTTTCTCCAGCTCTGCAGTGAAACAAATTAACTTGCCTCACTAAAACTACGATCAAGTGAATGATTATGAAAGATATCAAGAAAATTAAAACGACTATTTCCAACTGAATATGACAAAAATTCATATTGATGTTCACTGGTAGGTTGATGAAAAATATGCCTACTTCTTTTCAATTAGGTACTATTGCACTAATGAATTTCTCAAAATTTGAAGCAAACATTGGCATAATCACCATTATCAACTTCCCAGAAATAACCCCGTGGAAGCTGAAACAATCTATCCAACAGTCAAAGGAAGGTATCATGGCAGAGAACCACGAAGGTATAACATTTAATGGACGTGCTGATAGAATTATTTTTCAAAATATTTTCATTCGTGCCAAAATGAAGAATTTCAGACCATATGTCCCAAATTGAATCATAAGCATTCACTATCAAATTCTGCAACTTCTTAGACTGCAACAGAGGCCTATGGAAAGAGAACATTTACATCCAAACAGACTTGAGGACAATTTCACGGAGTGTCTGGGTGTAATTTTTACTAACTCCGATCAGAAGTGAGGATTTTGTTTTGCCGCTTATAATGTAGAAAAGTCAGAAGTCAATACAGTAAGAAGAGGCTGAACAGTCGAATATTTTTAGGTTGCACCGTCTCATTAAATTTCCAGTTTAATCTATCTGCACTTTCATCGAGGCAGCCCAATCTCTCTAGTGCCTTTAATTTGATTTTGACAAAGAGTTTGCAATTTTGAGTTGATGACAGTAAGAAATTGTGCTTTTATTGATTCACGTCTACATACTTGCTTTTTTATAGCCTGTCTAGATACTAAATCTTATTGAACGTTTATTTGAGTAGTATAAAACTTACAGCGACACTGGATGATATTGTAAACTGACTTTCTGAAAATATCTTTACTAGTGATTATTTATTGGCATTCGCCCTTCGGGCGACAGAATGAACGACAGAACATCCTCAAAACGTAAATGGTAGTAAGAGATATTTACCTAATATGCCGTAACAACTATTTATAAATATAAGAGATATGGGGGTCAGACTCTGTGTGAGATAGTAAAAGTAGTTAAAGAGGGATTGACAGGAAAATAAGCAGACTGCCAATCGTGCTATGTACAATCTTGAAAATGCAATAGAATTATGTGAAACTGTAATCTGCCACCGTCAGGAAGAATCGAAAAGTGAAGCTCTTTAAAAACTTTTTTGTGATTCAATAAAATGTTTTTAAAGCTTTTCTAGGTGTGCTTTTGTTGGTGTGATTTTGTGGTCGTGTTTTTTAGGCATTGTGGGGAGGGACAATAAAGCAGGCGATTGGTTTTCTATTTGAATGTTGCGATAACCTTCTCTGTCAAGAATGATACGTGAGTATAAAGAGTTGGATTGATTAAATACAGGTACTTTGTGACAAACAGACCCTCTTCATTAATACATCCATATCTATTGCTTGAAGTAATAAGTCCGAGGACAAGATACATATGTCAAATTTTAAATACCAAATCCCAAATGGTTTGATATGAAGAATTGTAATATTGCTCTTTTAAAAATGTTAGTTGAGAGACAACATCAAACTCTGTGATCAAAAATTCTTTTTAAAAAGATTTATCCACTAGTTATATGATAAAATGTACATTTATTTATTTCCAGTGCCCGTTACCTGTGGAATAATTTCAAATGTTCAAAAAAGATATTATCCGAATTCTATCGGTATAATCCTGGTATCAAACTGCCGTCATATGACAGGTAATAGTCGAGTATATATATATATATATATATATATATATATATATGTCTCTCTCTCTCTCTCTATATATATATATATATATAGAGAGAGAGAGAGAGACAGAGAGAGAGAGGGTTGATTTATCAATCTTTCATCTGAAGAGTGTTCGATGTCAGGGGAAAGAATATACGTAAATTGGTGTACATGGAAAATTCAGTTTTTCGCAGTGACTCTGGGTTTCAGATAGTCTGAGGATTGCACCTCTAGGATGAAAGTGAATTTTTTTTAGTATATATATATGTATATATATATATATATATATATATATATATATATTATAAGCTCATGCAATGCTCTTCCAAATTAGGGAGAGAGCACTCTGGTGGATGGGGAATTATGCGTAATTCAACCTTACTGACCGTCCAGTTCTGCGCGCGGCAGATGTAAAATGCCAGCCTCTGGGTCTGAAGCAAAGGTTTTAATCCTACCTCGTGGTACTGGATGGGATAATGGATAGTCTATAGCCACACTGAAGAGTTGTGATATAATGAAACAATATGACACAATTAATTAATCATATATATATATATATATATGAAACCCAGGCCGAGACTTTCTGTGAAATTAATGGATTAAAATGCAAATCAGATCGAAAGTTCTTTTGGGGAAAAAAACTTCCTTTGAAAAGGTCGTTTAAATCTGAAATATTGTGTTTATTACATCATCATTTCAAAATTGGGAAAAGAGCGCGCAAACTTGCTCCACCAGCAGAGATAATTGGTATAATCTGTCCGGCATATTAGTTCAATATCTTGTTATGATCGAGAAGTATGGTTACATTTGAGCAAGCAGTAAAATTCTATGAACATAATGACCACCCGATGGGACAAGTGTGACCAGTCAACTATTGCAATAAGATGAGAAATGAAAAAAAAAAAGATGGATGAAAAATCAACAAGAAAAGAATGACAAAACTACCAATCGGGCGACAATGGTCAGGCAATATATCAAATCGGAGAAATGAGTTCTCTTTTCCCCCAATCTTGTCCCCTAAAAGACCTTCCATCAATGGAATTCAATGTTGAAATCTTGAATGATCAGAATCCCGAATTGTTGGAATAACGGAATCACAAATGTGGAATGTCTATCGAAATTGTTATTTTCTTTATGCCAACCTCCCGACGGTATCTATCAACGTAATATAGTTACAGTAATACTCTGATTGCCTTTATCTAGATTGTTGTTTTCTAAAGCCAGCATACCAATGGTGTTTACTGAGCTGGTTTAGTTTTTACACCAATTCCCAAAGAAGATCACGATGTCTATAGACATCGTCATCTTCTCAAGCCAATCAATCGAACTTGTTTTTTTTTTGTGGCGGCCACAATGGTGACTATGAAGATTATTTTATCAAGCCGACCCTCCGATGGTGTTTATCGAGATCATTTTTTTCTTGTGCCAATACCCTGTTGGCGTCTATCGATGTTATTATTTTCTTACGCAGAGCCTCTGGTGGTGTCTATCAAGATTGTAATTTTCTCACTCCAGCCCACGGAAGGAGGGTATCAAGATCGTTATTTAATGATGGTTGGGTTTCACCTTTTTATTTTCAATGTATTTCACAGACTTTCCAAATGTAACATCAAAGTTGTTTTTAATGTGGCTCCAGATCATTTATTGCCTGGGAAAACTCACACTGACTGATCCTAGTTCCTGGCATTATTGACAGAGAGGGTTGAGGGTAACATATACCCTCGCAAAAAACAAACAAAAAACAAACGCCGGTGAAGGCTGGGCTATTTCAATTTTAAGTTTAACAATGAAAGTCATTTTCACTGTCTCTCGAATTCTTACTTAGGTTTGTGCTTTCATTTTTGGTTTTCTTTTACGATTACTGTTGCTTTTTTTCTAATGGATCCCAAGTGTCGTGCCCGTAGTTGGGCAGTGGTCAAGTTCCTTACATATTTGCCAGTGCCAACGGCCACAGCGAATCTTGAGGAATCTTAATCTTCTATGATCTCTCTAACATTCTGTCCAGGTTAGTCGTGTAATTAGCCCTCCCGGCCGATGGCGTTTGCTTTTACTTTTCTAGAACATTCTGCTACATATTTGAAAAAAACAAAGAAACGATTCTCATATTCTTTCATCATCTACGTAAATAATTATTTTTTCATCTGTCATGTCAAATAAATATTTCAAGATGTCTTCTTTCCCACAGTTCATTGTGCTTTTACTAACTATTCGTGTAGGTCATAATATTTTATTTCACGAAGAATGAAGATGAAATAGATGGTATATATAACCTCTGACCGTTAGTGGCAGATTCAAGTTTTATATAGGAATTTTATTGCTTTTTTCGAGGCTGGGGCGAATGTCATTTTTTTCATCGTTGCAAGATGGACGCCTATTCTTAATATCTATTATTTCTTTTATTGATTTAGTTGAAAAAGATGATATTGTTCCGGTGATAGCGATCATTAAGATTGCAAGGAACAGCTACAATGGCGATGCGAAGTTCATTCCAACAATGATTATAAAATGCTGTTACGTATTTTATTTTACCGACCATTGTTTAAAATAATATGCATTTTATTATATCGTAAACCAAATAGTATTTAAGAGTTTTCGGAACTTCATAAACGGTAAATATACAAAGTTGATAAAAAATTTGATTCAAGTTTTTAAAACTATTGTCAGTGAGATAAGATATGTAACAACTTTTCATTTTATTTTAAATCCTCGTAAAACCATATCTTATTTCTTAGTCTTTGTATGATTGCTGACGTATGATGTGAGATAATCAGATGTCGAGCGAGGATCTATCCCTCCCAATTTGATTAAATCTAGCGTGCCTGTCGTCAATATGATCCTGTGTTTTCTCAAATCGAGCATTTTAGCGTATGTGAGTCCAAAACAAATCATTAAGATCCGAGAGAAATCTTGCAATTAATAAGTGGATTGTATTTAAATATAAATGGATACGAAGTTCATCGACCCTTCATCAATATATACTTTGTTCGCTTCCAACAGTTTGAACTTAATGGTTTTACATACGTAAGTAACAAACGGGAATAATGAGGAGACTACCAATAGAAAACTTACGGTATCACTGATAAAGATATACAGTCGTTTGCGTCTTTTTTATTCCAACAATTTAGGAGACTTTAATTGTCAATCATGATAGAATCTATTAGAAAATTCAAATGGTGATGTGCAAGCCATGTTGCAAGATTGACAGAAAACCGATGGACATCAGGATTCACAACATGGATCCCCAGAGATCACATGCGAAACTGAGGCCGACAAAATATAAGATGGAGAGATGAACTGGACAAATTTAGAAAATACTGGCGCTGCAACGCCTGCGATAGAGAGTGTGGTGAATCCTAGGGAAGGTTTATGTCCAACAACGGACATTAAAAGACTGATGATGATGATGATGATGAATTGTCAATGTAAAAGATTGAAGGAAACATAAGCCCAAATAATCGTTCGTCATTTTGTTCCTTCTCAAACCTTCTTTTAAAAATAATCGGGATAAACACCGCTTAGTAGTTGATTTTTCTTCGAAAATTATCTTGTTTTTCTGCCGAGAAATATTGTAAGATTATAACTTTGGATTCATTTGCCGTATCGTCGACTATAACCTTCACCAAAACATATGTTTCTTCAGGTTTCAAATTGATCAGTCTGGCTGGCTATGTATGTACCACACGTGCAGTTTTTTGTGCCACTATTACGCTAAAACGACAAGGCTCATCTACCTAACTTTTAGCCTGAAGACTCCCAAAATGTCCAGTTGTGACATCGACCTGGAGTTCATTCTAAGTTACTAGATGCCATTTAACGTCATCTCTAGGCAATTGATGCAATTTTCAAGATAATATTGACATTGATATGAAGTAAAAATGGTTTTGACCGCACAAAGAGTAGAGAGGATAAGGCCAAAATCGATATGATAGATGGTGCAGACCTTTAGAGTTACTACAGGTAACCAGGTCTCAACTTCGGATAAAAGTAGCCTTTCTGTCTGACTTGACCACTAGTACCATTTTACCCCAAATAATGTGATTGTTTGAATGCAATATAGCTGGTAGGATAGGTAGTGCTAATCTTCAAAATTATTGGAGGTCACCATAGGTAAATCTGCGATTAAAACAGATTTTTCAGTTATGTTGCAGACAAACCTGGATGTAAATTTCTCCGTGAGGATAACTTATGGAGAAAGATATGATAAGATAGGCGGTGCTGACCATTAAGGTCAGTGTAAATCAATCGAGGTCAGTTTTGGATTAAAATATCATTTCCCAGCTGAACAAAAGAACTGAAAAATGACAATGAAAACATTACTAATGTGAGAGACAAACGCTGAAGAGCTAGAGATAAAAACATTCATAGACCAAACCTGATATCCTTTAAAAAAAACAACCAAAAAACAAAAACGTTGTGAATCCCGGGAAAATGTTTCCAGACGAAAATGCTTACAAGACAATCTTTTCATACCGGCACCAGTAGGAAGAAACGCCTCTGTTGCATATCCAGAAGATCCATCAAAGTGAGGGACGGCATTATTTGTTTTCCTTCGTGCATCAGAATACCTTTATTTTCATATAACAGCCACTTTTGTTTATGTGTAAATAGTTTAAATATGTCTTTTTTTATTTATTCTGTTGTGTAAGAAGAAATATATTAAAGAACATATTTTCCTGCGTTTTTAATACTTGTAGTTGATTTTCCTATAGGGGACGCTGGGTATCCTTGCTAGTATTTAATTAACTGCTTTACAGATAGGAAATATAAATTTACCCGTCAAAAAATAAGGCTTATAACGGGTACCACACATGCTACAGTAAGCAATTTTTTCGTATCTAATAGACAATATACAATGAATGCAAAGCCTGTGTGAGACTGTCTGTTCTTTCACCCTTACCGACACTTTCGAAGCCAAAGCAAACGCCATCTTTTTTTTGTAACTTTTTGCCAGTGGAACTTGTCAGAAATGAAAAAAAAAAAGAAAGATCTGAAATGATTTATTCATCTGCTGCTTTGACGTCTACATCATCCTTCATATGAGTATCCATCTTGTTTAGATTGTGCTACGTCTAAATAATGACATATGAACTTATTTATACGTTTTTCCAGCCAAGAAATGCCACGAAATACCAAACAATCAATATCAACAGCATATTTGCAAAAGCATTAGAACATTATCACACGCCATTCTTTGTCAGCCATAAAAAATGTTTATACAAGATCGCTTGGAGATTCGTATGAAAAATAACAGTTCGTTCAATTGGTAGAATCCAAGTAAGGAAACCTCGTCGTCAATCTTCGTCATTTTATATATTTTTTTTGTTATGGGATGGGCGATGGGAAAATTGTATTACTCGCCACAATGTCACTGATAAGGATATAATTCTGTATAAATAACCTCTGACTATGGAAAAAAAAACGAGGCCAAGCAAAGAAATCGACTGCAGATGCCAGTGGAACTGGCCATATTAATTAAAAGAGGAGGGTCATTTTCCGTCTGCTTGATTGCAATTGATTAATGATCAATTGAATAATTGGTCCATGAATGTTTTTATCTTTGGCTCTTCAATGTTTGTCTCTCACATTGGTAATGTTTTCATTGTCTTCTAGAAATTCTTCTTTCATAACAACAGTAAGTGTCCAGATTTTACTGGACGTAAGCAGCCAGAACGAATTGGAGGCTTGGCATAATTGTCGTCAAACTCGAATCCAAACCTGCAGTCGACTTTGTTTTCCAAGAACAAGAATAACAAGAACAATCCTCATAAGATTTAGAAGAGTAAAAAATAAATCCTCCTTTTATATATCTACGAAAATGTATGTTGTATATATACAAGGGTGTTATTTCATTCTGATAAATAAATACGTCCATAGAATTAACATTTTCATGCCGTGTTTTGAAATAAGTGCAAAGTAAAAGGTAGGCTGATCTCTTATCGACTGAGCTGAACTGACAAGGTTCAAAAGTACTAAATCCACAAGGGTCAAACGTACAAAAATTTATTTTGCAGATCTGCAAGGGCTTATTTCATCCTAATAAATAAATACATTTATACTAAACATGTATTTTATTTTATGGATTTATTTAAATATGCATATGCAACACAAAAGTTGCAGAAATTATCTTCAATTGAAATAGAAGTAGGAGATCTGTTTAACCTCCAGCAGCCAGGCTTGTTAAACCTTTCAATAATGAACACGAATCATCGTAGCAGAACAAAAGAAATTTAGTAAGTATTCAAAACAAATTTTTATCCGTGAAAAATCCAGGGATGTATTTGAATATTATTGAGGTTATATTTATTCCAAGAAAGAAACTAAATGTAAGTGGATGAGTCCATTGTTTCAAATGGTTGGTAGGAGATATTTTTTGTCTACAAAATTCTTACCTCTAAGCGGATGGGTCCTTCGTCACGGACAGAGAAACAAAAAAAAATCTTTTTGTTCATTATCATAGTGTGTATAATTACAGAAACGCCGCAACAACAACAACAACAAACAACAACAAAATAATAATAATAATAATAATTATAATAATAATAATAATAATAATAATAATAATATGTGGGGAAAGTGACGAGACCGTAAACCATATGACTAGTGAATGGAGTCAACTAGCCCAGACACGATAGAGTAGCGACAGTGATGCACTTGGAACTGAGTAAACGGATGAAATTTAACCATGTGGAAAAGTGGTACCAGCACAAACCGGAGACAGCCCTGGAGAATGGAAATCAAAAATTACTTTGGGACTTTGACATTCAAACAGACCGCCCAATCCAAGCGAGAAGACCTGTCTTAGTAATTGTGGACAAAAAGAGGAAAACCTGCCATACAGTAGACGTGGATGTACCTGCAGACCATAGAGTAAAGAGGAGGGAGAGTGAAAAACTGGAAAAATACCAAGATTTAGTAAGAGAACTGAAGAAGATGTGGAACATGAAAGTCAGGGTAGTGCCAGTAATAGTAGGCGCACTGTGAACTGTCCCAAAGACACTGAGGGCGAGACTAGAGGAGCTCAGGATAAAAAGAAGGATTGAGACTGTACAGACCACAGCACTGCTAGGAACTGCACGGATACTGAGGAAAGTGCTAGAAATATAAGGACTGCAACACTAAATGTTAGCAATGGCCTAACAGAGGAAGGAAAATAAAAGTGGAAATGCTAACCACAGCACTAACATGACAGGCAAGGGAGAGGAGAGATATTGACTGAAGACCTGAGGAGACTCATTACCACTCAACCTTCAGCAATGACTACCAGGCAATCAGTGTGAAACTGTAAACTGTAGTATTACTGTGGCCTATGGGAACGAAGAGAGAAGGGCTGGAGACTTGAGGAGACTTGCTGTCTCTCAACCTCCAGCGGTAACCACCAGGCAACTGGTGTGAGATTGCAAATAATAATAATAATAATAATAATAATAATAATGATAATGATGATGATGATAATAATAATAATAATAATAATAATAATAATAATAATAATAATAATAATAATAATAATAATAATGTGTGACTAAGTAAAGTGTGCGACTAAAATTGCATGTGTTTTTAGAAGCACACACATGAATATATGCATACATGCACATATAGAGAGAAATATAGATAGATGTCTTTTGCATTGATATTTTTTGTAATAAGAAATATAAAACTAACGCCACGACACAAATTCGAAACCTTGAAAAAAACTCAAACGATAAAAAGCATGAAATAATGACACAACCAATACATTTAAAGAAACGAACAACGGATAAAAAATAGAATCCATTTGAAAAATTACCGAAAAAATGTGGAGGAAGCCTGTTGTGGTATCATCCATAATATATAAAAAAATATTTGTTTGTTTATTCACATTCATTCAAGAAAAATATGTAGATTTGGTTGGCCAAATAGATTATCTGTTTAATTGAGTAAAAAAAATAAGACAATTGTTTTATTCATTTTATTTTTGACGTTAACTTTATTTCGCAACATATTGATTTGTTCTGCTATCGTCTGCCATCTTCCAGAAAACCTTATATATTCCTTCCGCGCAAAATTCTTTTTATCTTAGTGAGCAAAGCACTCTAGCTGTTTGCTTAAGTCTTCCAGTAATAGGAATTCTTTTTCTATCAGGACAATCCTGTGAAGAGTAGAATAACTTCTAATCCGGCAGTGCGATATCTGTTGAATACGGTCAATGAGTGAAGACTTCCTGGGCAAACTCTGACAATACTCTGCCCAGTCAGCAGAGAAACAAATAGTACTGTGTTATCCTGTTTGAATACTACGCCCTCTCCTCAACTAATTTCGAATGGACGCTTTTCGTTGATTACTGTTTTCAGTTGGTCTTATTACCGGCAGCACTTTTTCAAATCAGTCATTTGGTTCTCCGCGAGGAGCTCTTTGGAGAGAAATCCCTGCCAACCCCATCATGGACACGGTATCATTTTCTTTTGATGGAACTGGCCTTTGGCACGATTAGTAATGGTTTGTTTCGCTTGCCATAAAATCGCTGATTGACGTTAATTACTATCATACTATCGACAGCCAGAGTCCAAAGGAAAATGGTCTCTTTACCAAACCTTAAATGTTGCCTCGGCTGCGACTTTTATGACCTAAAATCGAAGAACTGCTAAGATAAGTATGTTGCTGTCTCCATCTGAACTAATCGTTTTATATAAATTTCATTTCAAAGTTTGCACTCGCTAAAAAATGTTCTTAGAAGTTGTTTTTTCCCCCATAAATCAAAGAAAAACCCTATTTGCGACCATTGGCTTTTCTTGAACTATTCATGCAACTGTGAAAATAAAACGAGAGTCAGAATCATCATAGAATCTATTAGAAAACTTAAATGGCAATAGGCAGGCCACGTTGCGAGAATGACAGACAACTGACGGACATCACGACTCACAACATGGATCCCCAGGGATCAAATACGAAACCGAGGCCGACAAAATACATGATGGAGAGATGAACTGGACAAATTTAGAAAATGCTGGCTCTGTGTGCCAACGATAGAGAAGTGTAGCGAATCTTGGGGAAGGTCTGTATCCAACGACGGACGTTAAAAGACCAATGATGAATTATGAATGAATATAAGGTTTTGGTCTCTTGTCCAGAGCTGAAGCAATATAAATCGGTGGTTAAGCTAAAAATCGTCAGTAGAATTCATACATTTAGCAATGGACGGATATCTTCCGTCATATTAATGGACGTAAATGACAGAGTAAAATATATTTCATTCATGAAACGGACGTAGTGAAAAAAATCACATTCTTTTAATGACGTAATAAAATGATGAAAATGCTTAATGTAAATAATGATACTAAAACAAAAACAAGAAATGATCTGATTGTGCTCAACAGAACACTATTCTCCAAGGTCATTGTAATACAAATCTCTATTATCCACGTATATAAAATGCAATGTGTATTAAAGGCTATTCTTCAATCTCATTGCAAAGCGTACAAAAAAATATTTTCTAAGCTTACTGTAATTCAAATCTCTTCTATCCACGTACATAAAATGCAATTTGTTTTAAAGGCTGTTTTCCAATCTCACACTACAATGCAAATCCCTATCATCCATTTACATAAAATGCATTGTGTACCGACTATTCTCCAAGCTCCCAACAATGTAAACCTCTATTATCCAGGTTAATAAGAAGCAATTTGTATAGAAGGCTATTCTCGAATCTCACTGCAATGCAAATCTCTATTATCGACGTCTATAAAATGCAATACGTATAAAAAAACTATTCCCTAAGCTCACTGCAATGAAAAAAATCTTAATTATCTACGTCTATAAAATGCAATTTGTTTTGAAGGCTATTCTCGAATCTCACTGCAATGCAAATCCCTATTATCCACGTATATAAAATGCAATGTGTATAAAAAAACTATTCCCTAAGCTCACTGTAATTCAAATCTCTATTATCCACGTATATAAAATGCAATGTTTATAGAGGGTTATTCACTGAACTTATTGCAATGCAAATCTCCATCATCCACGTATATAAAATGCAATGTGTATAGAAGGCTATTCTGAACGCACCTTACAATGCAAATCTCTATTATCCTCGTGTCTAAAATGCTTTGTGTATCGAGGGCTATTCTCCAATTTCACTGTAATGCAAATCTCTATTATCCACGTATATAAAATGCAATATGCATAGAAAGATATCCTCCAAGCTCACTGCAATGCAAATCTCTAAAATCCACATCTATAAAATGCAATGTGTATGGAATGATGTTCACCAAACTCATTGCAATGCAAATCTCTAATATCCGTGTGTATGAAATATATATCTACATATTGCATATATGCCGTCATCTTTGACAGCATTGGTAAACTAGTCTACATCATAATTAGTAATGTCCCTGTCCTTAAGTTGGTCACATTTTCGTGGTCCCGTCTGTCGAACTTTGAAAGGATTAGGGGTACTGGAGAGTTCCCAAGAATAGAATTGTAACACAAAAACCACCACAAAGAACGAAGATGAGGACAGAGAGAGGAAGTGAGAGAGACAGAGTCGAGGATATGGGAATTGTGTAGCGGTGAAACTTACGAATATTTGTGAATAAGTGAACGACTGAATTCGGACACCGAGAATGAAAGGCGAGAAAGTGAGATGTGGTGGGATTCAACTCGATTTCAGGTGTCTGTGGATGGACTGTTAAGTGCTGGGGACGATCGCTCCGGGTAACTCCCGAGCATTCTTTCCCTCATACTACAGTACTTTAAATTAACATCCTTAAGTATACCGTGAGCAAAGAAACGATTATCATCATCATCATCATCATCATCATCATCATCATCATCATCATCATCCTCATCCTTTTAACGTCCGTCGTTGGACATAGACCTTCCCCGAAATTCGCCACACTTCTCTATCGTTGGCGTCACGGAGCCAGTACTTTGTAATTTGTCCAGTTAATCTCTCCCTCTTGTATTTTGTCATCCCCAGTTTCGCATGTGATCTCTGGGGATCCATGTTGTGAGTCGTGATGTCCATCGGTTGTCTGCCATCTGGCCTGCCCATTGCCATTTGAGTTTTCTAATAGATTCTATGATGTCCCCGCCTCCTGTCTTCTTCTGGATGTACTGTGCTTGTCTTGTGGTCTCTCCATGTGAGGCCCAGCATAATCTTTTCATGTGCACGTTGCATGGTTCTCAATTTTCGGGTCTGTCTCTTGGTTTGGTTCCATGTTTCAGCTCCATAGGTTGCTATTGGGAGGATGCATCGGTTGCATACTCTTCTTTTTAGTATTATTGGGATCGACCTGTTTTTGAAGGTTGAGTTCACCAGTTAACCATAATCAGAAATGACCAATCAAATCCGTCAACATGTCTTTCCCCAGTTGACAAGTCCGACTGGCTAGTATTTACTCCTCATCATGTCACCCCCCACCAATAGCTTTTTAATGGAGGGTCCAATTTGCAATGTAAGTTTATGCTAAATCTACCACTTACTTTGTGCCCAGCAGCATTCATTTTCGGAAATTCAGACTTTCCTCAAGAGATCACTATCCAACTAAAGTTGGAGGAAGAAACTAATTCATTGATCACTCCTTTTCCAATTTTTGAATTGATCATACCCAACATGACATGCTTCTCATTTTTCAAGTTGGTCCATTTGCAATGTAAGCTTATGCTAAATCAACCACTCTCTTCGTGCCTGGCAGCATTCATTTAAAAAAAAATTCAGGCTTTTTTGTGATCAACATCCAACAAAAGGTGAAGGAAGTAACTAATCCATTAATCACCCCTTTTCCAATTTTTGAATTGATCATCCCCAACACTCATGTTTCTAAAAGTTGTTGGTCATGTGGTTGTTTCTATTGATAGACTAACAGACCTGTTGACATAACATTACTTTTTAAGTAATTGGTTCCTCGCTTTCTGTAATAGAAAAATTGTTTGAATTTCAACTTCAAATGATCACGTAAAATACTAACATGATTAACACAACGTTAATTATTTAAAAAAAACAAACAGGTATTTGATGAGGTCAGGGTATTTTTAAAATTCTTGCTATGTATCCTTTGAGATCTTAATTGATCGTTGGCCTGATCTTATATCCACACCTAATAGAGCCATTCAATTTAGTCGATGTCTCTCACGAGATAATCAGACTCGCTTAAAAAATTATCATTTTTCAATTTTTCCCTCTTATTACCGTGTCTCCATGAACAAATATTTATTGTATTATTAGGATAATCAATAGCCAGCTTGTCAAGAATCAAGCGTAAAAATTCTAAAATCAAGTAATGTCGTTAAATGTTTGACGTAATATACTCGACTTACACTTGAATAAACTTGTGAAGAACAGCTCTGTCATCAGATTTTGTCAAAATACATAAGATTATAGCGACACTGGGTCACATATTAGCACAATCATAATATTTATGTATGTGTGTGTGTTTGAGTGTACATACACGATTGATGTATTTGATATTTTGGTTTCTCCCGAACCCCACCAATCTTACAGAAAAAATGAATTCGATTTTCAAGTCCTCACGTTGCCAGAAAAGTGTTTTTTTTCTTTCAATTCCTATCTTTCCATTTTTTTATATCTAATTTTCTTACACCGCTTATCGCTATAGAGAATCATGTTTTGCATTAAGCGTATAACTAAACCAGTGTAATGAAACTACTGGCTCTGGACTATGAGACTTACAAAGTAGGAGAGCATTTTTAAAAAAAAATCTCTTTGGCTCGAATGATTGTTTATCTAATTGAATGGGCGTTAATTCACCCTTCCACTCAGAATAACTGCAACAAAAGCATTTATTCTACAAAGCTGTGAAGGGAAGATGGATATCACAGGCTCAGAGAGTACTACTCCTGATGGAATGCTAATACTGAAATCGGTCCATTAGAAATATATCAGATATTCATTAGAAGATGAACGGGTAAAGGACCTTATTTAGTTAGTAACTGTCAACCAAAACTGTCACCAAAACGGTCAAAATAGGTTTCTTCAATTTACAATTTGATCCGGCTGGCTAGCAGGCTGACTATCTATGTATTATGCATACAGGCCACTCTTGATCTAGAAGGCTGAAACTTTCAACATTTACTCTTGATCATGTTAAAAAAAATCGTCTGTTAACCTCCAACTTGAATAAGAATTTAGCTGGAGGGTTCAATTTATATTGTCAGTATATGCCAAAATCGATCTCTTAGTTTATGTCCAGCTGCATTCAGTGTATTCATTAGTTTTTTTTTTTTTCGATAAAATCAGAATTTTTTAATGGCCTCACTACCCAAGAAAGAGCGAGAGAAGTAACATCCATTGATCACCCCTAATACCGCCTGCTGCCAAAAGTCGATAGTCGTGTGATGGTTCCTGTTGAAAGACACACCAGATCTGTCTAATTATGTTTCAAAAGGGTGTCTATATGTAATTTCGTCTGGCTTACATGTTTCCCCCTCGTCGACTAAATATAAGGTGAGCAATTTACTTGAGATACTAATTCAATATAATTATAGTTGATGGTAAAAATGGTATTACCGAAATGTACACGATTCATTAATACTCATATTTAGGAGCACTAAATGAATAAGTAGACATTCATTGAAAAATATCCCCAAGGAATTGGAATTACAACCAGACGAATCAAACAATCAATAATAAGGTTTCTGCATAATTGTGAACTAAAGCAAATATTAGTCCGCTCAGAGAGTGAGATTGATGGCACGTCTGCCTCACACACAGAACGTCTTGGGTTCGATTCCCGGTCTGCGCAAAGAGGGCAAAAGACTCCTGAATAGGACAAATCAGCCTAGGCACTCATTGAGCACATTTTAAGCTTTGTGATTAGGGTTGAGTAATCCATTTGCTGGACTTGCATCCTGCTAAAGGGGTGGTCATAAAAAAATTGTTGGAATAAAGTCCTGGTTTTGATTAGTACGCTTCGTCACTGGCGTCCATACCCCGTTGGAAGTTGTCTCTCAAGAGACAGGAAGCTCTGCCTTTTCTTTCAAAGAAAATATTCGCTGGGGAAAATTAAACTAAAAGGGATTTACTGACGCGACACAAAGTATATTGACGTCTCATAGAGAATGCCATAATCCCCAACTTGAAACCATAGCTCTGTTAGTTTCATATCAAGAAGCTTAAACGTAATAGTAGTTGAAGCCCAATCGTTAAGCTATGTACACAAGTACTCGTGTTGTAAATCACTGCATAGCGGTGACGGCGAGGACAGTGGAATCAGCAAACCCAGGTTCAAACTCTAATTGGGACTGCTTGCATTCACTTCGCACTAACGCCTTTGGGAAAAGCATGGATCCACCTCTTCTATTCGAGCTACAGGCAAAATAGGGCAGATCGGGCTCTATAGAAAAGGCAACCAGTCTTGGAGAAGGACCGCTCAAATTCAAAACTAGGGAGTGAAACTCCTTTACGGCGGTTAGAGGCCCAATTTCACGGCCTTCCGCCAGCTCTTGCAGTCAAGCTGATGCCAGACGTATCGTTCTGAATTGTAGCGAGACCAAGTTGGGGTTTCTGACGACTGGTCATCCAACGATCTTCTCTGACCCGGCATGCAGCCTGGAGGGGACGTTTTATTGTCTGTGGAGATAGAACAAAGCCATTCATTCGAATCAATGAATGGAACTTTGGATCTACATACGTATTTCAATACATTTAGATAGACATCTTAGCGTATTTCATCATCATCACCATCATCATCATCATCATAATCATTCATCATCAGCCTTTTAACGTCCGTTGTTGGACGTAGACCTTCCCCAGGATTCACCACACTTCTCTCTCGTTTTCTAGATTTGTCCAGTTCATCTCCCCATCTCGTATTTTGTCGGCCTTGGTTTTGCATGTGATCGCTTGGGATCCTTGTTGTGAGTCGTGATGTCCATCGGTTGTCTGCCATTCTTGCAACGTGGCCTGCCCATTGCCATTTAAGTTTTCTTATTGATCTTATGATGTCTTCGACTCCTGTTTTCTTCCTTATATACTGTGCTGTCTTGTGATCTCTCCATGTGAGGTTGAGTATGATTCTCTTATGCGTACGTTGCATGCTTCTCAGTTTGCAGGTTTGTCTCTTGGTTTCCATATTTCAGCTCCATAAGTGACTATTGGGAGGATGCATGGGTTGTATTATTCAGTTTCAGAATTGGCAGAATTTGAAGCAAAGATTAAAAAATACAAAAATTAGAAAAAATATTGAAACAAGATTGACCATTGAAAGGTTATGTATAAAGATTATAATTTTTTTGGTTCAAATTCTATCAATTTTAAAAATGTATAAAAACGTTAAAATAAACCTTTTAAAATGTATCGGTTACTTAATGTAATAACCGTATGTGGCCACAAACTCGACAGAGAAAGGAAATCTCAGCCAATAAATAATCTGATATACCTGTATCAACAAAAAAATTTTGTCCCTCAAGAAATTACATAGCTTAAATACACTAATACAGGTGCCCTCTGTGTTAACGTGAGTTTTGAGGTCTACGAGTACCAACCACATTACAACCAGGCCACAATAAAATTTAGCCATTTTGGAAGTATATCTAGCTATTTTAGAGGTAGGCTGTTATTTTAGGATTGATCATTCAACCGCATTACAATGCAAACCGCTCCATAATGAAGCACGTTATGACGTGGACAACCTGTATAGATAAAAATAGAGTAGATAATACTTGGAGAATGGTGTAGATAGATACAGAAATATTAGCACTGACAAATCTTTCTTAATCTGTAATCAAATATGGATAAGTAATAGGTATGTATATCTGTGTTACTTTCATCCTCATCAGAATAAGAATAGGAAAAACTTAGTATATCTCGGAATTTTTGAGATGAGGTATTATTATTATTTCTATTGATATTCTGACTGCGCTATGTATCCACATGGACACATAGCACAGTGGTTACAGCATCAGACAAATTACTGTTAAATTAATCCTAAAGAGAAGGGTGTATAACCAATGCATCCTCCCAATAGTCACTTATGGAGCTGAAACATGGAACCTAACCAAGAGATAGACCCGTAAATTGAGAACCGTGCAACGTACACATGAAAGAATAATGCTGGGCCTCACATGGAGAGACCACAAAATAGCACAACACATCCGGGAAAAGACAAGAGTTAGAGACATCATAGAGTCCATAAAAAATCTCAAATGGCGGTGGGCTGGCCATGTTGCAAGAATGGCTGACAATCGATGGACATCACGACTCACAACATGGATTCCCCGAGACCATATGCGCAACCGAGGCCGGCAAAATATTTGATGGAGAGACGAACTAGACAAGTTCAGGAAGTACTGGCTCCGTGACGCCCATGATAGAGAAGTGTGGCAAATCCTGGGGAAAGTCTATGTCCAACGACGGACGCTAAAAGACTGATGATGATGATGAATCTGATGGTTCTAGGTTCGATCCAAGTGTGAGACAGTATAACAATACTACTAACGCTAAAGAGGGGAGTACGGTCAATATACACCCGTCGGATAAATAAAGGGTTCGGTTCTTTACTTCCCAAACCTACCAGATGATACCTGACGAAGGCCGTAGAGTGCAACGGCCAAAACGTTGTATGAAAAACAACAAAGATGAGGATGGTCCGAATATCAATAGAAATAGGAGAAACTTGTTGATAGAATCTACTCTGATAACAAACAGTGTTCTCCCCTTAATTCGTAGGTCGTAACACTGGACTCTTCCATTGGGGTTGGAGGTAAATATTTCGCTGAAAAATATACACTTATACACTGCTTCGAACTATGCGCTATTCCTGGTGAACTGATTTAATATTTAACCAACGGAACATTTCAATCTGCGATTTTGTTTCCTACTGGGATTAACGATTAAATCATATGAAAGGAACAAAACTTCAAGACAGACATCATAAAGCAATGATCTTGCTGATCGTTTTTAGCAGATTCGATTCTCAGCGGATTTCCAAGTATAGAAGGTCTGATACCGATTCATGCTGTTACTACACTTATATAAAGAAAAGAGAATTATAGATAGCGTTATATTATATAGCAAATTATTTGGAATGATCTCCCGTCGTTACACAGTGAATATATTACTCAATCTAGACAACTTAAATGCAATAAACAATTAAAGAAATCGAACCTGCTACCGATATGGTAGCGATTTCAACGTCGGAATGCACTAACCATTGTGCTAAACAGCCCGTTGGCAATGCAGAGGCTAAATAACTGCTATCAACTCAAATTCTCACCTCGTTTATTCTCGATCTTTATTCGCGATCTGCGACAGTATGTATTTAAGAAATGGACATACTTAGTCGGACAGAATGAATTATAAAATAATTCTATTTTCTTGCTTTGTAGTCCGTGACATTTGAATCTGTCACTCAATTTTGCTGATAAATGTACCTACTTCTCATAATTTCAAACGATGGATAAATTTGTAATTATTTGTCTTAGAAAACAGTTTCATGGAAATTCATGTAAAAATATAAACATTATTATTCTGACCGATGTTAAGATTCAATCTGATTTGCTTATCTTTGGAATATTCTAAATACTTCACCGAAAGAATTTGAAAAAAACATATATCGCCAAACTCCTACAATTGACTTTGTTATCGTGAATTCGTCAGACTTTCAACACCTTTGAATTTAAGTCACGAATAAAAGAGAGAGGGGGAAGAAAGAATAATGCCATGACGTCAGGTCGTGTCAACTCGCGTTTGCGGCTTTTCGATATTTTTTTGTAAGGATTGAATTTCCGTTTTGAAAAATATTGTCAAAATCCTACTAGTTTTTGACTTTATTCTCGTTGGTCAAAACAATTGCAATGACCTCATCAAAAATCAGTGACGTCACGACGGCCTGTACACAAAAACTGATGACGAATTCATTCTTTCAATGGAATTGTTTTTTTTTATTACAGGAACTGCTAATGAGAGAGTTGAAATTTGATACGTGGTTCTGAAATGATTTTGTACAGAAATGAATTCAGTTTTGTCTCCTTTCAGATTTTAGTAAAGCAAGGGAGTCTGACCCTAGCTCAGTCAAGCTTATTAATATTTCATTTTTTACGTAATTACTTGTAATTTTTATTTGGATTAGCCAATATCAGATATGATATCTAACAAAAGCAGGTCTTGTTAGTCACTCATTAGGAACCGTCACGTGAAAAATTTCTTCTATCTGCATGTCGTGTTCTGGGCGATCAGTTAAGAATTGGAAAAAAGGGGCGATCAATTAGAAAAATGGGCCAGGCAGCTGGGCACAAACTGGGTGAAAATTTAGCATAAACATACATTGTTGATTGAACCCCCAATTTTGGTTGGGTATTTAAAGAAAAACGAGCAAAACGTTCATTCTAGACATACTAATTTTCAACCTTCAAACTCCATTGGTGCAGACTGGACACGCGATAAATACAAAGATACATACATACATAGCCAGTCAGCCAGCTAAACCAACTTGAAAACTGAAGAAACTCATGTTGTTCCGATGACAGTTTCACTTGACAGTTTGTAAGAACGCCATTTTCAAACTTTATCAAAAGGCAAACGATTGGTCCCTCAGAACTTGAAGAACGACGATACTCCGGTGGACATTTTTTTCTCTAGATACAGAATTATAAAAGTTAACTTCTATTAGTTACTTCTTTATAATGGTTTTTCATTGATAATACAATAAAACCTCCAAGTGAAGATGATGGATTCTTTTAATTAGATTAAAAATTCACAAAGAAATTCACTTTTGTTCAAAATTCAAATCTTTAAAATATTACTTTAAAGGTTGTATTCGCCGGCGGGGGCAATTCTTTTTTATTTTCCTGGTGCATTTCTATTTGTATCAGCCTGCATCTAATTAATAATATTCAATTGATAAAGAATCTATTAGCAACTAAAAAGGATATTTTAATGTAACCGCCAAAGGACAGCGCCAGCCGACGAATAAAAGAGAAGAGATAAATCGATTGCAAGGTGACGTTAAAAGCTCCAGCTCGAAGTTGCTGACAGGAGAATAGCTGAAGTTGTGGAGCATCAGCATAAGCATATTGAATAAAGAAGGGACAGGTCTGGTTGGTCACCCAATAGAAAGCCGCCATGAGACCAACGTCTTACGGCAACATGCCATGTTCGGAAGGGGTGGGTGATCAATTAAAAATAAAAAGATGGGAGCTGATCAATGAATGAGTTACCCAACTCGCCTTATATTGGATCTCTAATACAAGAATCCAAATTTTCAAAAAGTAAGCACGGACACAACCGGGCACAAACTAAGGGACCAATTCAACATAAACTTAGATTGCACATTGAACCACACTGAAAACCTAGGGTGGTGCAGATTACCCCCCCCCCCAAAAAAAACAAACGTTTTTTTTCTCGTCATAATGTGTAAATGTTCAGCTCTCTTGCACCATTCGTGTGGCCTGTACACGTAATGCACACGTACATACATACATAGCCAGCCAGCCAGCTGGCCATTGGAATCTCCTGGGTTTTTTTGCCTTCCCCCAGATCAAGCCCTCTCACCGAAGACAAGAGAGTTAGAAACTCTTGAAACTTTATGATGATTAATGGTTCATTATGAGTGATGACAGCTGAGGGCAAGTCACAGCTTAAGAACTCTGTAGTCATTCACCTGACATCCAATATTCGGATATATCTTCTCTTATACCCTTCCACCCCCAATCCCCACGAATATATCCTTTCGTCCCTTCCTGGAGAAGTGACAGTGAACGCCCATTGGGCCAGACAGGTCGATCTGAAAACCGAAAAAAATTGTGATGACAGTTTTAGTGACAGTTTTGCTTTACAGTCTCTAATAGAATATAAGCAGTACGACATGGGTGAAGCGTCCTTGTTACGCAGCTTTCGTCGTGTATAACGAGGAATCTCCTTTCTTCCCAGCGCACTGGATCACCGATTGAACCCAAGCAAAGAAACCTGTCAATTCATCCTCATCTTTCATTTTATGAGACACATCGCCAAAGGGGTGACAGTCATCAAAATAGCTTTTTTCCTTACACATTCAGCCCGAACTTTCAATGGGGCCGAAGCCATTCAAAGACGAATTGATCAATGCAACTATTCAGGCAGCACAAACACATACACACACACAGATACACACGCACATGCAGGCACAGACTCACACTAACACTAACAGGCATAGACATACACACACATGCTCGCTCACACGCATCTTTCACACACATGGCATACTTTAAAACCATAACTTTCCGACTCCTCAACTAAGACAGCTCAACAGAATTAATCTTAGCTTAGACAAGTATTGAAAAAACAAACAAACAAACAAACAAACAAAAAACAACAGAAAACACGAGATTATTCAAATATAAACAGTTGAATATAATGAATTCACAAGTAAACATCAGTCCAAACTATTAATTGAAAAAAAATGGTACGATCACTAATATAAATGAAAACAAGAACAAAGAAGATAGAATTGAAGGAATTTTCTTTTCGTTCAACCAAATAAACAATAACAAGTTAATCATAATTTGCTTGGTTATTAAAATGCCTTACAAGAAGTACCCACGTATATATATATACTCCTTATTAAATACTTCTTATCATTCAATTTCAGAAATTCTACTCTTTGAAATTAAAATGAAATAATGAATAACTAACAGAAGAAGAAAATATGAATGATACTAACAATAATTCTAAAAATTGAAATTTTGAAATTTAAAAACAAATTTTTAAAAATTTGAGTTCACAATTTGAAGAACAATTGATTTTAGGAAAGATCTTTCACGTGATAGATTAGTGGTTTTAAAATTTATTAATTAACTTATTATAATATGTTTATTGAGTATTAATTGAGGATTCCTGTGGGCCAATTTCTACTTAACTTGATAAATTCTAGTTTTGGAAAACTTTCATTAAATTAATCAGAGATGGTATAAAATTCAAAATACTTAAAAAACAAAATGAAATAAACTAAAGCTATACATTAGGAGGAAGAAAAATGTAATTAAATCGGGAAAATGATAGCAAATATATATATATATATATATATATATATATATATTTATATATATATATGTACATATATATGTGTGTGTGTGTGTGTGTGTGTGTGTGTTAATTAGGGAGAGAAGGGAGGTAAGTCTGAAGGATTGTACTCATACATACTGAGTAATTATTAGCTATAATCGTTAGGTTTCAGAAACAATTAAACCTTATTGGATGATAAGCGTTTTGTTTCCATAATCACAAGAACAAAACATATTGCCGGTTGCTGATCAGTGCGTTAGGCACGAAATGTTAACATCCATTGGATATATGTCCTTCTAATTCTTGTTTTGTATATATATATATTCTTATATTTGTGTTCATCAGGACTACTTGCTCCACCGACAAAAAAATTGCTGTTCACATATTTGAGGCCGAGGAAAGAAATCTTTACTCAGCCTCAAGCAATTTTCTATGAAGCACTGCGAACGTTTTCTCTGAAAAATATGGCAAGAACCCGTCGAAATGCATTGAAATATAACCAAGGAAAGAGAAAAAAAAATGTAGACATGTAACACCTAATTCTTTTCACCATCCAATTGTCACTTTCATCAACATATATATATATATATATATATATATAGAGAGAGAGAGAGAGAGAGAGAGAGAAAACGGTCCAAAGCGTTAAACACTAAAAACATCAACATTTTGTTCTACACTTACGTATATAATGCATAAATCGCTCTCATAGGTACTTGCTATAGAGAATAGATTAGCAAATCTGTCCCTTATACCACATCTAATCGGTTTGAGTCTCACTAAGTGCATCACTAGTGTGTTCCTGACTAAGCTTGAAAAACAATTACATAACTTACTTTAATTCATACACAGTTAGATTTTAAGCTTTTTTTTTGAAACTCCAACATAATACTGCAGTCGCCTTTTCTGCTTTCATAGAAGAACTACTTGTATTTTTATGTTAGAGCTGCTGTCACTATTGTAAAGGCTTGTCTTTCACAGTGGCCATCTTAAAACGATCGGGGTATGTTGGTGCGAATTGCATCAGGTCATTGAGGACCCTAAAAGCAGGAACAGATTTAATCAAGTGAAAGCCATACTTTTCGGAACCGTCAACCAAAAGTGTCACCAAAGGTGTCAACATAGATTTTTCAGTTATTAACTAGGTCCGGGTTGTATGTATAACGGGCGTAGACAGCACCTATGGTTGTAGACGGCTAAAAATTTTAACATTCACCCATCGTGTCTACAAGAAACCCTTTTTTTTCTTGAAAATTCATCCCCAAGTAGGTTTTTAGTGGGGGTTCAGTAACCTATGCAAGTGTATGCTAAATCGATCCCATAGTTTCTGCCCGCGTGTATTTTGAAAATTCAGACGTTTCAGTGGTTACTGCTGAGACTAAAGGCGAAAGAAGTAACTTATTCATTGATCACTCTTTATTCCGATTTTTCGCTTGCTGCAAAATGACGTTGTTTGCATGACAGTTTCTATTGAGTGACTAACCCGACCTATTTCTACTACTCTTTAAAATTCAATGGAGACAGGACAAAGACAGGTTCTTCAGTGCAGATTTTTGTCGGCTCTTTGCCCAACATAAAGAAGCCTGGTTAATAGAGGTCAACTTTTTCAATGCATTATTTCACATGACATGATCACCTCAAGTTGAGAGGATACTTTGATTCTCATCCCTTTTATCAAGTGTTAGGGGTGATTCGAATGACAATTAGAGAGTGTGGTTTCAAAACGTGATAAGCGCCATTTTAAACAAAATGTGTTTAATTGGATTAAAAATCATACTCTAGACTTGAATTCTGTTTATTCCATCACATCTTTTTATATATGAATGTTGTCTATTACGTTTTGATAAAAATGAAAAGTTCAGATAACGAATTTGATTTTTTACCAAATTGAACACATATATCATTTAAATGGCGCTTGTCGCGTTTTGGAAGCACACTCTTCAATTGTAATTCCTTATCAGAGTCAATCAAAGCCGTTGTCGAGAAGGAGCGGAAAATAATGGATTAAAAGAGCAGACCATCCATTTAAATGGAGTCTGATAATATCAAAAGAAGGAGCAAGGTTTTTCCTCGATACAAAAGTTGAACTGAATGAATATTTTGAAAGCAACTTAATTCATTGGCAAAACGCCGCCAGCACAATCTAAAGCTGATAACAACCTTGATTAATGGCTTCATTAAAAGGGACGGAAAGATCATTTGAAATACGATGTAGAATACCTAGGTGACCTCAGATTTGCTGACGACGTCGTACTCTTTGCTAAGAACTTTCACGGTCTCCAAATAATGTTAGACGAACTAAATGAAGCAAGCAAAGGAGGTTGGCCTCCACACGAACTTCAACAAGATATGTTGGTGACAAAGACACAGCGATCAAAATCGAAAATACAGAGCTGGAGAAAATAGACCATTACATAACCACTTGTTCAACCTTGGACAGCAAGTTACCAAGAAATCATTAAAAGAAGAAGAAATCAAGCAAAGGACTGCACTTGGTTGGTAATCTTTCGGTAGAGGAACCTCAACTTCCAAAAACAAAAAAATCCCATTCTTCTTAAAAAAAGGTATACAACCAATGTATCCCATATATGGAGCTGAAAAATGGAACAAAATCAAAAGATTAACCCTCAAACTAAGAACCATTCAACGTGCACGTGAGAGAATCGTGCTCGGCCTCACATGGAGAGATCACATGACATCAGAGTATATTTGAGAAAAGGCAGGAGTCTGGAACATCATAAGGAACAAGAAAACTCAAATGGCAATTGGCTGGACGTGTTGCAAGAATAACTGATAACCATAGGACATCACGTCGCACAACGTGGATACCTAAAGATTAGGTGCGAGGCTGGGGATGACAGAGAGTGAGATGGCATGATGAACTAAATAGATTTAGAAAGTACTAGCTCTGCGATGTCTATGATAGAGAGGTCTTGCGATTCTTGGGGAAGGTCTATGTCCAAAGACAGACGCTAACAGACTGATGATGATGATGTTATACAGTATTGAAATAAGTCAAGGTTTCGAGCTTTTATAAATCGGACGTGATTCGTGTGACTCCCCTGGTGTTGTTTCCTCACCCTACTATTAGAGGATAGGGTTGAAGAGACAGTATCATCAGGAACAAACAATCACCCTATTTAAAAAATACTCACGCTCAAATGCATTAAATACAAAATACTTGTTGGTACCCTTGGAAAAATTCGCTGATTGATTTGAATTTCTATGAAACTATTTCTAAACAATAACAAATTTATTTCAGTTAGAGGGTCCATAGTTGGTGAGAAGGGAGGGTACTGTAGCGAAACACATGTCCGCTCATCTAACAGAAGAGAAGAGGGCATTAGTTTTTAAGCGGTAATTAGGGGTTGGATTCGATCGGCCAATTTCAGTCTCCCTTGCAAAGAATTTAGACTCACCAAGTTAACAAGCGTACTGATTAAAACTAGCCCCCTCTTGTCATGTGCTGACTATACAAACGAAGACACTCTGAGCCACAGCGTCAGGGGGAGAGAGATCGGAATTACAGTAGACAGTTAGGACAAAGACACCAGAGGAGGCGGATTACTCCCTGACTGCAGGAATTTGATGATGAAGTTGCTAATGGGTTATCGTCGATGTGGGTAGGGAGACTAAATGACCAACAATGAATGATAGTCGTGTTTGAGATTCAAGATACTAATCTCTGAAGTTTGTGGTGGAAATTCTTCTTTCAACGCTCATCTGCTACTGTCTAATTTGAACCCCTAATTTTCCCTTCTCAAATATTTGTCTGGATTTTGTTTTCGCACATTTTTTTCATCTTCGTTTTTTTTCGGAAGCTGTTCTTGTGACTTCAAAGAAATGTTTAAATTATAATAACTTCTCATTGAATTCTCTTGCCACAATAGAAATACGTTTTCAAAAAGAAAACCACACTGTTCATTATTTAAGTATAGTAAGTTAGCTTGAATTGGTATCAGACCACCTTTACGGGAGATCCTATGAAGATCGAACCTATTAACAACGCCTTGCAAGATTAGATTGCTTATCATTGCTTCAGGACGCCTGACCTAATCAGTTTTTTTATCCATATGATCTGCTCCGTAATCTCAGTGAAAGGCATCATAGATATATTCGGATTCTGTGTTTTTGAGTAAAAAAATACCGAATTCCTTTACCAGGAATAATGTTTAGTTAGAAATGATAAGCAGGTGGTATTTTTTCAGCAAAGCCTCAAGCAACCATCTTACACAAATAGTGAAATAGTCCAGTGTTACGACCGACGAACCTAGAATAGCACACTATTCGTATTATCAGAGTAGATTACTATCATTACCATGAAAAGAAATATTCAACTTTGGTGACAATCATGAAGTAGTCACCGAAATTCCCCCTGGCCTTGATCAGAGAAAGAGAGAAAATAATGACCGAGTTCGACGTGGCTTAGTGACAGAGAACCGATTTCAGGCTCCATTTTGAAGTAATCTCGTCCCTTCTTGAGTACAGCCAATCTTCATACATCTAACTTAACTTGAGCGTTGTTACTAGAGGAAGTAAATTGCGTATGTTTTGAAGAAGATAGTTTCAACATTGTTTAGTGAAAGGTTATCGAAATAGATATTTGAAAAAATGGGTGCTTTCTGTCTGCTGACACGAAAGTGATGACTGCTGACTAAAAGCCACTAAAAGTTATTTATTAAAGATATAAATAATAATTTTTTTTGAGTCTTGTTAGTTTTCAAAAGAAGGATAGAAATTTCGAGGTCGGTTCATTTAATTAGACTCATCATTGTCAGACTTATGTCGGTATAATTCGAAGAATTGCATTAGGCAATATTTCACTCGTATTCAGATTTTTAATTTGTGTATCCATAATTTGAAAGATATGTACGCGTGAAAACACACACACACACACACACACACACACACACACACACACACACACATATACACACATACACATATCTGTGATTTAATTCACTATGTGTGATGGGTTTATTTCTTTAAACTGCTCGATACAAAATTTTTTGATTGGAGTAGAGCTTTAGATATGGTTAAGTAATACATCTTGAGATTTTGAATTCATTAACTGTTATTAATTTTTATAATTTGATTTTTCAATTTTAGGTCTGGCAACAATTTTTCCATCTGGTTATCAGTTTGTTTGATTTAAAATTATTTTAAAATTAAACCGATTAATTTATCCGAGGACAATATTTTCAGTCTTTTACTATTAAACCTACATTTGTTTGTTTATCTATTTCCCGTAGAGGAAGTAAGGTTTAATCTCTATGCCTACAGCTGGGCATCATAAATTATGTTTGTTGTATTCGAGTGTCGCTGACCCTTCTTATCTGTCACGTTGGTGATCCATCATTCAAGTGGGATGGGTTTAGTTACATTTAGATGAGTTTGGATATATCATATGATATAACAATTTAAAAACCCACATATTAATGACATAACGAAGAAAATATTGTAAAAATTAGAATTGAAAAATTAAATGATAAAAAAATAGAACACGATCAACAAAATCACGGATTCAAGATACTGTGAATGGAAGAATCGTAAGCCCACAAAAATTAAAAAAAATATGTTCCTCACAATCAAACTATTTGCCAACAGAATCGTGAGAGATAGATACACGCGCGCGCCTGTATAGCAAATCTACAATCTCACCACACACACACACACACACACACACACATATATATATATATATGTGTGTGTGTGTATGTGTATGTGTGTGTGTGTGAACATATACGTAGATTCAAGTGAAATGATAATTCATAAGACCTTCTTGTGTACAAAAGAGATTTCTTTATTCATTTTGACGTTTCGCCCGTTCATTTTGGCTTCTTGAAAAAAAAAAAAAAAGTGATGGCCTTACAGGGTTTTTTCTGTTATATAGAGTCCATGCCTGGTTGTCGGCGGGTTAGGGTCTTTTGAATTGTCAGTCCGCTCTAACGGATAAATTATCGTCAACATCAATACACTGTTCTTTTATCCACATAAATGTGTACATGACTGATATGGTACACATTTACATAGGAGATATAAAGATCGGAGCCTGATCCCTGATTGAAATAGTTATGTATTTGCCTTCAGTGACAGTTTCTTTTCAGAATAGATAATTTGAGGCAGAATTCATCTGATGTATTACTTACGATCAAGTAGATCTTTTGCTTTACCAAAAATTTCGTCTAAACTCTTTGTTTAAAAAAAGACAAATCTTTCTCAGAGGGCACTATCTGTAAAGATGCATCCACTCTGGAGTTATGTACCCCCAAATCCCCGACACACTCTGAATGTTCTAGATAATTAAATCCATTTCGTGAAACCATTGGCTTTTGAAAATCTGCGTTGAAACAGAATTTAATGGAAGTGTATGAGTCAACGGATATAGAGCTTGTTTCTTTCACAAATAGCGATTGGAATCAAACCATTCTATAAAACATGTAACAACAAACAATATCAATACTGGATATTTTCACTTCTCAGATTGTATGTAGATGTTATTCAATAACTAAAAGATACCCACAAAGCACCCACATCTATTAAAACCGTACACTAACTTGAAAATCAATGAAAATCAGTTCATGTATAGCTATGATATAGGGAAAGTAACCGTGTTTCGATTTTCCATATTTCGGCTTTTTGTATCCTCCTTTTTATGAAAAATAAATTCGGGAATCTCGCGAAAACTTAATCAATTTTCCTGTAGTCCATGGGTGATCTATTCACAAAATTTCATTGAAATACGACGAGAACATTTTTAGATATTGATCAGACATACATAAGTGAATAAGTATACCTTTTTCGAGCTCTGTTGAAATTGGTAAAAAGTAACCTTAGGACAATCACGGCTAATAGCTTCCATTGTACACGTTTATTAGAGACTGTCAACCGAGACGGCCACCTTAACTGTCAACATAGATTTCTCTCATTTTTTAAGTTGGTTTGGCTGTCTGACTGGCTATATATGTATCACGCGTACAGGCTGCACCAATTCTTTTTAAATCAACAAAAAATGCTTTTTGTTTTTTTAAGTGCCCCTTCCCCGGGCCCTCCAAAGAATAGGTTTTTAGTTGAGGGTTAAATTTACAATGTACGTTTATGCTAAATTGATCCCTTAGTTTGGTCCTGCAGCACTTATTCGTTGATCCTCTCCTCTTTCCTAAATTTCTAATTGATCACCCCCAAGATTGACTGCTACCAAAAGACACGGGTCGCATGAAGGTTTCTATTGAGGGACAAACCAGACCTGTTTTGTTTGGCATTCTGTTTGAATGTAAACCAAACACGAGCAGTAGACATAAATTGGTTAGGATAGAATTATTTCATTGATTCTTTCCAAAAATAAGATTTTATTCCTGCAGTTTAATATTGAGTACATAAATTTGAAGCTAGTGACCTGAAGTCAGTTCACTAGTCAGACGTTCACTAATACATCGACTAGAATTGTTTGGAACCATCGAACATGACTGTCAACAAAACTGTCAGATAGGTTTCTCGAGTTTTCAAGCTGGTCTGGCTGGCTATGTAGACCAGGTTATCATTGAGGGAAGGATCAATTCAGGTGAGAAAAATTAAAATGACTGTTTTTTTTGGTATCCATATCCTCGGTTAATTGAAAAAAAGTGACGATGAACGGAGATCTGATTTGGTTCAAGGGGTACAATGTAGGGTTGAAACGAGCACTTTGCATACAGCAGTCAACAATATATTGGCGAATTCCTAGATCCATCCAAAAATGTTATCGCTTCTTTATAACAAAATATGATTGAAAATTCAATTAGAACTTTCGGAGATATTGTATTAGCCTGATCTAATGTATGTATCTATGTATGTATGCATAACGCGATCATCATCATCATCATCATCATCATCATCAACAGTAGTCTTTCAACGTCCGTCATTGGACATAGACCTTCCCCAGGATTCGCCACACTTCTATATCATGTGCATCATGGAGCTAGTACTTTCTGAATTTGTCTAGCTCGTCTCCCCGTCTGATATTCTACTGGCCTCGGTTGCGCATTGAGGATCCATGTCGTGAGTCATGATGCCCATCGGTTGTCCGCCATTCTTGTAACGTAGCCAGCCCACTGCCATTTGAGCTTTCTAATGGATTCTATGATGTCCCTGACACTTGTCGTTTCCCGGATGTACTGTGTTATCTTGTGGTTTCTCCGTTCAGGCTGCACCATATCTAGCTAGACAGATAAGATTTTCAAAATGTTCTATTTAGAATGTCTGCAAGAACATCCCATTTATCCTTTAGCCACTTCTGAATAGGGTTTTAGTGGGGGTCAATTTACTGCATAAGTTTCGTTCTGAATTAATCTACAGTTCGTGCCAACTTTCGTTCTTGTTTTTGTTTTGAAAATACAGACATCCATAGTGATCACTGCCCAACAGAAGGCAATAATATATTCACTAATCACCACTTTTTCAATTCCTTCGATCGATCTCCCCCAACACGGCATGCAGCCAAAAGACATTGGTTGCATGGCAGTGTCTATTCAGTGACGAGCCAGACCAGTCTTTAACTTGATCAAGCTGCATTAATTATCATTGCAGCTTTTCTAATAGTTCCCAAATTGAATATTCATTCAATTACGACTCATTATTTCCTTAGATCTTCATTCGACCAACCAACAAGGAACATTATAATTTGACTTACCAATCTGAATTTACTCGAAAGAAATGAAGAAAAATATCAAGATATCAAAAAAAAAAGAGAAAAAAAAAGAAAAGAAAAAAGATATGATCCACGCCCAATTTCACCTGACCGTTTTCTATTTTAGAGATTTTTAGTGCACATTAGTTCGTGTGGTCGGTGGGGTGAAATGTGTTTTGTTTCAGAAGAAATAACAATCAGGTATCCTTTAAGTTCCTATTATGTTCGATGGACAAAAATAGCTCAGTGATACTACCAAAAAAGTTTGCTGAGCACACACACACACACACACACACGCACACATATATATATATATATATATATATATATATATATATATATATATATATATATATATATATATATACTAGTATTTCACAAAAGGAGTCAAATAAACGTGAGAGATAAGAGAGAAGTAAGTAAAAGCTACACTGGTTGGTGATTATTTTATATCTTATAACTTGGATACTCAGTAAAATGATGTGTTCATAGTTGTATTTTTCAGCTCAGAAAAGATTTCTCTGAGCAGTTTCGATGACATTTTCAAAAGGGAAGGCATTCGAAGAAAATCAAATCAACCGACTTCAGAATAAATGACCTGAAAGCGTTATATTCTGACATTTGAGCCGCTTGGAAAAAATTTAAAAAAAGCTTCGGAGTACTTTTCACGGTGATATATTATCATGGTCAGAACATTGCCTTGGGCGTGTAAAGCCAATTATTATCGTAACAATATTTAGACAAGATCAAGCAGAAAGCATTTTCAATAAAAGAGCGAATAGGCGATCCAATCTCTTGTAAGATAATAAAAAGGTTTACTGCCACAATCATCCAACATAAAGGAAAATTCTTACATTGATTTGGAACTCATAAAATTTAGATTAGCGAAGCGGCACAATTGTCATTCAGAAATAATAGACGCCAGAGTTCCTAGAAAGATAAGATCAATTGTTCAAGTATATATTGCAATTCGTTACTGTACAATTGAAATGTTCTCCGCCCGGTCTCATCGCCCCAGTATGGGTTGCCTTCCTCGACAAGCCGCCCCGGACTACATCCTAGAAGAAGACTCAGCGCTGCCGGGATACTTAGACCTAAACATAGATGGTGAGTACTTTGACGGGGTTGGTTTCCCTTTCGAAGTTTGATGTAACTTGCAGCTATTCTTCTGAAAAAAGCTACTTGATTTCGTCGGCCATTGTTTTAGGAATTGTGGCTCGGCGAGCCAGGCACAGAAGACCGCTGATCTGATGGTAGGCAATATTAGAATCTGAGAAATTAACATCCAAAAAATTTGAAATGGAGGGATTACTCTGTGTAGACAGTGAGGGAACACTGTTCCATCTCAGCACAAAAATTAGGGGAACACCGTTCCAACATCACTACATTACTGCCCCTGGACTTATATATGCATTTATGGACCTGATATATTTTGAGGTTCACCTGTCCGTCTGGGCGAATCTGTCAATTTATTTAGTGTGTTCATTAATTACTAATTTTGATTTCGCTGCTTGTACTTGTTTTGAAAGAGACGGACAAGTAATCAGGATTTCAGATCGATATATTTTCGGACTGTTTTTCCCACTTTTTATCTTTTCTCTCTTTTTCAGGGGTTCAATAGAAAAACAAATGCCTACTATTGAGATTCTGTTGTCTGCAGAAGAAGATGTTCGATTGAGCATTCGATATTCGCAAGAGGGAAATGATTTTATCTCTTCATTGTTTGACTGTGAATGCTAATCGGTGCCCCACATAAGCACACGCAAACACACGCACACCTTCTCTCTCTCTCTCTCTCTCTGTCTCTCTCTTATACACACTCTATATCTCTATTTCTCAAACGCACACACTCAAACACTCACTATCAATCAATCACTGATTCAGATTTAGACACAGAAGAAAATTTGAATTATAAATTCATATCCTCCAAAAGTCGTGACAAGAGAATATTTGAACGAAAACGCCGTCTAAACAACACGGATACTATTTCCTGTTTTTAATCCGCAGATTGTACTTATAAATAATATCGAACCATTAGTAACATTATATTTACTGCAATGAAAATGCATCCTTATGAATGGTCTCGTTCAGGACCGACTGACAATAGGACACTGGTCCCAATTAGACGATCTATAAACCTTTTATCAAAAGCTCGAACTAGAATGATATTACTACTACAATATTATGAAACTTGAATTTTTGAACCGAGCTGATTTGTACTCAAGCTAGACTGAAGATGAGATGGAAGTTGTATGGGTATTTAAAAAAATTAAGATAGTTAGAAAAAAGTGAAATCGGGGAAAGGAGATCGTGTTGTGGCAATCCTCTAAATAAGAACGGCTTACTGGCTTTGAAAATTTGTATTCGAGATATTGGCTTAAAGATAAATGAGCTCAAATACCGACAGACATTTCAGAATTTTTCATTCATGTTACGGTTTTTTATCGAACGGCTTTTTATGGAACCATATTACTTTAAAAGAAGTTTTCGTCGACCTTTTCTCAAAACGACACGAATACGTTTGCGGTTACTTCCCCTTGTTCATTTCGTTATCTTTCATTTTTATGAAAAATCAGTCAATTCTAGTGAATTCTCGGGCTCAAATTAAGGTTTAAAGAGATACATGGCCCGAACCAAGGTCGTGCACAGGCCCACGTATGTCTGCACGGGCAAATGAGACCCAACCATCCCCCCAAGCAGGCCAATGCACACTCTTGAGCGGACCCACACAGGCCCCTACCTACACTTGTGCAGGACTGGGTGGTCCCGTCCCCTTAAACCCTTAATAAAGCCACAAAAATTTCTAGAGAGTTTTTAAATTTCAAAACATAGTTCGAAAGAAAACATTTGAAAAATTAAATCCAACTATTTTTAAAAATCAAGACTCCCAAAAGAATATATATTGAAAAACTACATATAAGAATTTATGGAAGAAAGAAGATATAATTCATTGCAAAGGGAATATATAATCCATGAGCTCATTTCAGAACAATACTTCGTATCAGACGGAATGTAGCAGCCAAGTCCAGTTCGCTAAAACATTAAAAATCGATTTTTCTCCGAACGAAAGTAAATTTCAAAGGTAAGAAGGTCTGATAAATTGGAAATTTAAAAGAGTAAAGACATTTTTTTTAAATATTCGGTATTAGTGAATATACATAATGAAAAATATACTAGTGTATGAAATGATGATATATACATTTATACAAAATGTCCTTTCTCAGGAACTCCAATACATAGGGTACCACTGGACAAAAGCACTTGAAAACTGGGGCAATCATTGGGTTAGAATAAGATGGTTGGTCGAAAAGTAATGCCCACCATTTTTTTTATTACAACATTTGATAGTAGAAGCATGCAAAGCATACCGAAATGGACGCAAAAATCTCAGGTATCCAAATGTAGTCCCCATTCTTCTTCCTCCACAATCGTGGTATTCCACCTATGAACGAGAATATATATACCCGCCGAGTAAAACCTTCTTGGCTGCTTTCTTAGTTATGTGCGAGCTGTCTCCTTCACCCCATCATCATTGGAGAACCGATGCCTTCTGAGGTCTTCCTTCATTGACTCAAACAGATGAAAGTCCATGGGCTCCAGGTCAGGACTGTTGGGCTAATGAGGCAAGGTTGGGCAGCCATGAAATGTGATTGACTGATTGATTGGTCTTTAAGCTGTTGTTAGTGTGAGACCTTCTGTTGTGATGTTGCAAGAGCACATCACTCTTCTTCAAATGTGACCTAGCTCGAAGGAGCCCTGCCCTTTTGTTTCCTGTATGTTTGCAACACTTCCTTATTCCAGAAACAAAAATTCTTGGACAGATCTTTGCTTTCTACGTATATCCAGAAGGACAGCTATTTTGAAAGAGTATTATGAGCAGGAAAAGAGAAGATAGCCCCCACAATTTCCCCCTGGGCCTCTAGACACTTCATGGTTTATTGTTGAAAAAAAAAACACAAGGAATTCGGATTAATTCTTTTAAATTTAGATTAGAACAAGCATTAACTTTTGACTGGACCTCATGTAAGGTCTGCTAAAGAAAGTTATCAGTGTAAGATCAACATCAGTTAAGACAACATAAATAGAATAAACTATTGAAGAAAATGTGGCTGCTGTCGGGATTTTTCTTTCAGTGTTCATTTACGTTGTCAAGTTTGAGTGATGCATTTATCGCGTAACGACAGAGATCATTTCAATTAAGAGTTTCTATATAATATAAAGCGATTTATAATGATTCCTTTGGATCATATGTATCCATTTCTTAATACATACATATATATATATATATATATATATATATATATATATATATATATATATATATATACACATATATATACACACACACACACACATATATATATATATATATATATATATATATATATATATATATATATATATATATATATATATGTATAGTCTAGAAAGCCTTTCGACTTCAAACACTAAACCCTGAAAAACTTTTCCAATAAATTTTTTGCGTCACTTCAGTCACCTATTTCCCAATATCTATGCAATTTATGTGATTTTCTTCAGTGTTTTTCCCCTGTTTCCCATAACTTCGTCATCATGGTACAAAGTTTGAATTGTCTCTTTTTGGGATCATCAGTTGTTTACCATGTAACTGTTTCGGGATTTTAAAAACAAAACAGTTATATTAACATAGCACCCCAACAGTGTTGATCAAACGCCACTTCCCTTAATTATATAGTTTATGCAGTGTATCATTTAATATAAGGTTTTAAGTGTTTGCATATGGATGTTATTTTATTCTACTTATCATTTATTTTTTGAAACAGGGCTTACTCACGTAGGTTACCCTAAAAACATATATATATATATATATATATATATATATATATATGAGGGAAATGCTATGTGTTCTTTACAATTTTTCACTCATAAATCTGTATATTTATTTTCACCAAAATATTCAATTTTCATATCGCAGAATAATTAAACTTGTTTAGACACTGATTTGGGGCCACAAAGACCTCACCCCCGCCCGTTTGCAAAATGAAATCACAAACATTTCTTTCGATATTTTCATTTTCAAAACACCGTCTGAAAAAGTAACTTTATTTTCATCCAAATAAGAAACGATGTTTTTAAAATCAAGCTATATAAACATACACACTTACATACATACATACATACATATACATGTATAAAGAATGAAATAAACACAAGAATTCATAAAATAGATAAAGGGGAAGGTTAATTTACGTGCTCACTTCGAAAGTGTACTTTCATACATTGGACAGAAACTAACATTCAAGTTTAGCATTACGATTAGATTGTAAATAAAACTCACCTCGTGCTGAAAACTTAAAAATCGATTTTTCTCAAAACTTCTTAATTTCTGGACGTAATCAATGTCTTATGAATTGGAGGCATCAAAGATTACTGGCAAATATATTTCCCTCCTTTTCAAGTATTCACGTAAAGTAAATCTTAGCCAAAAATAAACAGTCTATATTGATTAAGTAAATCTTTTTTCTCTCCATCTTTCACTTATACATCGGAATATTCACTGTCTCCTAATATGTATGATTACTGAATGATTGAACTTGATTATGTGCTGATTTTCTCGAATGAAATTATTTATTTCATTCAAATTTTCTACAATATTTCATTCATTATCTGTCATTTTTAGCTCAGATTCTACTCTTTGTCACCTTTCTTCTTCTTCTCCTTTTCTTCCTCCTTTTCTTTTTTTATTTCTTTCTGTCATTCCTTCTTCCCAAAGAACTACACACTAGTATCTGTTACGCTTCCTATCAGCAAGGAATCTCAAATCATTTTTGGCATTTACTTTCTCCCCTCTCATCTATACCACTCTCACCTTCTTCTCTATTCACCACGATGATGAATCAATTCACGATTACTTTGAGGTGTGTGTTGGGTGTTACCAACGTACACCTTGAGAGAATTATTACCACGATATTATAGATTCATTATGAGTACTTAATCCAACAGCTTGCATATATTTCTTATTCATTTAGATTCTTACAATTGAAACCAAAATTGAGCTGCCATATTTATGAAGTAAATAATTCAGGGAACGTTTATTTTTCCTCAAAATAAAGGAATGTCTATCGACATAGAGGATAATAAAACTGATTGTTGTTGGTATGTAAATCCTAAACGATAAGTAATAGTAATATCATTTCGGCTTGTCACAAATGTCCATCCATATTTATGGAAAACGGCATAATTCTATTGGGCTTCCAGTTATCACACGATTCTTAAGAAAGCCATTTTCGTTTTTGTTTTGTTCGTTCTCAGAATATATTCTTTTGTTGCCCGATTCTTGATAGATATCTTGTGTCAGTCAGTCTTTTTTTTTCTTCTTTGTAATAAGCAGAAGATATTATCTATAATTCATGTAGACGGTTCAGACATATGTGAGATTAGCGAACGATGCTAATTTGGAAATGAGAAAATAGTATTAAGTATTTTACGGTATTTCTTCCTTTGTTATTTTGATTAAAGGATGACTACATTGATAGGTATAGTATCTGATCTGCACGTGCCTGTGCGTGTCTTTGTGATGATGGCAGGAGTGAGAAGGTTCTTAATTACCCCGACTCACCGAGTATCGTTCTGAGATATCGTTGATATGAGTTTATACTTCTAGCATAATAACTACTTTAATAATAAATGATCTAATGGTAATTACTCCCAGACAAAGACACTACGGCATTCACATATCATGCTGATGTTTTGTTTTTTTTAATTTTTTTTAAGGGGAATAACTACTTAGGTTTTGCTAATAATATTCGCATCTTACATCTATCTTAGAAAACGAATATCCATGAAATCCTGAAAAGAAGAAAAAGTCAAATGAAGAATATCTCTACGTTTGGGAGCTTTCGGCAAAGCAAGTTTAACCTTCAAGAGAATTATCATTAGTTTTGAGAAAGAAGGGCTTACCACCAATGCAAACTCCTGATAACAATATATGGAGCTGAAACATGGAACCTAACTAAAAGACTAATCCTTGAAGAGATGATCATACAAAACATAACGAGGAGAAATCATAAGACAGCATAGTGTATTAGAAAGAACAAACTGGTGTTAGTGATATCATGGAGACCACTTAAAAACTCAAATGGCAATGGGCTGGATATGTTTCAAGAATATCAGACGGCCGCTGAATATCACGACTCACAACATGGATGCTAAGAGATCAAATGCAAAATCATATACAGCAGAAAATAAGATAACATGACGAACTTGACAAGTTCAGAAAATACTGATTCCACAACGATCATGCTTATAGATAGATGTAAGAAGAAATAAAACTCAGGGCTAAAGAATCTTTAAAATCGTAATACCGGAAAATTATCCTTTTTCTATTGTATTTGAGAAACCCTCAATTCTCTTAGTATTTTTACAAGTACTTTTTTTCTACTTTCTCCAATCTTAGGATACATCGCCGTGATAAGTAAAAATTCATTATTGTCGTTGATTATTTTAATATGAATATATCAATAACAAACAGTGTCATGAATTCAGAGTATACGCGTACAGGAAAATAAGTTAGTTTAAGACTAAAATAAAAAGAGAAGATACTTATATATCTTCAAAACTAATAGGATTTGGACCAAAAATTTCTACAAAAAATTTTCACATAACTTTTTAGTGTTCAATTTGGCTTCAGTATTTTTCATTTTATTTTTGTATGTCTTTGGTCCGAATTCTGTCAACTTTCAAGTTGTACAAGGATGCTAAAATAAACTTTTCCACACACGTAGTTGTTAAGTCTGATGTTCAACAGTCATTCAGATTTACCTATGTGCTGTATTTTACTGTGTGAGCATTCAAAAAGATAGATTATATCGTTACTTTTGCAGCTACAACTATAGTAGATATCAAAAAACTTTTCGGTAATGAAGCTGGTGATGGTATTAGTATGTTTAAGATGGTTGCAGTATAGGCTATTTCTATTATAGCATGGGTGACAGAACTTGAGTGTTTAGGATTGCTTTTCTATAGAATACTTTATCAATTATGGTGTTGCTGCTCATTATATCTGTGTTGTTCATGAGTCTACGGTGGGAAAGAATGTAAAGGTCATGGACTATTTCTTTTTTCTCTTTGAGGTATTTGAGGTGAGCCTATTTGGACTATAGATAGTTGTGGGTATTAGTGGATTTTATACATAAGGTTAAAGAGAGGTGTTATCTATGTATATAAGGGTGCCTAGGAAGGCAAAAGATTCAGATGATATTTCATAGTCAAATCTAATTGAGTCGTATCTGGAATTGAGGTGTTTTAAGAAGTTGTCTTATTTAGTTTCTCCAGTATATATGAATAAAATGTCGTCGATATATCTAAGGTAGAATAGACAGTCTTTGTTAATCTCGGTGAAGATAGATGTTCTCAGATGTTTGCATATGAAGGTAGCGCGACGGTGCCCATGGCACAGCTTTTGATTTCGAGGAAGTTTCTATTATTAAAGTTAATGCTTATAAGGATCAATATATAGTGTATGAGAGTATTGATGCTTTCAGTCTTGGCTTCTTTTATGGTTCTACTATGTAGGCTTTCTTTTAAAGCTATAATTCTTCCATGTTGAACATTGAATATATATATATATATAATACAGATGAGAGAATAAACCAAAAATACAGTGATTGATACATGTTGATCTGGTAGTGCCGATAATTTGATTTGATAACGACTCGTTTCGTTTTCCCCCTTTGTGAAATAAATATATTTTAACGTTTCTAAAATGTTCCATAAAGATAACCAAGCTTTTACTTTAGCTAGAATGAGTTAAATGTTTTGAAAACCGGCCTCGTCTCTCGTCCTCAAATCATACTACAGTGACATCAGATGCAGAATTTACTACTTCTGACGACACATTGGCTTTCAAAACCTCACGGCTTTGGGATCATACGCGTTTTCAGAGTTTCGGTAAAGGGGCGCTACACCTGTATTGGGATTTAAAAAAAAAATTTTGTTTGTAGGTTCAGGATTGCCATCTTATTCACTGCAAACAATTGTCTACCGTTTTATAAATCTATTTGATCATAAATATTAACAAATTGGTGTTGTGCCCACTAGTTTGAAGGAATATACTTCTCTATTCGTGATACATTCCCAATCCTATCGCACTAACATATCTTGTGGCTATTAGCAGCAAAATGTAGGATATATCGAGTTAGGTTAGTAGAAAAATTATTTCCGAATACCTTAGCTGTTTATGATACGTTATAGAAATGGATAACAAAAAACTAACTTAAATACAAAACAAGACTGGATGCTTCTGGTTCAAACTCAGCTTTTATTCTGACTGGTGATAAGTGCATTTTTGGCATTATACACACACACACACACACACACACACACACACACACACACACATATATATATATATATATATATATATGTATATATATGTGTCAAATAATGTCAATTTAGCTCAGTTGATAATAGAGCCATGGTTTCGAATAGGGAGATATTTTAAAAAAAATATAGGTTGGATTTAACGTAACGTGACAAACACTGAAATGGTTTACACCTATACATTTGGAAAGAATTGATCTTGTTGTTCTTGTTACAAGAGAAAAACAAAGTTAATTCTGACATGGACTGGAGTTTGACCACAGCACAAATTATAGTGTTATCTTTTTGAATGTTCTGCAGAAGTTGTAAGTGCCTTCGTGATCTTATGTCTCTACCAACAATGGATACATGCGGTGAAATATTATCTCGATATTTCTAAACGTCACATCTATACAGCACTAAATTAAAGATCCACTGTCTCGACACACTGTGTAATTGCAATACAGATTCTAGAGTAGCTTGGCACTCGAATGTCGGAGGCGCTGGTTGCTGTAGCTTTAGTCTGGTCTTCACAGTCATAACATTGTTCTCTCCTGCTTGTGAAATTTCAGATGTATTTTTTCTAGTTTTACTCCGTGTCTGGGAAATAAGCAATTTCCCTTTTCAACGATTCTTGCTCCTCGTTTGATTTTTGCTGCGTTTTGAATTTTCTGTATATTTATCGAAGATTGTGTTCTCTGTGCAAGAGTAAAAACTGACTGCCATCATTGTAATGATGTTTCTTTTATTGTAGAATTCCCACGGATACAACCCGACCAACTTCGTTTCGCGAGTTTTCGTTTTATTTGACGTAATAAACGTACAGATAATAAAATTCATGTTGTTTGTAGTCGTTATGTCTTTCACATTCTATGGTATGGTACTAAAAAGGAGAAGTGAGGGAAAGCAGGACTGCCTACTCTCTCGAGAGGGGCTTCCCTGTGATTTAAAAAATAACTAATTTCAGAGCTTTTTTGAAGTGATATGGGATCAGTATTTGAACATATATTAGTTGAAATTTCTTACGAGTGATTTGCTCTAAAATAGATTTCAGTAGTATAGAGACAGTGAGGAAAGGCCTTGTGGTATGTGTATTTGGACATATACCGGTATTTCTCAATAATGAATTGTTCAAACAGAGAATTTTAGTAGCATATTCAGATATTGAAAGAACATCGTTGCCCAACCCCCCACAAAGTAAGGCAACATCGCTTTCTTGCGTTTCCACCCCAATCCAGCACTGGCCACATTATGATTATTCAGCCATGCCCCATCAAGACATCTGTGTCCTTAGAGGTCACAAGTGAAATCGAGGTCGAAGAGTCAGAAAATATTAGAAGATATAGACAGTTAGTTCAGAATAAGGAGTCAGATTATGCAGAAAAAATTCTTCCAGGCTCCCTGTTCTCAAGATCAAAGTCATTTTTTTAAATTGTAATTTCTTTTTTTTCAGATGCGTCTGCATATCTCAATAAGACGCTTTTCGGACGATCGGTCGGTCCCAGAAATGCTAAACAACCGAAATAGGAAGATAGGGATGGGGAGGTGTTATGTCATTTGGAAAAAAAACATCCTTAAGAAACAAACAGATATGATATAACAATAAAATGTGATAGAAATAAAAACAGAAATATATAACTCAATGAGGAAAAGCAATCCTGGATTCACCCAGAAATATCACCACTTCTTTCTTACTCAATTGTCCACCCTTCCATGGATTTTCATTGGAATCCATTGGGACCTTTGGAGATATCGTGTGGACAGACCAACGGACAGACGAATAGATATAACCAAATACATATGTCTCTTTTCAACTTCGTTGACAGAGGTAAATGGCTGTAAATGACGGCGCTTAAAATTGGAACCTCAAATCGATCCATCAATAATGCACTTGTTTATCCCCTGAGACAAATCCAAAAATACTTTATCTGATAAAAAAAAGTTGCTTTAAGAAACTTTTAGTGTCCCGGTCGAATCGAAAGTTATTTCTTGCAAATGAATAATAAAATGATAGATTCTGAAAGTGAACGACAGACGATAGATTGTTACGGTAAAAACGAACAACTGATGGAAATATTTTCATTAAAATAGTTCCAAAACAAATAATCCAAGTCTCCAAGATCTTTTTTTTCTGTGTACTTATTCTAATTTTGTTGATGGACTAAATAACGTCAAAATTGGTGAAGCTAGAGTGAAATGTATTTTAGTAGATGAAAACACACTGAAAGTTTTGGGGAGGTGGAATTAGAGGGTGGGGGAAAGAAAATGGTTTCATTTGATTATATAGATTTCCTCGCTGTCAAAATGAAATCGTGTTTGCAAATCGCTACGTTTGCTTTCCATCAAGTACTTTTCTCCCCGAAATACATTCTTCAGGAAGAATTTATTGAGAAATCGAAAGAATAAACGAAGAAAAATATAAAAATTAAATGAACTTTAGTGAACGAGGAAATGAGTCGATTACAAGTAAGAAAATGTTAACAATATTTCTTTTCTTCTGCATCGGACTGTCTTCTTATATGTAAATAAAAAGACCATTAAAAGATTTTAGTTTAAAATCAGTTATTTCTTATTCTTGAACTAAAGGCTATTTTTATTTTTATGTGATTTTATCGAGACAATAATGAGCCTCAGACTGAAAACCATGAGAACGTGTACAGGAAAAGATCATACCTAACATCACATGGAGTGATCACAAGACAGCACAGTATCGTGAAAGAAGCAGAGTCAGAGATATCATAAAATCCATTAGAAGCTCAAATAGCAATGGGCTGGTCATGTTGCAAGAATATCAGACAACCACTGGACATCACGGCTCACAACGTGGATCCCCAGAGATCATATGCGTGACTGTGGCCTAAAAAAATATGAAATAGCCAGACACTATATAAGTTCTGCTTTAAAAATATTGGACCTGCGACGCCCATAATACAGATATCTGGCAAATCTTGTGGAGGGTCTATATACAACGATGGCTAATGATGATTAAGTACCTTGATAATTATGAGCTGAGGCGTTGACACCCAATAATATTTCCCAAATTTGCTAGATGATTAATCAAGGGCCAAAGGATAGAATTGTTCACGCTTTGCAAAGTTGTGTTGTTTGCCCCTTGTCTAATTTGTCATTTCGGTAAGTAATAATATATAAGAAACCGACTGCCCTTCATTAAATTACTTTTAGGAGTCAAAATTAACATTCCTGTCGATCCCTTAAGTAGTTTAAGGTGGAATTATAGGGAACATACTAATGTAAAACTGCTGCGTTTGATCTTAATAATCTTGTGTAAGTTTTTTTTCCGCACGTATATTCATTAGTTCATCTCAAAGTAATATTTGCCATATTCAATACATCAGTATTTCTATTGATATTCGGACCATCCTCATCTTGGTTGTTTTTCATACAACGTTTCGGCCATTGTACTCTACGGCCTTCATCAGGTATCATCTGTGAGGTGTGGGGAAGTAACGAACAGAACTATTTATTTATCCGACGGGGGTATATTGACCGTACTCCCCTCTTAGCATTAGTAGTATTGTTATATTGTCTCACACTATTGAACATAGAACCATCAGATTACTTTACAGTAATTTGTCTGATGCTGTAACCACTGCGCTATGTGTCCATCAGGTTTTACAATTTTTTCCCCACAAAGTGATTTTTCCAAGTCGGTCCAAAGAAAAACTTTTTTTTCAGTGAATTTAGACTCTCTCTGAGTGTCATTTACATTCAGTCTTTTTTCTTAATACTTGAAAATTTTCTATTTTGCTTTAAATGATAGAACAGAATAAGTTTTACAAAAAACTGGAAATACAAAAATAATGTGCAAGAAATCGATTGAAAAAAAAAATCAAATTCGTTCCCTCTCATGGAAATTTCTAGATTCCATTAAAATTTATTTTTCATATGAAAAAACAAAACAAAACAAGGAGGGTTAATTTTCTGATGTAACGTTTCGTTATTGTTTGCCCAGCGTAACATAGTATTATTGAAAAGTGACGAAGAGACAAATGCAGACGAAGTCCTTAGAACGAACCATAGAAAATTCTGTTACTTAAAAAAAAATACTTGTTTAGAAATAATACATCGCTTTAGGTCAGTATCAGAAATGGCAGACGATAGATTGTTGAGAATACAAGGAAAATTTTTAAAAATAATTCTTCGTCCTTCTGCATCTCTTCAAACCTCTTTCAGTTGTGACAGGAAAAAATGGCTTCTTCCCCTGATATGCAAATTTTCTTTCTCCCTCAAGAGTTGACGATTGATTGCTAAGATCACAGATAATTTGAAACCGACTCCAGCTTTTTTTTTTCTTGATCCAGTAAACTTTCATTTCAGAATGTTCCTAATGTCAACCTAGGGAAAGCATCAAATTTCACACTCACGCACGCTCTCACACACGAATAAGAAATAGGTCGACTTCCTGGTAACTGATATAGAAAGTTATCACATATTGGATTGGTTCCCTTTGAATGTTCCCCCCCCACTTTTTTTTGATTGTTTCATGCCCTGTTCCACCTCCCACTGAGTAATTTCCGGGAAATCTTCGATCCGAAGGCTCGTGACTAGCATATCCTGTCTTTATCTTGTTGTCCTTGCTTGGAGGAATAGAGGTTCTTTTCGAATTCTTTGACGCATTAGACGATTCATTCCCTCTCTGTCGTTATGTCTCTGTTTTTCTTCAAACACGCCACGCGACGTGCACAGGAGAGGACCATACTTAGCGTCACATGGAGGGATCAAAAGACTGCGCAGTATATTAGAAAAAAAAGGCAGAGATATCACAGAATCTATGAGAAAAATGGCAACGGGCTGGTTATGTTGCGAGAATGTCAGAAAAACCATTCGACATTTCGACTCATAACATGGATCCCAAGAGATCAAATGTGTAACTGTGAAAAAGACATTGAATAAGATGACATGGCGTTTAAGACGGTTTCAGGGGAGATATTGGCGCCTTGATGCACACGATAGCGAGATCTAGTGAAGGTCTTTGTCCAATGACGAACATGAAAGGCTACTGCTGCTGCTTCTGCTGCTGCTGCTGATGTCATTCGTTGTGGGTGTTGTATAAAATCATGTTTAGTTTCAAGGGCCCATCCTTTTCAGGCTTCATCTCCCCATCACATTGAGAGAGCTGGGATCAGTGTCACCTTCTGTCCTTCACTAAGGTCAACTTTGTCTCATATTCTCCCGGATAAATTATAATTGTTTGAACAATAACCAAACAAAGATGCCTTTATTTTTGACAAATAATGGAGTTAGCATTCTAAGAAAAAAAGCAAATAGAGTGATTTTTCATTCATTTTCTCGCCTTGACGGATTTCTCTGCTAGCTTTTTTTTTTATTAAACATGTCCATTGTCTGTAAATTTTCCTCAATTCACGGCTTTGTTAAATGTTTTCATAAAACATGAAATCAGCAGAATTTTCAGTGTTGTCGCTGATAAAATTATGCAGAAGATAATAAAACAGCTTTGTTCATTAAAATGTAAGAAAATGGGTGTCAAAATATCTCATCACGATGTAAAACATATAGAAGATGGAGTAAACTAAAATTTCCAAACGAAGAAAGTCTTTCGTACTATTTATGGAAAAGGTTTTTTTGTAACTTTTTCTTTCCTTTAGAACCAGACTTTTCTGCCCATTCAATCCTCATCAACAGTCGCTGAATCGCCATTGGCCCACCAGAATGTTGCTTCATTGCAATTGTTTATGGCAAACAATTGTAAGTGAAACCCATATCCTTTGAAAAATGACTGATACAATAAAAGAAGTTGTTTTAGAGGTTAGCATTTTGCAGCAAAATCGGAATTGGGAAACGGAACGAAAGTGATAAAAATTGGCTTTTCTTCTCCAATGAATTGTTTTCAGTATTCAAGGAAAAACAAACCCAAGATTTCTAATAGGATACTTTCTTTGAATTCAATTGTGCATAAGTACTATTTTTAGCAAACATAAATAAAATATGGAGCGACTTCATTCGCATCTACCATTCAGTTTTAGAAATAGTCAACAGAAACTGTCACTAAACCTGTCAACATAGGTTTCCGAAGATTTTGAACTGACTGGCTGGCTATATATGTATGTATTACGTGTACAGTCTGCACTGATGGAGCATTAGGGATGAAAAACATTTACTCTTTATTATGTCTAAAAAAAATTTTTTTTCTCAGGGGGGATTGAGTTTGCAATGTAAGTTCATGCTAAATTGATCATTGGTCTGTGTCAAGCAGAATTTTATGCATGTTTTTTGTTTTTTTTCCAATTCAGACGTTTTTAGTGATCGCTGCCTGAAAAGAAAAAATGAGGGAGAAGTGCTTTTTTCATCTGTCAGCCTTTTCCCCCCGAATTTTTAAATTCATCATCCCCAACACGGCATGCTGCCAAAAGACGTTGTTCACGTGACGGTTTCTATTGACTGACTAACCATAGCTTTTGTTTCAGAGGTTAGCATTTTACAACGAAATAGGGATTGGGAAACGAAACGATTGTGATAAAAATGAGCTTTTCTCCTTCAATGAATTGTTTTCAGTATTGAACAAGAAGAAAAAAAAACCCTTCAAGATTTCAAATAAGATGATTTTATTGAACACAGTTCTGAATACGTATCATTTAACAAACGCACAAAAAAACAGGACTGGCTGCTGCAGGGTTGAACTCCATTCAAACTTCTATTCTGACCGAAGTCGATTTCTGCAACCTTTGTATTGTGTATATATAAAAAAATAAAAAGATATAAATAATGTATATTTTTTTACACAAAAGTATTTGTGTATGAGAATGAAATAAGCCTGTGAGTATTCGTATGATACATTTTCGTTAATATCTAAATTGTGAATGTAGATTTAGCTCAGTCAGTAAGACAGCCTCTTCGCAATCAGTTGGTTGGAGCTTAAATCACGGTAGGGGAATGTGAATTTATTCCACTAATTTTGGTGACGATTGTTCTCGTTCTTGTTACGGTAGAAAATAAAGTCAATTCCAGTTTAGGTGTTTGATAGTATAAAACGATTACATTCGGATCTATCATTCATTTCTGTTATTACCGTTTAGACACGCCATTAGTTCTGTGGAAACCATTGATTAATGCCTTTAGTTGGGCCTATATTTTCCTGGATTGCTTTCTTCTCAAGTGAATATTTTGTTAATAATTGATTATTGCAGTTCCAGAGTATTAAGTGGTTGGGAAATGGTGGAAAATTCATGGATTCTAAATCTAGATTTTTATCGCCCCAAGTTCGAGCCAAAACCCAAACTTGACCTGCACAGGCACCATGGGTTCGTTTTATCGATGAGCTGAGCATTCCGCGCCTATAATGATTACCAGGTGTTTTCTGTCTCTCTGAGGGACCTAACCGACGTAGTCAAAAAGAATTCCATTCGTGTAACTGATATAGTTAGAATAATTTCATTCGTGTAACTGACATTGTAAAAAAAGATTATTCTTGTAACTAACATAGTTAAATAGGATTTAATTCATGCAAGTGGTCTAGTGAAGAAGAATTTCAGTCATGTTCTAATGACGAAATAACAATGTTGTGTTTGAAGAATATTATGATATTAAAAAGTAATAAAACCTAAACATGAAAAATCCATTTGGGGTCAACGAAACGTTATTTACCAAATTTATTGCAATGCAAATCTTTATTATGTACATATATATAGCATACAATGTAAATCTCTATCATCCATGTATATAAAATGAAATAGAAATCTCTATTATCTTCGCTCATAAAATGTAATATATATGCTGTCATTTTTGACAGCACTGGTAAACTCGTACCAAATAAACAGAAAAAAAGGACTATAAGTTGCAATAATAAAAAAATGTCTATGTCCTCTATAAATTATATATATACATATTTATATGAAATATCATCCATTCAATACGTGCATGACTAAACTTATCAAATAGAGAGTAATATTTGATTGTCAGAAATCATGATCTTATTTCCCTGCATGCAATCTCAATCTTTGAGTAGTTCACTAAATTGCAAGTGCTCATATTATATTGTAATCATAACAATTCTATTGTCAATAGATGTTAAATGCCTCACATAAACTACTTACATTCTAATTTTGTTTTTCTCAGAATGATTACAAAACATTTTTGAAATTAGTACTATATATATATATATATATACATATACATATATATATATAAATATATATATATATATATATATGTATATATATATATATATATATATACATATATATATATATATATATATATAGTACTAATTTCAAAAATGTTTTGTAATCATTCTGAGAAAAACAAAATATATATATATATATATATATATATATATATATATACATACATATATATATATATATATATATATATATATATATATATATATATATATGGCATTGGAGCTTTTGTGATCAAACTGTCTCTAGAGATCTAACGTCTACTGCAAATTTTTGTTGAAGTCATTTGTTTTTTTTTAACATATTAGAGTAACAACTTTTGTAAAAATTTAGAATTCCGGTTATTGCAAGAAACATTTAGTTTGATTACATATCAATGGAGATATTGAGTCCGCTCTGATGGTGTAGTGCTTAAAATGAAATTGTGACTTGAATTCGTGAAATAACTGAAAAAGTGAATCACAAGATTTTTTTAATGCTATTTACCTCTTGAATCACTGATTAGAAAAATCCAGTTTCACAGCTTCGATGGATACATGACAATGGATCTGAAACCTGTGGTGCTGCAATTAAAAAACTAGTCGAATGTTCTCTCTAATTTATTTTTTAGGCTTTGTCATGCTACATAAAAATCAAGATTAAACTTTATAAACGTTGATACTTTATTTTTAAAGTTTGCTTAACGTGATACGAAGCCACAAGGTACTCACAGTACCTGGTGTTCCTAAGAAGACTCACATTCCTGTACTGATCAGTTTCGATGTTTCCCTAACTTCGGAGATCAGACCGAAATCGTTACTGTCAGCGTGATTTAACCAACGATCATGATTTTGATAGATTTCATTTTAACAGCAATGCCTTCAAACATGCCCGAAGAACTGGAAAAGCAGAAGCTTTCAGTTCGCTATTAGACAAGATCTTCATGTAAGTTGTTGGTTGTGAGTTCACTCCTTATTGGCACACACACACGAACGCACCTCCTACACAAATTGAGATGTAGTGCTTTTTGCTAAATTTCTTTTAGACAATTGAGTATATATTTGTTAGTGAACTATATCACAATTATCCAAGTATCTACAGCTTTGGTTAGAAAAGTTTGACAAAGAGACGGACCTTTATCGCTAAAAATAATCCTTCTTTGAAGGTCTGTCTGCACAAAATGTAATTGATTTGAATTCTACTTGAGCTAAGGGGGTGCCACTGAGATAAAACCTTTTCAATGTCTATTATAGAATAAAACTCAACGAGCAAAGGTTTTGAACCGATGTTTTGATTGTCATTCTCTGGTTTGTGATCTTCCTTTTCTTGAACTTTTAATAATAAACCGCTTTTCTCCGACACTTCAGACAGAACTTCAGTCTAAGCCACGAGGTTTTCCAGTCGGTAAATACTGTTTTTATGAATAATCGAGATATATATATATATATATATATATATATATATATATATATATATATATATATATATATATATATATATATATAGTTATATATATATATATATAGTTATATATATATATAGTTATATATATATATACATACTTTGATAGAGAACTAGTTTTGCAAGTTCTGAATTTAACGCAAGAGAGAAGAACTTTCTGCTGTAGTTTAAAATTTGAATTTTCGCATAAGGAATATCAGCGTGTCACCGACACAGCATTAAACCGTGAACTTAAGACTTTACACTTTGGAATTCTATATATAAATCACAGAGTGCTACCTACATGTTCAGGAGTTGAATGAGTACAAATGAGTCAACGTAGGTAATATCTTTTCTGTTAGACAAGCTTTAAAACATTTCTCTCAGGATTAGGTTCCATTGATTTTTCTGTCAATTTCCAGGTATCTTTTTCAATAAAGCAGCAACATTTTAAAATTCTTTTAAAAGATTTATTTTATCTTTTCTATGCTACCAAAGAGTCAGTGAGATTGGTTTCACATGCAACTGGTTCTCTCTTTACTTTTTCTTATGATTACCCTTTGCAGTTACGACAATTTTGACTTACTGTCGTCGCTTCTACTATCCAAATTGGATTTCTCCAATATCTTTATCTTACGACTGTTTTTTTTATTTACTTACAATCTTCACATAACCTTTTATGTTTCTTCTCGTGAACGACCCCTGAAAGAGTCCAGTGAAATGCCCTGTCATAAACATTTATTTCACTCGCTTATTTGCATTTCAGGATTTCGTTTGAATGAATCACACATTCAGCGGAAACGGCATCTATCAAGGCTACATAAAACGAAGGATCTTTTGATATGTGTCTTCATAAAGACTATTCATGGAAAATAGTGCCTCCGTTATGCAGTGATTGACAAATATGCTTAATTGACAATATATTAATATCAACTATATTAGAGTTGGAAAATCATTTTCTTTTTTTCGTCTATCATAGTATTTAAAGCAACATAATGTAACTAAAAGTTAAGTTCATCAAATCCAGACATAAACTATTTAGAAATATTCATTAGTCGTCTGTTACGCTCACGTCAGCAGTGACGTCTTGTGACGTAACTTCGTAGAAATAGAATTGTATGTTACGTTAGACTTGAAATCATCAAAAGAGAGGAAATCAAGTGAAGAATCACTCTTGCTTGGTAGGATTCCGATAGAGCGAGCTCAGCCCTCAGAGACAATAAAATCCAATTGGTACTAAAAAAGAAAAGTCTACACCCCATGCACCCTCCGAATAGTCACCTATGGATCTAAAACTTGGAACTTAACCAGAAGATCGATCCTCAAGCTGAGAACCATGCAACGAGCACAAGAGAAAATTATGCTCAACATCACATAGAGAGATATATCAAGATAGTGCAGTATATTAGAGTGTAAGAACGAGATTCAGAGATATTAATTAACGTTTTTAATTAGTGTTCGACTGATATTTTCTCTTTTGTGCACAAGGATGGTTTTGAGACAAATTACGATGGGAAAACAACAAATAGAAACAATATAAGATTTTAATTATTTCGTTAGGATATATATTTTAATGCTTGACGGACGGACATATAAAAAAAATACAGGAAAACAAAGGAAAAAGTATGTAATATTATCTGATATACGAATTGCCATATAATTATGCATTTCTTGGTGTCAGTCATAAATTGTTTTTATTGATCGTTCAGTTTGACATGTGGTTCCATACTTCATGAACAAACGAACGTTAAGTAGTTATATTTATTCATTTGATACTATTGTATTATGAATACTATAGTAGCTTAGAGAAAAATCGTTTAAAATGTAGAAAAAGTGTGAGAAGTACATAATTGTAGATTTTTATGGTTTCCCATAAAAACCAGACGACCATTAGGTCCGCCAACTTGATTTCAAAATGATTACCAAAAACTACTTATATTGTTTATATAGGACAAGCTTTTGACCTCTCCCCAGACCTCAAAATAGTGGGTCGACAAAGTTTGGTGTGATGGGGGTGAAGGAGACAGCGTTGAAGGAGAGAAAGAGGAAGAGTTAGTTCACTGTCCCTATAACAGCTCGTTACAGAATAAATGCTGTGTACTATTTTCACTTTTTAATCTTTATTTTGAAGAGTGAAAAGGTGGCGAAAAAGGAACTTTCGAAAAGCGGGGTATAACTATATCTACTAATTTTAGTTTAGTCAGGCACAAGGCTGTAATAGTGGAACACTGAGCGAGAACTCAAATTACTTGAATTAGTACAGTTAGTAAGGTAAAAATCATTTAACACACGAGATGTGAACGTGCGTGATAGTAGATTCTTTAAAAATACCCTTTCACTTAAAAACAAGACACACACCATCTGACCCCAATCGTGGCCGCCATCTTGATACCAAAATTGCTACCCAAAAAAAGCAACGAAAGAAAAGTCCAGGAACGGAGAAGGATTCAATACACATCAACACGGAAACTGCCATCAGAAAATTGATAGGCGTGCTGCCGGCTGGGTATTCATAAACTGTTCCAGCGTCTTCGCCACGGACAGAAATAGTAACACCTGTTTCAGTAAGACAGAGGCAAGCAGAATCAACAGTCACATCACTGGAGACAGAAGACGGCTGGACGAGTGTCACATCAGAATCCGTAATGAAAAAGAGAATCATGACACAGAGGACTTTGTGTCATGGTCAGCTTACCATGTCAATAGGCAACTGAAATCAGACCAGCTCGCGCTTAATCAACAATAATAAATACAATTAAGCTTGCTGACAAGGTAATCGATCATTTTCACAACGAGACGGTTCCCTGTGTTTATCGTGGATCATCTGTTTGGATTATAGTTGACACAGAAGTCGCTGGGATCATTGATGAGTTTCAAACATTTTGCCAAAAAGATAGGCTCAAAGACTACACAACACCATATTCAGCCACCCTATGTTCAATCGAAGTTTGCGAAGCATATCAAGGCAAAGGTTCAAATATTTCAAGAATTGGGAAAAGTATTCGTAGAAAAAAGCGCTAATCTTGTTCGGTTGGATATAAAGGAGGCCATAGATAAAAGTACAGATTCCACTCTCATAAAAAAGCCATAGGGCACTACATGATCCATATGTTACTGTTTGATTTGAAAAAACAAGTGATTCTAGTATCAGATATGGTCTAAAAAAACAAAACAAGCAAAACCCCCGAAAAAACAAGAAGAAAACAAAAAAGTAAAACGAAACATATGACTATTTCCCTCACAACACCATCTGTAATGTACTCCAGGAGTTCACTGAAACACTTAACATTATTCAACTTATGCCAGAAACAAAGAAAAGTCCCAGAAGATTGGAACACTGCAATCATTATACTGTTACATAAAAAAAGGGAACAGAAAGACCATAACAAATACCGACCAATGAGTGTATTAAACTGCATCTACAAACTTTTCATCAAAGTTATCCCTAATCTAATCACAAAAAACGGTAGACGAAAATCGACCACAGGAACAAGCTGGCTTTAGAAGCTACTTATCCATGGACCAGCTCTATTCGATAAACCAACTAAAAGAGAAAGCAGCAGAATATAAAATGCCACTTGAAGTAGTATTTAAAGACTTCAAGAAGGCTTTCGACTCAGTGGAAATTCCTATGGCCACTGATGCTATCAATGTACAAGGTGTAGACCCATTATATGTCAAAGGGTTGCAACATATCTCCGGACAAAACAGTTCCTTTATCAGCCTACATAAAGACCCAGAGTCCTTTCAGTATCAGAAACGGGTGGCAAGGTGATACCAGCTTAACAAAACTATTTACAACTCACCTCAAGATGATCTTCTGAAACCTAGACTGGAAAAAGAGAGGAATCAAAATTGACAGCGAATACCTAAGTAACCTCAGATTTTCAGACGACATCAACCTTTTTGCAAATGACCTTAACGATCTCCAACTGATACTGGACGAACTGAACTTCAGCAAAACAAAGGTAATGTAAAACAAACATGTCGGAAATAAACGTACAACAATCAAAATAAAAAACGCAGAGCTAGAGAAAGTAGACCACTGCATATACTTTGGACAGTAAATCCCAGTGGAATCCTCGAAAGAAGAAACCAAGCCAAGAATCACTAAGATAGCAAGCTTTCGGTAGAGCAAGCGTCACCTTCATGAACAAGAAAAAAAACCTATTAGTTCAAAATAGAAGGGTATACAACCAATGCATCCTCCCGATAGTCACCTATGGAGCCGAAACATGGAACCTAACCAAGTGACTAGCCCCTTAAACTTAAAACTATGGAACGTGCACATGAGAGAATCATGCTCAACATCATGTTGGAGAGATCATGACAGCAGAGAGTTTTAGGGAAAAGGCAGGAGTCTGAGATATCATAGAATCCATAAAGCAACTCAAATGGCAATGGGCTGGTGATTTTGCGAAAATTGCAGACAACCGATGCACATCACGACCCACAACATTGATCCCCGAGATCAAATGCGGAACCGAGGCCAGCAGAATGTGAGATGACGAGACAAACTAGACAGGTTCAGAAAGTGTTGGCTCCGCATAGTCCACGATAGGGAGATGATGATAAAGACGTTCCCCACCATTCCAGAATTGAGATATGGAGGATTTCCTTTGAGAACCAAGCAGCACCATACCCTCCCCTGAACATGGGAGAACTGAGTCAATGTCAGATCCCATTGGATGTCCCGATTAGCTGATGGCAACTCCGGGCTATAAAACCCCTACGGCAGATGCAAAGTCCTACGTAACCTTTAGTGACCATTCAAAAGGATTCACTATTTATTCGATTAGGACCTTTGAAAGTACAAAATATTTAATGTGATATGGGACCGTTACATCCATAAGTTTGAAGGATAAGGCAACAAAGGGGACAGGGAACAACATTATTGCCAAACACCCCACACCAATTCAGAGGATATTGCAAGCAACCTATTACATCACACCTTTGATATTGTAATTTGGTCAGTTCAAAAAGAGCAGGGTTATCGATTGCATTTAATTCCTTGTCCATTGAAATATGATATAATTGATTTTATCCATAGATATAAATGATAGTATAGATGTTTTAATATGATAGGGCATTATAAATCTACTAGTTTGAAAGTTTTCACATTTTGAACTATTCTGATTGAAATTTCAATTAATTTACAGAGTTTTTCTTTATGACAGTCATTTTGAAATCAACCTGGGGTGGGCGGTGGGGGTCACAGTTTTTGGTCAGATCATATGTGTCTTGTTTTTAAAATCTACCAGTATGAAAGTTTCAATGGTTTTCTACCATTCTTAACATTCCTTGTTAAAATTTCACTACTTTACACTACTTTGACCAATTGCAGTTGAAATTTCAGTCAACTATATTGTGATTACAGCCATTTTCAAATCAATATGGTGGGTGCAGTTTTGGTCGGATCGTGTGTTTTGCCTTTTTTTACGAAAGTTCATTAAAATTGATTCTACTATTATACAAGTTATCACACATTTGAAATAATTCGGCCAGAAATTGCACTCAAGCAAATGTACTAATAACCTGAAAGGCTTTTTGAATCGTAATCATTCATATCTTATGGGTTTCACAATATCTATAAATAAACATCTTGTCCACTAGAAAAAGAAATATGAAATAACGATGGAGATCGAAATTAGCAGACTTGCAAACGTCCTTACATTCAAGTAAGAATAATTTGAATACACGGGAAAGAATCCAGGGAGAAAGCTATACGAGTTTCAATTTAGAGACTTTAAGGACTGATTGTTGAGGGATCGAAGATTTTGTATCAGTTTGGTGGCGTTCATTGATGCAGTCTAATCCTGAAAAAGGAAAGCTATGATATGTACAGATGATCTTTTCGCTCACCCAGGAACTGTTATCAAAACTGGTAGCAATGTAATTTTATGTTAAATTGCTCCCTGGGTGTCCGGTAGTGTTCACTCTCCGTTTTTGGAAATTTGGACTTTTTCAGTGACCACAGAAGAGTCGAAAGAAGTAACCCATTCATTGACCACACTTTTTTCACCCAATTTAAAAAAAAACAAAAAACGTTTAAAAGACGTTGGTAGCATGACAATTTCAATTCAGTGACTAACCAGGCAAGTCTAATAAATAATTTAAAAAAATATTTTGTCTCTCTCCCTCAAATATAGGACACTCTTTGTATATCATCAAAATATTACTTGAAGAAAGATAACTTCCAGTCAGTTGCTCAGATAGGAGGGGCCTCTCATCAGTGTGAGGAATCCGTCAAGAGGAAGGCCTTCAAACTGTGCGTATACTCTCCTTAAGTCTTCTGGTGTCCGGTACGTGGAACAAACTATCTTCAAAGGTTTTTAAAGTCATTTTTCACATCTTTTAAAGCTGTTCCTTGGCATGGCACTGTAGTTCAGAGTAAGAGGTTACAGTGATATGGGGTCAGTCGTAAGATTGTCTCTTTCTGAAGACAAACAATTTCTCAACAAATCCCATTTTTCTTGCTGTGCTCGCTGAAAGGAATCGGTAACATTGATTTTATCAATCTGAGGAAAAAGGAAAAAAAAGGAGAAAGGAGAATATAAAACAAGATGCATTATGAACAAAGTGATAATAAACAGTTCGAATCGATTGATCTCTTTGAAGATCGAACTAAAACATTTCCGCTTCACTGGTTTCATTCTCTGATGTAAATTTCCTTTCAACAATTTTAAGAAACCATCAACCAAAACTGTCACAAAAACTGTCAACATGGGTTTTTTTTCAGTTTTCAAGCTGGTTTGGCTGGCTGGCTGACTATGTATGTATGCACCATACTTAGAGGCCTATCCAATGGAGCTAGGGGGTAGAAAATATAGGCATTTACTCCATTTTACACCTAGAAGAAGAAAAAAACGATTTACTTCTGTATTTCGAAAATTCTTACCCGAAATAGTTTTTTTTTTGGGGGGGGGGGGATCAATTTACCATGTAAGTTCATACTAAGTTAGTCTCTAGTGTGTGTCTGTCCGCGTTAAAATTTTTTCAAGACTTTATAGTCTTCAACAAAAGAAGAGATGAATGATTAATTCATTTATCACCCTTTTTTCCAATTTTTTTTCTATTGATCACCTCCAGCCAGGGACATTGTCAAAAGACGTTATTCACGTTACGGTGTCTATTGGGCGACTAACCAGACCTATTTCCTTATTCTTTCTTGTAAACCTATACCCATTTACTTTGGAAGAAACCTCTTATTTACATTTCTCCCTGTTTCATGAACATTTCTTACACGAGATTTGCAATCGTGTTTTGAGAAAATTTCACACAATTGTAAAGCAAGTATCTATTTGATAATTCCTTTCTTTACGCACTGTTTTCAATAAAGATGAGCGTTGTTTTGAATTGTCGGAGGACAAATACTTGTGGCATGGCGTTGGCCTAGTGGTTATCAGTAGAGAAAATGAAATCGGTGAAGTGAGTTCAGATACTGGCCGAGGTAATTTGTGTTCATATTTCTGCTAATTCCATTAGGAAAAGTATGAATCCAGCTTTTCAAATAGAGGAGTGGTTTTACCGGCTGGAATTTATCGAATAATTTAGGAAAAATGAATAAAATTAGCCACGTTTCTCTGTATTAATGAGCTTGAAATTATTTCAAAAAGTTCCTTCCATTTTTATCATTGTGTATTTTGGTGTTGAATCATCATCATCATCATCATCATCATCATCGTCAGTCTTTTATCGTCCGTTGTTGGACATAAACCTTCCCAAGGATTCGCCACAATTCTCTATCATAGGCGTCGCAGAGCCAGTATTTCCTGAATTTGTCTATTCCATATCTCCATCTTGTATTTTGTCGGCCTCAGTTTGTATGTGATCTCTCGATATCCATGTTGTGAATTGCGATGTCCATCGGTTGTCTTTCATTCTTGCGACATGGCCTACCATTATCATTTAAGTTTTTTGATAGATTCTATGATGTTTCTGTTTTCTTCCAGATATACTATGCTGTCTTGTGATCTCTCCATGTAAGGTTGAGCATGATACTCTCATGCGCGCGCTGCATGCTTCTCAGTTTGCAGATCTGTTTATTGGTTAGTTGGTGTTAAATACGTATTTTTAACGTAGGTTGTACACAAAGATGCTCCTTGGAGCATTTTTATTAAATAAAAAAGGCCCATTTAATGATTACTCTGTGCTGTTTATATCATGTAACGGTACATCACGTCACATGATACTTAGAGAGGAAATGGGCATCTCCAAGTGAACCCATCGCCTTGGAAAATTCCATGAAAGATCCAGTATACTTCCTACAACGATCTACAAAGTCATGGGATATAAACCAATGACCGAAACAACCTGCAGAGCCTTCGAAAACTGTCATGAGAGATAAAGTTAAAATCATCGTTTACATTACTTTTTTTTAGATCTGAAAAGCTACTCAGATGATTCCACAGATCCAGGAGATTGCAAAAGCAATCTATTCTATCTCAGGAGAGAAAAAAAAACTAACGAACAAACAAACAGGTCTGGTTAGTCATTCAATAGGAACCGTCACGTGATCAACGTCTTTTAGGCTGCATGCCATGTTAGGGGCGATCGATTAAAAAAATGGAAAAAGAGGTGATCGGTGATAATATATCCGTGAAAGGAAAAAAAAAAATCATACATTTAATTTCAATCCTTTTAAAGAATTTTTAAAAAATCGATCATCTTTGAGAGTTTTTATTTTTATTTTTTCACCAGGGGGCCGCTGCTGAGATTTTATGATAATCATGCAACGGAGACGAGGAATCAAATTTGAAAAATAAATAAATAATTCATTACCGGGAGAATTTTTTCAAAATTGTTTTCGTTATGTTTTTATTGGCGGATGATTTTCTACGGAAGACCAAAGTTGTATTAAAGTGTCGTATTCGTGCGTCAGTTGCAACACCTACCTTAAAAATATACTAAATACCTAAAAAAAGAAACGTACTGAAATTGAAAAAATAGAAATAGACAGCACGAAATGTTCGAAATCGTTACAAATACTGCCTTCCGTACTTGTCACTTGTCATCACTCCTGCTGCTTTTTTTTAGGAATTCCTTTTGCACTTCATTGACAGTTCCTTGACAGATGAATCGAAGGTTACCCCAACACAAAAAAGGTATTTGCCGTTGTTTATTCACGGAAGAAGTCGTGAATTTCTGCACAGTTTTGTTGAGCAATTATTAAAGTAAATATATCTAATTAAAGAATAAATCACGAGAATAATACTTTATCGTTAGTAAATTTTTCAATTACAGACTTTGAATTTAAAAAAGAATTGTAATATTATTCAAAATGGCGCCGAAATGTTTATTTTACAGTTTAAAACTTGATATTGACCTTGAGAGCTCAATTCTACCTTGAAAATTCGTTTTTTCTTCTGAATAGACTGATAATTGGATTTTAATCTTTCTAGTAAAAACAAGAAGAAACATGGGAACGAAATTCAATCAAATTACTTAGTACTTACATAAGTTCATCTAGTTCCCTCACGATCAATGAATAAGAAATAAATTAATTTCATACTGCCTTAAGCCATTAGAATTAGCAATGAATTCTTCAAGTCTTTAGTGTTTTCCTTTGAATAAAAAGTTACTTGAACTATAGGAAAAGTATTCTACTTTACCAATGACTTTTTCCTTAAAATGCTATGTTTCTTTACTCAAATCATAAGGTTAACTGCCACCGTGAGCAAAGTTTGAAGAAATCCATTTAAACGTCATTATAAAAAAAGACTTTACTAGTGACTTTGGATGGGATAGAACTCAGTAATCATCATCATGTGTCATTCTTCCACACCACAAGAGAAGAAAAAAGTATTCATTTTCCACTTGAATATACAATAATCGTTGTAATTAAAAATAAAAAAAGACATACCTTGGTCTCCATAGTATATGATAATTTATTGATATATGAAATATTTTTATGAAACATATAACAATCGCTTCTAATCATAGAAAATAAAAAAATGAAATTAATAGTAAATAAGCGTAAAAGTGATTTTGAGGCGAATATATTAATAAAAAATGTGTGAAGCTGGCGAGATATATCAAAATTTGTCCACCACACGTTTGACGCCAACCGTCATTTTCAATCGTGATTCATTAATATGTGTTCCTCATTGGTAGAGAGATTGTCTGATTTGGTGCTTAAAGAATCGACTGACAAAGGAAGCCGTTTCGAAATCATATGAAACAGTTTTCCGTGTCAAAAGAGAAAAAAACCCTATAGTATGAAGAAGAAGCATTTAAAATGTACGTTTGCAGCTATTCCGAATTATTTAATACAAAGTTTTATTTTATTTCAATAATTTCCATAGTATTTGATTTGCTATTAGAAATATTTAACCACACTCAATATTCGGCTATGAGCATACTTCAAGATACGGCCTACTTGACAAATGTGCCCGAGGTATCTTTTCATTTTCCCCGCAACGGTCATTATATGAAATCAGTTTTTGAAGACCAACTTTTTCCAATACAAAGGTCCAGTCCAAACTTCTTACCTAATCCAAGAACATACAGGAAGGCCACAGACAATACATTTTCCTCTATCGACTTAAACCAAGCCAGCAAAAAAAAAAAAATGTGAGAATCAATTTGATGTGAACATTGTCAAAAGATTAAAATATATCAAAGTCTATGGTTCTGATTTATAGAAAGATTATAAAATCAAATTCATTACAACATTTTCTCTCTAGTCCATCAATATTTGTCCGAAAAATTGTTTATTGTTCCTGTATTTATATGTTGATTTATTTAATTTCAATAAAAACTACAGTTGTTTACGATAAATGTAATTAAAAATAGGAATATTGAATAGATTCGTTAAGTTAAATGCAAAATGCAAAAGAGAGTTTAGACTGTTGAGTTGAAGAAAAAGATGCGACAATTCTTGGAAAAATGCACACCTTGAAAGGCCGTTTTGAATCGGCTATTTTGAATGGCTAAAACTAGCTAGATCTATCAAAATATATCCAAAATTGGGTATTCCATCTTTAGGTAATATCATACACTCTAAAAACTCATAAAAGGGCTCCAAAATCATAAATATACAACGTATTGATAAGATATTAACGTTCACTTATAATGTTATTCTCGATCTAAAATCCAAATTTATATTTATATAGAAGTTTTTAATTTATAAACACACACACGCACATGCACATCTCTCTCCTGTCTCTCTCTCTCTCTCTCTCTCTCTCTCTCTCTATATATATATATATATATATATATATATATATATATGTATAATATAATTATACTTCGTATTGATCAGTTATCAACAAAACAATGAAAGAAAGACCTTTGTTCAAGACACTGTTTTCCAAATCACGCTGTTGTTAATCATCAAACGTCCTAATTACCTCCCTTTTCATAAATGAGGCCACTTTCAGCCGAGCCAAAATGGCTGTCCAAGAGTCGCGTTTTTCCAAGGATTGTCAAAAGATGCTGTTTGTTGTATGAATCTTCTAATTAATTTCAGTTTTTCGTGTCTTCTGAATGACACCAGTTCAAGCAAAGCAATAACAAACTGATCAATTGCTCTTCTCCCGAACATCACGCGAAATTGCCATTCGTCAGTGCCATTCTCCGATACAGGAATGAAAATCAGTTTTCGGTGCTAAAAAGGAATGTATTGACATTGTAAAGGTCGAAATGCGACGAAATTTCCAAAATCAATATTATCAAAAGAAAACTGAATATAACTGAGGCATCCACACCGTACAAGCAAATGCAGCGCGTGAAAACAATATATTTTCCAATATTTCGAGTAATTCATCTCTTACACAACCGGGGAATCATTTTATCTTTCGTTGGCTGTATTTTGTTGGGGTAATTATTGCCAGGAGTAAAACGAAAATCTTTCTAGACATCTTTTACTCATATGTATTTTTGATTGAATTAAAAAATGTAAATCAGGCGTGTTTTTTTTTAACCCCCAACCCTGCAAAAAAGAGAAAGAGAATGTTTAAAGCTACTTAATGTAATTCATATTGTGTGTAAAAGATTGTTGATCCAGTTCTTATCTTATTTTCTTACAGTGGGTTTAAGGTGAATTTGCAATCATCATCCTGATTATGTATTCAATTCAAATTTGAATTGTTTTATAAACTTCATACAGATGCACACACACACACACACACACACACACACATATATATATATATATAAAGAGGGTGTTACGTATAAAGAGCAAATATTTTATTATGTCATTGTTATGTGCGTAAAATGTAGCTATTGAGTTCAGAGCTTGTTTATATATATATATATATATATATATATATATATATATATATATATATATATATATATATATATATATATATATATATATATTTATATAAAACTGTGTGGATGCAGATTTTAATTCATTGAAATTGGAATTAAGAAATTTTATAGATGAGTTTTATTTATCTAATATGTTTCGTTCGTCAAAACCAGCATATTTTGAAGGTGTCAACTTTGATTGACGAAACATGTTAAATTGAATAAAAGAAAATTCAGTTGTTATATCCCTTCAATCAATTTATATATACGAGAATGTGTGTGTACGTGTATGTGTGCGTATGTGTTTGTGTGTGTGTGTGTATTGTTTCAAATTTTCATTGAAATATCGACAAGTAAATAAAAAATATAATTTGTGCTCCGCAGAATTCATGACTAAAGTGCATTGGTCAGTCAATTTTGAAGGCTCTTACTATTGAAAAGGGTGGACGTATTGAAGATATCATTGGTTGAATCGACAACGGAAACCGTGCCATAATAGGGATAATTAAAAAGTAGCCATATTATTTACAATGAAAATATTTTTTTTCTCATTAATGCTTCCATCCAACTCTTTGATGCTGATGTAGGAACGTAGGTTACAGGAAATTATATTTTCTGTGCAGTCTTATTTTGAGAATACTATTACCGAATTATGTAATTCTAGATAAAAAAAGCAATGGTGTTTTTATCAAGTAAATAATCTCAATCTCTTTCCAAGCCCTAACAGTAAAGAGCTAAAAATATATCAATAAAAATAAAACGGTCTTCTAGTTCTAAAATAATTATTGATAATTACTTACAGGTTCAACAGATGGTGGATTATTGTTTTCAAATCTAATAGTATACGAGTCTTCATTATAAAATGCATGTCATTAGGGTTCATTGATATTCATTAAGTTAAAAAAAATTGAGAGATTTCAACCATTACAGATTATTTGAATCTATTGCTAGAAGGTTCCTGTGCATAAATTACAACCTGATATCACCAGAGAATCTAAATAATAATAGTCAAGTATTGCCAACAGGTTTAAAACATGCAGAGCAGAACATCGTTAAGTATCTCATTCAAGGTGGATTGAACCGTCTCTAATTAATGTGTACTTAGATTACTTGAACATCATTAGGCCGTGTGTGCTCAGCGACTGAATAGTTTATACTTCATTTTGTGAATGAAAGCCAGGTTTTTCATTTGATTTTTTTGAAATCACAATCACAAGTTTAAAAATAAAATCATTATGAATTACACTAGCCAAATACATCAAATTATATATGTACCGCTTCCATACGTATGCCCTTTCTAATTGAAAAAGAATATGATCTAAATTTAGTCAGAATCATCGTTATCATTCGATTCTCTGAATTAACTCGTGAATTTCGCTAATTCCAAAGTGACGATTTGAAGAGATTTTCGACTCTCCGTATTGATAGCAGTTCCTAGATATTTTATTTGTAAACGCAGTTGTAAGGGAGACGGGACGGTTGCAACAAAGGACGGTTGCAACAAGTCTTATTCTTCCAATCAGAGACTTGCTAGAGTGCTGACACAAACTGCACATAGACAGTTAGGCCTTCTCTTCTATCGGGAGGACAGAAAACACAAGCAATACTTGCTGCTGCATTTATTGAAGAGAAAAACATGTTTTCGAGGTATGAAAGTAATTTTTCCCATGAGATATATTTTTGTTATACTGTCCTGACCATTTGTATGCGATAATCAAAACTCACCAAGTTAGAATCCTTATTTTGTTGACTTGTAAGTGACATGGTTAGCATGTGTCAGAACCAGTGTGTCTAGGTAGCACATGGTGGTCTAGGGTTGGGGACGGTTGCAACACGTTGTTTGAAAAGTTTTGAAAGGATCATTAACTGTGTCATTTTGGGATGTCTGTGTTTGAAAGGGAAAAAAACAGTTTTAAAAAAGTTTAGAGAAGCTATTCCGGAAACTCAAAGTCACAGTTTGCATCCTCTAAAGCGTGACAAAAATCAGTTTTAAAACAGTTTTGTAAGATTGATACATGTTCACTAAAAGTTTGATGCATCAAAAACTGCTCCATTCTTTCAGTCCAACATTGATATATGAAGAGATTGAATAACATCCGTAACATCTACAGATTGACTATACGCACGCCTATGTTCTATACAGAAACAAACAAAATTCGATAACTGTTGATAGATAAATTAATAAATGAATCGTACAATAACATTATAGAACAATACATACTTTCAGAATTCTATACTCATTTAGACAGAAACCAAAAGTTAATTGGTGAATTGTAATTTATTTTCAACATATTGCAACCGTCCCTGATTCGTGTAGCAACCAGGGTTGTTATCAGTTGCAATACCTGACTTTCATTCTAATGAATACTGTGAACGATATTTCATATGTAATAGTTAGCAGATAGATGTAAGTTATAAGTATAAAAATTTGGTTCGTCTTGTCTGGATAGTCTCTGAGTATCTGAGAGAAATGCATTAACTGTTACAACCACCCCAGTCTCCCCTATGTTAGTTAGTTGTTCAATATATTCTTTAAAAACATTGTTTTCGATATACCAGCTAAGGAATCGTTAAATTCAAAATGGGATTTAGTTAAAGTAGTTCGGAATGAGACAGAAACCTTCGAAATAAAAGGCAGAGATTGTTCGAAATTAAATTCTGAAATCGAGTCATCACGTAAAATTCATTTCTATATTGGAGACGCTTTCTTAAATTTATCATAAACCATGATTGAAACCGTTTACACTAAAACACTAAATAGGTTAATGATAGACAGATAAATTTTTCGTTTTAGGGAAATCCTGAGACAGTTTTCTTTTCAAAGACAAACAATTTAATTCTGCATTGGGTACTTATTTCTTTCTTTTATCTAAAAAAAATATTCTGTTGACAGACAGCACAGAAACTTCATCATACTTTAGATCGTAGTCAGTTTCTGAACTTATACGTCAAGTACAGAAAATTCCCACTCACGGTCATGTCGAACTCCAGAACGGACTGCAATGAAGCAGGGTTGCCAACATTGCCATTTTCTGGCTAGACTTGGTTGATTTCTTCCCAATTTAGCCGATAAAAATCGATCTACGATAGCCAATTAAATCTGGTAAGTTTAATAGAAGTGAATGTAAAATTTTCAATATTAATTTGTTCTTGAGTCTTCGAATAGAATCATAAACTTCAGAAAGTGAATACAAATAATTGGTTCCGTAACTCCTTAAAATTGAACTGTTTATGGGAAAGAAGACAAGTTTATAGAGTCGATGAATATTGAGGATATTTTACTCGTGAGAATAATTATAATTAAAGTAAGAATTAATTATTGAAAATATATAAGATAAGAGATTAATCGCTAACAAGAAATAGATTTCTTAAAAAAATAAGACGTTGAAAAATTATACGAAAATCAATTTTCCTCAAAACCCGAAAGTGTTAGATTTTAGTGATTATTGGTTTCGTCGACGTATTTTCAAAAGCATAAGGGTTTATAAAATGCCGTTCTTTCAAAAATCTGCATCGTTCATAGCAGATGTCGAGCCCATACAGTGAAATATGTACGTGCAATAATCCTTTAAACGAAATCTGAAAATATTCAGTGTACTTATCACAGAATAGGTTGAAGTTCCATGGACAGCTAATTACGAAAAAAAGAAAATGATTAGATAGATTTTGTTTAAAGTATTTGACTTCAGAAATTTCTAAATAATTATTGGATATTTGATGTAAGTTTGAATTAATGTCTACTCATTGAATAATACAAATATTAATAGCCAAGCAAATTACTAATACGCAAATAGTAATCGTGCATCCTCCATACAAACAGATTTCAGTCATGGGAGAAAAAGAAAAGAATTAGAAATCTTTGAAACTTGTGTTTTTTGTTAGAAATGTTTATATAAAAGTAATAAAAATGAAATAAGTAAATAGGAATAACTCAAGACCGACATTCAATGTTATGGATGTTTGTGCAGGAGCTAAATGATGTGTTGATTCCCCATTAAGCTGTTCTAAAATTACTGATCAGAATTATATGAAATTAACAATGCCTTTAGCTGAGAACCATTGCAACTGAGTATATGTCTTGAAGCAATATTTCAATACTAGCAAATCGTCATAAAAAATGGCGGGGTTATTTATGTATGGATCGATCCTAAGGAGCGAGATGCTATTTTGTTACGTAATATATCTTTGATAATTTAAGTCTCATCTCATCTCAAGCAGATTTCATGAGATTAATCATAACGCCTCGAAAGTTTCCATGACGTATTCTTCAGTGTTATGTCATAATAGGAAGGTAAATTGACCAATGATGTCATAAAAGGAAGATGAATTGACCAATGAAATCAATGCACAAACAAATTGAAAAGAAATGTACGTACATATCTTTTATATGTTTAGATGAGTATACAGAGCCCTCACCAAGAGATAAGAATTTACTGACATTTAGATAGACGACCAATAACTCATTAGTCGTGCTGTCTCTAATACTGCTCCCTGGAGAGCTCAGGTGTAAGATATTTCTCTTGTATACACAAACCGAAATATTCTTTCCATACTCTTAGCCCTTTTGCAATAAATGCAGTTCTTGCCTCAGTCTGTATTTGACCATTGCTTTATCCAGTTATTGCAACCAAAACGAGATCAAGTTGAAACCTTTGAACCTCCAATTCTCAGTCAAAGCTAAAACATTCAGGACAATATCGGTTTCAAGGACCAAAATTTGATCCAGCGGAAAAAATTATTTTTCCGTCTTCAACGACAGTGTTTTATCCAATTATCCAATTTTTGATTCGATAATTGCTTTTTTTTCTTTTTTTAATATACTATATCTTCACAATAGTCTATTTATATAGTTAGAGACGTCTGACACTTCATCCTTGTTTTGATTAAATTAAATCAGATTGAATTGAATTCTTAGTAGAGGTGCAGCATAAAATCTGCAGTTTGAACGGAACGGCGTAAATTATTTTTGATACATCCTAACACGAAACGATTTTATTTATTAACGTTTTGTTTAGTTTTCGAATCTGAAATTTTATGGACTTACTGACTTATCATTCCCAGAATGAATTTTAATCGATTTTTCATTTTGAAATATATGTGCAGAATTAAGTTTTTCTTACAACTGCAATTGTGAACTTTCATCATCACATAATATTTCATGTTATGGGGCCAAAATTTTAATTGCTTTGTCTTACTCACTTCCCGCCTATTTTCTGTTATTATCAATAATGTAAGAATCAAATGAAGCGGGTCTTTTTAAAAACAGGATCGGTAAACATTTTTGTAGCTTTTTCGTATATCCGTCTGTTAAATAGAAGAAAGGGACAATTTATATTCATAAAACTAACTCTCAATACTTTTATTTTGTGTTTAGGAAACTTTACTTGACATAATTTCTGAAAAACTTGAGAATATATCTCTTGGACTCAGTCTTGTATGATGAAGAAAAAGGCAACAGTAGCACTGAGAATAAAAACAATTTTATTTATTTACGTTTTCTTTAGTTTTTTATTTTCAAATTGAATCGACTAACTGACCTTTCTATTTATAATATGAATCATTCAGAAATATATGTAGCGAAATAATTTTGTTTTTAAACTGTGATTGAACGTTTCGCAATGTTGGGGCTCTGTAAAGATATTAACAATTTAATCGACGTAAGGGACTTATTTCTTTCCATCATTTTTTTTATTTTATTGGTAGACAACAAGAGAATTCTTATACTTTTGATTAAAGCCAGTCGCCGATCCTTTAGATTGGATACAGGATGTCCTCAAGTTAACGTCTGATTTATGGACAACTTGTTCTTACGAACGGACATATTTGAAGCCAGGTTGTCAACTCAACCATTTTTCGGCTAGATTCAGTTGATTTTTTTCCACTTTAGCCGTTGAAATTCTACGATAGCCAATCGAATCTGGTTACTTTATAAGAAGTATACGTACATATTCATTAAAATTTGTTCAACAGTTTCAGTTTAGACTTGTTTTATTTGATAGGTGGGCTTTAAATAGATATATAACATTTTTAGCCACACAGTTAGCTCGATATGGTAAGTTTAGCCGTTTTAACAAATTAGCTAGACATAAATAACAAAACTGTACGAGGCAAAACTTACATTAAAGGTGAGTTACAGGTAACATTTCATAATAACGAACAGTGCACTACTTTGCAATGCAGAACTGAGTCGTCGGCATTTCAAGATGGATCACACCAGCCGAATATGCCTCACTTCCATTAAGCTATAAAATATGAAAGTATTAAAGCCGTCCTACATCCTCTGATATCACTTCCGTTTGTGCTCACTCTCCAGCTCTGTAGCTGGGAGTCGTCAGGCCCCGATTGCAAGATCAGTCATCTTTCTTTACTGGGACTTATAGTCTATAGCAATTCTGTTTTCTTCCCACAATAGAGACTTCTTAATTCCTTACATCTACAACATAAGCTCCCAGTAGATATATTCTGGGTGGGTGTATTATACCTGGAGAGTCAATAGTGGTTCTAATGTACAAGCTTTCGGTATGTATATTTGTTGTGTGTGTATTTAGCAAAGAGAGCTATGCCTATTTTCTTCGTGTCATTTTACCGAATCGCCGTTCTCGATAACATCTCGGCCCCCTGAGACCAACACAATCAGAAAACTCTGCTCAGTATCTCTAACTCTCTTTACTACAAAAATGTAGAAATTGCCTCATCCAACGCTATCGTGTTTCTTCTCTATTCTTACCAGATAGAGACTAAAAAGTGAAATCCTCGATTGTTATTCTGTCTATTATTAAACGTTTCTATGCTTGCTTGTTTGTGTTTTTCTTTGATTTAATCGCGATTGGAGGGATGGTTACGAAAGTAAAGCGTGTACATAGTGAAAACAATCAAAACATGATAACTCACACGCACAATAAAGTATAAGTTTTAAGGTTCTTGGGTTAGAATTACTGATTTGGCGTTCGTAACCTGGGGACTTCCTGTATTGGCGACGCGACGCATACTGTGCTTTTCTTAGCTCTCTTGATAATGAGGTCACGTAGATATGACACACCTAGGATTGAAAGTTTTTCTTCGTTCAAGAAAAAAAAACTTGGAGAAAACAGACTCGGTCGTCTAATCAGTAATTACTTTCAAATTTACGTTCAGGATAGTCAATAAATATATACAATATAAGCTCCATACAACGATTCTGTAAAGCTTTCTTGCCCAACCCCTTTTCAGAGAAGGTAGTAAAGTTCTCCTCGCACTTTCTCGATATATAGAGATGTCATAAGAATTTTCGAAAATCTTAGAGTTTTAAATTTAAGAGATCGAGAACGCAAGCAAAAATAAATAAATAAATAAATAGAACGAGCGTGGCTGCGCTCGGGTCAAACTCCTTTGCTTCATTTAAATCTAAAAGATAAACAAAACAGAATTAATTTTTCCATACAATATTATTCGAAAACTACGTATCCCATTTTAACTGTTTTATTAGTATATCCAGCAAATGGGATTAGCGAGCTTCAGTAACAGAAATCGACTTGAGTTGGGTTTAGATGTGGACGTGAATTCACAATCAGTTATTCGTGCATTGGTTTCTTGGTCTGGTCATTATCTGTCACTTGGGAAATAAAACTGAATAGAACTTAATGTCTATCAGACTATGTTAAAATATGTACGGGGCACATTTTTGTTTTACAACCTGTTTTTGATTGATAAACACGAGTGGACTTTATTCAGTGATTGTTAATGCTTCAACTGTCAATATTTGTAGAGTTAAAATCAGTACTACAATTACTTGTTGTCGTCATTTTCAATCAGTATAATTGATGTCGTTGTCCTTACACTTATAATTCTAATTCTTGGTTCTAAATCACATTCAAAACTATCGGCCAGCAGCGGTGATATTATTATTATTATTATTATCATTTTTATTATTATTATTATTATTATTATTATTATTATTATTATTATTATTATTATTATTATTATTATCATTATAATAATAATAATAATAATAATAATAATAATAATAATAATAATAATGATGATAATAATAATAATAAAAGATTTCAAAGATCATAAATGCTATCATATAGACATAACCATCCCATCAGATAAAACTATTTCAGCAAAAAAAAATTAAAAAAAAAACTTTCAACATAGAGAGATATTGAAATAGAAATTGGAAGAATGTGGCATTTAGATGCAATCACTCTTCCACTAGTGGTAAGTATGCTTGGACTGATTAAGAAAAATTTGATGCACATCTTGAAAAATTCTAGGAAATCCATCTTTATCTCAGATACAAAAGATCGCATTGACGAGTATTGCTCACACACTTAGAGAAAATCTCTCAATCCCAAATCGCCCAACCAAAACCTTTTTCCCCAACTTAGGTAATCTTGTTCGAAACTCTCTTATCATTTTCTCTCCTCGAATTTTGTATTTGTTTGAATTCCTTTTTTTGAAAAAAATGATATTTTGATTCTATGTGTGTGTCTGTGCCAGGTGGGTGGAAGGAAAACGAATGATATCAGGAAAAAAGAAAGAAAAAGGAAAATAGGTGAAGAAGGAGTCAGAGGGAAGATAAGGAAGGAAGGAAAGAAACAAAAGAAAAAGGAGCAAGAAAGTAGAAAAGAAAAGGAGAAAAACAGGGAGAAAAAGGCTCAATAACTTCTTAAGAAAAAGTCCCATTTACCTTAGGTTATCGGTGAAAGGCTTGGTAAATGATTGTATCAAACAGAAAATCAAGGGAATAATAATAATAATAATAATAATAATAATAATAATAATAATAATAATAATAATAATAATAATAATTATTATTATTATTATTATTATTATTATTATTATTATTATTGTTAGTTTTATTATTATCTGCCACAGTAACATTTTGCTTGTCGGATAATAGCTTCCTTTCTCCTTTAACCTCAACTAATTGGAAAGGTAACAATTTGTTTGTCCACTTCAAGGAACGATGCTATTATGTTAACTCTAATGCATTGACATTGAATTTCAGTTGTCAAAATAATTCTGTGTTATCGTTTGCTACGGAATATTGACGAGACATTCCTCTGTATTCACGAACTTTCGATTAGCACGGCACAAGGACAGCATCGTATCTTAGTTATGGGGAGGGGAACGTTATCTTCTTGAGAAACATCTTTATTCTATCCTAAATTTTTCGTGATGGACATTTACTACTGTTCCTTAAATGGATCTCTTGTTTTCTTTTCAGGTTTCGGTCGACATCGGATAAATCAATTTTTGTGGTAGGTGTTGTTTTTATTTACTTGGTATAATATGGATTACGTATCCGTATTTATACATGGCTTCCTATTGAAATGGTAAGAAGACATGCTTTCACTTACACTGTTCTGGAAATGGAGGAATAGACCTTGAAATTTTGACAGAACCGTCAAAAGATTATATACATAAAAATCAAATACTTTTATCATGTAGTCATGTGCGTAAAATGTAGATATTAGGTTCTTAAAATTAGCTTACTTGTGTCTTGTAAGCTCAATTAGAAATAGACTTTTCATGATATATATATATATATATATATATATATATATATGCAAGTGAGCGTGTATATATAAATATATATTAAGAGTATATACTTTTATGATATAGTTATGGGCGTAAAATGTAGATATTTAATTCGTAAAATTAGCTTATTTGTGTTTTGTAAGCTTAATTCGAAAAAGACTATCGTTACACACACGCACACACACAAACACACATATATATATATATATGCATATATATATATGTATATATATATATATATATATATATATATATATATATATATATATATATATATATGCATGCATGTATACATATATTAAGAGAAAATACTTTTGTCTTATCAGTTATGTGCAAAAAAAAGTAGATATGAATTTCGTAAAGTTAGCTTGTTTGTGTATCGTAAGCTCAATTAGAAATAGACCTTTCGTTATATATATATATATATATATATATATATATATATATATATATATATATATATATATATATATATATATATATATGTGTGTGTGTGAATGTATATATAGATTTATATATTAAGAGTAAAGACTTTCATCATATAGTTATGTGCGTAAAATGTAGATATTTAGTTCGTAAAATTAGCTTGTATGTGTCTTGTAAGCTTAAGTTTGAAATAGACTTTCGTACCACACACGCTCATATATATATATATATATATATATATATATATATATATATATATATATATATATATATATATATATATACATATATATATATATATATATATATATATATATATATATATATATATGTATATATATATATGTGTGTATATATATATCAAGAGCAAATACTTTTGTCATATAGATATGTGCGAAAAATGTTGATATTAATTTCGTAGAGTTAGTTTGTTTGTGCATGATACGATCAATTACAAATTGACCTTCTGATATATATATATATATATATATATATATATATATATATATATATATATATATATATATATATATATATATATATATATATGGTGTTTTATTTCTCAATTATCATCGTGCATAAGTCGAGCTGTAAAAAGGTTGGCAAATTCAAATATTCTAGAACCAACGCTTCAGACTTTACACCCATATTTGCAGTGAACTAATTGGTGTGAAATTAACGATATTAAATCTGTTCAATTCAATTGAATATTTGCTCAAATTCCTGATTAAAACTTGGTCGGTTGTTATTATACAGAGTTGTAACATATTACCAGTGTTGAGCCAGAATTTAATTAAATTAAAAGCGAATTAACTCAACATGCAGAACAAATTCCTTAACAGGATTATCCTGGAATGAAAATGCAAGCTTCATGTATTATCTCAAAGGTAGTCTGTGACTTTATTGGAAATTAAAGAAAATATGTAAAATCAAGCATGGTTTCCTGAAACCAACAGCAACCGAGTGTAAAAAAAAAAAAGATATCTGTCTTAGTTTGCAGCCTTATACAGAGAGAGAATTTTTTTTTTTAATAAAAATCAAAGCATCTATTTAAAATGCAAAATTCAAGACAAACAGAGAAGATCAACCGTAAATGAAAAAACAAGGTGAATGTTGTGCGTATAAGGTCTATACACACTCAAAAAGAGATCTAATCATATATAAACATTATATAAATTGGTAAAAAGAGATCATGAAAGAGCGTAAGAGAAAAATTGAAAATTTGTATGACCCAGTCACTGTTTCTGTGCATAAAAAAACTTCAATAATAACAAGCCAAGATTATATTAATCGCTAGATTATAACATAGACTGAAATATTTATCCAAAATGGTATTCATGTACACACGCAATCGGAGCATAAAGCACGTGTTCCATGTATCTATTTTGATTATTCGTTAGTTACCCATTCTTCTAAATTTGGCGTCTATGTCACAGAATATTTGTCTAAGAACATTCTCACTCGCCAGGATGCCAAATTCGTCGGCCTTGATTGTTTTTAAACGTTCCTTCGCAGTATTTAACGGGACTCACAAACATATTCTCCATCATGTTCAATCGATGACCAATCGATCTCCACCCGATTTGACATCATTGATTCATTTTCACACAACTGAAACCAGTCTTTTGTCTTTTTCCTCTTGCTGCATTCCATCAGAAGGTTGGCTTCTTCAATAGTTTTTTTTGTATATACTTTTCTACTCAAAAGGAAACTAAGTTATAGACATGAAACAAGACTGATTGATTCCATAAGCTAAATGTTAGATTGCACCGTCGATGTTCTTAAATGTTTTTTCCTTTTCTTTTCATGGAATACCAATGAAGATTTGGTGAAATCTCACTCTTCAAGATTGGACCGGAATTTTTAAAAAAAGAATTTCGTTGTCTATGCTAACTGTGGCTGTTGGCAATGTCGTAGGCAATTTACAGAATGAGCATTTGAAATCTTTTGGCAAGACAATGTTCCAGTGTGCCTAAAGTAGCAGAAAGATTGTGTAGCTGCATAAGACGACCATAAAAATTTATATGGCGATTCTATTGCCTTATCTGTTTATGCTTGTCGTATGAAGCTGTTTGATTTCAAATAACGTTTTGTTCTCTTTTTGAATCAGGGTATTAACTAGATGGTAAGAACCAGTGTTTGTTTTCTTTCACCACAGGCAAACTCAGCCTGTATTTAAATTCGACTGAATTTAAGATGATTATTGACACGCAATATTCATTATCAATTCTCTTAATTCAGATGCTCCCAGCAAGAATTATATCAATTTTTCGTTTTAAATTTTCCGACCCGTATAATAACAAAATTAGGCATCCAATGTCTATTGATTGAGTTCACTGATTGAATGACTCCTAATAACTACTAAAAATTGATGCCTATTCTACACTGGTATCAATATACACGCATGCAATCGCTGTGTTCCTGTCTGGTTGTCGGGTTGTCAGTTTGCCGAATTATCTTCATTCTATCAGGCTTTATTCATTGAAACACACACATACACACACACACACACACACACACACACACACACACACACACATATATATATATATATATATATATATATATTCACTCACATTAAAATCATCATATTCATATCTTCGTATATACATACACTTTAATGGCATCATCATCTCTCTCACAATATATATATATATATATATATACATATATATATATATATTAAGTATATGTATATATATACATTCATATATATATATACATTCATATATATATATATATATATGTATATGTATATGTATATACACACATATATGTATATATATGTATATATATATATATATATATATATATATATATATATATATATATATATATATATTGACAAGCATATCCAAAACTAATATGTCTGCATTATATGACAACACTGATAGGAAGTAATGTATTACGAGCGCTATCTAAAACATAGTTGTAGAAAGTTGACCGTATAAAAATTCAAATATCACATTACTCATCAGAATATTTCTATCTTCAGTAACATATATATATATATATATATATATATATATATATATATATATATATATATATATATATATATATATATGCACATATATGTATATATGTATATATATATATATATGTATATATATATATGCACATATATGTGTGTGTGCGTATGTGAATGTGCGTGCATGTATGTGTATGTATATATACATCATATGAGTTAATTGTATCTTGTCACAAAGATTTATTACTTTCTGCCATTCAAACATCTATTCATTAATCGTAGTTTAATTTCTTTCGATGCTTTTTTTTCCATACAGACGTCGCCCGATTTAAATCAAGAGGAAAGAAAATCATCTTTTTTTTTTCTTCAAATCAGAATCATTCAATTCGTAAGTCTTCATTACCAACATGCATTCGGCAATCTCAAAATGTTTCTATAAAAAGTACATCCATTTCACTTCAGAGTTTATTTTTCTTCAGTTGTTTTGGTCTGTATATTTATAATTTTTTTTCTTGTTGGACTGGTTGCAGCTTTGAATAACTTAAGATTTTTTTGTCGAAGTTCCAAGTGAGTGTTGTGGTTCGACGATCGCAGCAGGGTTTTCTTTCTGGCACCATGAAATATTTTTGGCACCAATTCTGGACCCTCCCTCTATCCAACCGTACCCTCACACGAAACTCCACAATTACTGAACAGGGAGCACAAACAAAGATTACAGAATAACAGAAATAGATCTGTCGAACTGAAAGAAAAAGGAAGCAATGCAAATAAATAGAAAATATCCAGAGAAAAAATGTGAAATAAAATTTTGATATCGTCATTGTTATTGCAAATTCAATGAATTAAAATTTAGTGTCAAATCGAAATTTAGAATCAAAATTTAAACAAAATACTTGCTCTGGTCCAATCCATTTCAAAATCTAAATTTATGGTATTTATTTAAATGTATTTGTGTGTGTGTGTGTGTTTGCCTTTGTTAGCATATTATACCGTTGTATATTATAGTTTGATTGAGAAATACCAGAGCACACTCGTATATATTTATACAATGCACAATCTCTGAACAATACTTCCCGACAAAGTATTTCAATACTGATACTTGTGAAAGTGTAAATATATTTTCGTTTGTTTTTTTTTTTTCAAATTATGTGCGTACGCGAATTAGTGCGGTTATGTGTGTATGTTTTTGTTGCACGCACACAAACATACACACACGCACACGCGCACACAATCGAATGAAATTGAACTTGACCGTTTTTTTTTTTTGTCGGTTAATTTCTTTCTTCTCTTTCGCGCATACATTCGACACATGCGCGCGCTTAAAATGTTTTCTGACGGATCCATTGATATGTTGGTAAGTAAACAATTAATTTCAATTGCAGTTAAATTGGCATCATTTCTTTTCATTCTATTCTTTTTTTTTTTGATAAAAAGAGTAAAAATAAACATTTAAAAAACAAACAAAAAACAAAAACAATAAACAAAAAAAAAAACAGAGTCTGCCAATTAGGTTCGAACCTCTTGTTTGAATTTGTACTTTTTTTTTCATATTTCAAGGATATTAAAAATGGGGGCCGTTGTTTTTCATTTCCATCAAATAACTGCATAAGCTCAGATGTACCACTTCTGTCCCATAATAGTTGTTACATTTGCATACGAATCTCATACACTAAATGTAAAATCTATTATGGGACTGAGGTGGTATTTTTTTGTTGCCAGGTATCCTTGCTTCATTTGCCTCCATTCTCATAACTTTGTTTTTTTAAATTCATTTAATTACTCATTCTCTCAAGAGGTTGCATCTGGATTTACATCAGGTTTTCGCAAAGGCTCAATGACCAAAATGACCAGAGATGATAGGAAAGAACCAATGAGGAACAACCAAAATAAAAATCGGTCCATGACGAGTGCGACTAGTCGCCATTCGAGTACAATTTGTTCATGGTCATCGGCCTCTTGTCGCGAAACGAGGATCTTCAAGTGTCTGGTGATTCGTTCTCCATTCTGCTCGCCTCCCAGACCACTGCAGCCGCCGCCTTTGTCGGGTGCCATACTTAAGGCGTTAGTAGAGGCGATAGTGCCGTTGCAATTGGCTGGGTCGGTCGTGCAGGTGCTGTCCACGTATGTGGTCAGACACATATCCTCTCGAGGGATATTGTCTGTCATGGTGTATCTCCGCCAAGGTTCGCGCCGGCCGTGCGTGGAAACGCACACCAGACGAGCAAGAAAGTTGAAGCTCAGGATTTTTAGCCATCTTGCCACTGGCTTTTGCTGTGGTCCCACGTGGTGCAGTTGAAGAACGAACACAGTCAGGATGATGGACAACGACGTCATACCCATTGTCACCGTCAAATAGATGCCTGGAAAGAGAGAATAAACGGTTTCATTGCACTCATCTAGACAGCTAAAACGCAGGACTTCTTCGTTAATACTTCAGATTTCTCACTTACCCATCACACGCTGCTAGCAAAGAATCATATTGAATTTCCAGATTGATATTCAAATACGGAATCGTGTTAACAAAATCAAATGGGACACATCGAATGACGCTTGTCTCTTACTACTACATAGAAATCATATCAAAATAAATGCAGTGTACGTGAAAAGAAATAATGATAGTTTCCACTCACTCAGTTTTAGTTATGTAAACAAATAATCTTCGATACGATAATGATAGCCGTTTTAAGCTTGCGTACTTTAATCCAAATCTTACTTAAAATGCGATTTTGGAGTTCAAAAATTATGTTATGCTTCGGTAATCATATCCTACAACCATCTGAAATGTCAAAAGCATACAACCGGAGGTAAAACTCAATTGTTAGGGAGATACTACACAAAAAAAGAGGTTGAGCTTTTTAAAAAATAATATTTAGGATAAGTATAATTATAGAATATTAGTAATACTCTGCCAATGGCTCAGGGTTGGTTAACTAGATCCTCATTGAAGCAAAGTCAGTATCATGGCCAAATCAAAACAGAATTAAGATAAACCGTTTTTATTCGTTTCATATTGTGAGAATGATATTAAAGAAGTCACATAAGATTAAGTATTCACACACTTTCTGCGAGTTCTATTCTATTGAAAAAACTTGAATGATTTTTTTTACTCTGATAACATCCAATGGATAATGACGTTGAGAACATTATTTTATGTTGTGTGAAGAAAAATGATCGGCTTGCGTTATTTCATCTGTCCTTATTGTTTGATGCCCAACAACCATAAACTACAACATTTTTTTTGTAATTGCAAAAGTCATCCATAGATTGATAGACAAATTAAGATTATATGCACCCGGAAGAGACCGAAAGCTGGAGAAATTTGGATTTACAGTTGAATATTCTATCAGTTCTCGTCAGGGACAACGGCTCTGTTGCGCTAACGATAAAAATGACCAGTTACATACATACATACATACATCTGCGCAAACGTGCTCATATCAAATTAAATAGACCCATGATTATGATTTCTCAAATCTACAGAAGAGCTCTTTAAATAGACATAAAAATCAAAAAGATAAAATTTTAAAAATCACGATTTCCTAAGCTATCCTCAAGCAGAAATTCGGTTTTTCAATTTACTCATAAGTTATAACATAACGTGAAAAACCTCAAGCTATTTAATTTTCAGGAAGGGAACTTATTTATCCATCATTTTCTTTGCGACTGCCTTTTAATCTCAATCGCTTTTTAGTAGCGATAGCCATCACTAACTGACTATCTGAACTGATAAGTCAACATAGCAAACGACTCATACCATCTCCACGAAGCATTTCCGCCTACCTCTTCAATGAATCCGAAGTCGCCGGAATGACATGTTATAACTACGTCATTAGAACATGAAATTCTATCTGTTCAGTCAAAAGACAAATATGCGTCAATTGCACGAATGAAATTCGATTTTCTTACGATATTAGCGTTAAATGAAGGTGTTTTCACAGGAAAGTGCTTTTAAAGGTAAAAGCTTTGAAAGGAATGGGCTTCTAAATGGAGGGGATTTCAAAAGCACCAGATATCGGAATAGACGATCCATTGTCTGAATTCAAGGCTTGTTATTTATGTTTTACCTTTGTTGTTTTCTGGACTATGAAATTAAAAAAACAAACAAACTTTGATTTGGTTTTTGCTTCAGAGTATTCTTCATGGAACTAATATGAAGGACTAAGATGGAAACCATTTAAAATTTGAGTATATTTTTAGCTTACCCATGTAAAGCCACTTATAAACTTGGAGACAAAAAAAATTAATCCCAGCTTGAGTTCTTTCGAATTCAAAAGAAAATCAAATTTAAATTGAAATTAAAATTGTTGTTCTCTGTAGAACCTTCGATGTGGTATTACGTGTATGTTGCGATTTATTGTTGTGTGCATTTGACAAGGTTAAAATATACCCATTGTGCAGGACCGTAATAAACGTGAGGCGCAATTGGGAGCATTTGGTCCAATTGGCTTGAAGCCAGCTCTGATTGACTGTTCGTCCAAAGTTCATGGAACGAAAATCTTATAAGAAAAAAGTATAATTGAATAAATGATTTATCTAAGGTATTGATTTTTTCTTTATTATTCATTGTTTAGCAAAGACAAAATCTTTGTAGCCAGCATAATGGCAGAATTCATGCAACAGTTATTAAACCTAATCTTTACATACTCTTTATTGTATATATCATTATATTAGACAGTCCTTGTCGGACAGAAAGTGATATTTGTTGAAACATATTTCGTCCGGCACCGGAATTAACCGACTCTAAATGAATAGATAAATGCGCGATAGTGCTCATTTTCTATTCGATACAATACTCGGTTAATTCTGGTACTAAACGAAATATGTTCTCAAATAAATTGTCTTTACAATTATCACGTAACCTTCACTCAAGTGATGCAACTTAGGGTGATATGACGAATGCTTGTTTTGTCAGGTAACTTTATTTTTATCCTTTTTATATTATTTCCTACATCTCTATTAGACGCTTTTCAGTCGGTTGGTCGGTTCCAATTACGTTAAACAACAGGAAAAAGAAGGAAGAGAATGTGGGACGTCATTAAGAAGACATCTAGTCGGAATAATAAATGTCATATCAAGTGTTTGTTCATCTTTAGTGTTTCCATGGATCGTTTGTTATCAATTCCTAAAACTGCCTTAAAAATGGCTTAAATAAGCTAAACTTTAAAATTTCCAGCTAATATAAAAATTGTACACTAACTTTGATTTGAACTTGATAATTGTTTTTTCCGTAGCTAAATTTTTGGGTGATCATACTCATTTTCTTCCTCCACCCCCTTTCTCTTATACTACTACAACTACTACTACTTTTATAATCTTTCTAGAATCAGAAATCACAGATATGGACGTAAGGATGGTCGACGCATCTTTGAACTTAGGGTTCTTACTTTTTCATCAGAAACTTTCAAAGTTCATGTGTAACATTGGAAATTTCACTGAGCATCCAAAGTTTTCCTTGTGGGCGGCTGCATAGCTGTGCTGTTAAGATGGAATATTCGTCATAGCCTGGGGATCACAGGTGCTGAAACCGGATTCAGTTTTTGGTGACTTAAATTCCCACTGAGGGGCGATATTTATTCCGATGACGCCTTTAAAATACCGACAACGATATATTGATCTGGGATGGCCAATACATTTGGAATTGTTTCACTTTGGTCTGCCAATACAGTTCGAACAAACGGCACACCTGCCTTTAAAGGATTGGAAACAGTCATAAATCTTTCAATTTAACCACGAGGTAATTCGTTATTCAGTCATTTCAAATTTCTCTAGAGATCATCAGATCTATTTGCAAGAGGATGGTAGCCCGCCTAATGTAGATCGTTTAAAATTAGAGTAACTATTATTTCCAACATCGTTTAGAGAACAAAAAGATATAAATATCGTAAAAAATTACTGAAAAAATTACAGACCATGAAATTTGTCTATAAAAGGCAATGTTTGAATCATTTTTGTGAATACAAGCTCGCAAGCAAATCTATTTTATTCTCCATTTAATTCTTCTGCTTACAACCATGTCGATAAACTCATTTTGATTAGATTATTTTGTCGTTGCAAGCTCATAAATCCAACATTCGAGATGTTACCTCTGATTCCCTACTTACGAGTTCTTACATACATATATACAAAGATATATTCATTTTGTACAACGAATTTTAAATGTATCAGCATGACTTCCTCCAGAAAACTTTTTTGTGGTTCGGAAAATTCAACTTTTTATTCCAAATGTTGTTTATAACAACGAGTCTAACTAGTGGAGTGCAGTGAAATTTCAAAACTTAGTTCCTAATCTGGACATAATCAAGCAACTTTCAACTGTCATTCCGCTGCACTAACGGGGCCAAACATTGGAATCTTCCCTGAATGATGTGAACTTTCTGTTATATCCTTGTTACCAATACGACAGAGCTTCTTTTTCATACGGTCATTTTCATTTTTAAACTGAATTTAGAATACTGATATTCGTCGCTTAAATACCGACCACATATACGTCCAAGGTCCTGCAAGGTCTTCATAGGGTTGAAAAACTTTGATCAGCTAACGGGACGTTGTGAACGTAAGCAAACACAGTGGCTTTTAAAAAAGTAAATATTGAACATCACGTATGTACTAAAATTCATGAAATAAAAAAGAAGTCCAGCTCTGTTCACGCTTACCAATCCATATCCCTGGTGCGTATAAAAAATTGTTCTCTATTTAAAACTGCCTTTGACCAATAAGTTGTTATACAAGGCAGATCAGTTGAATTTTTAAATTCAATTATTTTCACTGAATTAGAATGGAAAGAGCTCAACATATCATTCATATAATATAGAGCAATATACTAAAAAAATGGGAGAGAAATCACCCAACACCTATTTTTCGATTCACTTAAAAATAATTCACCAGTCGTGATGAATGGTTGAACCAAATATATATATATATATATATATATATATATATATATATATATATATATATATATATATATATTCTATTTGAAAAAAAGCATTACGTGAAACTATTCGCAATGAAGTATATTATTTTGGCTATTAGACAGTAGAAGTACCGTAGCTCTCGTCAAGTATGCCCCAATTAGCTTGTACAATATATATATATATATATATATATATATATATATATATATATATATATATAGTCAAGATCAATATATGATGTTCGCTTAACGTCCAAATAATATCCTACTGGGTCAGAACGTAACCCAAACGTCAAGCGATGCGTACCTGTAAATAAAAGCTCCTTTTTCTAATATTTGTGAAACTTGAATGCTATAAAGCATCGTCATATTTGAACTTTGACAATTGTCAATGGTTTAAACTGATATCTCAACAATTAGATGATCAGTGTGAACAACGTAAAACTTAGCAATTGAATACCGCTCTACTCATCTAAATAACTCTTTGTTTCTTCAAGACCAAAGCTTTATAAATTATCTGCTGATATGTATGAGATCGTTTCATAGAAATTATCTATCTTTGAAGGAGATGGATTTTGGAGATAAAAGCCATCAATGTATTACTTGATATAAATCCCGTTGTCCTTGAGTCTACAAATTTACTTTTTTGTGAATTACGCTTGCTTTTGTAAAATTAAGGGAGCATTTACATTACAATGAGTTTCAGGATGTTGATCGTGAAAGATAAAGGGTTCTTTTGATATCATTATTTTATGATGATGATGATGATGATGATGATGAGTGTTTTAGTTACAAAGATATGTAATAATGCCAATACATATATAGTAATATGATCATATGCAAACTGTAAGTTTTGTAAAGAGACACTTATTGAATATTGTTTTTTGATCCAATAAATCTTTGCAACATTGTAGAAATATTCACTTTATTGGCGAATATGATAAACTAAATCAGTGGAATTGCCTGATTACATATTCTTTTGTAAAATAAGTTCGTTTTTATTTCGATAAACTTGTAAAGAATAGTTGTATTTATTCAGTTTTTTTAAAAGAAAATTAAAGCTTCGTATTTACCTATTTTTTGTAAAAAGGTTAGATTTCATAAAACTTTGATTGTAAAGAAAAATTGTTGTTTCATATCCTTATTTCGAGTGATTTAACTTTTGATCAAAATCAAACTGAAACTCTGTATTCATTTATTTATATATTTTTTTGTAGGAAAAGTTAAAATTTCGCCCATTAGACAATGTTGTTTATTTACCACACTATATACACCATTCTTTAAATTTATAAACAATGCAAAAAAAATACTCCAACGTCACGAACAAGCAACACTGAATCGATTAAAAGAAATTAATAATATTGTAAAAATATAATTTTAAGTCTTACCTATGAGTGGCACGAACTCTGACGTAGCTGGCATATTCTCTGCGATGAGTAACATAAAAACAGAGAATGCCAACAATACCGTGATACCAAGAGTTATCTTTTCGCCCGAATCTGGGGGTAACCAAAATCCCAAAAGACTGAGTATAGTTAACCAAAGGCATGGGAAAATTATATTAAAAAGGTAATAGAGTGTTCTTCGTCGGATGACGATAGTAAACGTCACATCTGGATAAGGCTCCTTGCAGCATGCATAACGCACTTCGTTCCGGACGACCCGAATGTGAAGGAGTTCCCATTCTCCACTGTAAACGTAGTTGGCTAAATCGACGTCGGATGACCGATTGGTGACGTCAACCTGGAAGCCATCGTAAATCCAAGAGCCAAATTTCATCTTGCACATTTGATCATCGAATGGGAAATAGGTAATGTCGATTTTACAGGAACTGCGCAGTTTAGCTGGTGGAGGCCAAAATACGATGCCTGTGTTGGAGACCATGGCCTTGCTCTGCATGTAACCAGTGGTGAAGTCATCAGCGCTGGAGTTAGAAAGAAGGAAAAAAAAAGGATGTGAGACACGCAGGAGAGAGATGTGCGTGAGAATAAGACATGAAAGAGAAAATTTACTCGTTAACATACATAGAAACACAATGACACGTATAAATACTCGATTCACGTATATCCTTTCGTCCATATTAATCAATCAATCTATCTATCTATCTATCTATCTATCTATCTATCTATCTATCTGTACATGTATTCGTGATGACTGTTTCGAATAGGTTCGGCAAAACATTTCGATGAATATTTTGCAAGTGAGATAACTCTTCAGCAGAAACAATTAGCGGCTGTTTTTGTTAAACTATCACGGAACAATTGGAAGCAGAAAATCTCTGAATATTTAAAACTGTATTTTATCAAATTGAACTACAAAGAGTTCGTGTTAGGAGTTAGGGTTTAGGTTCGAGTCTGATAATGAGAAAGATAGGGCCACAATAAATGCGTCGTCGTGAAAAGAAAGATTCGATTAAATCAGACGACAATTTATTCCAATGAAAATCATATGATCAAAAAACGTTTACTTCTATTTTATTATGTACAACGTCTAAACGGGTTAACTCCCTTGGAAAATATCGACATGAAGTGATTTCGTGATCCTATTCCAAACAATTACCGTGCTTACGAGCTTTCAGAAACTTTTGGAAACAGACCGCTTGTAATCTACTTATATGATAAACAGTGATTTTTCTGATTTTCTGTACCTAACAAGGAAGACTTCCACTTGAAGATAACAATTTCGCCGATAAAAATATCTCAAACCCACCATTTGAAACAATGGACCCTTCCTCTGAAAGTAATTCAAATAATATACGTGAATTTTTTTCACGGGAACCAAGTACCATAAAGAAAACATGTCTGGTTAGTCAATATGAACCCTCACGTGACCAACATCTTTTGGCTGCATACAATGTTTGGTGATCAGTTAAAAAATTGAAAAGAAGGGGTGATCAATGAATAAGTTACTTCTCATACCTCTGTTGGGTAGTGATCTCTGAAAATGTCTGAGTTGAGAAAAAATTAAAAAAGGGGACACAAATCGAGAAATTACTCTAGCATGAAGTTACATTGTAAATTGAGTCCCAGTGAAATCTTATTTAGGGAAGGAATTTTCAAAAAGACAATTATCCGTTTTGTGCAGACACGATAAGGAGTAAATATCTAGATATCAGTCCTTTAGCCACAATGATGCAGCCAGCCGGACCAACTTAAAAACTGAAGGAAATCTATGTTAACCTTTCGGTGGGTTTTGGTTGATGGTCTCTAATAACTGTAGTGAAATACCTGTACAAATTTATCACAGGCTAAAATGCCTAAGAAATAACGAATAGATGTTTGCTTAGCGAAAATGAAAGACAATCTCAGTTCTCCTTTATGACAATAGATACGATAATCAAATGAATATAAGGATCTTATGAGTAAAGTACTTTTCCCACAACTTTTTGAAAATCTTCAATACCTGATTTTGTAAACGTATTTAAAACTTTTAAAATGTTGTTCTGAAGATTTTTCTTGTTTTTACTAGAAAAGAAAAAAAAATGTCTATTTTAAAGAAAGGCGATTGTTCATTAATCACAACGCAGAATGAATTGTTTTAAACTAAAAAATTACTGCTTTTCAGCGAACAATTGATAAAAAAAACGAACCTGGCTGCCATTTGTTTATGTCTTGAAATTTTAAGACAATGAATTTAATGCCGCAGAATTTCAACCATCAATTAGAAACATTATTTTTATCCCCCAGAAGTTTCGTCTGCGCTCCTTATAACATTGATCTTAGTCTAATTGATATACACAAATATTAAGTCAAAGATTTCACGTAATTTCTTTTGATAGTTAATAGAGAGGAAGTATAGATACCACTGAATGGGCCATTTAGCATCTTAGCAATCATTTTAAACCAATTGATATACACAAATATAGAATTAGAGTTGTCATGTAACTTATTTTCTCTATTTACAGTTTGAAAGTAAAAATATCATCTTAATGTGCTCCAATGTATTGGAACAAATACAATATACTATGTTATGGTTATCAAATAAAATGATGTGATTATTGAAGGAAAGAAGATGAGAAATGTACGATACCGATTTGAAATGTTGATTAATGACTTTGATGAAAAAAAATGGCTCCTGTTTTTTTTGTCAAAGTAATATTTGATGAAATGAATATCATCAGAATCTTGAAAACAAAGTCTGAAAAATTGTCATATCTTGTATTTATTGGATAAAAGAAATATATTATAAAAATGAATATAAATGGTAGCATTTAAATATTCCATTTGTTGGTTCTTAATCTTTCTGAACGATAATGAAAACAAAAATTTCGGCTCTTTCTCCATTGTTTGTATTAATTATCTTCCTTGACTTTTGTTCTGTAGGAAACATTTTGCATCAATCACAAACGACGAATGTTCGTAGATTTGATTCAACTAGAAAACATCAGTTTCTCCATTTTCTTTAATGTTGCATTACTCCAAGGAATATAAATCAGATGAGAGAAGACACACATTCTCTTTATTTATTTTTTTACAACTAAAAATACTTAAAGAGAAAGAGTTTTTATTTAGGATAGGAAAGGGTGGATAATCCCAGACACCATAATTTAGTAAAGATTTCGTCCAGTTGCAGATTCGAAATAAAACATTAAAAAAAAAATTGCAAGTGATTTTCAGTGCTTTCAATCCATATAACCGTATTTATCTCTGCCAATTTGTCAGTTTTGAGATAAAAAAGATATTTTTACTGCTAATAAATGGTGTTAAGTACTAAGTGCTGTGTTGGTGAAACTGACGATGGATTAATATTCGTTCGTTTTTTATTTTTATTTTGTTGAATAATATCGCTTAATATCATGAATGTGAGTCTGTGTATTTGACAATGGCCAATCAAGGCGATAATTGCTTGTGACAAGCGTAGTTTCTAATCGGGTATGGCGACTGATAGTCTGTTTATCAATTCGCCCCTTACACAGTCTCCATGAGCGACCACTTTAATATAGGATAGATAAATTTAATGTGTGGCATTCAAAACGATTGACTTGACATATGGTGATATACGTGGGAAAGACGGTGTAACTGTGGTTGCATGATCCTTATAACTCAATGAAAAAATCACAAAATTTCCACTTACGAAAAATTCTCACTCTAGATCTAGGTCTTGAGAATTCGCTTAAGACAGACGTAAATTCAATACAATACCCTCAACCACGTGACCAACTCGTCATTAAGGGTAGCAAGTGTTTGGCCCCGAATTATGCGGGCCAGTTATCCCAAGAAAAGCCATTAGGCCAATTCATTGATAAAATAATCTTGCTTTGGCTCAGGACACCTTATTCCTCCACTCTGACGATAGTAAACCCTTTTCTTCTGGCAACAAAGTGCTGCTATACCAAATTATTGTAGACCCAATAAACTTGTAATTCACCCTAAACAAAAGTCCTTCTGTTGTATTCGATTGTATGTATTTAATGCATAGGGCAACAGTAGATATGATAAGTGTATAATTGAAGTTAGTTTGAAAACGAAATATTTTTCCCATTGCTGGAAAAGGGCAGAAGACAAGACAATGAAATTCGTCTTATCATTATCGTAGCGTTGAAGATATTATGTCGCCATGAAGTAGTTAGAAGAATGTGAACGACTTTAACAGATAAGATGTTGAAAACGATCAAAAAATGTGCAATATTTGAATACGGGATCCCGAACTTTAATTGGCTACGATCTTTCAAGTTAAAGAAAGGGAGATTTTAGTTAGCAAAATAAGATAGTTGGAATTTTGCCTTGGAAATGATACAATCGTTTGTTTCGACTCTTTCGAGCGTTTTGATTATAAAGTAACGAGATACCCCTGGTTTAAAACACACACACACACACAAAAAAAAACCCCCCCCAAAACAAAAAAAAAACAAACAAACAAACTGTAACCAATAAAACAAGATGAATATTGATGATATGAGGACTTTAGTGGTCATTAGCGTGGGTGCACTTCTTTCAAGACCAAAAAAGCCGAGTTATTTAAAAGGTTTTAGGTTTTCTCCGCATAACAGTTTTTGTATCAGTATTGAACGAACCTAAGAGGGGAGTAATGGTAATAACTACTGATCTTGTTTCTGTTCAATCAATCATAGTTTATTATCCTTTGATTGGACTATCAGTAAGTTACACAATGGGTGTTAACATTCATTTTTTAGTAATTACTATTGATCACTCAAAGCACTTATTTCAAGCTAATTTTGGCGTCAGGTTGAGCTGTTGATTTTTCAATCAACTGCTTTTTAGTTGATCCAAAGTAACGAGAATACAAGTTGAATAGTAGTCATCAATCTAACGCAATTATCGCTAAATCAATGATACTGTTTGAAGAAAAAAATTGACACTTGATAAATTTTGAGCTTCACATTTCCGGCAAAAGGGACTTGATTTCAGGAAGATTCAAGAAATCAATTTACATTAGGTGGGTCATCGAATCAGTCTGATTACTTGAATGCTGAGTGAAAATTTCTTGAAAATTCGAAAAAAAAATTTTGATGTTTCGTTTCAAAATGGCCAGCTCTCAAACTGTATGGTTGGTGTTTTGAGGGGTAGTATTTTTAGGGTTAGTGTTAGTATTTTTAGTGTTAAAGTTGGTCTTGGGTTTAGGATTATGCAGTCTATTTGACTTTGAATTTGCCATCAACATCTACCACAAAACATCAGGAGCAACGGCCATTTTCAAGCGAAAAAAGGCCATAGTGGCATGATATAAAGAAATGTTCTCCTCCTTCCAGGCAATTGGAAAAAAATAGCATAACTACTACTCCAAGTCAAAATAACTATATGAGTCTTGATATTCACACCATTTTGGTGTCGCCATTTTTTTTTACCAATTTTTTATTGATCAACAGAATATTTATAAATGAAAAATGTTTGTTGATTGCTCGTTGATAAAAATTTTTTTCACGTTGGAAAAAATACCCAACCCAAATACCTGGTCGGCATTTTGTTATAAACAAGATATTAATGTGTACCAATTGAAAACTATATCCTCTAAATATCATGAACTCAGCTTAAAATTAAAGATTGTTACAAGAGTTCTCCCTAATTCATAGATAGAAGTGAAGAAGCATAATAATTGCATCAAAAATCAGATAAGTATAAAAGAAAAACCTTCATATTGTTCGGATGAGGTTCGCAAAGAAAAAAGGAGTGAACTACCATAAACGCTGTACATGATAAAAAGTCACGTTTTCTGTTTTAATTTGTCCTTTAATCAGTAGTTACCTCCCTTTTCGTTTGCAAACCTCGTCTAAACAATTATCCAAATGCTAACCAACTCGCTAAAAAAAATCTCTTACGCGGGACAATAATTGCTATAAGAATCAAATAATGAATGGAGCGACAGAATACAAGATGGAGAGACGAACTAGATAAATTCAGAAAATACTGGCTCTGCAACGCCCATGATAGAGAATCTTGGCAAATCCTGGGAAAGGTCTATGTCCAACGACAGACGTTAAAAGACTGATGATGAATGTATTACTTATGAGAACCAAACGTGACTCAGTGAAAACGCTGCTAAGCCGACTGATCTCGTATGAAAACTACTCAAGTTTTCTGTTTTCAATTGTTCCTTAATACGTTAGCTGTAGTTTTAGCATTCAATAATACAAATGTATGGAATAAGTATGGAATTGTTTGTACAATAGATTGCACAAACAATTTTTGCAGTTCTCCAAAACTCCAGTGTAACAACATTTAAACAAAAGAGTTGGCAATGGACAACAACAAATGTTTGTGACCCCCCCCCCCAAAGAAAAACTTAACCCAAACGAAAACAACAGTTTGGTATCAAAGAGGTGTTCAATTTTGAATTGAATCAATCAACAGAGTTTTTTAAGATCACGCCTCCTTTTTATCAGCATTTATTGGTATTTTACGTTGCCATTCATAAATGAGAATAGATCATTAAATTGAACACTGAGATATTTCATTCATAAGCGTGGTTATCCTCTTGAAAAAAAATCAACGAAAATATTATTGTGCAGTAAAGCGCTTCATGGTTCCTGCATTCGTGTCACTGCATAACTTGAGGAAGCCACGTGCTAAAACTTTACTCGATGAAGGTGTGACCGTATAATTTTTGCAATATGGCTTCAGTAAGTTTTTGTATAACTTTCTTCATATGCGCATGAAATATCGTTTCACAAATTATTCTTTTGAAATTTTCTTAAATAAATAAAAAATTGACATTTGATAAAGCATTTTCATAAAGCAATATATTTTTGTATTTCATTTGAGAAAACCTACTTAAATGAATTCACTGGATATTATTCTCGATGCAGAATTATTTCCGCGTGGAATTATTACCTCTTCCTATCAAAACCGAACGATCACAAAGATGAAATGCATTTTTTCCGGATGTAATGGCAAGTGTCTTGTTAGTCTCACATCTAGAATTGAGTTAAAAAGCTTAGATAAAAAAATGCTTTCATTAAATATCATCTAAATAGTGATTTCTGAAATCTAGACGCAACAAAAACAAATAAAAAAACCCCTTAAATCAAGATGAAAACCATCTAAAAAACATCTAGGGAGTGGATTTCAATTACCTGTTTTTCTGTCGTCTGCTTTATTTGTTACAGAATTTGACGCTGTTACAGTCCTGTTGTAGAGTATGGTAGAGGCAACGACTCAAAATAATGAAATCTTTTCTTGGGAGATGAAGACAATCAGTACTTGTGATCTAAGACTCAGACTATCATTGTTGCAAGAAGTTACCTAATTTATAACCTCGTTCTTTACTGTTAATAGTTATTATCTACGTATCGTATAAATGACGGAATATTGAAATGCTGAACTGTAATACTAACGCTGTTATCGACGGTCTACTCAGAAATTGATAACTATTTTGATTTGACTGATAAAATGTCCTTATACTAAATATCATTGGCTCCAAAGGTATACAAGTGTTTTTTACGGAAAGCGTTTTTAAGGTTAGTACTAGGTTAAGTATGTGTATGGTTAGGGCTAATATTTTTAGAGTCAGAGTTATGGTTACAGTAAGGGCCATTGACGGCTGTATCTTTTACTTTAAATTCGCCATCTATGCCGGCCTCTCTACGGATGGAGCAGCGGTCATTATGAATTTTCCCAAATCGAAATTGTTGTTTTATATTCAGCTAAATTTATGGCGTTTGTAAGGTATTGTTTTCAATTGGTGCATCTTATTTCCAACAAAATGTCGACTCGGTATTTGAGTCAGGTATTTTTCAACGTAAAGAAATACTGGCTATTTTTACCTTTCCCTTTCCACGATTGAAGCTTTAAGTGTTGGTCAACAGGATATTAAAAAAACAAAAACAACAACAAAAAAAAAAACACAATAAAACACAATTTCTACTAATTCCCTTTGGATTATTTTAAACAAGTACAGATGCGAAAATGGGAACAATCATATTCGAAAAAATTAAGTTTTAATCTTTGTAACATCCCACGTTTTTGATAGAATTTTTGTGTTCCTGCGAGAAATCACCGGCCGGCCATCTGTGTCAGTCTCTATGGTTACATTTAAGCCTATATTTCTTTATTCATCTGATGAAAATCTGTCTAAATGCCATCTTTATTGAAATGAATTCTTTTTAGTTTGATCTGAAGTTGCGAATAGAATAACATAACGACGAAGTTGTTAGCTGACATTCAAACTCATAATCTTTTTTCACATCTTGTGATCAGCTTTTTTCATTTCAAAACTGCAACTCTCTTCTTCCTTTTTCTCTTGGTTGCTGTCTGACAGTATTCGTCATTTCATTTCCCCTTCCAGATCAATAATTCCCCCTTTTTTTTTGCTCTTTCTCTTGATGATGGCTGCTTTCCTTGTTTCTATTTTATCTTCTCCTCCATCGCGTAGGGTTACTGTCACAATACTGTTCCTTCCCAATCATTTAATTCTCGGTGTACTCGTACTCTGTTCATTTTTAGATGTATCCAATGCATCTGTATAAGGTACTTTTCGGTCGGTCGGTCCCCAATATGCTAAATACCTATTTTTTCATCCGTATCAAGTTGGATTGGTATGTAACTTGGTCCAGACCTTAGAGTGAATCACCCTCATATTCCTCTCTCTCCGTCACTTGATACTACTACCACAACTAGTAATACTAAATATCAGTCTTCTAAACTGTATCAAGTTGGATTCATGTGAAACTTGATACAGACCTTCGAGTGAACCATCTTCATTTGCTCCCACTTCCTCCGAGCTATTGCTACAATGGATGGTGGACACACCATTGAACTTATGGTTCTTGTTTCTAAGTTGTTTTAGTTTCTTGCCACATCCATTCAGTGACATTGACTCCAATCTTCTTCTTCTTCTTCTTCTTCTTCTTCTTCTTCTTCTTCTTCTTCTTCTTCTTCTTCTTCTTCTTCTTCTTCTCCTCCTCCTCCTCCACCTCCTCCTCCTCCTCCCCTGGATGGTGTCGATCTTCCTTGTTTCATTATACCACTTTTGGGGATTTTTTCCATTTCTCTTAAACTTACAGTTTATATTTCTTTCACTCCTCACACTCAAATACCCCCCCATTATTTTTGTCCGTTTCACCCACATCATAATATTCCATTTTTCTTCCCCTTTCCAACCACAAAAATCATTTTAAATTTTCAACTTCAATAGAAACCATCAACGAAAATAGTAAACATAGGTTTCTTTCAGTTTTCAAGTTAGTTCAGCTTACTGGCTATGTATGTACGTATGTATGTATGTATCACACGTACAAGCCACACCATTGAAGGCAGAGGGCTGAAAATTCGAAAATTAAAAAAAAAGACTTTTATTTTTTGAAAATCCACTCTTATAAGATTCGGTTCGGGAAGGGGGTTCAGTTTGCATTGTGACTTTATACTAAATTTACCCTGTTTTTGTTCCCACTTGTTTTCGGAAAAATCAGATTTTTTTCAGTGACTACTGCCCCGTACAGCAAAAGAAGCGACCTACTCTCTGATCACCCACAACACGGCATGTTGCCAAAAGAAGTTAGTCACCTGACAGTTTTTATTGAGTGACCAACCACACCTGTTCTTTCTCCTTTCCTTTCGTTTTTGCCATTTCTATTTTCGGCTCGACCCTGTAAATTAGATGAGACGTGCAGTGAGCAAATATCAAAACAAATTACACGCTTTATGAGAAAGGGCAACAGGCTTTGTAGGCCTCTCTTGTAGGAGATCCATCCAGGCAGAACGATTCATTGCATCTCATTTCCTTCGACGCTAAGCGGATTTTTTTATAGTCACCAAGATCGATAATATACAATTACATTTTAAACTTTAAGAAAGAATACATTTCGTGGGCAAGGTATTTGAAATGATGTATATATTAAATTCGATCAGAAAAGATGTAACTAGCAAAAAAGAAAATACTTCCCCAGGAGGAAAAGTTCGTAGTATTCAATGCTTCGTTTTGTATTCATAATAGTCATCAATATCAATCGCTGGTATATCAGTATTATTAATGAATATCTGCATATCATACCCAAGTCTTACCAACACAGAAGGGCTTATTTTGATACTTGTAAAAGGACAATGCTCTGTTCCTTAAGACAATGACTAAAGTTGATGTGTAATAATGATGTGACATGTCAAGTAAATATTCAAAATCTAATTGCACACTACTGTCAAAGTTATTGTACATTTTTTTCAAGATTGACAAATTTCATATCAAAACCCTATTTAAATTACGGAGGTGTAAACAATAAATTTTATCACGCATTTTGGATTTCTGTACAAGTCAAATTCAAACCGTTATTGACCTCATATGGCCAAAGGTTGACTTTGATAAAAATATTACCTCATCCCAAGATGGTGGATGATCCCAGGTGAACTAACCTGCCTTTTGGAAATCTCCCGTTTCCAACCGTGGAATTCATCTATAGCAACTGGTTGCAAATTAGATATGTTACTCTTATAGTCATTCTTTGCAAAGTGTAACCAACATTGCACCTTATCTTTGGACGTTGTCTTCCACTTGAACACTTTTTCTTCGGCCTCAAAGCTTTATCAGATTCCATGATGACAACAGTGGATAAGCACGCATTATGATTATAACTATAAGAGTAAGATCTTTGATTTGAGACCTACTACTTCAAATGAGGTGAAATGGGTGCTGGGTAAGAAACAGGGAGTCTTAAAAGGACATACTAGTTCACCTGAGGTCAGCCGCCATCCTTGGGTAAGATGAGGTCAAATTTGCTTTGGGTCAAACTCAGGTCAAATGAGGTCAACAATGTTTTAAACTCTCATTCTACGGAGTATTAGGATGAATGTGGAATCCTCCCAAATATAAAGACGAGTGTTACTGTTTGCACCTTAGTAGTTTAAATCGGGTTTAAAATGGATTAAGTCAATTTTGAAAGAAAAAAGCCCAACAATTCTGACAATACTGTATATTGTCAATTTATAAACAAATTATGCCAGAGTGCACGCATATCACTGTTGTTCACTTGCTTATCAAAGAAACCCGATGATTGCTTGTTTATTCCACAGTGTTATGGTGAGTGCGAAATAATTAACAAAGCTCGAAAAGTCATGGACCAATTAGAAGATCTAATTAATGATAAGGGAATAGACAGACTTAAAGATACAAGTGCCATCTCTCTCTCCGCCTCTCTCTCTCTATATATATATATATACATATATATAAATATTATATATATATATTTATTTATATATATATATATATATATATATATATATATATATATATATATATATATATATTAATGCTCCTCTATTCAGGGTTGAGCACTCTTTAAGTGAAGTAACCCATCCATTGTAAGCTTATGCAATGCTCTTCCATAGGAATAGAGCATTCTGGTGGATGGGAGATTTATGTGTAAATGAATATATCGCTTGAATTCAACCTTACTGACTATCCAGTTCCGTAGCTCAGATGTAGGATATCGGTCTCCGGATCTGAAGCGAAGGTTTCAATCCTACCTCGCAGTACTGGATGGGTTAATGGAAAGTCCATAGAAATACATCAAAACAGCTGTCTGTGGATGACACAATAATATATAAAATCCAGGGTTTGCCATCAAGAACACAGTAAGTGTATGTGTATATATATATATATATATATATATTAAACAAAAGGTGGTACACTTACTGTGTTCTTGATGGAAAACCCTGGATTTTATAATCAGGGGCATGCAACTCTAGAGAGGCTTGGTGAATCTTTGTGGAACGGTTGACAATAAAATGATAATGATGACGATACACCTATTGCTATTAAACCATGTTCATGTTTTGGCTTTGGTTATTCTAAAGAGTATGAAATGATTCTGTTAGATGACTAACTATTCATCAGATAATATATTTTAGGTGATCAATATGGATGACAGAGAACGAAAAATGCCCCATGTGCGCGCATATATATGTACATTCACAAGTACATACAACATCCATTAGTGAGAAGATAACTTCAACAAGTAATCTGTTTTCATGGAAGCGAACAGTAACCAGATATTCAACTTGAAACCCCAAGAAAAAGAGATCTTTGTTGTACATACTCTAGAAATCAACGGAGGATAATGCCTGGAAGGAAGAGTCTGAGAAAGAATCCAAAGATGTCTCGAGTGGCTGTTCGTAAATCTGAGGTGATTGGTCACAAGTGGTGCGTACAGCTAACCTGACGATCCGCTAAAACTTCAGCAGATGCAAAGATAAACGCCAACTGCTAACTTTCGTAGTCTGAATTTAGCCTCGCTTCGTTTCTTTCTGCTCTAGAACCCTTAAAAACAGACTTAGAGAGCTGAAATTTTAGTATGTGGAAGCTTAGACAGGGAGATATCCAAAAGATACTAACATATTAGATGTCAAGCATAAATAAGTAAATGAAAAAAAAAAGTAAATCAAACATGAGTATTTTTCAAAGCCCCATCCTCCCGATAGTCACCTAGGGAGCTGAAATATGGACCCTAACCAAAACATTGACCTGCGAACTGAGGACCATGCAACGTGCTCTCTATCATGCTCAACCTAAAATGGAGAGATCATAAGAATGAAAATTAGAGAAAAGACCGGAGGCTGAGACACCATAGAAACAATTAAGGAACTCAAATGGCAATGGGCTAGTTATGTTGCAAGAATCGCAAACAATTGATGGCCATCACGACTTACAACATGCATTCCCAGAGATCACATGCGGAACCAAGGCCAGCAGAATATGAGATGGCGAGACAACCTTGATAAGTTCAGAAAATATTGGCTCTACGACGCCCACGATAGAGAGGTGTGGCGAATCCTGTGAAACGTCTATGTCCAACGACGGACGATGAAAGACTAATGATGATGAAGATGATTACAACATATTGAATTTTCAGCTAATCTCATATAAAACTCAATGCTTAGCTGTTATCCTTGCTTCCGCTAAATTCTTAGTGGTTTATCAGTTTCAGTTAACTGTTCCCACCACAACAAGAAATAATAACCTAAGTATTCTCAGATTTGCTAATCGTCCTCTTTGCAGAGAAACTTCATGAGCTCTAAATGATGGTAATTGAACTAAACAAAGCAAGCAAGAAAGTTGGCCTGCGCCCAGACTTCAGGAAAGCAAATGTCATGTACAACAAACATGTTGAGGATAAAGACACATCGATCAAAATCGAAAATGCAAAGCTGGAAAAAGTAGACGACTATATATTCCTAGAACAGGGAGTCTCCAGGAAGTCATCAAAAGAAGAAGAAAAGACACTAGGTTGGTAAGCTTTTGGTATAGCGAGCTTGACTTTTAAGAAAACACCAATCCCAAGTCCTAAAAATTAAGGTTTTACAACCAATGCATTCTCCCGATAGTCACCTTTAGAGCTGGACAATGGAACTTGACCAGAAGATCAACCTTCAAACAGAGAGCCCTGCAACGTGCACCATGTTCAACCTCACATGGAGAAATCAAAAGACAGGGGGGAAAAGGCAGGAGTCCGAGATATCACAGAAACAGAAAACTTGAAAGCCAATGGGCTGGATATGCTACAAGAATGTGATACAACTATTGGAAATAACAAATCACAACGTGAATCCGCAGAGATCATATGCAAAATTGTGGCCCACATTAGGTAAGATAGCGTGATGAGAAAGATAAATCCAGAAAATACTTGCTTCACGATAACCATGATAGTGAGGTTTGGTGAATCTCGGGGAAGACTTTTTGTCTAACGACAGACGCTAAAAGGCTGCTGCTGATGATGATGTCTCTATGGAAACAAGTTGTTACTCGACATCCAACTCTCAGTCTCAAGAAATCTTTGTTGTACATTATTCGGAGATCGACTTAGGATAATCTCCGACGGGTTAGTTGGAGACATAATCTAAAAACATCTGGAATAGCTGTATGTAAATCTAGGGCGAATGGTCACTTTTGTGGGCGTAGTCGGTCAATGACGAATATGCTGAAAGTGAAAGATTTTATGAAGGAGATCCTTCTCAGCAGATGAAAGCAGAGGAGCTAGAGGCAGATGGAAACCTGCTGCCGCTAGCGTTTCTCATTGTTACCTTCTTTTTTTGTTATGCCTAACAATGGGACTTTGATCATGGTAAAGAAATATAGAGAATTTAACAACAGTAGAAGAATAATGGGAATATCTATTTTATGAAAAGAAGAAGGAATTGGATTGTCCGAACAAAAGTTTGGATGCTAATGGTTCTTCTCGGAGATATAGGCAATACGATCTGTGACGCCATTGCTTACTTTCACAGTCCTCTGCAAGCCCCCCCCCCCGCCTCATTCACTTAAGAAAATAACATCCGTCTACAATGATTCTTCAACATCCAAAGACTTTGGGCGACTTGGTAAGAAAAAGTCAGCGAGGGTAACTTTCTCGTGTGATAGTTTGTTTATGTTAGGAATAATTGGTGAGACCGCCTAATCGGTAAAATTTTCTCTTTTTCGGTAAAGAACTTTGATTTCACAAACTTCTGATTGCCAAAAAAAAAAAAAATATATATATATATAAATATATATGCATTGTTATTTCTATTATTATTTGGACCATCCTCATCTTGATTGTTTTTCCTACAGCGTTTTGGCCGTTGTACTCTACGGCCTTCATCAGGTATCATCTGGTAGGTGTGGGGGAAGTAACGAATCGAACCCTTTATTTAACCGACGGAGGTATACTGACTGCACTACTCTCTTAGCATTAGTAGTATTATTATTGTCTCACACTGGGATTGAACCAAGATGAGGATGGTCCGAATAATAATAGAAATAAATTGTTATTACTTTTGTTATTGAAATACAAGTTCAACAAGAACCATAAGTTCAACAATGTGTCCACCATCCATGGTAGTGGTAGGAGAAGGAAGAAGTATTCTTTCTCTAAGTCAATTGATTCTCATTTTTGTAAAATATTGCAATATGGAAATATTATGCAACTGTCATTTTTAATAAAAGTCATAAGTAACCATTTTTGGTGAGTTTTTTTTTATCCATTTCGACTTTTTTTAAATAGAAAAATGAGGACTTCAGACATTCTGACATGGCATCATTAGCAACTGGTAAGAAAATGGATTAGAATAGTGTTATTTCTATTATTATTCGGACTATCCTCATCTTGGTTGTTTTTTTACAAGTCCGAATAATAATAGAAATGATAATAATACCTCATCTCAAAAATACAGAGATTTAATATGCATGGTTGTTTTATATCTCTGTTTTGGTTAAATACACATTTGACCAAATTCAGACCACGTATCTATTTATGTTTTGTGAAGGAAATGAAAAACTTCGCCAATTGGGAATTTTAACCGATTCGACGGAACATACATACTGGATATCTCTGAATTTTGAGATAAAGTATTATTATCATTTCTATTATTATTCGGACCATCCTCATCTTGGTTGTTTTTCATACAACGTTTCGGCCGTTGTACTCTACAGCCTTCATCAGGTATGATCTGGTAGGTGTGGGGAAGTAACGAGCCGAACCCTTTATTTAACCGACGGGGGTATATTGACCGCACTCCCCTCTTAGCATTAGTAGTATTATTTTTGTCTCACACTGGGGTTGAACCTAGAACCATCAGATTACTTGCAGTAATTTTGTCTGATTCTGTAACCACTACGCTATGTTCGGTTCGTTACTTCCCTACACCTACAAGATGATACCTGATGAAGGCCGTAGAGTACAACGGCCAAAACGTTGTATAAAAAATAACCAAGATGAGGATGGTCCGAATAATAATAGAAATAATACATACTGGAATTATGTTAGACGTTAAAAATGGATTGATTGAATGGGTTATTGCTAATTTCTATTTAAATCCGTTATAAATCATAAATCAAGATACATCTCAAGATATTGAAGGTGTAAACTAGATTCGAAAGCAAATAATTATTACACCGTACAAAATAAGAATGATATAACAATCATCACACAATGACATAGAACTAATTAATAGAACAAATAGGTTTGGTTAGTCACTCAATAGAAACCGTCACATGACTAAAGTTTTTCTGGCAACATGCTGTGTTGGGGATGATCAGTTGAAAAATTGGAAAAAGGGGATGATCAATGGATTATTTACTTCTCCTGCCTTTTGTTGTGTAGTGATCAATAAAAAAAGGTTTGGATTTTCAAAAAACAAATGCCAATTCTATTAGAATCAAGCTAAGGGATCAATCTAGCATAAAATTACATTGCAAATGGAGTCCCCCACTGAAAACCTGTCTATTTGGAGATGATGGGGGCAGGAAGTTTCTAGACATAATGATTGAATGGTGAGAATTCTAGCCCTCTAGCTCCATTGTTACGTTCTGTACGCGTGATACATGATTAGGCAGCAAGCCGGACCAACTTGAAAACTGAAGAAAATTTTGAACGTTTTAATGACAGTTTTGATTGACAGGTTTCTAATATTGATTTTGAAAAGATCCTCTGTCAGTAATCAAGTATATACGTAAGTACATACACACACACACACACAAACGCACACATACACATACACGGACGTGCATGCGCGAACGCATACATACACATGACGCAGAATTCGTTTTGAAATTCAACCTGGTTAAATAGAAAAGGATTAATTAGAATAAAATATCAGTCGAAATCACATTTGTTTATTTTTCATGGTTGCCGTTTTCTCTAAGAAATGATTTTCCCCGGTAACGGAAAAATCAATCCTGTCAATAGAGAACAAATGATCACACACAAATGATTGAAAAACATGTATTGTTCTCTCTTCCAAGACAAGAACCTTTCAGTGTGTGAAGAAAAAAAGAAAGAAAGCCAATTTATTTGGACGGAATGAGAGGCAATACACGATAGACAAAGATTAACAAAATGATCAAATTATTATTAGCATATTTATCGATCCTGTTGGAAATGAAACCGAACTTGGGAGAATTCAATCATCTTTTGTTTCGTGTGGTTTGGCAGATATTAACCAGATTCTATTCATCTTCATTCCTCCCTTTTAAATATTCTCTGCATTCATTAAATGTCAAGTCTAAATATGACATATATTTGGCATTTTATGCATTTGTAAGTATCAGACTCTGGAGTCTGTGATTCTCATTAGTCAAACCAGAGCTGACATTTTTTGACCGATTCTCAGATGAAAATTCATAGCGAGTTCACGAGATAATAGAGTTTTATGGCATAAAGGTTTTTATAATTTCCATAATAACTTTGTTAGTCCCATTTTCCAAACGATCAATGTAGTAAACCTTGAACTTGAAACAGACAATCGTTAATTTGGCTCTGCGGCACTAGAGAAGCCTGGGATTACTTTCTATGTGATAGGAGCTGCGATTCGTTACAACGTAGTAAAGAAAAAAAAGTTGAAAAAATGACTTTGATCTAACTCCTGTGTAATGATAATACTGTCCCCCGTAAGTAATTGGTGCAGCGTTATGATTATAATCGCTTGATGTTTGCAAGGGCTAAAAATATCAAAGCCGAGTCCAAATCATTGCATTTACAAAAAGTACAAGCCTGATTGCCTCAGGGTCAAACTTCACTCTAAACACGACCATCATCATCATCATCATCATCAGTAGTCTTTTAGCGTCCGTCGTTGGACATAGACCATCACCAGGATCCGCTGCATTTCTCTATCACGGGCATCACGGAGCCAGTATTTTCTGAATTTGTTCAGTTCATATCTCCATCTTATATTTTGCCGGCCTCAGTTTCGCATGTGGTCTCTGGGGGTCCATGTCGCGAGTCGTGATGACCGTCGGTTGTCTGTCATTCTCGCAACATGACCAGCCCATAGCCATTGGGGACACCCCTTCCTAGGTGCATGGAGATCCAGTGATACTCAATAGTCAAAATTCTACTGTTGATCTTGTTGGTGTAGTCCAGAAGAGAGCAGAGGGACATACATTTGAGATCAGCTTTGTTGCACGAGCTTCTGGTGGGACATCAAATAGGGCGCCAAACCACACGGAGGGGGCTTAGCTCCCTGGTTTGGAATCAGAGTAATCCTCCCCCTCCTAGATTCATTGCCTTCAAAAAGGCTAAAGAGCCCAATCTGATTTGCTATTACTCATAGCCTGGGAGAAAAAAGATGGATCTATGCCTTCCCCAAGGGCATTCGAGCAAAATGAACATAATCTGCACCAACTGGAGTTGGAACTCGGGTCGCCGATTTCCATTGTCCGCTCCGTTACCGACTACGACAGTCGCACCTCCAGTTTTAGTTTCAATGCAACGTTTTCTAGATTCTAATATTTGGTAGTTAGGTGCAATCCAGATAATATCAGTTGGCTGAGCGTATCATATTTGAACTAATTCTATGCTTTCGAATCTATTTCATTCTTCAAACAAAAATTCATTTATCTGATGGGACTAATTGTATTTTTCGAATTCTGGAATAATTAGGAACGCAAGTTTCTGCGACAAGAGAATCAGAAGTAGAATAGAAAGTATAAAAACGAAGAAGAAGAAGAAGAAGAAGGAGAAGAAGAAGAAGAAGAAGAAGAAGAAGAAGAAGAAGAAGAAGAAGAAGAAGAATGATAATGATGATAATAACAATTAAAATAACACTAATAACAATAACACTAATGATAATCGCGCTAAGGTCAAACCCTTCTGCTTGATTAAAATGTAAAAGGAGTCAATCCATATAAAATCACCTGATGCTTCCAGGTCATTCCCTCAGATTCCACTGAAAAGAAAATCACAAATGCTCAAATACCAAACTGCAGATATTGAAAATATTAGGTCGGTATCTCTATTAGTTTCAGAATAGAAAATCTTTGAAACTTTACTCAATTTGCCGTTCTAGCCTTCTTTTCCAATCTCAGACATTGACAGTTCCTTTAGTATGACACGTGCAGCTTTGAAACTTTGTGACTAGGGCTAACTATATCCGTAGAATTCAGAAATGGAATCATATTCTATGTAAAGATCTGAAAATGGTAGTCAACTATCCACAGGGCCAAATGAAGACGTGAAAATCGGCAATTTTGAGGATAACCAAAAATCAAGCACATTTCAAACAATCATTTTGAACCCCCCGTAACTAATAATAACTATAAGTGCTTTATCTAACGTATCATTTGAGTGAGAAGTTCCTACCGTGGTAATCGTCCTTTTACGTTTGGGATTTCCAGCTGTTTTCCAAGCCTTATAGATGGAGAAGTCTATAAGATATGCATTCATGAATTCTACGGAAGAAAAATTAGCACCAGTTTTAAAGCTTTAAGCCGTTCTGGCCATATCAAAGGAGCTATGATTGTTGGACGGAAAGTTCGTTCGGCAAAAACTATCGGAGATACTGGCCTAATATTTTTGATTTCAACATGAGTTTGGCATATGGGCACCAGTGGGTTTCAGTGAAATCTGAGAGGGTGACTCGGGGAAAGTTCCTGATATCAGGTGATTTGATACATCAATACAGAATTCAATCTCTAAACAAAACTATTCCAAAACTACGTATCTTATTTCAACCCCTTTATTAGTTAGGAATCCAACGTTTGCAAAAAATAAAACACCTTTTAACTTTGAAACAAACAATACTGCAAGAAACAGTTTTGAAATAACCATCTTTTCTTTGAGTCTACCAGTGTTCTGCCATAGAAATATACGAACAAAAATTTATTTGTAATAATTTGTTTGGTGGAATAAAGTATATTCTATTCTATTCTATTCCAACATATCAAAGAAATCGGACATGACCATTTTTGTTGTTGTTTGACACGTCATCACTTCTTGTGTATGTCATTGTTTCGTGAGTAAGTCATCGAATTTTGGTGAGATGCTATTGTTACTGGACGAAAACGCAGGCAACTATAGAATTTAATAATAATAGCAATGGGTTATAGAAATTAATAGAATGAGAAGTCATGCGTATTTAGATGAAATGTAATGATTTTTCTACTTCTTTCCTTTAATGGAATGAATCTACTTTTTTTTTAAAGGGAAACTAGCTAAATTCTCATAGAAAAATAAGTAACGTATAGTCAAAATCATGCAGTAACAGCAGCAAATGTGGACAAATCTAGGGCAAGGGTGGGTGGGATATAGAAGAATCAGGCCATTTTTACTACTGCAGAGCTATCAGCGTCTAAAGTAAAGGAAACAGACAGCGGAAAGGACAAGTCCTTGGAGCTAGGGTAAAAATTTAATCTAATCTAAAAAATGTAGTTACACTTCACAAACATAAATAATCCGAGCCCAACACGTATAGTGATTATTCCAAATATTGATTCTATTTAATATGTTCACTTAACATTCGTATAAAAAAAATTGCGTACAACTACTATCGCAAGGAAACCATATTCTACTGCAAAGATTACAAAACTAGTTTTAGTCGACCAACTGTTGTTAAAAACCTGAGTATGATATAGCATAACGTATTAATGATTAGAGAGTTGATATTTGAATTAAAAATACAAAATGGCGATTGGAGACAGAGCGGAAAAAACGCAATGTTGAAGAATATTTCACCCTATAATAGCCGTCAAATGATTGGATCATATTTGACAGTAGGGCGTGTCTGAGAAACCCCTTACGATCGATCTTTTTTCTCTCGTTAACCCGTCCAGTGTTGGTCGTGTTTGATCACTCACCTGTTATAAAGAACGATGTCTGGTAACCAGATTTTATCACAAGGGATGCGAACTTTCTCCAATCCGTTGTAATCACGCGGGTTCCATTTGAGGCGTTCATCTTCCCATTCCTGAAAGAGAAATAGAAAAATAAAATGAAAGATATGAAAATATCAGCTTCATTGAATCACTCTTCTATTTGGTAACTTTCATTACACTCGTTTCAATCGCCGAGTTCTTTCTTCAGCAAAAGAGAAAAGCGCTATCATTATCCAAAGAATATAATAACACGTGTCATCATATCGGAAACAAAAGAATAACATTTGTCGAAATTAAACGTGGTTTCATTTTGAACATGTCCATTGGCTAACCTTGAGAATTATTTTGACATTTTAAATAATGATTATCGCAAACCATTAAATAAAACGTTTTCCATTTAAATCGTGGAATTGATGGATTTTCTTGACGTGTTTTTATACCGGAAAAATAGGAGATTGTAGTGAAATGCTTGAATTATTTAATTCAAGTTTTTGAATTTACTAAATGGAGTTGATTATGTTTAAGCGAAATCGATTGTTACAATAAAAGGGCCCAGAGTATTTGTCATTTCTCAGAAGATGTTTTATGGAAGGCCTTCAACGATTGTAATGTCGAGTATATAGTTTTATCAACAATTTGAAATAAATCTTCAAAGGATATTTGTTTTTTAGTCATAAAAATAATTGCAATATAAATGGGAGCTTATAAAATTGCTACTGGATCATATGAAACGAAATGGTATAGATTGGAATATTTTCCAATTAATATCAGTTGCAATAATTTTTCCATTCAGCCGAATCCAATTTTAATGATTACTTTGAAACTATGTGTATACATCACGCGCATTATTACTGGCTTTATTCAATGAAAACACTCTATGCTTTAGTGTTAATAAACAAACGAAATAAGTAAAATCAAGTCTTCTGTAATTTGTTGAGGACAGACATTGGATCGAAATTGAAAAAGCAGAACGAAAGAAAGTAGACCACTACATCTATTTTGGGGCGACAAATCCCCATGAAATCTTCAAAAAATGAAATCAAACATATCACCCAAGGTTGGCAAGCCTCCACCAGAGCAAGCTGAACATTCAAGAACAAAAAATATCCCATTAATTTTGAAAAGGAGGGTCTGAAACCAATTCACCTTTCCGGTAGTCACTTATGGAGCGGAAGCATAGAATCTAACCGAGAGTCTGGCTCTCAAACCAAGAGCCATGTAACGTGCACAAGGGAGGACCACACTCAATATCTCAGATAGACCAGAAAACCTCTTAGAGAAGAAAAAAAATCAGACATCATAAAATCCATTACAAAATCAAATGGCTCTGAGCAAGCCATGTTGCAAGAATATCAGACAACCGATGGACACTACCACGCACAATGAGGATACCCAGAGATCATATGCGAAATTAGGGACATTCTGAACAGATTCAGGAAAAATTGTCGAGCAGATAGAGAGGATTGGCGAATATTGGAGAGGGCATGTGTCTTATGCTTGAAGGATGATGATGATGATGATGATGATGGTGATGATGGAATATTCAGACCGACTCACGTGCCAGCTGTTGGTAGGACACTCTATCCTGACTGCATATTCTGTATCTATTGTCCTTTCGAGCCTAATTCGCAGGGAATTTTTCATTTCTTCAAATTATTCAAAGTGACCATAACGGTCAATACTTGTAAAAAAAAAAAAAAAACAAATCAAATAAATAAAAGGTTTTACGAATCCCTACATCAGCGATATTTCTCCTTATCACGCTGGTGACCCATTCTAAACAAAATATGTTAGGAAAATCATAAAAACCTCCATAAACCGGTGAACTTTCCGACGCTTGATACGAACACGCATGCAACTTTCTGATAACCCGGTGTCCAAAAACAAGAAAGGCATTCGAAATTAGACCGTGACCCATATATTTGAACATTTCATCAAGCTTCAAACACATCTCATTCTAGAAATCCGCAACGTGTCTCTGATGTTCTAACTAAACGAAAGAAAAAATTCAAACGAACGTTTTCTTACATTTCAACCGCAGACAAACTTTCTCTCTAAAAAAAAGGAACAAAGAACAGGAAAGGACATGAAAAGAGAAAAACAAAAACACAAAATGGACGGAAATGCCACAGAAAATAAGAAGAAACAATCTCAAAGTGAAATGCTAAGAAAAGAATCATCAAAAAAGGATATGAAAGAATCTCACCGACGAAGACTACATAAAAAGAATGCCCCCCAATAAACCACCCAAATGATTCTCCATGTTGGAAAAATGAAATTGAATTCGGACAGAAAGGAATTCATCAGCGGTGATATAACGTCCACAAATACGACCTCATCGTGCCGACGTTAGATATATATATAGTGAAAAGACGTTATAAGAATGTGTACAAAAATATGAAATGCTCTTTTGAACAACACAGAAAATTGGATATTTTATCCCTTCGCTCGAAGAAGTTTCATTCGATTATATCCAACTATCAAAAACAAAGAAAGCCTGAAAAATAATCTGATCCTTATATGTACATTTGACAGCACAATAAAAATTGACCAAAAGTTAACATTTCTTGGTTGCAAACCAGAGTTATTTATTCGATTGCGATAGGAAGCAAGTTTTCAATTATTTTCTCGTATATATTCTGCCTAATCTATGACAAACAAAAAGACATACACTGCTCTTACACCATTCTCTTAAAATTGAATCTGTGGTAACCAAACCTTTTCAGAGAACACGCGTAGAATTGCAATTGGCCTGCAAATATCGCACTTGTTTGAAGATAGCGATTTAAGTCTACCAGCTCATGTTTTTTTCTCCAATGCACAATTCAGGGTTTTCGAACATTTGAATAGTAGAAGAATGAGGGAACAGCATTAAAAATGAAATAAGGATGAAGACCAGACCGATTCATACGTTTCAAAACCCTTGCTAAAGTTAACAAAAAACTTTTGCTATGGAATTCAGCGCTTAAACACGCAGCCTTCCACAACGAAGTGGTAAGGACCTCCACAAAATACATTGATAACTGAACAAAACAGAATATAAATGAGAGACAACCTGAGAAAACAACAACAAAAAAAAAATATCCAGCTTTGAACCTTGCCTATATATTAAAGATCCTGCAACACAAAAATAATTTTTCAACTGAAAATCTTTAGAGGGAATTTCCAGTGAACATTTTGAATTTTGAATTAACACCATTCAACTCTCAAATACACACACAAGGTGATTCACACACACGCGGTGATTCAAACACAAACACACACACACACACACACACACATATATATATATATATATATATATATACATATATGCATACACAGTATATGTGGTACAAATCAGGCCACCAGTATAACTTAATATAATAATATATCAATAATATAAAGTTACTTCTGAAATGTGATGGATTTATTTCATAGAGTGCTCGATACATACAACTTTTTACTCATGGAGTTAAGTTGTTTTAGAGGAGAGCTGGAAATAAAAAGTAGAATGTGGATTCGCTACACAAACTAGCTGATGTTTCTGCCCTCTTCTGGCCTCATCAGGCGATTCGGCGATATATATATATATATATATATATATATATATATATATATATATATATATATACAAATATATATAGATAAATATATATATATATATATACATACACACACATATATATATATATATATATATATTTATATATATATATATATATATATATATATATATATATATATATATATATATATATAAAGGACACTGTCGCTTATTTCTTCTTTATTCTCAGCACTGGAAATGGGGCAGCAATAGCTCCACTATTCGAGCGGAACCATTTGTGGCAATTAGAATTATTCGAATCGACTTTGATGTGTTTGTTTCCCATGCACATGTTGCAAAATAATAAAATTTGATAGCGCCAAATCCGTTCGTGTCCAGAATCCAAATGGGCGCATGACCCTGGCATGTCAAGTCCCTTCAGGCAAGTGAGAATGAAGCTAGGAAGGAGATTGCCGCCTGGAGTAGGATTTGTAGTTCATATATTGTGCTGAAAGGTTTGACTACGTGGTAAACAGAATATTTGGTTTCGTGGTGCTTTTTGTGTGAGATCTAATGAAGATGGAAACGCTGACCTTTTGTATGCTAAAGAGAGCAAAAGAGAATGAAAATTTATTCATGTGAAACAAACAGGGAATACATACTTTAGCGAATTGTTCTTTTAAGAGACCTTGTAAGATTTTGGCGTTAGCTTCGAAAGTTACAGCAGTTTATGTAACTTGGAATCAAATAACGTTGGAGTGAATACTAAGTAAAATCAAGTAAGTTACTTACTTCAACAGTTACAAATATGGACAGCAGTCTCACGTGCTACGAAGAGTACGTGTCTGTTAGATGTCCTGAGTGAAAACGAGTGAAGATGAGGGGCTGATACGTGAGTCAAATACGGATCTGATTGTTTTTATAAGCATGGTAGTTAGCCTAAAGACTAATTTTAGGGTTACATGAAACATGGAACCTAACCAAAATAACTGACCCTGAAATTGAGAAGCATACAACTTGCACATGAACGACGAATATCCATGAAATACTCAAAAGAAGAAATTAAGATTAAGGATGACAATCTTTCGGCAGAGCAAGCTCAACCTTTAAGAATAAAAAAGCCCCATTAGTCCTAAAAAAAAAAAAAAAATCAATGCATTCTCTTGATAGTCTCCTATGGAGCTGAGATATGGAATCTAATCAAGAGACTAATCCTCAAGCTGAAAAGCATGCAATGTGCACATGGAAGGATTTTTCTCAACCTCATATTAAAAGATCATCGGACAGCAAAATAAATAAAGGAAAACAGGAGCCCAAAATATCATTATCAATTAATTCAATTAGGGAACTCAAATGGCTATGGGCAGGTCATATTGCAAGAATGGCAGATAACTGATGGATATCGCCACTCACAACATGGATCCCCAGAGATCAAATGCCTAATCGTGGCTGGTAGAATACAAGATGGGGAGACAAACTGGACAAGTTCAGAAAGTATTGGCCCCATGACGCCCATGATAAAGGGGTCAGGCGAATTCTGGTGGAGGCCTGTGTCAAAAAATGAACGATGAAAGACTAAAGATGATGATAACATACAAAAAAAGCTAATTCAGTGTTCAACTCATTTTTTAATGACTGTAATGATCAAATGAACAGACTGAATATGAGATAGATAATTTATATTTAAGTCGTGACAAGTGGGAGATTTTCATTCGTAGAATATTCTAGCAGCATACCCCTTTGATAACTGATGCAAAACAACTTTAAAGCAATTTAAAATGTTCCCACTTCTCGTTTCGAAGAGCCCAATTTAAAATATAATGAAGTGGGTTTTTATTCTAGCGATTATTGAATGATTAAAAGTTAACGCAGTTAGTTGAATGACCTTTTTAAATCAAGGCAATTCTCGGATGGTTTTTCGCTGAATCAAAGAAACCTCTTCAATACGAACTCCTCACGGACATTTCTAGATGTACATCACGAACTGAACGTATAGATAAATTATCTTTTCAATTTTTGGTAATCAATAAAATCCAATAACTTCCTTCAGAGTCTCACAAGCAGTAGGTTTAATTAGATGTTTATTTCATCCTCTTTTGAATTTTTCTTTCTCATCCACGCAACTTTTTCCAACTTCATCAAATTTTCAAAGGTAAAACTTACGCTTTTGGTGTCCATATAAAGATACGTTGAATTTTAAAGGTTTCTCTTTGAAATCATTTGTTGGCCAGGGAGAGCTATCATCAAAGAAGGAAAATTGCAACCGTTATTTTCATAAAAAAAAATTGAAAATAACCATGACATTCTATTTGATTACCTATTTTAAGACTTTAGGTATAAATCAGATTGAATAATTGGAACACCATAGCCACGATCATGTACCCGATCAAACAATAAAGACATAAGGTATGGGTATTCTTCCCTCTTCATTTGTTCGTCCTTCCGTCTGTCCGTCCGTCCGTCTGTGTTTACTTCAGTGCTTCTGGCCACATCTTTTTGGCTGGGGGCTTTGAAGATGTCCATGTGTTGTCCAATCACCACTTTCTTAAAACAGGGTTTTCATTTTTTTTTTTAGAATTCGCCGTTTTTCAATTGTTTTTTTATTTCAGGTGATCGATGTTCAAAAATAGTCCATCGTGATTATTTTGCCACAGCGTTGGCGTAGCATATGTGACGTTTAGGCGTTTCTGGAAAAGCTTAGTGAGCAAGATATAGATATACATATAGATAGACGGAGATTATAAGAGATATATATATATATATATATATATATATATATATATATATATATATAGAGAGAGAGAGAGAGAGAGAGAGAGAGAGAGAAAGAAGGGGGGGCGTGAGAAAGTGCATGATTGAATTTCAATATTTTGTTTTATTGTTTTTGTTACACAGATTCCAACTGAGGCTGTCAACTACAGTCGGGCGACGCGTTTGATCTAGTTAGGTTATTTATTGCTCTCTGTAACTTTGATCACCTCCCAGAGAGTCAGGATTGGGTATGTGGATTAATAATCTCTCGGGTGACAGAGAGATAACTCACAGAGAGAGGGTATTGTTAGAAAAATAAAGCAGCTTGGTCACGGTGATTCATCTTCAGGCAGCAGTAAAAAAAAACTTTATAGTTCACATGTTTGAGGAATCGTTGAGAGATAGGTGCGGTGGTTTTATTAATTTCATCCATACTCTTCTACTTTATTCTGCATTATCAATTTACCACAATCCACTTCCTGCTTTCCAGGCCCATCAAAGGGACATATTCTTCCTTTCTCAAAGGAAGGAGATACGGAGTCTGATGGGCCTAACCCAGTCTCGCCTTGTTGTTCAATTGAATTAAATGTAAGTTCTTGAGAAAAATTTTTACATGTCATTATGATATCTCATGCTATAAAAATCTGCTCCATAGTATCTGGAGAAACGACATCGTCATTTTCAGCTGTTTCTTGCATATCTTTGGTGATTGTTATTTAGTACCCGATAAGAGTAATTAGTGCCTTAATCAATCGTTTTTAGTTGCCAATATGAGAAGCAGTAGCTGTACTGCTAATCTTTATTTTTGATTCCTTCGCTTGCCTGATTTTGAATGTATCTATTGATTGTTCTTCTGCTGTTTCCTGACCCAGGGATACATTTCTTGGACTTGGTTGGTGTTGCATCCGTAATTTCCGTCTATGTTCCTGGGTTAGTAGGCTGAGTATTTTTCATTTCAAAATGCTATTCCCACATACCTGGTATGTTCTGTCGTACTTCACTCCCTCTATACAATGGATGGTTTTAAATGTTTGAATGAGGTTAACTCGCTGAGGTCGGTACTCAAGGGCAGGAAATCGCAGACTTTCAAATCTTCCCGAGTTGAGAAGGTAGGTGATTTGTTGTGCCAGCCTGGTGGCTATCCTTCGAACTTTTTCAAGCGATTTCCTATCCCTTTCCAAACCTGAAGACCATAACACTAACGTTAAACACCAAGTGGAGTCAGATGATGGTCTTTTAAAGATGTAGAAAGGAGCCCGAATCTGGAATCTTAATAGTGTGTGTTATTACACCCAGTATACACTTATAAATCAAATCACTGTAAACCAGATCAATCAAAGGAAATCCAGATTGTTTTTTGGGGATCAACATAGACTTTGAATGACATACTTAAATACAATTTTCAGTTTTTTGAAATCAATTCCTTGATCCTCGGTCATTCTTGCATTGAGGCTGAGAAAATCTTAGATATAAATGGCTAACAATATAGCTACTTCCGTTTAACTTTAAAATAGATTAAAAATCACATTGTTTTTTTTCCGACTTCAAATAGATACTTTTCCGTACACTTTTTTTTAATTTTTGAGGCGCTCTCATATAATTTCTATTTTCTTATTTTCCTTACATAAAATGAGATAAAATTCTCTCTTTAAAATAGATTAGAAACTTAGGATAAATTACATCGTTTCTTTTTCTCGTAATGCAACGATTAATTGTTTGGTTGTTTGGTCTTGCTTCTTTGATTTTCATTTGAGTTGCGTGACCACAACCTGTCACAAGTGCCATTAAATCTTTTGTAATGAAAAATCCCACATAACCCTAGCTGCCAGTAACATTAAACATTATAACATCATAACCACAACCATGAAAGTTAAACGGAAGTAGCTATATCATTGGAGTTAAACGTAACCAGTGATTCTTGAAGCTAATGCCTTTTCACCCCCAGATAAGCATGGATAATCCCCCGATCCTAAAAAAAACTCGAAGATACGAATAGGATAGAAGATTTCCCAATTTCTTGGTTGATCGATGAAAAACGAGGAAGATTAAGCGGAAAAAAAGAAACTCTGTAAATTGGAAACTCAAATTATTTAACCTTTTATTTGTTGTCTTAACCTTAGTTAAATCAAAGAATATTGACTTAACTGCAAAATAGCCAGTCTGGTGGTAATTAACAACCACGTTCTATGATTAACTCTTCGTTCATTGAGGCTAATGCATTTTATTCAAACAATCCCAGGTCAGATTATCTCTTATGTCCCACTTAGTCTTCAAACTGTTCTAACTATTCTATTCTGTTGGTGGAAAGGTCAAAAGGTTTGTGTTTTTCAATTGAACAAACATTGAATTTGATGCCAAGTTCCCTCATCTGAATAATCAATCAGTTGCCTTTTTTAAATGGAAATTGAATCATGAAATATTTTGCAAATACGGATTTTATTGGCCTCAAGTATCAAAACATTGAGACCAAACCAACAAAGACGTTTAGTTTCGGGTGACGTTGGATAATATCATCCAGTTGGCTGGGAAAAAAAAACTCTCTACTGTTAACCATCAAGTTATTACCCTCCATGAAAGAAGTGACATCGAATAGAAACTAGGTAAAAAGCCTTGTTACAATGACAATACATTCTCTTTGCCAACACACACACACACACGCACAAACACACATGCACACACATACACATACACCCCCACACACATATCCACACAAACGTGCGCATAAAGTTGTGCACAATCACATAAACGCCCCCGTGCGCACAGACAGACGGACAGACAGACAGACCTGCTCTCTCTCTCTCTCTGTAGCTTTCAAAATTCCTATTTGATGAACCGGAATAAAGAGTTTATGTGAGCAAAAGTTTATCTTTGCTGTATATAGATAGAATGAATTACTGTTTTATTGCTTTATAACCATAAATGCGACTGAGAGGACTGTTTTCTCTATGATAAAACCACTAAAAATAAAATTGGAATATGTGGTGATAAGTTTGACTCCGAATACCTCAGAGAAAAAATTGGGTCTAAAATCTAAGACTCGCGGTACCGTACAGGAGACGGAAGCGTCTGATTTCTAGTCAGCAAAAAAAAAGAAATTGGGTCTAAAATCTGAGACTCTTGGTACCACTCAGGAGACCGATGCGTCTGATTTTTAGTCAGCAAAAAAAGATACTGGGTCAAAAAGCTAAGACTTGTGGTACTATGTAGATGATGGACATATCTGATTCTTAGTCAGTAAAAGTAGGGATTGGGTCTAAACTCTGAAACTTGTGGTACCATTTAGGAGATGGAAATATCTGATTCTTAATAAAAAAAAAATTGGGTTTAAAATCTCAGACTCATGGTACCATTCTGGACACATCCAATTCAATCAGCAAAACAAGACCCCATTCTTAGTAGGGGGTCTCGTACTTCTGAAACCTGGCACACTTTAATGGCACAGATATCTATTTTGACAGCGTTACCAATCAGTGACACTCAAGCGGAAAACAAAGGAAATTGGAAAGACGATAACTTGTGCTTCAATTAACTAAGTGTAATTTTCCAAAAAAGAAACGAAAAAATTAAAAATTGTAATTTTCGATTAATGAAACCAGAATAATAATGAATTCCTCTCTCAACATAATTTGTCCGTCAAAAATTGATAAGTCGATTGATTAAGAAGAGGACGGAAAAATAATTAGTGCATAATATGGAGTAGTTCTCAGTCCCCTCAGAATTACTATTACTATAACTACTACTGCTATTACAACTACTACTATTGGGTAATTGTTTGATAAAAGGTTTGCCAAAATATATAGTCGATATTTTGCAAGGGTGATAACTTATCAGTGGACATGATTAGCCGCTGCTGCTGCTGTTAAATAAGAGCAGAAAACAGTGAACATTTGAAGCTGTTATTACATTAAATTTAAGTAGAAAGAGTTAATGTTAGAGTTAAGGTTGGGATTCATTTTTTCTAGTGATAGTTGGACGGACACAGCAACAATAACATGAATTGTGGCAAAAAGAAAGTTTTGATTAAATCAGACGACACATTCATTCAATTAAAATCGTATCATTGTATCAACTATCTCCTTTTAATCATGTATAACGTCTGTCCACGTTATCTTCCTTGTAAAATAACGACGTACTGTTTTACTGTACCTACTTCTAACAACTACCCACTGAAACTTCTACTACTAGATTTGTAGTAGTAGCAATAGTAGTTGAATTATAGTATCAATAATAGTAGCTGTAGTAGTAGTTATTTGCTTTGATTAACTGGCTGTCACTAACGAATATTTCGACGTCTATTTTTCTTTAACTTTTTCCCTCAGGCGTAAATTGATTTTTCATAGATGCAAGAATATGTTCGTTTATTTATCTCAAAAACTGATTCTCATTTCAAAGACAGAGTTTGTTTTATACTTGAGTCACGAATTGGTTATCTGTTTCATTCACACGAATCGGAATTGTCTTATTTACGTATATAATCTCTCATTGTTTTCACGGTTCAGCTGATTTGTTTGTTTTTAGATATGTCAACACATATCAATTAGACGCTTTTCGATCAATCAGTCGTTTCCGATCACGTTAATCGAATAGAAAGAGAAATGATGTCAGAATAGGATGTATGATGTCCGCATTTATGTATGAAAAAAAAGTGAGCCAAAAATGGTTAGGACACACCAAAAAATAGCCATTTACGATTCTTATTGAAAATTATACTCGTAGAATATTCAAGTATGGGAATCAATCGATTCAAAGAAAGACGACTCGCTCTTCTTCTTGCTCTCCCTCCTCCCTTGGTCACTACTTCTACCATAGATGGTGAACGTTTCGTTGAACTTATGGTACTTGTCTTTTCCCTGCCAGACTCCTTGCATTAAAAACTAACTTTACCCGCATACGATTTCCTGAACGTCGACAGGAGTAAACAAATTTGTTCTTCTGCTCAACTTTCCTGCTGTTCCGTCTGTATTTTGATGGGGTTCTTTTTTTTTGTTTTGTTTTGATTCATTCTGTCGAATAATTCCACGGAAGCAAAACAGGAAGACATGAATTCCATAAGATTTTCAATTTAGGCAGAATGGTGACTGCAGGAAATCTGAAACGGAACGATGCGTTGTAGACGGAAAAAACATGGAATTACTGAACGTCTGTATGTAACCACGAACTGGCCGAGAGAGAATGTACAATGGAATGACTCCACCCAAAACATCAGGGTGATTTTTTTAATTACGTAAGAAATAATGGAATCAAATAAAACGAAGCAATCATTTCAGGAGAATTTTTCTAAAACAAAAATACGGATTGATGGAAAGAAACCCAAAATGCCTAAAAAGGTCAAGTGGACAAAAACATTTATAGAGAGGGTGTAGTGGAGTACTGATGCCAATTTCCAAGTCCGTAGACAAAATGGTATGGCCGGGGGCATTGGAGCACACAAACGCGTATATGAACACACAAACGAAGTCAAAAATATATATATAAAAAAAAGGACAGGGTCCTTCGCCATCTTCGATAAATACGGTTGTTCAATTGAAGATACCGCGAATTGATATTATGAAAATCCAGAACAAATTGTATTTGTTCTTTCATCATTTGCAAAAGGAGTATTCATTAATAAACCAATCGGTTTTTGCTTCTGTTATCAATTGGCCTAACAAAAATTATCAACGGAAGGGTCTTAGGCAAAAGATTCGGAAGATTATTCTACATAGAATTATTATGATGATTGATTTAGTCAATATTCCCCCTTCCATTTCATTCAATGGACTTGAGGCGAATTCTTCTTGAAATTATGTTAAATGATTCGAATTTATTTTTCGGAATTTAATGTTACCGCTTAATTTTCTTCAGTCAACGAAAAATCAATCTTTTTATGGAAAAAATCCGGATTACTGAATATTGATTAAGATTTTGTAATATTTATTTTGAAGACCAGTTCTGAATTTCAGAGAGGCCGAAAGATAATCGATGTGAAGCAAATCTCCATGTCATTAAATGGGATTGAAAGCACACAATAAAGATAAAAAATGATTAAAGTGTATTCTAAGAGTGTAAACTGCCAATTCTTCGATCAATCGATTTGTTTAAGAATACATCCCAAAAAGTTTTTTTTTGTTTTTTTTGATGGCATAATTTAAATTGCAACTCGGTTCATCATGGGTTAATATCAGTCTTTATTAGATAACCAGAGGGAAATAAAATTTCTTCTCTTCGAAATGGCGAGCCTTATGCTTATAAGATAAATGTTTATGAGTTTGTTCAAAGGAAGAAAAAGGACTCTCAAATCAACATCCTCAATAATAAGAAAAAGTATTTACAACTTGGCTGCACTAGGATCAAACTCCCTAGATTCATTAAAGTCTGGAAAGGAAACAACACAGAATTCATTTATCCATACAGTATTATTCAAAAACTATATGTCCCATTCCAACTACTTCATTAGCAGTTCCTGTGAATAGGATTTGCTAATTTCTGCAAAACAGGTCGAACTGAGCTGGGCTTTAGAAGTTGGCGTGAATTCGCCACCAGTTTTATGCGTAAGTTATTGTGACACTGCTATTCGTGTATGACGTCACTGGTTTCTGGTCTGGTCATTGTCGTCAGTCATTTTTGTTATGCACGAAAATAAAGTCAGAACTAATAGCAGTAGGAGTTTGACAATGAATTTGTAGAGATCGCAATTCACTTGGGTCACTGAAAGCAAAAATGACGGATATTCGTTTGGACGTTTTTGAGAAGATGAATAAAGACCTTAAATTACTTGATACAGAAGACATTAATGGCGTCAGTGTGTTAGCCCAGAAGCTTTTGATGAATTCGATTCCTGTTTCCCTGATCTTCGTGAATTAGATTATCACCTGATTCGAAATCCCTTTAGAAATAATCCTTGATCATATCCGGACAATATACGAGATGAATTTGTGGAATTTATAAATAGCCCAACTGTCAAAGATCTTTTTGAAAACTCTTGCGAAATCACAATTCTGGTTTTCCACGTCAAGTCATACCCATCAGTGTCTTGAAAATATTGGAGAAGATTTTGCTATTCCAATCCATTTACCATTGTGAACAAGATTTTCCAACAACGTGTATAAACAGAAACGAATTTAGTACGAATTGTGCATTTGATACGCGGCTATGTCTCTCTGAAACTATGCCTAGAATTGAGTTGTTTGTTGAAAAGACCCAAGCTCATCTATCTCATTAAAAATGTAACAATACATTAAATGAAATTACTAACGAATATTACACGTCTATTGTATGCTACATTATATCAATACATTTCACACTACATTCTTCTCGAAGCTGAAAGTCAATAATTGTCACTTCTTTGTACATTTTTTCCATTCCGAGCATTTATGAAATAAAAAGATGAAGAGGGTTTTGGCATTATGCTTAAATGGCTTGTTTACCATAGTTATCACACATAATGAATATATATATATATATATATATATATATATATATATATATATATATATATATATATATATATTTATTTATGTATATAAATATGTATATATATACATATTTATATACATAAATATATATATATATATATATATATATATATATATATATATATATATATATATATATATATATATATATAACTGTGCGTATAGATGAGTGGGAATAAGTATAACAAAATAGATGTTTGTGTCTGAAACGAGAGAGGGATATATATATATATATATATATATATATATATATATATATATATATATATATAGATAGATAGATAGAGAGAGAGAGAGAGAGAGAGAGAGAGAGAGAGAGAGAGAGAGAGAGGGAATGGAAATGCTGTATTAGAATAGAGATATCTATTTATTAAATTAATTACTTTTTTTTCATTTTGCATTGCAAGGAGCAACATTCTCGCATTAGAATGTGTCTATATTCAGAATGAAATATCCACATCAATGAAAAGAACCTTTTCTTTTTCTCAATCCGCAACTTACAATCGTACAAAATGTCTGCTAGAAGATACAACTCCAGTAAATGAGAGCAAAGTTTTCTATGCCTGGATATCTTTAAACAAAAAAGAATAGCTATTTATATTTTTCTAGGAAGAGAATATTTTTTCACAGAATGTTGAGTGGATGCCTGTTTTTGCCGAATTGCATTCCAGCAAGCTCAACAGTTTTATCGAATTTGACTGCAACTCTCGAAGATCTGACTAAGGTCGATTGTTTAAATGGAATCATACACTAAAGTGAATCTATGTTTGATGTAGTTTTACCTTGTCCACTATTTCTTCTGATATTTATTAATCCAATATTGGCTATAATTCTATTTCGTTCGGATGGAAATAAATAACAAAGGCGACAGATCTGGTTAGTCACTCGATATAGACCGTCGAGTGACCGGCATCTCTCGGCAGCATGTTGTATTAGGGGTGATCAATCAAAAACAGTGGGGAAAGAGGGTGATTAACGAATGAATTCGTTCTATTGCATTTTATTGGACAGTGATCACTTTGAGAGTCTAAATCCCCCCTCAAAACAAACAAAACAATAGGAAGACACTAACTGAAAGACCAATTTAGCATAAACCTATATTGTAAATTGAGCCACTCTAGAAACCTGTTTAGGGAGATTTCTGATGATCAATCAAAACCATGGGGAATGGGGGTGATCAACGAAATAGTTACTTCAATCGCTTTCTGTTGGGCAGTGACCACTAAAAAAAATAGAATAAAAAAAAACAAAAAACAAGTTTGAATGCAGCTACACACCAACTGAAGGGACCAATTTGGGGGTGGGGAATTACATTGAAAATCGAAAGTCTGACTAGAAGAGAATTCATAGGGGGAATTGAAAAAACAAAGCAAAAACAAAAGAAATATGCAATATGATATATTCTATGCTGTGTTTAGGATTACTTTACATTTTCGGTAATTTTCATAACTTGGAAAGTCAGTTTAGTTCGACTGCGATTCTCATTCGCTGAGAGAGTATCCATCAAATATTTACCTTTGAATTCTTATGCTGAAATATTTTTGATAGAGGAATATATATATATATATATATATATATATATATATATATATATATATATATATATATATATATATATATATATATATATATATATGTGTGTGTGTGTGTGTGTGTGTGTGTGTGTGTGTGCGTATGTGTGTGTAAAATAAAATTATCAATTTTATACATACATATATATACATGAAATTATCAATTTTAATGCTCATCCATAGGAATAGAGCAGTCCGGTGGATGAAGAGTTTCTGCGTAAACGAATATATCGCTTAAATTCAGCCTTACTAACGACTCAGTTCTGTAGTCAGCGGTAGGATACTGGCCTCCAGGTCCGATGTGAGGGTTTCAATTCTGCCTTGCGGTACTGGATGGGATAAAGTCACTGAAGAGATGTAATACATCAAAATGGCTGTATGTGGATGACACAATTTTATATATATATATATATATATATATAAAAATGTAAAATTTATAATTCTATTATATAAATCGCTACAATCCTTATATATGTTTCTATGTGATAGGTTTTTTTTTTCAAGTAATCTAATTACTTGAAAAAATGCCCAACGCGTAGAAACATATCGGCAAATTGTAGCGATTTTTATAATAAAATCAATTATTGTATGTTCCATTTTATTGAATTATTGTTATTGATTTATCTTTAATGATCCTTTTTGTAAAGTATGAAGCAATATAAATTTCCAGCAAATACGTATGAACACACACACACAAACACACACACATACTCATATGTATATACATTTGACTTGGCTTCAAGAACAAAGATTTTTTAGAAGCAGTTTCTACAGCTGTAGAACCGTAGACGGCGGTGAGTATTGATGGTAAATATTTAAGGGGAAAATTTTTTTTAAAAATCATTCCCAACCTCTAAAATAATATTGCACGGTTTACATTCGCACTCGCCCCGATAAAAACGATCTGAATTCCATTTATTTATGTATGTTATATTCAATGTCTGACTTGACTTATCTGTGATTGACCTTTGAGCCACTGAATCGGTGCATTGAACTAAGGGGGTTTGAGTTAGAGTTTATGCTAAAATGCAAAAATGTATTTGGACTTTTGGATATTTGGATTTGCAGCTGAATAATTATAGCGAGGGGTCTGCGTTCGCGCTTACCGTCATAATGGTGATCTGATTTATTTTTTTGAATTAAGTACGCCTAAAAACTTTTTAGTTGTAGTTTTATTTCCTGTACTATTTCGGTATAAATGTTTACATTATGTAAAAATGTTCTGAAAAGACCTAAACTCTTGTTGATAAGTAACTGTATCATTCATATAGATAACAGACACTATACCTTTTTAGTAAAAGTTTTTTTTTGTCTCCCGCAGAAAAAAGTCGAGGTCTGCCATTCGCTATGGGTGTCTGTAGTCATTGTCATTATATTCGTATCCTTTTTCGCAATTAGATGATCTCGTTATCTCTTAATGTATTTCAATGAAACTTTGTATGTAGGCTTGTGCTGGTATATTACCTGCGGAGTTACGGTCAATTACATTGTTTTATTTAGATTTTGTTACTTACGTTGTTTTTGTTCACAGTGGGGAACATTTCTCAAATCATTACTAATTTTACTGAAATTTGGGTATAATGTTGACAAGACCCCTGGTACTGGAAAATGATGAATTATGGTCGAATCGACTGGTTGTTTACATTTGATAATACGTCAACATGCAACAAACCCTGAACTTTAGAACTGCAGAATCGATTAGAGTGAAAATTTCTATACAGGTTCTTGAGCATCTAGTTACAGAAAATATATAACATTTTCAAGAATTTTATTATTTGAATAGAGAACTCAGGTTTCTTTAAATCAATGGTCCTAATGAATAATTAACTGTGCCCCCTCCCTCTCTCTATTTCAAACATTTTCTATCGGGGGCCTTTATACTTCTGAGATCATTCTATCTATGTTAGACTAAACAGTAAATATACATTACTAAGTTACAAAATGCTCGATAACCACGTGGTAAAAATCCACCAAACGCTCATTGTAGGGTTTGCATAGAAACATAATCCAATAATTTCAATTTTAGGCCAGTAATTACGAGCGTCCACCCACGACGTCATATTGATCTTTTGAGGGTTTTACCGATGTATAGATCCCATATTCATTGATTCAAGTCTTGTGTGAAACTTTCCAGGTCGATTATCATCGCGAAATATTTTTTTGTAAATCAAAACATGATTTTTGTTTACGCATTTTTCTATGTGTGAATGTGCTGCGACGAAAATCAATGCATTTAAGCCGAACCGGATGTCATCTCTTGTACGCTTCTCCGCTTGACTTGAGAGTTTCTGCAGATTCGAAAAAGCGATAAAGTGAAACCGCAAAAAAAAAATAAATGATAATGGAAGGGAATGCTTCCACTGGATGCAGATGGGGAAATAGCTGAGCTTGACTCTACTCTCATAATATTTCGCGTGATTTCACACAACAAATACCCAGAGGGACATTCGATATCTTTTGAACGGATGAGATTCCAAGGAGAAGGACACAAACCTTGGTAAGATCCCATTATTTTTAGAAAGAACAGTATATAACCAATGTATCCTTAAGAACAGGAAAGTTCCATTAATCCAGAAAAAAAGGTCTTTTAAGGGAGTTGAAACATAGAACCTAACCAAAAGATTGAAGCTCAAACTGAGGACCATGCAACGTGCAGAAGAGAGATCCATGCTCAAGGTCACATTGGGAGATCACTTGACGGCACGGCAAATTAGGAGACAAACAATGGTCTGAAATATCAAAGAATCCATTAGGAAAATCAAATGGCAATGGGCTTTTCATGTTGCAAAAATGTTAAAGAACCGCTCGGCATCATTCACGTCGTGGATCCCCAGATATCATATTCGAAATTGTAGCTGGTAGAAATTAGACGGCGTGACGAATCATACGAGTTCAGAAAGTGCGCAAATGATAGATATGAGTTGAACGCAAACTTAGAAACATGCAACGTGTTGATGAGAGAATCATGCTCAACCTCACATGGAGAGATTACAAGACAGCACAATTTATCAGAAAGAAAATGGGGGTCAGAAATATCATAGAATCTATTTGAAAATTCAAATGGCAAGGGGCAGGTCATGTTTGAGACTGAAAGACGACTGATGGATCCCTAGAGATCATATGCAAAGCCAAGGCCGACAAAAAAGATGGAGAGATGAACTAGACAAATTCAGAAAATACTGGCTCTGCGACGCCCATGATAGAGAAATGTGGCAGGTCCTGGGGAAGGTCCTTGGACATAGACCTTCCCCGGGATGCACCTTACTTCTGTATCATGGGCGTCGCAGAGTCTGTATTTTCTGAATTTGTCTAGTTCATTTCTCCATCTTGTATTCATTCTGTCAGCCTCAGTTTCGCATGTAAAATCTTTCTTGGTGAAGGTCTAATGTCCAACGAGGAACGCTAAGAGGCTGCTGCTGCTGCTGGTGATGATGATTGAAAAATAGGATAGCACCCGTTAGTCAAATGCAGTATCAATACATATTTTCTTCATAGACACCATCAAATATTCAAATACACGCATACCGTGAATTCTTCTGCCGATCAGTCCGTCCAAATATCCGCCAAAAAGATTTGACTTGAACCAAGTAGATTTATGTCATTATGAACCACCAACTCAATAAATTTTGCAGATCAGCTAATAAATTCTTCTCTGATTAAAGGATCATTAAGTTGACCATATCAAAGAAACGTCGTTTCTTTTTTTAATATTTCAATTTTCTTTTTTTGATGGTCTTTTTTATTATAAATATACATGACCGCAAATGGTAAGTACTCAAAGAACCATTTTTAAAAAGATAGTATTTTCGTTATTTTTTAGAGCTGCAACGTTAATTATTTTTTGAAGCATGAATACTCTGATTTATGGTTTATAGAGTGGTCATGTTTTAGAAAAAGTCAGCATCGAAGTTCTAAAACTAACAAAAATATCAGCTTTAAAAATCGTTCGTTGGGCGCTAACCATACGTGGCCATTTATGAGAATATCTATTTGATTCATCCGTAGTAAAGTCTCTGCCGACAAATACGTTTTCTATGGAAACACTGTATGTGAACGTACAAGAGAATGAGCTCATAACGCATAACCCATGCTTACAAATATATAAGTAAGAGTTTATCAGTAGATTTATGCGTTCAGTTGAATCCAAATAAGACCACTCTTTTTTGTCAATCATATTTGTCCTATTTCTGGTGTGTTAACCACCAACCATAACCAACATCCAGCATTGATGTCGTCATCCAGAGAAATTTGGATTGAAGGCTATTTTTGAAGGCAGCATATTTACACTGCTTCAGAACGATTTCACAAAGCTTTCAAATCTTGTTCTGCCCGATTTTTTTACCTGCTCGATTTAATCTCATTCTTTTATATTTACAACACTCATTCACAATACTCTCTTTCATTCTCAAGTCATTTTGAATACAAACCTTATTCACTCTACACTTATTCATTTAATTTCCCTCTGTATTGCCTTTCCTTCTTTTTTTTTACTCAATGAGTATAAACATAAGTATATGAGTGCGTTTGCATGTATGCATCTTCTGTAATTAATCTAATAATCTGGAAAGAATTTGGCTCGGAAGATTTCCTCAGGCTAGGGAAACCCATTGAAAAGATACTATTTTCAAGTGGAGAGTATTGATATGTTAGGTGAAAAGTTACGTCCCTGGAGAAGAGTATGTTTTGTCATTTTATTTTGGGCTGAAAGTCCGTTGGCAACAGTGTTTGGGCTGCATCACGGTCTCCGATTGCCCAAGGCTTTTGCTTGGTCAAGAACGACCATTTTCGGAGTTCTCTTCGGGTGGCAGCGAATGATTGGTCAGGTTGGGGTAGGGGGCGTTCCTTGAGGAGGATAGAATGTCTCTTTAATGTATGGTCCGATTTATCCAAAGTTCCCTCTAGAACAAGATGTGACACAAGATCGGTTCAATGTAGGGGTCTTCAAAACACGGAACGCTTCACAAAATTTTGCGTGTCATCCTTGTGTAGAGATTATACAAATCTTTTACTGAATCATTCAAATATTTGTCTATGTACTGTCATGTATGGTGGCGCAAAAGTTGGCTTGGGTCGGTGGGAGGAGAAATCTATGCAGAGAGAAAGAGAGAGAGAGAGAGAGAGAGAGGGGTAAAATGCCACCGGGGGGCAGAAAAATATAGTGCCTGTGTCACATAGTCAAGGAGAAAGAAAGAGACTGAGAAGAAATAAGATGCAATAGTTCGAAGAAAAGGGCTAGTTTGAGCCGTTATCTGGCTGGTTTTGAGTGGAGTGCGTAAGGCAGTTCTGTTTCCACGTCTTGGTCATCCACAGGGTGTTATCATTAAAAAAAATGACTCTCTCCTTTCTATGCTTAAATAAGACATTTCTTGCTCTATAGTTTTCGTCTTGTATCTGAAACTATAGTTTTCGTCTCACATCCCTAGATACTGTCCAGCGTACAAAGACTGGATTTTAACAACCATGAGTATGAGACATATGAACTCCTATCTTGGCTCCCAAACTTGCAGAAATATCACATTGTATTTCATCCCTCTCCCCTCTCGATTAGTTACACTGATCTTTCGGCTTGGGTTGCCTAGACTTCACTTCGTCAATCAATCGTTAATTGTAGCTGCCACTATAAACTACCAAACAGTCCAATGAGTCACCTGGAAATGTAGTGAGGAAGTGAAAGGCTGATCCTAAGTTATATTTTCCATGTGGACCTCTCTTTTGTTCCACAATTCTTCACTGTGTCCATTTCTGTAGGAATTTTCTTCTACTTCCTATTAGAAACTATCAACCAAATCTGTCAATTAAACTATCAACATATGTTCCTGTCATTTTTTCGAAAGTTCGTCCGGCTTTCTGGTTGGCTGAGTATGTATCACGCGTACAGGCCTCAACATTGAAGATAGGGGGCTGGAGATTTAAAAAAAGTTTAAAATTTACCGAGGGATTCAGTTTTCAATGTAAGCTTATGCGATTCTGACCATATTCATTCTTCGATTGTTTTGATGATATCCTTGATATATATATATATATATATATATATATATATATATATATATATATATATATATATATATATATATATATATATATATATATATATATGTATATATATACATATATATATATATATATATATATATATAAAATGAAATATCATATATATATATATATATATATATATATATATATATTCATAGTATGATACAATATCCTATGTAACAGGGTTTATTTTGTAGTGTGCTCAATACATTCAACTTTAAATATTAAGTTGGTTTAGAGTACAGCTTGAAACATGGTGGAATGGTGATTTGCTACACGAACACACTTATGTTTCTGTCGTTTATGTCCTACGAATCCGACTGTGCACACGAACACACACATATATATGCGTATATATATATATATATATATATGTATATATATATATATATATATATATATATATATATATATATATATATGAATAATGTAGTACATGCAATGTAGAATTTGTTTCCATGACACCAAAAGTATGACGCTGTGATGACGAGTTTGTAACGTCTTCTTTTTTTTCTACGTCTGTATTCCTTTCCATTCTCCTTTTTTTTATTACGTTTTTTTTGCTCTTGTCTTTTCACTCTTCTTTCCTTCTCTTCTTATTGTCATCGACGGATACCCCCCACCAAAATGCGTTATTCCTCTATCAGAAACCGTTAACCAGAACTGTCACCGAAACTGTCCGTATAGGTTTCCCTTAGTTTTGAAGTTGGTCTGGCTGGCTGACTGGCTATGTATGTAACATGCATATAGGCCGCGCCAATTTAGCTAGATAGCTGAAACTTTCATCATTCACTCTTTATATTTAAAAAATAAAGGATTTTTTTGTTTGTTTTCGTTTTTGTACTCCCCTTTCGGTTTTTCGAGGGGGAAGGTCATTTTGTAACATAACTTTATCCTAAATTGACCCCTTAGTCTGCACCTGCTTTAGAGGTGGGGATTCAGAATTTTTTTAAAAGAAAAAAAGCCAAGAGAAGTAACTTCCCATTGATCCCCTTATCCCTAATTTTTTGATAATCACCCCCAACACGGCATACTGCCAAAAAACATTGACCATGTGACGTTTTCTACTGAGTGACTAACCAAAGCTGTTGTTTATTTTTTCTTTGGGTTTATCCTTTATGGTGAACGCCTTAGAATTCTGCCATATCAACTGATCGTGCATGCGCACACATGCTAAGAAGTTTACCTGGAACTCTCGTTTTGTAGTGATTTCATGGTTGACGACTTGATACGCGTGAAAAATAGCCGGGACCCCGAGCAAGGTTTTCATGCCTTTTATCACGACGGGTCATTTTGATACGGCATAAATCTGTAATCGCTATAGAGCGTAGATAAAGTAATGGATCAAAATAATTAAAGCTGGCACGCATTCCAGTAATCGATACCTGACCGAAGAGAGATTGTAATTTCATTATTATACAACGAACTTCTCCGTGCTGATCAAGAAGAAGAGAGAGACACGTATTTGAACTCTGATTGATGTTCTTATCTTTTGTATCTGTAATTTTTAAAAGTATTATAAACGATTTTCCACGGTTGGCTCATTGCACAAGAAATAAAGAGCTGGTTGAACTTCAAAGACTCTCTGAAGATGGCGTTGGAGACTTTTGTATTACCCAAATATATAAGCTCACACACACACGTGCGCACGCGCGCACACACGTGTTCCAACGTAGAAATATAGCTCTCTGGTGTATGAAGAATTTATGTGTGAGTAGATATATCGCTTAAATTCAACCTTACTGACCGTCCAGTTCCGTGGGGCAGAGACAGAGAGAGATGCCAGCCTCTGGGTCTGAAGCGAAGGTTACGAACCTACCTCATGGCACTGGATGGGATAATGGAAAGTCTATAGCCACACTGAAGAGTTGTAATACAACAAAACAGCTGTCTGTGGATGACACAATACTATCTGTATATATATCTATATTACAAACTAGGGATGCAATATGATATCATATAGTGTGATGTCTGATTTTGTTGGGTTTATTTCATAGAGTGCTCAATACATTCAACTTTAAATGTTAGGCTGGTTTTGGGTAGACTTGGAATTATTGTAGAATGGGGATTCTCTACACAAACACACTTATGTTTCTGCCCTGTCTGGGCCTCACCCGAGATAGGGCAGAAACATAAATGTGTTTGTGTAGCAAATCCCAGTTCTATTATCGATCTCTTTATCATAAGTTTTCATACACCTCGGCCAAATATATTTAAACTCAATTTTCTCAATTTTTCTACTATTTCATTTCACCCTCTTTAAGATTTTCATCACATTCCCTGTCGATTAGAAGTATTACATACACTTACATAGTATTTGGTTGAATTGCCTTCCATTGTTTGATTTGGGTCAAGCGTTTCGGGTAGCCTTCCATAGCTTCTCAATATAAGCTGATGGAAATTCGACCATTCCTCCTGACAGAACCTCGGTAACTGAATCAGGTTGGTAAGCCTCCTAGCTTATAATTGCTTTTACAGTTCTGCTCACAAATTTTCAGTCAGATTGATGCCAGGTTTTTGTGATGTCAACCCCAATACCCTGACTTTGTTGTCTTTAAGCTATTTAGCCACACCTCAGGAAGCATGCTTACAATCACAGTCCATTTGGGAGACTTATTTGCGACCAAGCTTTTAACTTCCTGGCGTGTTGTTTCAATATGTCCGCATAATTTTCCTTCGTTATGATGCCATCTATTTTGTGAAGTACAGCACTGGCCCCTGCAGCAAAGCTCTCCAAACATGATGTTACCATTCCCCTGCTTCACGGTTGGGATGGTTTTGTTCGGCTTGCAAGCCACCCCCTTTTCCCTCCAAACATAATGATGATAATCATTGCGGAACAGTTCAATTATTCTTTCATTGTATCCGATGTCATTTCTAAAAAAAGTCAGATCTTTGTCTCCATGCGGTTGCAAACCATAGTCTTGCTTTTCATGATGGTTTTGGAGCAGTAGCACCTTATTTCCTGAGCAGCCTTTCCGGTTATGTCGATATGCAATATACGTTTTACTATGTATATAAATACTTTAGTACTTGTTTCCTTAAGCATCTTCACAAGGGACTTTTGCTGATGTTCTAGGATTGATTATAACTTTTTGCACCTAAGTACGTTCATCTCTAGAAGACAGAACCTATCCCCTTCCCTGAGCGACACGATGGCTGCGTGGTCCCACAGTGTTTATCCGTGCACACTATTGTTTGAACATTTGAGCCTGGTACCTTCCGGTGTTTGGAAATTGTTCCTAAGAATGAACCAGACTTGTGGAGGTCAACTTTTTTTTTTCATTTCTTGGTTGATTTCTATTGATTTTTCCACGATGTCAAGCAAAGATGCACGGAGTTTGAATGTTAGCCTCAAAGTACATCCACAGGGTCGTCTCGAATTGACTCACATGATGCCAATTAGCTTACCAGAATATTCTACAGCCATAGCGTCATTTTCTGGAATATTCTGGGCTGTTTAAAGAGACCGTCAACTTAGGGTATGTAAACTTCTGACCCACTTGGAATATGACGAATTGAATTTAAGCTGAATTAAATCATTCTTTCAACTATCATTTTGACATTTCCCATTTTTGAAATAGTGATTCTACCTGACTTGAGACAGGAATACAAGGATTAAATGTCAAGGATTGTGAGAAACTGACTTTAGATATATTTGACTAAAGTCTATGTAAACTGATCTCAACAATATATATATATATATATATATATATATATATATGTATATATATATATATATAATATTATAGCATTTGTATTTATGTATATGCTTATTTATTTACGCTTACAGGTAATAGATTTATGGACTAGTACAAATCTACCAGCACATTAATCTGAGGATATAAACGTGCCCATATACATACACATATTCTCGTAATTTGACAGTATATATAAGTCGATGAAATTGACAATTGGAAGGTGAGGAGGAAAGATTAAAGAGAAAAGCTGGTGTTACATCATGAACATTTTTATTATCACGTGGGCATGTTTTGATGTATTTCGGCGGTTGCCAGCCATCTTTTTCAGAGAAACCTGCAGCGGCACATAAAATAATTTATGTTGTTCCCATATCTAAGATTGAGGAAGGAAACTGAGATATTCCTGTTATCTGGGTTGTTCAGTGGAAATGGGAGGAGAGATGCTTGTATCTGTGTAGACAAGAGTCAAGCTTGGTCTGATATAAAGAGGGTCTGACCATCTTCGTAGTTTAAATAGGGTTTGAAAGGGAATAACTCATTCTGAAAAAAAGGGCCCAATACTTTTGACTACTATATATACAAGTGAAAGCAAATATGTTTTAATCACGTCTTCATTTGAAGATTCATACCATTCCTTGAGTTTCAAAATCTTCATTGACTCAAGTACAACAAATTGGAATCGAGAAAATACATAAGTAAAATATATTGTTGTCGTGTCTGCAGATTGATATCTGCGGATAAGTAGGTTACACTCTTCAAAGATTATTCGTAACCATATAATTTCCTTCCTTACATTATGCATGTTTATTAACATCTAATGCTACAAGTCTGAAATGCTATCTGGAGCATTGATATTACATTTTATCCTTTGATGTTTGGAGACCGCAAAAAATATAATGAACAGAAGTTTCGTAAACCTTTATTAATACAGTTGGTACCAAAAAAATTATACACGGAAACTTTGGATAAAACTAAATAAGCAAAAAAGTGTATTGGTTAGATTTGCAGTTTCTAACAGTTTTCAACTGTTTCTTGGAAAATCAAGAACCTCTTTCTGCTCTCCACATCTCTCTTGTTGTTGTTTTGAGTATAGTAAGTAAAGATAGCGAATACCTGAATTTATTGCCCGGTTGCGCTCCAGCGTTAAAAAAAGGAATTGCATTCTTATGTTACCAATCTGATAAGAATATCTTGTTCGTAAGCGTCCTCTCTTGGCTATTGACTTGAGCTGTCAACTGTCGTTCCTTTCTCAAGTTATCTTTTGACATTATTTTCCCCCAGCCTATTATCAATCGGCCAATGAACTGCTTCCATTTATAACAAGTCAATATAAAATGCAGATGGTCACTCATTGTTCATGATTGACTTCCAATACGACACCCACGTTCGGAATGTTTCCTGTGCGATATAGATCCAACTGGAATGTATTATTTAACGAATCGGTATTCGACAGAATATCTATAAAAAAAAAGTAGCGGCTTTGCTTTGTCGATATTTGTTTGAATGTTCGAATCAAACATAATATCCAATACTGTGAGAGACAGCGAGCCAAAACTATCAACAAAAATATTACCAAAGGTCTCTTCAGTTTTTAATCTGGTTCAGCTGGATGTATCACGCGTACAGGTTGTGCTAATGATGGTGGAGGGTTGAGAATTCAACTTTTTACACCTTATTATGTCTACACGAAAACATTTTGCTTCGTTTTTCACCCTGCTAAATACGTTTCAAATAGGGGGATCAATTTACAATGTAATTATGTGCTAAATCGATCCCCTTGTTTATAAACGGCATCATTCATGCATGTTATTCGATAAAAATTAAACTGTTTTTAGAGATAACTACCTAAAAAAGGCAAGAGAAGTAATTTGTTTATTAATCCCCCCTTTTAGCGATTTTCAAATTGATCACCCCCAATACAACATTGCCGACGTGACATTTTCTATTGAATGAATAATAAGATCTGCTTGTGTGTTCGAATCTAGCTTGGATCTTGTATTTTTCTCTCTTCAGATCATTCAGGTGACATTCTCCAATGCCGCGATTTACCTATCCCCGGTCAGAAATGCGTACGGAATATATCATTCATGAATATTCATTCAAAAACACTTTTATATTTATGAACGTCCAGATGTATTAAAATTCAAAATGCGCCGATGCTAAATATACACTACCAACAACATTCCACGGGTGCTGCTGCGAACTACATCGATTTGAAGAATACACGCAGATCTATGGAATGACCTGTGTCGGACCGACGCAGATTGTTTCCGATTCACTGATTTAAGATACAGAAAATTCAATTCACTCTTAAGAGAGACAATCTCATTGAGGAGATATTTGTGGCTTGAGCTAAAGTGGTATCTCTGAGTTCCGTCCAGAAATTTAAAGTTCTTTTGACTGGAATTCAAACAGAACGTCTGAACCAATTTAGAAGGAGGACAGTTTCGCAGGAGGTTTATCGTGTAAATTATGTGGTACTTTGGTGATTTAAAAAAAAAATTATTCACTAGGAGAGTACCAATAAAGAATGACAGGATTTTTTGAGTTATCTATGGATTGGATTTGAAACAGAACGTTTGAATCAATTCATATGGCAGACAGTTTCACGGGAGGTTTATCGTGTAAATTATGTGGTACTTTGGTGATTTAAAAAAAAGAAATTATTCACTAGGAGAGTACCGATAAAAATGACGGGATTTTTTGAGTTATCTATGGATTGGAATTCAAACAGAACGCCTGAATCAATTTATAAGAAGAACAGTTTCACGAGAGGTTTATCATGTAAAATGCGTGGCACTTTGTTGATTGGATAAAAAATTATATACTTGGATAGTACCAATAGAAAATGACGAAATTTTTTGTGTTACCTATAGATGGATTGATATTTTAGAATATTTCAATTTTTAAACATCACATAAGTTTATTTCTTTCTAATAGGCTTTAAAAAGAGGAAGAGAGTAAAACATATGATCAAACCTGCACACAGACCGAGCAAACATTGTCTGTGCATCAGATTCAGCAGTCAGTCACACTGTGGCTGTCTGTCGCATAAGTCTCCCCTACTTCCCCTCCCTTAATCTGCAATAAAAAGAGAAAGAGAGCGAAACTTATATCTCCAGCCTTACGTGGACAGACAAACCAGCATATGAACCAACAAATTTGGTGACTATGGTCTTTATATGTATAAATTGGCAAGACGAAAGTAATGAATATTCATACAAGTATTGATCGCACACAGCTCAGGAGAAATAATAATGGTCTCTTCTTAATTTTAATAAACGAAGATTTTGCCAATTAAAGATTTAACGTAATTAAAAATCTATTAAGGTAAAATATTTCACAAGTGAGCACTCAATTATTGTTGAAGCCTGCTTCGTAGGAAAAAGTCAAGTTTAATTAAGGTTCCTTAAGTTGTTGGAAGTTACATTTCTTGAGAGCGAATAAAAATCTGTGCGTGGTAACGGATATCCTATTATATTAGGTTGGTGCAAAAATAATCTCAGTTTTTCCCCATCAACTTTAAAGAGCTATGTCTCAGCTTAGGATAAAAGTTATAAATTGAAATAAGGTCCTTCGGAATCTACACATTTTGCCATCTCGAAATTCCGGTTATTCCAGAATCACATAATACTTGATTGATTTTGCGAGCAGTTTCCGGGGCTCAAAGTCCCATTTTGAATTCATCTAAGAAAAATTGCTTTAATTTGCTTCATTTTCTGTCTTTAATTTGACAGTCAGAAATAAACGAAAAAAATCGGTGGAAAGAAAACATTCTGTTCTAATAAATAGGAATGAATGCACACTCTAAATTAGGATATACCATGAACGCAGTTGAATATCAGTTTATTCTAAAAATTAAACACCAGAGTTGAAAATAACACAAAACACAAAAATGTAAGATGCAGAACTGGAGAAAGTAGACCACTACATTTACCAAGAACAACGAATCTCAATGGAACCCCCCCCAAAAGGAGAAATCAAGCAAAAAATCTCTTTAGGATGGCAAGCCTTTGGCAGAGCAAGCTCAAACTTCTAAAACAAGACGATCCCATTAACTGTAGAAAAAGGGTATACAACCAATGCATCTTTTCAATGGTCACCTATGGAGTTGAGACATGGAACCTAACCAAGAGACAAACCTGCAAACTGAGATGCATGCAACGTGCACATGAGAGAATCATGCTCAACCTTACATGGAGAGATCGCAAGACAGCGCAGTATATAAGGAAGAAAACAGGGATCAGAGACATCATAAAATCTATAAGGAAACTTATATGGCAATGGGCAGGTCAGAATGGCAGACAACCGATGGCATCATGATTCAAAACATGGGTCCCCAGAGATCACATGCAAAATCGAGTCCGGCTGAATACAAGATAGAGAGATACTGGCTCCACAACGCCTATGATAGAGAAGTATGGCAATCCTAGCGAAGGTTTATGTCCAACGACGGACGTTAGAAGACTGATGACGATGATGATTATAACGGTGGTTAGCTTTCTTATCCAACAACTTCTAAATATCGATCAGACGTGATGCCCTTAATAGATATATCATTTCCCAGTCAATGACTTTAGCTACCACTTTCTCGGCGACCTCTCTGATGGTTTAGAAATCATCATTATCCTTTAGCATATACCCTCTTTGACATAGACCTTCTCAAAGATTTGCCAGACCTCTATATCATTGGCGTTGTGAAGCCAATACCTTCTGACCTTATGTCATTTGTCATGCCATATTTTTTAACCGACCACATTTCCGTATATGATCTCTTGGGATGCACGTCACGCGCCGTGATGTCACTGAATCCAATTTTTCCTTTAATATACTGTGCTATCTTGTGATCTCTCCATGTGATATTGAGCATGCTTCTCTCCAGTGTACGTAGCATGGTTCCCCGTTTGAGGGTCAATCTCTTGGTTAGGTTTCATTCTTCAGCTCCGTCGAGCTGAACTGATATACATTATCTACTTTCTTTCTCGATACCCCCTCTCTCTTGGATCTACTCAATCGTTAACATTTTCAAGATTTAATTAATCTAGAATTGGCTTTGTCCTACAGTAAGTTTTTCTTTCGCGCCTAGTTTGAAATTAGGGAAATTCAATGATCAATGATCATAACATTTTTAGGCATTAGACTTGAATACGGCGACCAGAGAGAAAACGAATAGAATGAGAAGATAATCTCGTTAGATTTTTTCTTGGAGGCCATGAGCATCTAAACATAAGGAGATATTAGTAGCAACTGAATGCAGACATTTCTTTGTTATGGATAATTATGTCGCAACAAAATTCTCTAGTTCAACATTCTGGGAGTGATAATAGGCCTCTCGGCTGCACGTATTTTCTCATACTCTCGAGAGAAATTGACTCTACTTCGTTGAAAAGGAAAATAGATGATAATGAAATTTATTTCTAAATATGGAGAAAGGAAGAACCAAAGTTTTTTTCGTTGCTTGGAGCAGGAATAAAAATGAAATAAATAAGGGGGTCGTTCACGAAATTAAGTCTGGATGATACGTTAAAGATAAAAATGTTCACTGTTTTAATTGCCTTTTTAAAAAAACTTTCAGGTGATTTCCGAAGCACTATTATTTTTTCATCGAACGGTATCCAAATAGGGATACGCACCGGATGGCAATAACAAATCTCTTAAAATCTCACTTGAGTAGTAATTCCTATTTTAAAATTCGCGAATCAGATCTTTGACTGCAGTGTCTACTTATGGACAAAATTTATACATCTATCTTGAATCAAATAGGTAAAACAGAATGTGTTTAAAGATACTTTTAATCTTAGTACCATTTTGTCAAGTTTATTTGACACAAAAACATCCAGTTGATATCAATCTATAAACCACTGGGGTGTCACACTAGAATATACAAGCAGAATGTTAAGGCACTTACTTTCATTCAATTCTATGACATTTAACTTCCAAAGTCGATTACGGTTAATGTCAGTAATGACAGTTGAAATATATAGGTACTTATGAACAATATTGTTAAACTAGTGAATAACGGGGCTCTCAGAATTCAAAACTAACCAGCCTAAAACGTAAGCCCTTTTATATTCTATATATATTCGGCTATACCCGACTTTTTGATTCTGGCTTTTCTGTGTTCTTCGTGTATATGTAACAACATTTACCACCTGATCCTCAAATTACTGGAGTATTTGACTCCCAGATCCAGAACCATAAAAAAAACCTTACAAGATGAATTATACACCTGTTAGAACCGGAGGATACACAGGTCGGAAGGCAAGGAGAAAAACACAGCAGGTATGAGAACATTTTTCTTAATAAATCGTGGAACAGCGCATGCGCATTCTACGATTCTATAATTATGCCCTTTTTTTGTTCAAATAGAAATAAAAACAATGAAATTTTGCCATATAATTTACAGCGAAGCTCCCATCTCTCCGAGGTTGAAGCAATCTATTCTGATCATCTTACTGGATCTCGTGACAATTCACATCAGGGAATTTTGAGGGAATTGAATTGGCTTCAGGTCAAAACATCTCATTTTTCACTATTGTATCAATGACTGCCCTTGTTTCAAATTCTAACAAACTCAGATTGTCGAATGACAGGTCTTATTTGAATTTCCTTTATCTGTCAAACTTAAGTTTCAGGAATGGCCCCCGAAAGGCAGAATAGTAATGGGAGAGTCGACAAATAGCGAGAGATGCCTGGGTAGATATTCATGTTTGTTCATTATTGCAAAGAACAACAGCATAAATATTGGTTGTAAATTCTTCACCAAACAAAAAGACAACAGATGGAGGATGATAAAGATCTTTATATATGAGGAAACATATTTTTGATTTTCATATTTGGTTCTTGATAGTTTATCATTATCTTCGTGCACACAACAAATAAAAACACACACAAAAAAACAAAAAACATAAAAACAGAATAATAAAGCAATATCATCAATGAGAATTTATATAATATTTTTTTACGGAATAAAAGCATCCGAAATGTCTCTCTCTATCTATCTCCTTCTCTCGTTCTCTCTCTATATATATCTGTATCTATATCTATATGTATATATAACAATACATACATGAATTAGTTTATATTTATATATACATATATATGAATTACAAATTGCGTTGTATTATACAGAAACGTATTTGAAATGATCTCTCGTCGTTACAAGGTTGATGTCAATTTGGACAACATAAACAGAATACATACTTAAAAAAATGTTACTGCGACAAGATTCGAACCAGCCACCGATAGGGAAGCCAATTCATCGTAGCGATGCTCTTACTATTAAGCTAAACAACTGCTGGTAAAGTAAAGGACAAATAACTGCTTTCAACACAAATTTATTTATATATATATATATATATATATATATATATATATATATATATATATATATGAATGTATATATATATATATATATTCATATATATATATTCATATATATATATATTTATATATATATATTTATATATATATATATATAAATATATATATGTATATATTCATATATATATATATTCATATATATATATATTCATATATATATACATATATATATATATATATACATACATATATATATATATATATATGCAAACACACACACACACACACACACATATATATATATATTTTCCAGCTTCTACTGGTAAAGATTAGCTCAGCTTTTACTGGTAAACTCAGAAGAAATAATGTTGAATTCATACAACATAATTCATGTTTTCAAGACGAGATTTTAATAGTTTTACAAAAGTGAACTGAACACTCGTGAGAGACAATGGCACTGAGTCTTACAGTTAATTGTAGACTCGTAAGTTAACTTGCACTACAATTTTAAATGTGACAGCTTGAGTGAGTCGTAATTATTCACCTTGGGAGCATTATATGATATTGTCCAACAAGTTTTGTTAACCCAGGTTACATTAAAGATTAATTAGATTAATATATACGACATGTGGTATACATTTTACCCCCACAACTATTTTTTCATGTACAATCACTCGCAGATATTAACAGTAAGTCAATCCATATCAATATCGTTATCCTAATATAGACCCTATTCAAAATAATACCGCAATATTCCTCCCAGACGTTTTTCTCCATTTATCCTTTCAGTAGAAACAATCATAGAAATGAGATCTAAAAGTTTTTTTCTCCATGTCGATAAACCACGCGTGTAACAGAATAGTTTGTACATATGACCATTTATATATACAATAGCATATACCCGTAAAAAATGATGGGCTTATTTATGTATGGATTGTCATTAAAGAGCCTCAAAGATGTTTTATTAGGCAATATACTTTAAATTATCCAAGTATCCTAATGTTAATAGTTTTCAAGAGTCAACTCATCTCCAGCGTGATCAGACATATGGTTTCAATGGCGTCATCGTCATTTTTATGTCATGGTAGCAAGGTAAATTAACCAATGAGATGTGTGAGCGCAAACAAATAGAGAAGAAATTTGCATGTATGCTTGATATACGTTCAGACTAGCTTATATCCGTTAAAAATGACGGGTTTATTCTTGTAAAAAATTGGCACAAAGTCAAAAGCTATCTTTGGTAATTCATTTTCAATTATTCAAATTTTTTTTCCAAGACCCGAATCTCGAGCTGTTTTAATGTATGATCAGACATAAAGTTTTAAGAATTTCTCTGACGTAATTTTCATTATGTCATAACAGGGAGGTAAATTAACCAGTCAGAGCATCCTATTTTAGCCCGAATAAACAGAGGAGAAATACGCATATATGCTCATTATTTATATGGATTAAAGATGAATAAAGAAGTGGCATCACCCAAACAGTTAAACAAAGCTTACGGTAATTGGGGATTTTTCACACGTCGGCTGAAACATTTATGAGTACTTTTGTGGTATTATATTTTTATCGTCCAATCATGGCTTCACAATGTTATACAAATAATATTATTTTGCGCCACCGTATCCATCAAGCATGGCAACGGATATTATCTTCTTTTTTTTTTTTAAAGTACGTGTGTTGATGAATTTTTGATTTGGCTGAAACATTTATGATCACTTCTGTGATATCATATTATTTCTCAAGTCAAATCATGGCCACACAATATTATGTTGGTACACTATTTTGAACCACCATAGACGTCTACTGTTGTCTATTATTCACAATTGCTCGATGGGGTCCAATTGGTTGCTATATTACATCCGGGCCACCAAACTGCTTCACAGGATATCCGAAATAGCTGGATACTTCTCAGACAAATTGAACTACCATAGCCACCAGGGGCGGCAAAGGGTTCAATCTTTTTATATGTGTGTGAGTGTGTCTGTGTATATGTGCTTGTGTATTTGTGTGTCCCTGTACTCCTGGCCATAACGTTTTATCTACAGACTCGAAAATTGACACCAGTACTTCACCGGAACCCTTCTAAAAATACTCTCCTGATCATTAGAAAAAAAAACCTTGTTTGACGTTTTAGTGGCTCAATTTGACGGGTTTGTCCATAAAATTTAGATTTACAGAAACTAGATATTTCTAGATGTTTTCTTTTTACTCTTCGATTGAATTATTTTTACGTGACTTCAAATTTTTGCACTATGGTTGTTCAGTTATTGACTGTGATGGCCAGTCGTATTTTTGATTGCATATGCAGATGAAATTATGAGAGTTGGCAGTGTAATGATTAATGCTGACGTAGCAAGTGAAATTTCAACGCAAGGGCGTATCAAGGTCGTCATATTTACATCAGACGAAAAACACACGTAAGCACCGAGCACATATACCCAGACCAATCATCAAATATAGGAAATAGACGATAAACGGAATCCAACAGACTTTCCCCATCAACCGCTAATCGGTGTTCGAATTTATGTAATAATGATCAAAATGAGAATTTTTTTAGTTTCTTTCTGTTTATTTTTAGTTAGCCTAAACAAGGCCTTCCGGTCACTTTCCACATCAAAGGGTTAGTATTTATTTATGCAACAGAATCAAGAATAGCACAAAAAATGTTAAAATAACTTTTTTTTGATAAAATTGTTAAGTTGGAAACACCAAGGCAGTATTGTAAAATATAGATCAGTCTATAATTCGAATAATATTATAGACAGGTCTGGTCTTCAATTTGAGAAACTGGCTACTGAGTTTTCACAACAATCAACAAGTTTATGTACTTGTGAATTCTGATATATTCAAATTTTTTAAAATGTCTGTATTCACACACTTGTCTATAAAGGTTGCACTTTTACCTCCATTTCATCTGCAATAGTCAAGCTTTATAAGTCTCTCTGTTTTTCTCTAAATACACTTGAATGTGCAGGTAAATGTGTATATATTTACTAGGCGTAGCACATGGAAACATAGGTATGTGAAGACTGTGTTGTGTCAATCCACTGAGTAAAGAAGAGACTGCCTGAAATGAAAACAAGTATTGATAATCCTAGCTTTTTGAATTAGAGACTGAGGTAGAGCAAAGGAATTACGGCTGCGAAATTTAAATTCACCCATCTTGTTTTGTATAGCTTATTACCAAAGGTGATAAGAAAAAAAGGAACATTCAATTGCCGATGTGATCTCCCTCATGCAGTCAGTCTAGAATGGAAAATTAATTCATTCATATCAACATCTCATGATAGATGAGTGATAATGTCTCATATCATCATCTCTCAGACTTGTTTCGGGGAAACCAGTCAGCAACAAGAGGGCCGGTTTTATTCAGCCTGAAGCAAAATGTCTTTGTTTAAATAATTCGCTTTGTATTTTCAAAAGCAATCATTCACATGCACCCCGCTTTAGATCAATCATAAGTCTGAACAGGTGGAGTCACTCATGAAATTCTGCTTGAACATTAATATTTCTCGCATTAACGGATCAATTTCCTTTTCGCGCAAGAGAGAAAAAAAATTAATTTTGCTCTGCAGAAAGATAAAACAACAAACAAAGTAATGCAGTTAGCGAACATACCGTTCATTGTAAACAAGGTTTTTCTCCGAAACGAAGGAGTAGACATTTTCTGGCAGTGGATCAAAAAGACTGAAATTCGGTAAACAGCGAAATCACATTATCAATTTTTAGAAGTGGATTGATGCTCAAAAGGTAAATCATATTTATGGTTGTGAATATTGGAGAAAGAAAAAAAATCGTTCGCTACTGGAGACAAAGGTAAGTGCAGTTTCTTTAATGGGATAACACGAGAAGCGAGGATAGAATCGGGTGACGCCCTTTTTTCTTCGGTTTGGCATTCGTCTTCCTTACACATGACTAAGAAAGATTGGCGTAGTCGAGCTATGAAATCTGCGACCAAAGTTCAAACTCTGGTCGGTGCTGGTTCTGTTTGCACTAATACTGTTGGTAAAGGCGGGGATCCATTGCTATGGGCAAAACAGTAGTACAGAAATGACTGTCTACCTGTGGGAAGGCAACCAGTTTTGGAAAAGGACAATCAAAACCAAGCCAGGGAGTACACGCCCCTAGGGTGGTTCGACGCTCAACAGGAAGCTCTCCCGGCAGATCCTGCTGCCAAACTGATACCAGATGTATCATTCTCTACTTTTTTTCTGGAATAGATCAACAATGCCGAGAGGGGATTCTGAGGATTTAGGCAATCCAAGATCTACATATGCTTCGCCCTGGCTTGGGCCTTCTTTTTTTTGTAGAGACAGAACGTAAGGGAGATACATATACATGTAGGCAAGTGGAAATTTCGGGAATACACCTCATGAATATCATACAATTATCATCATCTGACAATTTTGTTGAGTAAAATTCTCGAAAGATTAACAAGTGTTCTTCTTAATAAATTACATCTACGTGAATTTATACAAGAGTTCTACTGCAGTTTTCTCAAGTGTTTCCAAGTTGGTAGTATTACATTGGTTAATTATCCTCAGAAGATACTTTACACATCTCATCGAGGAAAAGACGTTCTAACCATTTAGTTCGTTATCTATCTATCTATCTATCTATCTATTTATCTAATAATTCATCGATATAAGTATCTATTCACCAATTCATCTATCTATCTATCTATCTATCTATCAATCTAATAATTCATCGATATAAGTATCTATTCACCAATTTATCTATCTATCTATCTATCTATCTATCTATCTATCTATCTGTTTGTCTGTCTGTCTGTCTGTCTGTCTGTCTGTCCGTCTCTCTCTCTACACACACACACACACACACATATATATATACATATATATATATAATAATTAATCTCTATATCTATCTATCCACCTAATAGTTCATCTGCTATCTATCTATCTATGAATGAATCTATCAAATAATTCATCTTCATAAATATCTATTCACCTATCAATTTATCCATAAAACTATCTATTTATCTAGCCATTAATGTATCTATCAAATCATTTACCTCCGTATTGATTTATATATCTACCTACGTTCAAAACTATCTAGTCCATTTATTCATTTTTGCAAATATTCATCTACATATCAATTTATCTATCTGATATTTATCTACATATCTATTAATTTATGTCATTCTCTCTCTCTACGTATTTATCAATCCATATAATGATTTATCTTTATAACTATCTATCGATTTATCTAACCAATTATTTACCTTTCCAATTATCTATCCATCCATCCATCCATCCATCTATCTATCTATCTATCTATCTATCTATCTATCTATCTATCTATCTATCTATCTATCTATCTATCCATCTATCTATCTATCTATCTAGTGATTCATATATATAACTATCTACCAGTCTATTCAATATTTATTTCTTCAAGTATCATTCTATGTATCCAACAATTTATTCATCTATTTATCTATTTATCAATTTAACTGTATAATTATCTATCTATCTATCTATCTATCTATCTATCTATCTAATTATCTATGTATCTATGTATCTATGTATGTATGTATCTATCTATCTATTTATGTTTCATTATCTATCTATCTATCTATCTATCTATCTATCTATCTATCTATCTATCTATAAACATTTGCAGCGACTTTTCAAACATTAGAACCGTAGATTTTATGGGTATATAAGTTGTGTGTTCGAGGGTGGGCAAGTTTACATTAGTATGTGATAAGAAAAACAATAAAATGAAAACTGACAACAAAGTTTTAAAAAAAAAATCCCTTGAATGAATTACGTGCATTTAAAATGGAAAATAGAATGGCCAAGTAGTTGTTGGAAGTAAGATCGATCACTTTGGGAGACAAAACGAGACAATAAACATCTATCATGAAAATAAAAGACCTGTTTAGAATCTTCAACTAGAAAACGTAAAGTCTTAGTGAGATACAGAAACATCGGTTGAGGATATTCACAGCTCAACAGGTTAGATTGTCTAAAAGCCTCGTGAGAAGAAGAGTCTCTGATTGGATGAAAAAAAGACAAAAGAACACTCTCAAAAAAAATTGTTAATAAAAAAATGTTCTGTGAAAAGCAATTAGCACCCTTGTTGCAAAATAGAACTATTTCACTTCACAAATTGGAAATCGAGAGTTTTTACTTTGGGGAGAAAATAAGAGACGGGAAGAAACCAAAGGACCACATGACTTGTTCTGAACTATGTGATTTTGAATGAATGATAAACACGAAAAAACACCATAGCAATAGCGTTGATTACAGAAAAGCATATGCTATGAATCATTGTTTGATCCCTCAAAAATGAGCAGTACAATTTGAAACCGTCAACATTGGTTTCTTCCGTTTTAAAATTGGTCGGGTTGGCTGGCTGATTGGCTAAGTATGCATGTATGTACTTGGCATAAAAGCCACACCAATGTTACCAGAGGGCTGAGAATTAAAACATTTTCTTTTTATCATGTCTAAAGAAAAACTTTTTTGGTTTTTCAAAATCTTCCCCAAAATGATTTTTTAGATAGGCTTTCAGTTTGCAATGTAGATTTATGCTAAATCTATCTCTTGGTTTGCGTCCATTTCTTGATTTTCCTGTGATTTTCCAACGAAAAGTAAGAGGAATAATTTATCTTATAATAATCAATATCTTAATTGTTCACCCTCTACACGGCATCCTGCCAAGAGTTGTTGGTCACATGACGGTTTCTATTGAGTAACTAACCAGACTTGATCGTATATCATCAACGCAAAAGAACAAATGATATTGATTGAATTAAAGTTACAATAGAAATAAAATTACGCAATGAGATTTATCGTAAAAGTGCTTTGGGGTCAAACTCCCTTGTTCCAGTAATTTCTAAAAAGTTAACGGAACAGAGCTCATTTCTTGATACAATATTATGCAAGGACCACCTATCTCATTCCAACTCCTTTGTTTGTAGTTTCTGTGATAGAACACGTTGAGAGAGTGAATTCATCGCCAGCTTTTGCGTACACAACTTTTATTTGTACTGCTATGACGTCACTAGTTTTTGGTGAGGTCATTGTCATTATTGCGACAAACGGAAACAAAGCCAAAACTCAAATAGTGAGAGTTTGACAATAATGTTTTTCATAAAAGAAATTCAATATTTACAAAGAAAACTCTGAAAGCTTGCAAACGTGATTTGACACGACAATGACGTCATATCATCACTTTTTCTTTCCCCCTCTTTCTCTCTTGCTCTTAAGCTAAAAAAAAAAGTCTTAAATTCCAATGTCTGATGGATTCACGATCATAAAGTCAACTTTAGGTGTTTGACAGAATGGAATAAACTATGATGACTCAGATTCCTTATTCAATATTCGGACGCCTAAGAAGAGGCTATAACGACAGTTTTGTGCTCACCGTTCTTCAGTTTCATTGGAAATATTTTAACGTTAGAAAGGAAGTAATTTGGCTTAAAATAGCTCCAGTTCCTTGAGGATGTCAAACGTTTGTGTCCTGCGAGGAACAAAACTTAGAACTGTCATGGAGGATTGATATCTTCATTAGAGACTCGCGTGCTACCGCATTCGTGCAATTATTTTGAGAGATGATGCTAGGTTTTCACACACGCGTGCACACATGATCACTCGAACTCATACCGACACATCAACACACACGAATGCACACACATGCGCGCGCGCATGCGTGCGATGACACCTATGGCTGTGAGGCTACTCTTTTAGGAGAGATATTGAGAGAAAGTGTAAAAAGGAGTAAGAAGGGAAAAAAGAAGAAGAAAAAATAGTCGTGACAAACGGAGGGGATCGGGATAGGGAAAGAGAGAGGAAAAAAAGAGAGATTAAAGAAAAGAAATGATGAAGAAAGAATATATAAAGAACGGAGTGATTCGAGAAATGAGGTTCGGTTGGAGAATTGTGGACGAAGCGTTACAAAAGTAGGAATGTGCAGGGAAAGAAACGGAACGGAAGTCATGAATGGGGAAGAGGAGAAGGGCGAGGAGAAGGAGGTGAAAGAGTAGGAGATATGAGGTTAGAAAGAGAATGTGGACGGAGAGTTAGAAAAGTAGGAATATACTGGGAAAGAAACGGAAAGAAAATCACGAGAAAAAAGGAGGAGGGGGAGGAGAAGGAGGTGGAAGAGGAAGAGAAAAGTAGCGATATGCAGAGAAAGGAACGGAAGTCACGAAGGACGAGGAGGAATAAAGTAAGGAAGAGAGAGAGAGAGAGAGAGAGAGAGAGAGAGAGAGTAGTAGTAAAGAAAACTGCCGGAGAGAAGAAGAAAGGAGAATTCAAAGAAAGCGACAATTGGAGAAAAGAGAAAAAAAGTATGAGACAATAAAAAAAGAATAATAGAATGATAACAACACCGGTTGCTTCAGGGTCAGACTCCACAGACTATATTGGTACAAACTATACACGTGAAATACATACTATTCCATCCTCTGTTCAAAAAATCCCTAATAATTGAGACAAATGTATGCACAAAATTCCGGGTTTCTTCAGTGAATGGTTACGGCTGTACACGTGACAAATACATATATAGAAAAATGCGATAATCTTGGCCACTGGGCTGGATTTTGTAACAAAAAACCCCAACAAACTGCTTCCTCTACTCCCTGGGAGAGCGTATGCAAAAATATTTCAAGCTGTTACTATCAACAGTTAGGGCTGTACACATGACACATACATACAAAAATGCAACTCTTCCAACCACTAAGCTGAATTTCCAAAAATATCTGAAGAATGAAGAAATAGAAGAAGGAAATCAATTTTCGTGACACAATGACATTTGAATCTCTCTTCCTTTCTGTTATCACTACCTCTCTCTACGCATGTTTTTTTTTATAACTTGATACCTTTTGAGTCTTTTTATTTTGACTTTTCCAGTCATTGTTGTTAGATTGGCAAATACAGTCAACTCCAATCGCAAGAGAGCGAAAGAGAAAATGAAATGGAAAACCTCGAGAACATGAGAAGATTCTGAGAGAAACGCAGCCGACATTGAACTTTGTTCTAATTGGTTTGAAAGAAAATCACCACTGAAGAAAAGAAGACGCAGAAGAGATCTTAAACCTCGGATAATGAGAAGCGTGGATTGCGTTGTTTGAAATAAAATCTCCGAGTGATTTCAATACTGACAGTTTTCTGACAGTTCTTCATTTGTGCTAGCGTTGAACATAAATCTTATTTTTATGTCGATCCTGAACGGGCACGATATGGCTGAATCGAAGGTTGCTCTTCCTATCTGTTCATATATGTAGTTTTATAGATCGATGTATGTTAGGAGTGTTACTGTACATATTGGAACGCTGGATATTCCACCTGAACTATGTCGCACGATGGGCAGACCGCAGAAAAAAAATTATTCGTTACATGCTAATCAATTTATTTTGATTGCATCCTTCCAATAGGAACTGAAACATGGAACCTAACAAGGAGACTGTTCCCCAAATTGGGAACCATGCAACGTGCACATGAGAGAATAATGCTCAACATCACACGAGGAGATTACAAGACAGGACAACAGGCTAGTGAAAATACTGGGGGCCGAGATATAAAATCCATTAGATAATCCAAATGGTAATGGGTTGGTTATGTTGCAAGAATGTCAGACAGCCGCTGGACCTCACGACTCATAATGGATCCCCAGAGATCACTGAGGTCGGGGGAATACGAAAGGGTGGGACAAACTAGACAAGTTCGAAAAGTATTGGCTCTACTACGTCCATGATAGAGATCTGGCGAAACCTGAGGACGGTCTGTGTCCACGACATGCGATAAAAGACTGATAATGATGATGATGATGATGATGATGATGATGATGATGATGATGATGATGAACAAGATATAAATAATCAGCTACATGCTTGGTGTGACTTAATATTGCAAGAATTTCTTGGAAAATCAGACGCTCGAAACGATTTCTAAATAAGAATGCTGCAATCGAAGGAAAAATGACTTTTCTTGTTTGTCTTTATAATCTAATAAATAGGATGAAAGATCTCGGGGTAGCCGCGAAAACAGAAAACATTTGATTCTGTCAGAAAGTATTACATTAAAATACTCAAGTTGGAAACATCAAACAAACTCTCAACCAATTTCTGTCAGTCTTAAGTAGATTACTAAGGCAACTATTTAGTTGCTTCTTACGAACATCGATTTTTCTCATCGCCACCACTGGTTACCCTGGATGAAGCACCATAAACATTGGACGAGTCTTCACGGCTTTGATCTCACAACATCAAGTTAAGGAATCGTCAATGTATTGCTATGAGTCTCGTCAGGTTTGTTGAACAAGATTGCAGCTAAAGATTTCTGCCAATGTTTGTCAGCATCGTATCTCATCTTTATACACTGATAAAATTCATCATCTCTGTTATGTCGAGTCGTTAACTACAACGCCAAGAGCACACCGCTTTACATAGTTGTATAGCATTCAACAGTATTTTACATTTGAACGCAGCTCTTCATACGATATATTATGATAAACTTTACAAGAAGATAAATGATCACAGTGCGTGTGTATGAAAAAACCCCTCCAGTGCATCAGTATCTTCACGATTGCTTAAACTGATATCATTCATATTCTGAAATTAAGATACATTGCGAATAGAAAAATAACTTAGTTTTCACCCCCAAAGTAGCTGTAGCGTTTGTTGACTTCAAGAAGGAATTCAGCAGTTCAGAAATCCCCAAAATCGTTGATGCAATCATACAACAAAAAGTTGATTCTGTATATGTCAGATTATTGAAATACATCTATTGACACAACAGTTCCTTTATCAGGCTATATAAAGAATTTGAGCCCTTTCAGTTCGAAAAAGGGGTGAGACAAAGTGATTCCAGCTCACCCAAACTCTTTGCAGCCTGTTTACCTCGAGATGATCTCCCAAAACCTAAACTAGGAAAATAACGGAATCAGAATAGACGGCAATACCAAAGCAACCTCAGATCTGCTCATGACTTCGAATTTTTGCTGAAAACTTTAATGATCTTCAATGCTTGATGAACTAAAGGAAGAGAGCTGAAGCGTTGGTCTCTACGAGCATTCTAGAAAAACCAATGTCATATACAAAAGACATGTTGAGGGTAAAGACACAACAATCACAATGGAAAATGCAGACCTGAAGAAAGTAGACCATTATATCTACCCAGAACAACAAATCTCAATGTAACCCTCAGAGGGAGAAGGAATCAAACCAAGACTTACACCAAGTTAGCAAGATTTCGGTACAGCCATCAAGAACAATAAAATCCTATTAAAGCAAATTGCAAACTGCGCAGGTGCAAACCATGCTCAACGTCACGTGGAGAGATCATGAGACAGTGCAATATATTAGAGAAAAAAAACAGGAGTCATGGATATCATAAAAACCATCAGAAAACAAAAATGGCAATGGGCTTGTCTTATTGCAAGAATATTAGACGGCCGCCTGACATCACGACTCACGACGGGGATCCCTAGAAATCATGTTCAAAGCTGTTATTGGCAGAATATGAGATTGCAAAATGAAATAGACATGTTCAGGAAGTATTGGCTCATTGACGCCCACGATAGAGAGGTCTGGCGAATTTTGAGGTATAACTATGTTCAATGACAAAAGCCAAAATGCTGCTGCTGCTGATGTTGATGATGATGAATATGACAAAATAAGTTGCAACAAACAATAATTTAGACTGAAGGAAATTCATGCAAGCTTTCCATTTTTACTTTATAATTCTCTCAGTTTCGCCTTGAGACTTAGAATAAGATAAATTTGTATGCGTCCCACTTGGACACAACAAGACAAAGCATAAAGGCACCTCAAAGTGAAAAGTACTTAAAACGAAAGAGAATATTAATTCGGCACGTTGATCTCAGAGAATGTTTAATGATTTTTACCAAGAAAAATCGCATTGTCTCTCATCATAAAACCTTCACCGCTGAAATATAGTAATTCATTCTGATTTTTCTTATCATTTCGATATGTCTTCCATCAAAGCATATTCAGCAGAGAGAAATTTAATTTTTAAGTATGAGAGATTTCCTTTGTTTAGAATCTACGAAAACAGTATACTTGGAAAATACAATTCACTTGAGACAACGTTTTACATTTTAAGATTAAAGTCGCTTTCTACTTAATGGTTATGACATTTGGCCTCTCTTGACGGAAACGATCATAAAAGTTTCCTATCTCCAAACGGAAGATTTCCTTTACTTGCTGCTCTCGACGTATTTTTGTTGACAAAGGTAAACATATCAACATAATTTATTTTTATAACCCTTATACCTGAAATAGCAGACAGATTTTTTCTAGTTTTTCATTGTTTATCCAACGTGAGGTCTCGTGCCATGAATTTCTGCCTAGTCTTGTTTCTTTCTATACATTTTGCGTCGCCTTTGTTTTTCTTCCTGCCCTGAACAAACCTTTTTTTTCTATGGACATCATCTTCTATGCAAAAATCACGTTTTCTAATTTCTTCTCCTTCCGGGTTTGTTGTTTTGTATTGGGCCCATTAAAAGGTCTGAGAAAGAAATGACAGAGAGGTCTATAAATTAAGTTTGATGATCAGTTCAGATGAAAAGTCGAGGAAACTTTGATGTCTAGAATTATCCAAGAATTATCCAAGAATTATCCCAGATTTATCCCAGAATCATCCCAGAATTATCGAATACATACTCATGGAATATGTTACAACGACTTCCTATCAAATGACATTTCATTGCAAGACATTTTATCGAAAGATTTTTTTTTCCCAAAACAACTCTTCATCGAAACGACTTTTTAATGAAACGACTTCTAAGCGAAAGGCTATTTCATCTGAACGACCTTATCGAAACGTTTTTTTTATCGAAACGACTTTTTAAATTTTTGATTTGGATGAATAATTTTATTTTTTTGTTTAAATTATTTCAAAAAGTAACATTGCAATGCCCACAAATTTTCACCGGGAAGTCGACAGCTGAGAGAAATACCCGAAATTGTACGAAAGATAGGGTTATCGTCAATATCTTTGCGTTATTCATCTGGAGTATAATTGGTATAACTCAGTTATAAACATTCCCTGAATTAACTCTATAGAATTGAAGATTTTGCAAAAAACTAACAGCGTAGAAAGTGTAAAAAATACGTTTATGTCATTAAATTTAAGAAAAAAGTGGGTATAACGAAAATGAAATAAATATTGAATTCATAACGATCCAATTCCGGGTTCTTTTTAAAATAGAAATTATTTTATCTTTCATTTCCAGCAAAAACAAATAAAAAAAAACTATGAAGAATTCAAAAAATGTCATTTATGATTTTACAATAGTGTACTTCAGCTAAGCTTTAATGAGCATACTCGTAGCATTAAGTAGGCGCAGAAAAATGGTTCTTGAATTCAGGAGATTTTTCTTGACTTTCAAATCTAAATTAATTCCTCAATTCATCATTTCGATTTCTGTGATAAGATACAATATAATGGCAAGGAATTTGACTTTTGAAAAATATCTGAAAACAAAAACAAAAACCTTATCGTGTTTTGAAGTTGTTTTTTGAAGAATAAACCATTATTCATCGAGTATAGACAATAACATATAAACCGAGAAAAAAGTCCCATCTAGCATTAAATGTATAGATACGAGTGTTTCACAGATTAGCTTATAAGTTGTATAGCAGTAATTGAGCACATGGTCAGTTTGATTCCAATTCAGGGATTTTTTTATCTATCTATATATTTTCATAGGATTTAGTAAGCAATTGATGCAAGACAGTGGTTTTGTCGAGAAAATTGGAGGCATATTGGTTTATCGATTAGACATCAGGAATTTTCTGTTGCTTAGGTTATGTAGTCCCTATAACTTGGGATGAAGTCGTATTTGAGCCTTTATCATAGGTGACTCAGCTATTTAGTTGACTGCAAGCTAGTGCTACATAAGTTGTTACCGTGTCTTCATTATTGAATGTATCCTTTGGAGTTTTTCTCTGTTAGCAAGGTATTGTGCTTGTGGCCAAAAGTTTATCGCTCAACGATGTAGCGGTCTTTGTAAAGAATTGCAAATGGCTACTATCGGGGAGATATGGCCCCTAGAATATATGGATGGTCCTTCTTAAAGATTACTTCTCTATCTCGATAATGATTCTCGCATCTCTGTTATCTCGAGTCGTGAACTACCGAAGACTACAAAGAACATAAAGTTTACATAATTGAATTTCATTCAACGGTATTTTACATGTGAATGCAGCTCTTTATACGATATATCATTGCAAACTCTATGAAAGAATAGAGAATTTTCAGTGTGCGTGTGCATGAAAAAAATATTGAGTGCATCAGCATCTTCACGGTGGATCAAAGTGATACCATCAATATTTAATAGAAAAAAAAGATAAACTGCAAATATAAAAGAAACTTACTCTTCTCTCAGAAGAAGTTGCAATCAGACGCATTTATTCATCATTATTTGCTAGAAAAAGTTTTTTTAACCTAAAAAATGTGTCCTCTTTAACTAGAGAACTCTGACTCTTTAATTAGAGAATTACCATTATTGTGTCAACTGACAAAATGACACTTAACATTCTTTACGAATAAAGATGTCACAGGATTTTGCAAAGTCCAAATGTTTCATTGTGTTTTAACTTATGGACGTTCAGCTGAAATTGGCTCAACCCAATCAATGCTGTTACGCACTCAAACCTTCTGGAAACATCCAATTTCATTCACCAGATCAAGTTGGTTTATCCAAAAAAAGCAAAACAAAAACAATTTCTCTTTAGCAGTGAATGGTTGTTAAATTCAAGAAAGCCTCAGGGCGTTAATGCTAACCAAAATATTGACCCTTAAACGGAATCATGCAACGTACACAGGAAGGGATCATGCTTAACAATAATGGAGAAATCACAAGACAACACAGTATGATAGAAGAAAAACAGGAATTACTGATATCATAGAAACCATTAGAAAACTCAAATGACAATGGGCTGGTCATGCTGCAAGAATGGCAGACAAGTTCTGGACATCACGTATATCCCCAGAGATCTTTTGACCGACAAAAAATAGGATGGTATGACGAACTAGACAAGCGTAGAAGTATTGGCTCCACACTGCCAAGGATATCGTGGTCTGGGGAGGGTTTATACTCAACCACAGGCGTTAAAAAGATGATGATGATGATGATGATGATGATGATGATGATGATGATGATGATGATGATGATGATGATGATTTGAGGCGATTTTAGCTAAGGATCACTCACAATACCAAACACTACTGTAACATTTTTTAAAAAAAACATGGATTTTGAAAAAGTATACAGACAGTTGCTGATATTAATGCGAACTGTATCTTCCAAAGATTGATACTAGAAACTCTATCTCTCTTTATGGTCTTTGTATAAACAAATGTCGGCGAACTGTGAATGTGATAGTCTTGGCGTTACGGTCTATATATTATATGCCATCAGCTTTTTTACGTGACTGCTGGATTGAAGTACTATCGATTTTTATGATTTATTCTCTCCAAATTCCGAGTTATCACCATCATAATGTCAAACTCCAGAACTTGAAAAAAAAATTATTACCGCTACAAGAACGAAAATCAAACATAGGGGAATGAAAATTAACATTATTCCATCGTGATTTGAAACCACGGCCAACTGATTGGTAGTCATATCTCTTACGGACTGAGCTCAATTGAAAACTCTACAGATCTACCAAAACTCATGCTAGATAATGTTAAAAGTATATATTACAGTAGCCACGTAGGTATAGCTGTGTGTAGAAAAAATAAATTGAAAGGTATATGATTCCATGTGTTGAGATTTCATTGAAGAAAGAAAATAGAAGCCACCATGAAACTAACGTATTTTGGCAGCATGTCATTCGGGAGAGATCAATTAAAAAACGGAAAAAAAAGGAATGAACAATGAACAGGTTACTACTGTCGCCTGTTTTGTTGGGAAGCGATCATTGAAAAAATCTGAATGGGAAAAAAAAAAAACCCCTAAAAACAACAAGCAGAAAAGGCTGAAAGATCAAATTTGCATAAACCCAATTTGCAAACTGAACCCCCTTTAAGAAAAACGTTTTTAGGAGGGTTTAGATTTTAGAAAAAAAATCGTTTTTCTAGACATGATAAGGGGTGAATGTTCGTATTTTCAACCCTCTAGCTCCATCGATGCAACCTGTACACATGATACGTACATATATAAACAGATAGACAGACCAACCTGAAAACTGAAGACACCTGTTTTGACAGTTTTGTTGACAGTTTTTGTTGACGGTTTCCTAATTGTACCCAACTCGAAGACCTCGAGAATTTCCATATCTGGCAACATTTAGGCAAAGATCGCAATATGCGCCAATTTCAGCCACCAACTAAATCATCTCTGACAGCGGAATAACTTTTCTATATTTGCATTAATTCTATTAAAAGAAAGATGGTATCTCCCTACTAGCCACACTCCCTTCCAATCCAATGTAAGCAGGGTACTTGATTTATCGAAAAAGTTCCTGTCCATTAAAGAGTACAAACTTTGCGTGATATGACCTTCCTCGCATGAGAAGGTTTCCCTTCCTTGCACGAATCTTTCCTGAGCCGAACTGTATTTTCTTATATTGGAACGCATTGGCAATCATTTTTAATTTACGAGAAACTCAAGTAGCCAACATTTATCTCGTAAAATATATGACATCTGAAACGATTACAAGCATTAAAAATCACTGATCATTTAACTTTATTAACGAATCTAAAAATAATTACTGATTGTAAAACGAAAAAAATTAGTGTTCACTACGAACAAAATATCAATGAAAAAGATTCACATAAAAATAATAATTCAGTAAAATTTGTTCACTAATTCGTAATGTTCGATCTCACACTAGTTCATGATAGTTCTCATAGTCTAGTCAAAATAGTAATAAATACAGTAGCACCCGGCAAAGATGTCTACAAAATGAATACGGTATCAGTGGAACCAGAAGATTATCCTATTTAACGATCTGGAAACTTCTCTGGAGAAATTTAGTTCGCGATAATTCATAGACCAGATTTGTCAAACGGGAAAAAACAAATATTCTTCATAGTCTGGCGCTGAGAGAGATTGGTAGGAGTTTTAGTTGACCAAAGAACCAATTTGACGTGCTAGAGAGATTTTCAGTGGGTACGAATATCTTGGGTAGACATTCCAGATCAATGGTAGAGAAATGTTAGTGCCATCTTAGATAATTACGTGTTTACGCTGTAGTGCTTTTGTCAGAAAAAAGATTTTCATCAAATATGGGCATATATATATATATATATATATATATATCGTTGGAGAGGAAACTTCACTTCGAGTCATTATTATTCTATTATCCAAAAGACAACGATATGCCACAACGGAAGTCATTCAGAGTTATTCACAATCAAATGTCAAAAAGACTTGTTTCAAATCGAAGCGCTTGAAGTGGATTGATAGCCTTATCATAAGGGAGATAATTATTCATGAATCTGCTAAAAGATTCGATCACTCCTTTCGCTGCTTCTTTTCGTCAAAACCTATTTTGAATCGACTATAATGTGGAACAACTTTTGTCAACCAAAAGAATGAAGTCATATTTGAATTTCAAGTATTGTATCAATGTCTGGATAGTGCACACTGTATTCCGTTGAATATAATTTGTTGCGCAAACATAAAACTTAACATCTCAATCATGGATGCTCTACAGATGAAACTTTTAATGCAGGGTGTTGACAATGACTGATTATTTACTCAAACTGATAATTGCTTGAACGATGTGAATTTCGAGTATTATTGTGACATTGCTGAAAGACTAAACATTTATCCGCCGGTATCAGCGGTAATGGCTGAGATAACCCGGATAACATTACATGAGCTTAACTCGTGCATTAGATTGAGTGAGAGTAAAGATTTTTTCACTTTGAAAAATTCCGTGTAAGGATTCTCTCACACTAAAAAGAAATGTGTATAAAAATCCCTTCACATAAGAAATGGGTGTAAGAATGCTTTCCAATTGATGAATGGGTATAAAGATCTTTTTACATTAAAAAATGGATATAAAGACTTCTTTCCATTAAAGATAAATATAAGGATTCTTTTACTTTGAGAAAATGGATATAAAGATTCTTCCACATTAAAAATGGATATAAGGATTGCTTCACATTGAAAGAAATGGCTATATAGATTGTCTCACATTGAAAAAATCAATGTAAGGATTGATTCACATTGAAGAAAAATAGGTATAAGGATTCTTTCACACTCAAAGAAAATGGGTATAAGGATACTTTCACATAAAAAAATGGGTATATGGACTCTTTCACATTAAGAAAGGTGGTTATAAGGATTCTTTCACGTTGAAAACAAATGGGTAAATAGATTGTTTCACATTGAAAATGGATATAAGGATCGCTTCACATCGAAAAAAATTGGTATAAGGATTATTTCACATTATAAAAAGTGTTGTTTGTAAAGGGTTGCGCATAAATACCAAGTAAACATTCGTTCATCTGGCTTCCCTCGTTAAGCCTGGAATTCAAATCAATGTAACTTCCACGACTCAACAGGGATGAGGTACGGAAATCCAGACCTAATTAGGGAAGGAAAACATTCGAATCTCACGTTATAAGCATTGCAACTACCGAAGGGGAAAGAATCTGTTTACCACCAACACATTTAGTATACCTCGAAAAGACCGTAGAATGGATTGGCCAAAACGTAATATAAACAGCAAGAAGCTAAATCGTCGGAAAAAAAACACTCATTAAACCCTTGTAAACTATCCATCTTGTATTCCAGGATATATAATATATCATTTCTGAGCGTAAATGCCCATCAAAGCAAATTATGATAATTGAAATATTCTCTGCGAGATATGTCATTTAGATTGGGATTAATTGACTTTTGCTGAGATTGGTAATTGAGCTGAACGCTTTATCGATTGTAGTATTACAGAAATTGGTTTATTCCCACTTAATCTGTTCGTATCTGGATTGGCTACTCACCAAAAACAAGATGATATTTTCTTGCAGGTGATATCACACTTAAACATGATACGACTTAACAGAATATCTATGCATCCCATCAAGAGACTCAGGTTTATTTCTTGACGTACAGTTTGTAGACAAGATGGCAACTTTGGAAATGATCCCATCCAACTAATATATAGTAAATGCGAAAACCATGTTCAACAATGCGTCCATCATCTTCACGTCCATATCTGTGATTTCAAATGTCAAGGCAGGGGAAGGAAGAAGAGAGAGAGAGAGAGAGTTGAGGATCAGCATCATCAGTCTTTTAACGTGCGTCGTTGAACAAAGACCTTCCCCAGGATTCGCCACAATTCTGTATCATGGGCGTCACGGGGCCAGTACTTTCTCAATCTGTCCAATTCATCTCTCCATCTTGTGTTCTGTTGGCCTCGGTTTCCTATGTGATCGCTGGGGATTCATGTTGTGAGCCGTGATGTCCATCGGTTATATATTCATTCTAGCAACATGGCCTGCCCATTGCCATTTTATTTTTAAATAGTTTCCAAGATGTCCCGGACAACCGTTTTCTTCCTTATATACTGTACTGTCTTGTGATCTCTCCATGTAAGGTTCTCTCATGCGCATGTTGCATATTTCTCAGTTTGCAGGTCTGTCTATTGGTTAGGTTCCATGTTTCAGCTCCATAAGTGACTATCGGGAGAACGCATTGGTTGTATACTCTTCTTTTTAGGATTATTAGGATCATCTGGTTCTTGAAAGTTGAGCTTGCTCTGCCGAAGGCTTGCCACCCCAAAGTGATTCTTTGCTTGATTTCCTCCTCTTTTGAACATCTCATGGAGATTTGTTGTCCTAGGTAGATGTAGTGGTCTACCTTGCCGAGTTTAACATTCACCCGAAAATATGGCCATTGGAAAAAAACAATTAGTAAGTTTAATTTAAAGTATGTGTAGATTTTTCTTTCAATTATTTGTTCTGAAGTCCCAGTGTATGCTTATTTTATGTCGGCTTTGCATAAGCATATACAACATTTTTAACTATAAAGTTAGCTCGAGATTGAAAGGTCTTGGTGATTTTAGCCATTTTTGAAGACAGTTTTAGTTATTAATAGCACACGATACTTAGCAACACTGTAAAAAAAAACAAAAAAACAAAACAAATGCTAGCAAGAACATTTATTGGACATAATAGTAGTTCTTTTAAACACGTCACACATTATCGTTTCTCTTTTTGTTGATTACATAAATGGTACCGACTGACAGACCGAAAGGCGTTTAATAGAGATGCATGGACTAGAAAAAAAATCTGTGTTATGGTTTGTTTCAAATTGGCAAGAATTCATTGAGTGACCTTTTGGCGGTTCAAATAATGCTAGTTTAGAGAGCGTAACATTAAGACTCAGAATATCTCGAGTGAAAAAAAATAGATTTCGTATTAAGCTTTGATTAACTAAGTTAATTTATATGTCTATTTTGTTTTTCACGAATATAGACGGTCTTTTTGTGAATTCATTTATATGGTTCTCTTGCAGATATTACCATTCAATTCTGAAGAAAGCCGTAGGAATGAATCGGCCAGAACATCATAATTATATTGCAGATGAAAAGAGGAGTTCGAAATGTCCGTAATGTCTTTTCTGAAAATTATAAACAATAATTAAGTGTATTTATTTTACCGCTATATCATTTTTGGACATAGAACAATGTTGAAGCATACGTTCACTTAAGATACAAAGGGAAAGGAAAGAATTAAATTTACGAGAAATGCCTTCCAAGCTTTAGTTTGATTCGATGATTAGTGCCATATGTTATGAATCGAAATTATTTATTTGAATCAACAATTTGAATTTAAAAATTTTGTCCGTGAGCGCGTAGAAATATATCTGAAAAAAAAAGTATAGAATGAAAGAAAAATAGAAAACGTGACGTTATTTTTGTTGAGAGATGAATTTTGGTCAGGAAAATGGTATTTTAGAAGTACATTGTAGGCGAATAATACAAAATATCGCACACACTGAACGAAGATGGACAGAAAGTAATTAATAGAAATTCGGACATTGAATGTTGGTAAAATGCTAAAAACAAATTAGTCACTCAATAGAAACTATCACATGATCAACATCTTTTGGCAACATGACGTGTTGAGGAGATCAATTAAAACATAAGAAGAAGGGATGAGCAATGCATAAGTTCCATCTCTTGTTTTTTGTTAAGCAGTGACCACTACAAGTATGGATGTACAGAAAGGAGTCGGCTCAAACTGCAGACCAATTTAGCATAAAATTTTATTGCAAAAAACAAAACAACAAAAAAAAAACCCCGAAAAAACTATTCATGGGGAGGGATCAACGATCTAAAGATAAGAATTTTGTCCGTAAGCCAATAGAGATATACAAAGAAAGGAAATTGCAAAACGTGTTGTTTTATTTATTGAGAGATAGATTCGTGTGAGAAAAATGGTATTTTAAAAGTCCATCAGGAGTTAGGTTTAGTGAAATGATAAGAAACGTTGAACGAACTACACAAAGATTGACGGACAAGACTCCATACAAAACAGTAACTCAATGGAAGCAATCATTTGGCCAACATCTTTTGCTGCATGTCGTGTTAGAGGTGATCAATTAAAAACTTGGAAGAAGAGGTCATCAATAAATTAGTTGCATCTCTCGGTTTTTGTTGGGTTGTAATCACAATAAAAGCGGAAACATAGGGACCAATTCAGCATAAACTCACGTCGTAATTTGAACCCCTTTGAAATCTTTTAGGGAGAGGAATTTTCAAATAACCAAGCTGAAAATTTTTTTTTTCCATAAGGATTTAATGGTTAAATTTTCAGCCCTCTAGCTCTATTAATGCAACATGTACGCGTTATACCTACATACATAGTCAGCCAAACCAATTTGAAATCTGAAGAAACCTATTTTTACGGTTTTGTTGACAGTTTAGTTCACGGTTTCTAATTAGGACATTAGCTTAAAGAGAAATGATATTAAAATGCTAAAAACAAAAAACAAAAAAAATCAGCCAAGTATGTTTTGCGAGATATAAATTTCTGTCCGTCCGACCATTCAGTAATTGATGCGAATAAGCCTTTAGGGATCGATGTTTTTATTGTCTGGGTGTTTGTTATGCTGAGTTAATTTCGTAGCAGATGTTTTATCAAACCGCTCTGGAGTTTTCACAGTTATTTCCCCTTGCCAAATACCGTAAAGTGTTCCGACTCCTTCGAGTATATTGGACTCGTATTATTCATTGTCTTTTTCTCCAGTCGCTATGAAAATGGATATGGCTTCAGTTTCAATCACATATGCAAAAGTTGGCATTATTGCCTGTCCAGTTCTTATAGATATTGTCCCTATAGAATGAAATATTGACAACAAGATGGGATTCTCTGCTGTAATTTCAGAACAAATATCCGACGTTGGGTTTCAAAATACAAAAAGAAGCATCAAATAGGGAAGAAAAAAAATCATTGCTATTGACATGGGTATTTAAGCTTTCTAACTTTTTGACGTTACTATTCTTTCTATCTAGTTCCATTGAATTATCTTTGAGGAGAGAGAATGAGAAATAGGAATGATTTTCAGCAGAAGAAGAAAAAAAAAACTCGGTCACAGAATAAAAATTGCCGAGAATAGAATTGACAAACGGTTTAGAGGAAACCCACGAGTGAAAAAGACATGCATTATGACGAAAAAACGAACAAAAAAAAATATTCATTATAAAAATGCGCACGAAAATACCTGCAGAAATTCTTGAGAGACCAGAAAGTTCAGGAGAAATATTTTATCTAATTACTTTCACGTGTTTTAGAAAACGCAGCACGCATACGTGAACATCCACACCCTTTACACATACGCACACACGTAAACACGTTACGCACACATACGCTCATATATGATTTGTTTTTCGGTATGAAATTGTCGATTCTGTTTTGATACTGTTTGAGATTTCTTTTTACTGTCGAAAAAAAAATATAAAAATATCTGTATTATTTGTTCATTATTCAGTAGATTTGATACTAAAAATCATTTTCTACATTTTTTGAAGTCAAACATAGACATCTTTCCAACTCATGATTGTTGGGATCAATACTTGTATCGAATCATTTATGCCTAAAGTCATATTTTTTAAACAATATTCAAGGCTACTACATCGTCGTAGGACAACGAATCTCCATAAAATCCTCAGAATTATAAGAAATCAAACGAAGAATCACTCTAGCAAAGCAAACTTTCGTTAGAGCAACTTGACTTTAAGAACACAAACCTGATAAGTCCGAAAAAGAGACGTATTCAACCAATGTACCTTCCAATAGTCACTTATGGAGCTGAAACATTGAACCTAAACGAAATATTGACCCTTAAACTGAGGTCTATGCAACGTGCACAAGAGAGATTCATGCTTCACCTCACATTGAGAGATAATCAGACAATACAGGCCAAAGGCAGAAGTCAGAGATATCATAGGAACAATTAGAAAATTCAAATGGCTATGGGATGGACAAGTTGCAAGAGTTTCAAAATTACTGGCTCTCAAACTGACAAGTAGACTCAACTTCTTGTAAAACTAGTATTGTCAGGATATAATTCTATGTTCATTACTTGGATTTGCCTTTATTTGAAATAAGAATTCATCAATGTTGAGATTAGTTTGTACTAATTAATCTAACCAAGCTGGTACCTAAAATAAGGATTTAAAGCCTTTGATCTATTAGTACTTTGTACTTACGCAACATTAATAACGGGAAACGATTTGTATAGCGTTGATTGGTGGCAGAGCGAGGTATTTCAGCCAATCAATGAATTGTATCTTTGACGTACGGCTTCTGGTCGTGGATTTTTGTGTTTCGGGTGGCCAGATTTGCATCTTTTTTAAGAAGAATAAATTGAAGGCTATGATGAATGACAATTATATTCACAGGAGATGTTTTATAAAAAAAATATTCAGGTTACTTTATATGACTATTGAAATATCGCATTCATTGATCCTAGTTAATTCAATTCCTGATAAAGCTTAAATCCTGGACAACGTTTGAACTAAAAATACCAGGTTAATGATACTGCCAAACGATATTGTAACGCTGCTCAATATTCTTGATCCATTACAGAAATAACTAACCAATAAAACGCACTCACCATTCCAGTCAATAATTCAACAACCATAGCGTTGAAATTCAACGTCATATAAAAGAAGTCCATTGAAAAATTAATATGGTTAGAATAAGTTCAATCTATGACATTACTAGCGTTTTCCACTGGAAAGTGTGAAAATAGTGAAATAAAACATCTAGAAATATATAGTTTCAGAAGAATTTAAATGGTATTAATAAACCCGACCAAATAAAGCCACTAAAAGGTGAAGAAAATAACGTTTTTTTTCAAATTATTTAGAAGTGGTCTTGTGGAGTACAAGTTTACAGACAAAATAGTATTGCTCGGAGGGCTTGAACACACACGCACACTCAAATGTAAAAAAAAGGATGGAACCGTTTGCAATCTTTGATGGCTACCGTTTTTCAGTAAATGAACGAATCGTTTGATTCAATCGTAAATATCAAATCAACCGATGACGAAGATTATGATTTCTCCCCTTCTGTAACGCATTTTTGTACTGAATTTAATAATCAAACCATGCCGTAGTTCTTCAAATATATTCCTCTTATCACAAATAAAATTCTTAGCTTCGGATCACCAATTCAAATAAATGATGTCTTCCACTAACATATTCGATAATCACCCCATATTCCAATGTGTTAATTGATCACCCCCAACACAGTTGATGTGCACATTTTTATTTACAATTTTCAGTCCATCATCGTGTAGTGCGTGCAATATTTAGTATTATTCAACTACAGTATACTTCTAAAATACCATCTTCCCACTCAAATATATCCCTAAAAAAACCATTACGCTTGTCATTTTTTCATACTATATTCAATGATATTAAAAAAAAGAATTCTATCAGCTTACGGAGAGAATACTTTAATTTAGATCGTTGAATCAAATAAATGATTTTGATTCATAACATAATGTACTAATTACCAAATTGAAGAAGCGTACTAAGTTGTTTATCAAAATAATAATTTGGAAGCCATTTTCCATGAATGTAGTTTTTTTCTCTCCCTTGTACAAATAACTGCTACGCCATTTTGGGTGGACTTATTACATGGTTGTGTCTTGCATGATTCTCAATTCATTTCTCTTGAAGAGAATTGTTGAATTTAACTAGACGATATTGTATGCTGTATTAACAACGAGCAGTCACGAATAATTGTATTTTTGTCTCAGGTTTCCCGACGATATTTAATAGCTTTTCAAGAGAGGGTTTCTTGTGCCGAAGACATAATATGTAACAATCATTCACGTCGTAAATGAACGGTCAGGGTAGCTTTAAATTGGATTGAATGCTGCCTTTTTTCATTCAACCATATTCGTGCATAACATTACACATGATTATCCCAATACAACAACATATAATCTGAACAATTAGATATCTGGCATTTTGGTGTTTTTATATTTCAGAAAAAATTTAACAAAACCATAGTTTTCATTACACCCTCAGACTATTTAAAAAAAATGTTTGGGTTATAGAACAATGGTTTCGTGAAATTTATTCCTGAATATGAAAGTACCAAGATATAACTTAGCATACGACTGACGAGATCTCACTAAGTCATCGGCTGAATAAACCAGTGACTGTAAACACAACTGAATACCAACGATGTATTTTAGGAGTAATGTCCATTTTTATTCAGAATAACCAATACCACACACTGAACGATTGTAGCCATTAACGATGAGTGAGGGGTCAATTCTTTTTATTCATGCCTATGTTTATGCGTTTGGTTTTATGTACCAGAACTCCTGGCCATACTATTTTGTCTACAGACTTGAAAATTGGCATCGGTACTCCCCTGAATCCTTTCGGAATTTTTTCTTTTCAATAATTACTTTTTGATTTTCAGGCGGCTCACTTCGACAGTTTTACTAATAACATCTAGATTCTTCTGAAACTAGATATCTCTAAAGAAAATTTTGACACGAGTTTGAATGTTTTCTGATGGAAAACGTCGATGATATCATAAACACAATCTATTTTGATCATATTCATTCTCCGATGGATATTTATACGTGATTTCAACTTTTGACGCTACAGTTGTTCGGTTATTGACTGTGATCGTGAGTTTACATGGCATCTTGACACGATTTCACGTGATTATTGAAATAAGATGCCAAGAAGAAGAGAAGATCTATTACACTAAAGAAGAAAACACCCGTTTCTTTGTTCTTGAGCATTATGCGTTATTTACTGATTGCTAATACATAAAAAGTATAGAAAAGTCGCCATCACAGTCGATAATTGGACAACCGTAGCGTCAAAATTTGAATTCATGTAATTCTATTCTGGACATCACTGGCGTTTTCCTCTGGAAAACACTTGAATTAGAGTAAAGGAAAACAAACATCTAGGAACATTTCAATTCTGGAAAATCTTGATATCATTAGTGAACACGTCGAAATAAGGCCCCAAAGGTTGAAAAAACTTTTTTCAAGTCTGTAGACAAAAGGGTATGCCCGGGAGCACTGAGAAAACCCCCCACGCAAATGCATGCACATATAACTAAAGAAAGAACCGTCAACCCTCAATGGTTATAATTTCCTATGTCCCTATCGTGCCCCAAGCAGCTTGTGGAAAATACAAAAGCCTTACCTAGAGATGTGACAAATTTTTTCATAAGGCCTAATTTTATGGGAAAGGTGGCATTAAGGCCTTCCGGGATCAACCATTGGTTCTCACGTAAAGAGAGACCTCCTCACATGGAATTCTGGCAGTTATGGCCAGTCCTGCCTTTGGTAGTGCATCCTGTTGCTCTAGTGGCAAAGATTGCAGGGAAACATAGGTACTCATCAGGAAAGTAACCATTTGTCATAATCATCACACCTCAAAGTTTGTCGTGTTGAAGGTGGAATGAAATGCGTAGAATTTGTCCCAATCCCCAATAGACATGACGAAATATGCCTTGCAGGCTTTGCACATCTTAGCAGAGTACTGAAGAAGATCCTGGAGTGCAACGGTTCCCCAAACAATCTCACTAGGAAAGAGAAAGGAGCCTGGTAAGGATTTGTCAGAAGCTGCAATCACGAAGCCCCAAACTATGAGCAGCTGGTTGAGATTATGGAGGAGAACTACGGTAAAATAAGCTGCCCCTCCATATCATTGACACCCCTTTCCTTGAATTCAAGAAAAACATAGGTCAAATTCAGAGGAGCAAGGTGAGCCCTTTCACTACGATATATTGGATGCTGAATGCCGTTATTAATGAACCTATAACAAGAACCCGATGGAAAATTATATTTTGGGGTCCGGTTTGTGAGGGTGGATCGTAAATCTCGAAAACTACTCAATGGAAAATCTTTTTTTGTGATCATTTGTTACTGTAGACAAGTGTTAATAGATTCACACGTTGATACATTTCTGGGATGGAGTGTAATTTTCTAATGCGAATAGAATATGCAAATCATCCCGTTGTACTACCGGAAATAAGAAAATCTCAAAATATCACAGCCCCCGATTACCTAAGCAAAAGTTTAAAGGGAAGAATGGACATTTTCTATGCTTTTTACGCATAAACAAATAAAACCAACTTTTTTTTTTAGCGTCTTGGCTCTCCCTACAAATCGCAAGAGGAAATGGAAACCCGGCTGTAATGTAAACGGAAAAATTATACTTCGGTACTCAAGAAGAAACTATACTATGATTAAAGATGCCGGAACTCAACACACGCTGAAAGGAAATTACAACAGAGAAAGACCTTGGCGTTTACGTCTACAATTCACTTAACTTCACAGCGCAGGTACTGAACAAAGTGAGTACAGTGAATAAAACATACGACACTCATTTAACTGAGTCGAAGAAGAGAGGTTCCTTGTACTCTGTAAATCTCTGGTACGTCATAATCTGGAGTTTGCTCCTTCCATATAGGCTTTTCAGATGAAATACAACTTAGGAGTGCCACCAAGATCATTGCAAGACTGGGAAATATATCTCAAACTGAAAGATTAGAACAACTTGATCAAGAGACCGTGGAATACATGAGAAAACATGCTGACCTGAATTCGGAAGAATATTCATATAATTGAAACTTTCTCTCGTTGCTCAAAATGCCATGAGAAGAAAATGCTGACTTCATCTATCTACAGTAGAACCAGAGGATAAGCTATGAATCACAAATTTGAAGCTAGAAAATATTTCTTCTCGGCAAGAGTAGCAAACACATCACTCAGCTTGAGTGAAAAGACGGTCATATCTGAGAATATCAATATTTAAAAAAAAAATGACCTTTATTCTGACAAGGGTCATACCGAATTCAACTACAGATTTTCTTATCAAGTTGATTCCACCTCAACTAAATTGAAGCTGGTTTAATGACAAAATAAACTGCAGTCAAAAAATCTATTTCAAGTACTTGCATTCAAGTGCATGAGATATATGAAAAAAAAAAAAAAACTTGATATCTACAGGAGATGGATTTGCTCTTTTAAAGGATATAAATAATCTGTCCTCATGGAGGCTATTTTTGCATTTCCTCTTTCAAATATCAAAAGAGTCTCACGTTCATCTCACCATATTAATCTCCTCAAGAATCAGAATTCGACCACGGAAAGAAAAGTTCCATCTAATTTCCTACAATCATTTGGGATTATTATTTTCGTTCCAACCCTTTAACCGTGAATATAATTGAAATATGTTTCGAAACTAAAAGGTTAGAAACACGAAGGATAGCAACAACAAATACTTCTTTATATTATTCAGACTTATTCCGACCTTTGGTCGAATACCTTCGGAGTGTTGGGTCACCTTTAAACTACATCTGGAAGCATAAAAGCTTTGTGGAAAATAATAGTTCTAACGGGGGGGGAGAGAACCATGAAATGCCAAATGCTCATTCCACTCCTCGTAGATGTTCAGCTTTCCAAGGTCTGATAAGTAAAGAAACGAAAGCAAATGTTTATAGGAAGAAAAAAAAATTTGATCCTGAAATAGCCCACTCTTAAAGGGAAGACTCAAACACCTTGGGAATTTGAGATTCGAGTGATATAATAACAGGTTTGGTTAGTCATTTCAATAGAAACCATCATCCTCTGGCAGTATGCCTTGTTGGGGGTGATCAATTAAAAGAATATTGAAAAAAGGGTGATCAATAAATAAGTTAATTCTCTCAACTTTTGTTGGGTAGTGATCACTAAAAGAAAAGGCTGAATTTTTTCAAGACACCAACGTGAATGCTGCCGGACACAAATTAAAGGACCAATTCAGCATAGATTTAAATTGCAGATTGAACCCCCATTAAATACTTACTTGGGGGCGAATTTAAAAAAAAAAAAAATTGGAAATGACAGCCCTCTAGCTCCAACTAGCGACTGTAACACATGTAGTATACGTAGACATAGCTAGCCAAGTAAATAAATCAACATCCGGTCAGTCCAATTTGAAAAAAAAAAAAAAAAAAAGTATGTTGACAGTTTCTGTGACAGTTTTGGTTGACGGTTTCTAATAAAATGGGCGTTTTCCCATGGGCTTGGCGAGCTAATCTGGTAGACCATTGCTACTGCGTCGTGAGTTCGACTCTCACTGGGTACCACGTACTTGTGTCATACTTAGATAAACTTTATATAAGACAAAACGTCCTATAATAACAGTAGAAAGACAATTCTGACATTTGATGATGATACAGCTACCGTTTTTGCTATTACAGATACTATCACCTTCACGATCACCATAGATAATAAAACTTTTAATGATTACAAAGATTCTATAAGAAAAGCACAGAACAACTTTTATTCATCGTAACAGAAAACAGAGTCTTGAGACGATGTCAAAAATATGTCTTTTGAATTTCAAAAAGAATTTAGTGTACCATTTTTTATACTATTTTGCTACTCTTCACCTTCATCTTAATTGTTGTTCCTTTTTATCGTTATTAAATCCAGGCTGGGTTTCTTTCAGCGATGAATAGATAGATTAACAGCAATGATCGGAATAAAGAATAAATTCCAGGTGAAAATAGATCTATCATCTAATAGAATAAAATAAATGAAATAAAAATTGAATTATGCATACATTAAGAAATCAATAAATAGGGAACATATGTCGCATTCCAAATGAGACAAACTTTTAACTTTAATTAACTGAGACCAATTATAACAATTGATTACAATCCTTTCCAATCAATAATACTTTTGACATTTAATTATCTCACGTAGAAACGATCTATGAAAATAAATTAAGATGATCTATTTATTCCACTTATATTCATTAATCAATTATGAGATATTATATTACATCATTGAATTAATTAGACGGCTAGAATTATCTGAAAAGGTACTGGGTGTTCTGAAAAAATACGCATATATCGAAAAAAATGTGATCTATAGAAACTACAGATACGCTAAAACGTTTTCACGGAATTTGACTTCTAATGCTCAAGTCTGTTGGACAATTAGAAAAGGCCTGGTTCTATCTTGTTTGAAACCAAATTTTTAAATCGTTATTCTTCCTTTTTGTCGACACAGAGCGGAGAATGAGTAACCTTTCTGCCTTAGGACCCAATATTGTAAAAAGTCTGACAATGTGTTGTTTGATTTTTCCATGCTGTGATCAAATGTGATGTACGTGAGTCGGATCAGCTAGAGTTGGTCGGTTCCTGCTTACGAACCAGATCTGTTTCCCCAACCCAACAGGAACCATTTATTCTAATTGTTCTTGTGGTCATGCAAGTGAAGTATAATAACTCAAATTTTGTGGGAAAGTTTTAGAAAGTTTTCCAAGTATTTCATATATTATAATGAAAACCATTTTCACAATCCTAGATAGGAGATCTTGGGTCAGTCAATAAAACATTTTATAAGTCATTTTATTATGGAATCTTTATTCACTGTAGAGGAAATTATTCTAGAGTTGTGAATCATGAAAAATAGTTTTTTGGTTTTTTTTTCCTCGGGAAATATCAACCAAAACTGTCACCAAATTTGTCACAATAGGTTGTCAAGTTGGTCTAGTAGGGCTGTAAGATCGCTGGGTAAGTGCCACGAGTCCAGTTTGAACTAATGGAGCTAGAGGGCTGAAATTTCCAACATCTATTCTACATTAAGTCTAGAGAAAAAAATTGTTTTTTTTTTAAATTCCTCTCTGGTTGTTATATTTTACCCACAACCAAAAATGTCTTTAGGGAGGGGGTCAATTTGCAACGTAAGTTCATGCCAAATCGATCCCTCTCTTTGAGTCAAGCAGCATTCACGTTTGTTTCAGTGTTTACTGTCCTACAAAAGGCGAGATAAGTAACCTATCCATTGATCAACTTTTTTCCAATTTTTTAATTGATTGCCCCTAGCACAGAATGCTGCCAAGCATGTCGTTCATATAAATTAGATATTGGTTATGGATCTACAACAAACAGGATACGAACTGGAAAGGAAGAAAAAAATGGGGAAAAAATTAAAATTCAAGGGAAGCTATTTCCGCTTCCGCTTCAGCATATAAAATGGAATCATTACCAACCTATGGAAGACAATGCAATCAAAATTACAAACAGTATTCAAAGTTACGATGGGCGAAACGCATGTTTTGGATGGCCAGTCTTCAAAAAACAGATAAACAAACAAGAACATTTCAAAGTTACAAGTGGGTCCACTTTGGACAAAAGGGTATTCAAGCCGTTGAAAGGAAAACTTTCCAGCAAGAACCAGCTCCAGAAAAAAAACAAGAGCTGTTGTTGGGTTAGAGCCTTAATTGCATTTGTTTTGTTCCCTTTGGACCGAATACTATAAACAAACACAAATAGACGTGTTCACATCCCCATAGATTGTAAAAATTGAGATTATCATCAGAACGATGTATAATTGAAAATACCACTATACAACAAGTAGTCCATGTGTTATCATATCTGAAAAAAGCTTTTGCCATAAAACGTCTTTGTTTATCAAGAATTCACCGCAATTCTTTCAATAAGCCCAATCTTTTGTTCAAGATGCTTGGTAAATTATCAATTTACTATCGATTACTACACACATGGTATGCAAATTCACCGAACACACTATGAATATTTCAAGTTGTTGGATAAATAGAATATAATATTATGAAAGCCATACATTCAAATTAGCACGTTTAATTGTATAATCGGTTGAATGGCTGTTCTCTCCGATTCTTGTTAAAAACTCTGATAGAACCTCTAATAGATTGGTCCATGTGAAATAGAATAACATAGCTAACAAGACAAAGGACTGTAAAGTCACTATATATATATATATATATATATATATATATATATAAATATAATCATATGTGTATGTGTGTGTGTGTGTAATGGAGGGAAACAAACAATGCAGCTACCAAGTTAAAAAGCAAAAGACAAAAACATGAGTGTTTTTGGCGGGGGTATGTTATGTTTATGGAAAAAAAGATTTGACTGAACAGAAGAAAAATGAAATATGAACACAAGAAATTTGGTTCCAACGAATACACTATATACACACACGCACAGTTGACATAAAAAAAGGCACATATTTTCGGGTGCCAACTAAAGGGGGGGTCTTTATAATCAGGGTGTCGGAAAAAATTCAAAAAGAGTAAGCAGAGGAGGTGGGAATTATAGACGTTGGGTGGAAAATGGATGTACGTCTTTACACAATTCAGAATTTTGAACTGCACTGTTTTGCTTTTCTAAAAATAACCGATGGATATCTTATTCGATGTTTCCTGATTCTCCTATCATTGAAAACACTTATTATTATAAAATCTACCAACACACAGAGCATTGCAGAGACCCCTGCAGAGATATCGAATCATAAAGTGAAAAAAAAACGCAGTTGGTTCGGTGAAGTAAAGATTGTTTATCATGGAAATGTTTTCTGAAGACGCACATCAATATACTTGAGGTTAATGATTAGGTAATCAATTTTATATTTTCTTTCCAGCTGAGGAATTATCTATCAGTCGACTGGCTAACCTCATGTTCATCGTGAGATATATTTAAACCATAGAAAAAATCTGAGCCTAATTTGATAACATTTGATAAGAAATTCTTGAGAAAATTTGAGTCGATTTGCAAAGAAAATCGAGACTCATGGAAAAATGGTTTTCTTATATAAAAAGAAAGGTGTATTTGATCATCACACCAGACAAATATTCACCGAGCAAAGGGACTTGAGGAACCAAATAAACGGTGTGTGGGGTTCTGATAGGGTCTTGGGAGGATGGAAGAAATCGGCAGAGTAATATGCGGCGGACGGTGGCGTTTGTTTTGAACCTGAGTGTACATACATTCATCAACCCTTTAGTCACAGGTATGACCAACCACAACAAGAAAACATACTCGTACACACTCACACATGCACATACGCACACACAACATGTACATATGATTATCACCCGAAAGACGCATGCATCCATTTACACGCAAACCATGGCCCTAAATCTATTTTCTCCCCTCTCTTCGTGTCTCCACTAGTTTCTTAGGGGATAAGATAAATTCACACCCACTATCTCAGAGACCAACCCCTTTTCCTTTTCGCACAGTTTCCTGTGTGTTTCATATCACTTTTTTGGTTGCCAAAGCTTTTTCCTGTAAGCAAAACGTGTCACAAAGATAAAGATAAAACCCATTTTAAAAACCACACTGTCTCTTCTTGTTTTTAACATCGGGAAAATCACATCAGATCGTGCAATATATACGTATATATATATATATATATATATATATATATATATATATATATATATATATATATATATATATATATATATATATATATGTATGTATATATGTATGTATATATATATATATTAATAATATTCCATATGAATACGCAGCAGTGTCTCTAACAAACCTTCAACTAGGTGATAACCCTGGTGACAAGCATGGTTTTGGGGCTAAAATATCATTACCACTAACCATGGGGGGTTCCAGTAATACCCTATGATAACGTTGGGATTTGTTGGTTTTTGTCACAATGAGTGTAGGCATGCCCGATCGATGCAGATTCTGTACAATGTAAATTTCAAACCGTCAACCAAAACTGTCATCAAAACATTCAACACAGGTTTCTACAGTTTTTAAGTTGCTCCGACCGGCTTGCTGACTATCAAGCTGGCAATGTATGCAGATATCAACGTATCTTCTAAATTTCAAACATTTAAACATTCACTCTTTCTGTCAAACCCCCCCCCCCCCCAAAAAAAAATTCATGTCGGAAAGAAGTTTTAGTTGAGGCCAAATTTACAGCTCTAATGCTAAAATTATCCTTTATTATGCGTTACACTTGCTTTCTGAAAATTCAGATTTTTCTGTTATCACTGGCCAACAAAAGTTAGGAGCAGTAACTTGAATACCTTCATCCACTTTTTATACTGATCACCCCGACGTGGCATGTTGCCAAGAGACATTGGTCACCTCACAGTTTCTATTTGATGCCCAGCCAGATATATCCCTTTTTTTCTAATGTAGACATTGCAAGTTTAGTCAGGTAGACTGAAATCGAGTTAGCCTTATAAACTCGACGCCCCTCTCCGATAGGAAATAGATTCATTATCCGGCCATGTCTTATACATTCTTCTCGCAGATCAATAGTCGTGTGAAGAGATTCTCTGTTGAAAACAAAGTGACAGGATGCGTCCTCCTTGTTTGCTTACATATTTAACGCCGTGCCAAAAGTACGATTTTGAAGAGAGGTTCTGGTATCCATGATCGACCTCCAACGAAAACATAAATCACATCATTGCATTAAATATTAAAGAAAGAAAAGGGCGTATACATTTAATCCACACGTATATAATAATTAGTAATATGCAGGTGTCTTCTGTCACGCTAAGGGATACAGTTGACGCAATAAAAATAGAATTTCATTCATGAAACGGACATTGTACAATCGAGTTTAATTCACGTTCTAATGACGTAATAAAAATGCTGAATTAGTTAAATATGCAGGAAATATATTGAGCATAAACATCCAAGCATCTAACAATTAGCCATGTGCGAATATGTTCTGGTATGTAACTGATGTAGTATATATAATTTCGTTTGTTGTAACTGATGCTTCGTGTTTTAATGACGAAATAAAATGCTGCATAATATCCAAGAAATATTGAACATTACCAAAGAATGCTGCACAGTGTAATGTTTTCGTTATTTTATAAGTATAATACTATTGCAAAATCACTTTATTGTTGCTATCATTGTTTGACTACAAAAGTAAACTAGTCGCGGTTAGTTTTCCTATAAACTAAATATTGGGGTGTGAGTTGATGTCAGTATTGAATGGTGGAATTGTATACAATTGTAATTGTACACCTATTTTGTACAGCAAACGGAGTAACATGCTAATAGCCTTTGTTATATCCCAACCCATCCTTAAAACATTACTATCAAGTTATGACTGTTGCACGCACAGAGTGGGAAATGGCTGTTCCCAAATCGGTTATTATTGCAAGTAAAAGTACCAATGTGATACCTTATTAGATTTGTCACCTAATCCTGTCCCTTGATCGATGGGATAGAACTATCTTGCCAAATCAATTTACTAGAAATGGATAGACAGTCATGAAACAACAGAGAGCGGTACATTGGGTTGATTCCCTTGGGAACTCATTAGTTGTCACAAGCAAGAGATTGGAACGGCATTTCTCAGTGAGTGAAATAACCCTTTCTTCCAAAGGTCTCAAAAATCTTACAGAAGGCGAAGGGTGGTGAGCTCATAAACTAAAGATTTGAGGTGAAAGCAACAAAAATGGCGTTAAGACAGCTTTTAATTCAATATTCGCGGTTCCCTGTCGGGCATTTACAATGTAATAATCCAAAAACTCACCAATAAATACGGAAATATTGTTATCTCTGGGCTTTTAAGTAAATGTATTGTGTTTGAAATACATGTTCAGGAAATTTGAGAAAATAGTTATCATTCGTTAGAGTATCTGAGCTCAAACAAAGAACACAGGACAGAGATATCATAGAACATACAAATGGCAATGGGCTGGTCATATTACAATAATGCAACATCACAACTCACAAGGTGGATCCCATGAGATCATAAATGAGATGCTAAATTACAACCAGCAAAAAAGGATGGTTGACGAATTAGACGAGTTCAGAAAGTATTGGCTCTGCGACGCCCAAGATAAAGAGGTCTGGCGAATCTTGAGGAAGGTCTTTTTTCATGATAGAGGCTAGAAGACTGCTATGCGGCTGCTGATGGTCTGGGTCTTGTGGTCATGTAATTGAGGGGTGTGGTAGTAATTTGACTACTCCATCACGAGGAGTGAGAATGTATCACAGTCTGTTTATAATGTGGACAGCACTTGCTGACAATACCTCGCATTCCCAAGTGGTTACCCAAGTAAACACTGATCTAGCTAGATTATGCTCAAATTTGAAACTATGAATTCAACGTAGTTTAATCAGAAGCAGAGGGATGTTGTAGTATGACTCTCACTTAGTTGCATCACCCATGGAACTAACAAACATTGCAACCTCGTTCAACATCTGAACCCCCCTCCCCAAATGAGACTCAGATAGAAGGATAATTTATTTCAATGATTATTTACCTGTCTAATACTTCATCTGATGCATCAGGATCCGAATAAATACTTGAGGAAACCGTGTGAACTGAACAAAATTATCATTTTTCAATAGTTTCAAACAAAGAACTACTGAAATAAACTAATATATGTCTTGGGTCTCTTCTTGTTCTAATCAAGTGTTAGCTTTAACTAGTCAGAGTGACTCCTGCATTGAGAGTTCTGCCCAATAACCAGACTGACGCAGTCAACAGTAAGAGTAACATTTAGTTAATGGAGGAAAGGCATGATTATATGAAGACGGATGAAAGATATACAAAATTCCTTGTTTTGGAAATATTTTTTTGATAATTAGTATTCTTTATTTAGAAAACAACCCGTCCAAACATGAGATTATACTGGTCACTTCCTCCGCCCCTCCTCTCTCTCTCTCTCTCTCTATATATATATATATATATATATATATATATATATCGGATAGTCTATAGCCACACTGAAGAGTTGTAATACAACGAAACAGCAGTCCGTGGATGACACAATAATTAACGCTCCTCTATTCAGGGTTGAGCACTCTTCAAGTGAGGTACCCCATTTATTGAAAGTTTATGCAATGCTCTTCCGTAGGAATAGAGCAGTCTGTTGGATAGTGAATTTAAGGTAAATAGATATATCGCTTAAAATTTCAGCCTCACTGACCGTCCAGTTCCCTAGTGCAGGATCTGAAGTGAGGGTTTCAATCCTGTCTCGTGGTACTGGATGGAATAACAGATAGTCTATAGCCAAGCTGAAGAGTTGTGATACAACGAAACCGCTGTCTGTGAATGACACAATAATATATATGTATATATATATATATATATATATGTGTGTGTGTGTGTGTGTGTGTGTATACATATAAATATACATGTATATATACATATATGTGTATATATGTATATATGTATATATATATATATGTATATGTATATATGCGTTGTTTTCATTAGAAACTCTTTTCAAACCAACATCCCGTTTTTATAATGGTGATTATGCCAGTCAGTCTAAACAGAATGGAAAAAATGAACAATTTAGATGAATAAGCAACTGCAGTCCAACAAGAAGCCGTCTTAACGCGACTGAGCTAAACCACCGGCCGATGAGACAAGATTCCAGTGTGAAAAGAGTTCCTAATAAGAATAGCGCATTTATGATCATTGTGTCGGATCATATATAAATTTCTTTAATATACATCAAGACACACACACACATATATATATATATATATATATATATATATATATATATATATATATATGTGTGTGTGTGTGTGTGTGTGTGTGTTTGTGTGTGTGTGCTTGTGCTCTTATATATAAATGTATATATATGTATATGTATACATACACACACGTATATGTACATAATTTACTATATATATGTATATGAAGCTTAATTCACTTTGTATATGTATATATACCTGTATATATATATGTAATGATACACACACACATACATACGTACATATATATATATATATGTATATATGTATATATATATATATATATATATATATATATATATATGTGTGTGTGTGTAAATTTACTCTGTATATGTATATGTACTTATTTATATATGTATAAGTATATATTCGTGGAAGAAATCAAGTAAATAATGATAATATCGAATTCCTGAAATATTTCCACCAACGTATATCGATATTTACTCAGGTTAGCCGAGTACGCCAATCTACCAAATGAGGGGGGTTGATGTTGCGCCAAATATTTACAAATCCGAAAAAATTCAACATCCAGCGAAGATCAAATCCTCGACAGTAGATGGCTCAACATCGCTCTACGGCGAAGACTCCAATTCATATCAGTGATGTTTTCTATCTCATGATCTTCAGACTACCGTGCTTTGAACAAACAGGCGTGAACACGGATGCTTTTATCTTTTTTTCTGATAAAACTTGCAAAATCTTTGGTCATCTCGTGATTTAATAACACTCAGACGGGTGCATCGCCTGGGTCTGAGCTTGTATTAAAGCCATACGAGGGTATCATCATCTACAGCAGCAGTAACAGCAGGAGCAGCAGCCTTTTGGAGTCCGTTGTTGAACATAAACTCCACAAAAGATTCGCGAAACCTCTCGATCAAGGACGTTGCAGAGCCAGTACTTTCTGGATTTATCTAGCTCGTCACGCCATCTTACTTTTTGGCCAGAATTTTGCATATGATCTCTGCAGATCTATCTTTTGAGTTGTGATATCTGGCAGTTGTCTGACATGCTTGCTATACGACCAATCCATTGCCATTTGAGTTTTCGAATAGTTTTCTATGATATATCGGACTCTTTTCTATGATATATTGTGTTGCCTTATTATCTCTTCAGGTGAGGTTGAGCATGAGTCTTTCATGTGAACGTTGCATGGTTCTCAGTTACTTTTTCGTTAGGTTCCATGTTTTAGTTCCATAGGTGACCATCGGGAGGATGATTGGTTGTATAACTTTCTAGGAATAGTGACATTTTATTGTTCTTGAAAGTTGAGCTTTCCCCACCGAAAGCTTGCTCACTTAGTGTGATTCTTCCCCTTTATTTCTTCTTCTTTTGTTGACTTCATGGGGACTCACTGTTCTGGGTAGATGTAGTGGTCTTCTTTTTCAGGTCAGTGTTCTTAATTTTGATCGTTGAGTTTCTGTCCTCACTATGATTTTGTACATGACCTTTGTCTTGCTGAGGGTCATGGGGAGGCCAACTTTCTTGCTTTATTCATTCGTTTCGTGTATCATTATTTGGCGACGATGAAAGTTCTTAGCAAAAACGACGATGTCGTCAGCTAATTTGGGTTGACTTAGGTATTCACCCTCCATTCTGATTCCAGTGGCTTCCTAGTCTAAGTTTCGGAAGATCGTCTTAAGGCAGGGTGTGATGAGTTTTGGTGAGCTAGTAAGTGTTTTATTTCTAGTGTTGGGTTGGTGATAATAATTATGACAAGAAAAATCACTGTACTCGTACAGGCTAACATTCCAAACTTTCTATTGGGTATAAATAAAGATATAAATACGTGGACCATCCCCTCATTGCATACATTCAATGTAGAATTTTGTCTGAGAAAGAGAATTCAAATAGACAAGAATAATGAGTTTTTCGAGTTTGATAAGAATGAGAAAGAACAGGATGTAAATTTATTTAACACGCAAATTACCGTTCAACAAAATAAACACACTCTCTGCTAAGTGCTGCAAAGCGAGAAAAAAACTGGGTATAGCACATTGCTTTAGATACAATGGCTGATATATATATATATATATATATATATATATATATATATATATATATATATATATATATATATGCGTGACTGAGGCAATAGGCAGCATGCGTGTCAGAGGCAATGGGCAAAATGCCACAAGACGCACGTGAGCGTCACGTAGCAGCGAATATGTTGAGGGGAATTTCGAGAAAGAAACAGGTATGGTTAGTCACTCAGTAGAAATCGTCACGTTACCAACATCTTCTGGGAGCTGGCAGTATTGGGGAAGATCAATCAAAAAAATTTGAAAAGGCAGGATCAATGGATAGGTTACTTCTCTTGCGTTTTTCTCAGCCACAGAAAGGTTCGGAATTTCCAGAACATAAAATGTGAACGCTGTCCGGCCCATATAAGGATCATTTTTGCATAAACTTACATTGTAAACTGACACCCCTCTGAAACTAATTTTTGAAGCGAATTTTGAAGAGAACGGAAAATTTTTTTCCTAGACATGATCATTATTAACTGATGAGATTTTCAGCCATCTTCCTCTTGCAGTGGAGCAAGTCTGCGTCGTATACTCATAGCCAGCCAGCCAACCTTACCGAATTGAAAACGGAAGAAACCTATGTTGATAGTTTTGGACGTCAATATATGCGCACATTCAAGTAGACTAAGCAATACCTGAATCTGTCAAGACTCTTCAGCTTCACCGTAGGAATAAGTCACAATTTATGAAAATTACCATCAACAAGAAAAATGAGAGATGAAAAGACGGTAATAAAAAAAAGATAGGTAAATGAATTCGAATTTTGTTTACTGCAGTAAATTTGCTGTGAGCAATCTTCTTACCTTGCCCGATTACTGAATAATATGTTGGGTTCTCACAATTTCGATTGAGAGGGAAACAAGTCTGGTTAATCATTCAAGAAAAACTACCACGTAATCAACGAATTTTAGCAGAATGCCGTATTTGGGGGGTGATCAATGAAAACATTGGGAAAAAGGGGGCGCCAATGAATAGGTTATATCTTTCACTTTTTCTGAGGCCATGATAAGTAAAAAAACGAATTTAAAAAAGAGACAGGTAGATACAAATTAAGGGGTCAACTTAGCATAAATTTATATTGTAAATTTAGCCCTTGATCAAAAACGTATTTATGGGGTAAATTTTAAAAAAATCTCTCCGTTGACATCATCATCACCAGTCTTTCAACGTCCGTCATTGGACGGAGACCTTCATCAAGATTCGCAACACCTCTCTTTCGTGGGCGTTGCAGAGCCAATACTTTCTGAATTTATCTAGTTCGTCTCTCCATCTCGTGTTCTGCCGGCCTCTTTTGTGCATTTGATCTCTGGGGATCCATGTTGTGAGTCGTAATGTCCATCGGTTGTCTGTCATTCTTGCAACATGGCCAGCCCATTGTCATTTGAGTTTTCAACTGGATTTTAAAATGTTTGGATTACTTTTTTCTCCCTGATATTCTGTGCTCTCTTTTTATCTGTCCATATGAGGTTGAGCATGATTCTTCCATGTGAACATTATGCATTTCTCAGATTGAGGGTCGGTCTCTTAATTACGTTCTATGTTTCAGCTCCATAGGTGACTATGAATTCTTAGCCCTCGGGCTCCATCGATGCGGTCTGTACGTGTGATACATAAATATATACGTACATACATACATATATAGCAATCTAGCTAGTCAGTCAGACTGAAGACGCCAATTATGACGGTGCTGTTGACAGTCTCTAATTAAGTAACAGGAAAAAAAAACCCATTAAGACATTAAAATAGCTTTCCTCGCTTGTAGCGAATGGGCGTCCTGCATTTACTTACATATAAGTTTACCTGCTTCCTGTCTCAGATATTGATTATCTGCTGGTAATCTACCTCTTCACCACGGTGAGACAGGAACAACCTGCAAATTCTCATGTGTTCATTTGACGTAGCCATACGGAAAAAATGTTTCGGGAACATGAAGAGACCAGATATTTGTTTTCATCCAACAAACATTGGCATCTTAAACGTTCGGTGGCTGGTATGGTGCCAAGACTTTGATTTGATACGGGCCCGAAATAAATAGTTCCTAATGACCATCTGACCGGTAGGAAAAACAAGTCTGGGTAGTCACTCAATAGAAACTGTTACGTGACCGACGTCTTTTGGCAGCACTGTTGATCAATTTAAAATCGGAAAAAACGGGTGATAACAATAAATAAGTTGCTCCTTCTGCATTTTGCTATGCAGTGATCAAAAGCAAGTCTGAATTTTCAAAACAAAAGGCGCAAATACTAACAGACCCTGAAGGGTAAATTTAGCATGGATTTACATTGCAATTTGATCCCCAAACACAGACCCATCTAGTGGGTGTGGAATTGAAAAAAAAAACATAAATAAACTAAACACCTTTTTTTTTTCTAGACTTAATCAGGTGTAAATAATCAATTTTTGTATAGGGGTTGACCAATCGATGAATAAATTACTTCTCTCACATGTCGTTTGGCCAGTGTTTTATAAAAAAAGCTCTGAATTTGAAAAAGCAAAATCCCCCCCCCCCAAAAAAAAACAAAAAAACAAAAAACAAAACAAAAAACAAGCGGACAGAAACTGAGGGTCCTATCTCACACAAACTGTTATTATACAATCAACTCCTACTAAAAACTTATTTTTTGGATGGGTGGGAATTTTCCAGAAAAATAAAAAATTTCTTGACATAACGAGTAAAGAAAAATTTGAGTTTTCGGCCCTCTAGTTTCATTGACGTGACCTATACGCGCACATACATACATACATACATACATACATACATACATACATACATACATACATGCATACATACATACATACATGCATACATACATACATATGTAGCATTGCCAGACGAACTTGAGAACCGAAAGAAACCTTTATTGATGATTTTGATTGATGGTTCCTCATAGAGCATAATAGATTGTATCTCTAGTTTCATTACTTGGGTGACCAAGTTGAATGTAGTGACAGATTAATTTTGAAAAATGCAGAAGATCCTTGTTTTACTCTACATATAGTTACTTAGATGTGGGTCTATAATTATTAATAAGATTATCTCAGACAGGGACACATATACATATATACAGCATCGATGAAGTGTTAAGTTCATTTGGAATGGCATCTGAAGATGTTGGCTAATCGACATGATAGGGATTCCTGATGTACGTGCAAATGTATCTATCTTTTGTGTTTGTGGAGAGAGAGAGAGAGAGAGAGAGAGAGAGAGAGAGAGAGAGAGAGAGAGAGAGAGAGAGAGATGAGTGATCCACGTTGTGAGTCGTAATGTCCTGTGGTTTTCTGCCGTTCTTGCAACATGACCAGTCCATTGCTATGTAGGTTTCCATTTGGATTCTATGGTTATGTTTCATGTTTCAGCTCCATAAGTGACTATTGGGAGGATGCATTGGTTACTCACACATAAGAGAATCATGCTCAACCTCACATGGAAAGATCACAAGACAGCACAGTTTATAAGGAAGAAAATGGGAGTCTGAGACATCATGGAATCTATTAGAAAACGTAAATGGCAATGGGCAGGCCATGTTGAAAGAATGACTGACAACCAATGGAAATCACGACTCTCAACATGGATCCCCAGAGCATGCACAGCAGAGGCCGACAAAATACAAGCTGGAGGGATGAACTAGACAAATTTAGAAAATACTGGCTCTGCGACGCCTACGATGGAGAAGTGTGGCGGATCCAGGGGAAGGTCTATGTCCAACGACGGACGTTAAAAGACTAATTATGATGATGATGATGATGATGATGATGATGATGATGATGATGATGATGAATTCTATGTTATTTCAAACTGCTCTTCCTCAAATATATATTATGTTGTTTTGTTATCCATCCATTTCAACACCAACGACAGAAGGAAACTGAAAAGTGGAAGAAAAAAAATGGAAAACGAACAGCAAGCTGGAGAGATACGGAGAGAAAGAAAGGGATATGCGAATAAATTAAAAACAAAAACAAGAAAAAGATGGAGAATGAAAATATCAAGACAAAAATCACATGACACAAAAAATGCACGACAAAGAAAGATGAGAGAAAAAAAGAGGATTAACTTATTCGCTTCTTGTACTGTCAGCTTTGCGCTTTCGTTTCAGTTGAAGGTCGAGTTATGGAGCTTTGTTGTTTAAATTCCAGGGTCTATGAAACAAGCTTCCATTTTTGTCATGATCTTTCGTAAGAGCTTGAATTCTGTTTTTCTGTTATATTGCATAACATCAATAAAGCGGACTCAGAATTCCGGTTAGAAAACTTTTCTTAAAACCCGGTTTTAATCTGATCCGAACGCCGAGCGTTTCATTTTGTTATTGTGAATATTTTCTTCAACTAGATCTTCGTAAGGGAGTTGTTTGGCTTGGATTCTTACAAAAGATCATTACCCCCCAAAAATATTCACGGAATGTTAGGAAGTTTGTACTTATTGAACTGCACATAAGGATTTTTTTTTCATATCTGCAAGAACAGTAAGTACGTTGATTTCGGATATATGTTCAGTCTTATTAGCAAATTATCTTCAATCTATTCATCCACTCTCTTGCCACGTGGATGTAATGAATTCTACACGTACAAAACAGACTGTTTTTAAAGCTAGAAACCAGCTTGAAAGCTGGAGAAATGAATAAATAATGTAATCAAGCGAACTACAGTAACCGACTTTGAGTAAAATGAATACCATGGAAACTGTTGAAGGTTGAACGATTTCTTCTTATGAAAGAATCAACATAGATGCTTTGTTGATTCTTTTATAAGATGTTCCAATTTCGAGTCAAAACACTGTCCACTGTGAACATTTAAAATTTTATGGTATTTTAGCTATTTTGTAAACCCCACATAAACAGGTCTGGTTAATCACAGTCACGTGATCAACGGCTTTTGGCAGCACAAGTGATCAATCTGAAATCGGAAAAACGGGTGATGGCAATAAGCAAGCTGCTTCTCTTGCATTTTGTTCGGCAGTGATCACAAGTATGTCTGAATTTTCAAAAAAAAAAAAGCATAAATTCTAACAGACACCAAGGAGTGAATTTACCATGAATTTAGTTTGTAAATTGATCCCTCACAAAACCACAAAAAACTTATTTAGTAGGTTTGGAATTGCAAAAAAAAGAAAAAATATTTCCAAGTCCTCTACTTCAATTCTGTCAGCCAGCCAGCCAGCCAGCCAGACCAATTTGAAAACTGGAGAAACTTATGCTGACAATTTTGTTGACAGTTTGGGTTGACAGTTTCTGATAAAACTGGTTTAGTGGTCTTGCTCATAGAACATACACGCCTGTACACACTTTGAATTTCTCATAAATACACAAAACGCAACATCATCGAGATTACTTCACCTTTGGATATATCTTACAAAACAGAAAAAAAAGAACATCCTTCACAAGACTGCATCAATGTAGAACCAGTAATGAATCTAATAATATACCAATGTTTAACTAGAAATAAAAGTGACAAAATATTAATGAATAACTTGTAATAAAACCAATAAAACATGCATCATCATCATCATCATCATCATCATTATCATCATCATCATCATCATCATCATCATCATCATCATCATCATCATCAGTCTTTCAACGTTCGTCGCTGGACGTACACCCTCCCCACGATTCGCCACACTTCTATATCGTGGGCGTCGCGGAGCCAGTACTTTCTGAATTTGTCTAGCTCGTCTCTCCATCTAATACTGTGCCTCGGTTGCATATGTGATCTCTGGGGATCCATGTCGTGAGTCGCTATGTCCATCGGTTGTCCGCCATTCTTACAACACCAACGTATAACCAGTAATAAAACCATTGAGATATCAATGTATAACTAGTAATAAAACCATTGAGATATCAATGTATAACTAGTAATAAAACCATTGAGATATCAATGTAAAGTTAGTAATAAAAACTAGTAATAGAATTGCCATGATAACCTACATAAGATAAAAACATCAGAGCTCATTTTTATACGATGTAGGTAAGTGTCGTGACGACACTCTCGTTTCGATAGAGAAAAATGATCAAGCGAAGATGTCTTGTAAACTTTACAATTGTCAGGTGGAGAGCAAATATTACTAATACGATTAAAAGGTAGATACCAGAATCTCGAGAATTCAATGTTCTGTTCCTGCACACACGCAAAAGAGAGAAAAACTACGTGGATGACACTGTTATGAGATCAGACCATATATCTACAGTAATTGACTTTGATCCAGTGAAGGCTGTCGGAAATCTTAAACATCATACATGTTGTTGTGCAAGCACGAACATCTACGTAGAATCGTAGGAAATTAATTTTCAATCGTTGGAAGAAGTGGGTTTCTGTCACGGAATAATTAAATAGCATCACTGAAAGAAACACCTTGAACAGCTGATCTCAGGGAAGTGTAGAGTTACCATTATCTTTTTGCATATTTGTGTCAGAGTGAAAATTATATATATTTATATATATATATATATATATATATATATATATATATATATATATGCATAGGTGTAGATGCATATATATGAGCATATATATGCATATATATATACACACATGTATGCATACAAATATACATACATATCTATGCATTTATATGCATATATACACATACATATCTACTCATATATACGTATATAGATGCATAGATATACATATAGATGCATAGATATACATATATATGCATCTATACTTATATACTCATATATATATATATACGTTTGTATATACTTATGTATGCATCTACTTATGTATGAATACTTAAATATATATATATATACTAATACATACATATGTTTATACTTATGTATACATAATATACTTATATATATGTATGTATACTCATATATACATACACATATACAAACTTTTATATACACACATATATATATATATATATATATATATATATATATATATATATATATATGTATATATATATATATCGATCAAACACATTGGGGACAAAGACACAACAATCAAACAAATAACCACTGCGTCTACCTAGGACAAAGATTCCATTGAACCCTTGAAAGAAGAAATCAAGAAGACGAATCACTCTAGATTGGCAAGCTTTCGCTCGGGCCAGCTCAACTTTCAAGAACAAGCAAATCCCATTAGTGCCCAAAAGAAGGGTATACAACCAATGCATCTTTCTGATAGTCGCCTGAGGAGCTAAGAGGTGGAACTTAAATAAAAAAATTGTCCCTCAAATTTAAGGATCATGCAATGTGAACATGAGTTAATCTCTTTCAACATCACGTAGAGAGATCATAAGACATCACAAAATATTTTTTAAAAAGACAGTTCTCAGAGATATAATAGAAATCATTAGAAAATTCAAATGGTTATGGGCTGATCATGTAGTAGGTAATGTCAAACCGATGGATATCATGAATCATAATATGAATTCCCAGCGATATAGACGACTCTGTGGCAGGGATAATATACGATGGGGTGACGAACTATACTAGTTTAGTAAGTGGTGGTTCCTCAACACCCATCTTAGAGAGGTATAGCGATTTCAGGGAAAAGGCTATGTCCAGCAAAGGATGCGAAAAGGCTACTGCAGCTGGTGATGATTGTGTGTCTGGTAGTATCATTGTTATTTTTTTAATCGTTTTTGTGAATTCTGTGGGTCCTCTTTTTTTGCATTGAGTAGGAATGATATATATTTGTTGGTGGTTTTTGTTCATTACTTTGTGTCTCTAACAATGACAACGAAGTAAAAAAGAATCTTGCATAATTATGGGTTTCCATTCAAAAGAACCAAGTTTGACTTCCAAGAACAAGAAAATCCCAATTATTCTAAAAGGGAGGGACTACAAGGAGTGAATCTTCCCGATAGTCAACTATGGAGCAGAAACATGGAAGGTACATAAACAATTGACCTTCAAGGGGAACATTGGGAACTCATGCTTAACATCAAATGGAGAAATCATTATACAGCACAGTATATTCAAGACAGAAGTTCAAATTTCATAGAAACCATTAGAAAACTCAAATGGCAATGGGCTGGCTATGTTGCCACAGCTGGACATCTCGATTCACAACATGGATCCCAAAAGATGTGACATTGTCGCCAAAATAAGATAAAATGGTGTGACGATGTAGATGCATTAAAAAAGTACTGTCTCCACAACGCCCATGATATCGAAGTCTGGTGCAGTTCTTTGGAAGGTTTATCACTAACGAAGGGAGTCCAAAAGCTGATGTTGATGATAGCGAATATAAAACTCCAAATACCAGAACGACAAAGACGAATATTCCAATTACACTTTCGAACTCATCCACTATCCTATACAAATCATCATCATTATCATCAGTCTTTTGACATCCGTTGTTAGATATAGACTTTCCCCAGGATTCGCAGCATGTCTCTATCATGGGCGTCGCAGGAGCATTTTTTCTGAATTGTCGAGTTCGTCTCTCTATTTTGTCTTCTACTGGCCTCGGTTTCGCATGTGATCTCTGGGGATCCATATCGTGAGTCGTGATGTCCATTGGTTGTCAACCATTCTTGCGACTTGACCAGCCAATTGCCATTTAAGTTTCTAGTACGTTCTATGATGTCTTGGGCTCCTGTTTTCTCCTTCATATACTGTGCTGTCTCCTGACCTCTCCATATGAGATTAAGCATGAATATCTCATGCGCATGTTGCACGCTTCTCAGTCTGAGGGTCAGTCTATTGGGTAGGTTCCATGTGTCAGCAACATAGGTGACTACCGGGAGAATGCATTGGTTGTATACTTCTCTTTTTAGGATTATTGGGATCATCATCTTTTTGGAGCTTGAGCAAACCCTGCCGAAGGCTTGCCGTCCTTGAGTGATTTTTCGCTAGATTTATTTTTTGGTTTCATATAGATTTCATAAAATAAAGGCCTACAAAGTAACCAAAACTAGAAAATTGATAATAAAGATATGACCAGATGAATAAGACTCCCAACTAACTTCACAACAAAAACTGGCATATAAATCAACCCCCATATATATATACATAAAATTTCACACACACATACACACACACACACACACACATATATATATATATGTATATAAATACATGCACTCTCATATATACATAAATATATATATGCACATACACACATGATTGCATAAATATATATATGCACCCATAAACACACACACATATATATTGACAAACTACATGGGGTGCCATGTTCATGTTCAACTGATAATCTTAACAAAAGACAATTTATACATTGTACCATGTCTTTTATATGTAAAACAGGAAGAAAACATTGACAAAAATCACATGAATTGCATTTACAGATATTCGGAAATTGCTGGCTGAAGTGACACAAAAAATTATTTTGGAAAAGTTTCTTTGATCTACTGTTTAAAGCTTCCTAGACTATATATATATATATATATATATATATATATATATATATATATATATATATGTGTGTATGTGTGTGTGTGTGTGTGTGTGTGTGTTGATAATTTAACAATCAGAAAAGTAAAAAAATTAAGAGAAAAGAAAAGGTCTTAAATTTCAAATTTTAGAAAATTATAACAGAAGCATATATTGATGCATTTCGATGTTTGCCATCCACCTTTCTAAAAAAAAAAATGGTGCGTTTGCAGTGAAAATTGTATGCTGTTTAAATGTTCGAGATTTGACGAATGAAACGAAGAGACGTGTATTTCTGATTGTTTAGTAAGATGAGAAGGAGGATGTGTTTGTATCTGTGTCAATGAGTATCAAGGTTGATTTGAAATGAGAAAGGCTCCCGAGAGAAAGGGGTCAGGATTAGGATGGTCAATTTTTTGAAATGTTTGTATGGCAGTGTTTTTTTTTTTTAGAATGGAGTAGTGGTGTCTGGCATATCTCAAATGTTATTACATTCATTCATGCACAAATGATCATATCCAATGTTCAGATCAAATCTCGTAAAAATAGACGTATGTACCAAGAAAGAGAACGTTGTACGGTAGAAGAAAATATAGTTTTCAAAGGATGAAGTATTGAGCATCGGAAAGTGATTACGGTCATTCATGGGGGATATTGGGGCTCTTCTTATAGAATGGGTAAATGGGTTGATATGCCTTAAATTACACTGATTTGCCGATTTTTTATGCGGTTGGAGGGAGGCCTTTCGACCCCAGAGATTTTGTGGCTAAATGTAAATTGCATTACAGGCTTATTTCAAGATCAGAAAACAAAGCATGATTTTTTTTCAATGGTGAAAATCGGGTTACCGAGGCTATTCATATATGGGGAATTTATTTCATTATAGAGTAAAGAGTTGATCCCCTTAATTGCTGGATCAATTCGTGACATCCAAAATAAATGAACCATTGGATACACTTAATGACGGTAAAAATAACAATTCAGATATTTGATTAGAATTAATATAGTTAAGAAAGAATCACCACGGTATGATATAATACTGAAGATCTTTCTGTTGATTCGTTCTATTACACTTATTATGTTTAGTGTACGAAATATGTTTTGCAAGTGTACTTGTTATTTCAATTCTTTAGATGGATGATTATTATTATGAAAAAGTGTTTTTGAACTGTTGTCCTAATCTTGGTTCATCTTTTTGTACACAACACTGCGATAGTTATACCCTACGGTTTTCTTCAGGTATAACATGTAATATTTGTGGAGAAAAGAGTGTTTCCTTTATCAGTCTTCTTCTCCGGTGGTGCAAAGTAAAAAAAAAAAACAAAAAAAAACGAGCATCAAATAGAAATTTAAAACTTTGATCGCAACGCTTATAAATTGGTTATTCTATTTTAGAAACGATTAATCTCTCTTTACGTATATTACCTAAAGAGGGCCGTCGGGTACAACGACTGAAATGTTGTGTTCAAAAAGATGAAACGAGACGAGGGAAAACAACCTGAAAAAAAAAACGAACACTTATACATAATAGCAACTATAATACGCCAAAGTTAGTTTATTACCAATGATATAAAACCATGTGTTACAATTAAATACATTAATGTTTCACTTCTTACGAAGCCGTTTCTAACACTTGTTAACGGGCCCTTTTATGTTCAAAGTGCACGCGTAGAGAGATCTCTTGAAGTGGCAGACGCCGGTTACAGGAATAAGCACATCTTGATGTATATTTGGCAATTTTGGAACGGAACAAGAAGACTACAAATGCAGATGGATAGTTCTAAAGGTATTACGATTAGATAAGAATGGTATAGGTGACCCAATGGTAGGGGGAGGGAGGAAGAAGGTGTAGGAATAGAAAAGAGGAAAGGGAAGCGGAGGATTGAAGAATAGAAGAAGAAGAAGAAGAAGAAGAAGAAAAAGAAAAGAGAAAAAAGAAAAGGAAAGGATAGGTCTGGTTGGTCACCCAATAGAAACCGTCAGTTCAACCAACGTCTTTTGGCGGCGCGCCAAGTTTACGGTAATCGATTAAAAAAAGATGGGAAACGGGGTGATCAGGTGTAAGTTACTTCTCTCTCCTTTTTTTGGACAGTGATCACTAAAAAAGTTTTGATTTAAAAGAAACAAACAAAGTAGGGGACATAAACTAAGGGATCATTTTTTATGAACAATTTTGAAAAAGCAACAAAAAAAGGAAGATCTTTTTTTCCTACCAGAAGTAATAAGGAGTAAATGCTTGAATTTTCAGCCCCTTAGTTTCGTCGGTGCGGCCTGTACACATTATACATACATACATACATACATACATACATACATACATAGCCAGCCAGAACGACTTGAAAACTGAAAGAAACCTGTGTTGTAGGTTTTGGTGACAGTTTTGGTTGGTGGTTTCAAGAAGAGAAAAGAAGAGAAAAACAAGCGGGTGTTGAAGAAGGAAAAAAAAGAAAGAAAAAATAATGGCAGACGAAGGAGAAGAGAGAGAGAGAAAAAAAGGAGAAGAGAAATAAAGACAAATGATTTTTTTGCACCAGTTTTACAGCAACATCTGCCAATATCGGCGATGGTGGGGCTCATAATAAGACATTGGCGATTTTGAAGAGAGAGAGAGAGAGAGAGAGAGAGAGAGAGAGAGAGAGAGAGAGAGAGAGAGAGAGAGAGAGAGAGAGAGAGAGAGAGAGAGAGAGAGAGAGAGAGAGAGAGAGAGAGAGAGAGAGAGAGAGAGTTCAAGAAGGGGGAAAGAGAAGGCAAAGGAATCAATCCTTGGGAATCCATGATGAAACTCCCTGCTGCTATACCATTCTATTTCAGAAGCTCTTTTCCAGCAGTTGCTGGCGAGGTCGTAGAGTTCTGCAAGTTTTGTATTGTGTTACACGTTTAGACTGACCAACTTCGACATCGGTCGGCGTCACTCTGTCGGTTGCACCCAGCCGGCCAACTGACTAATGCCAAAACACCATTTAGTTTTGGTTTGAAAAGAGCCGCAATTGATGTACGAGAAATTCGTTGCGCTTATAGCTTTTTTTTTTCTTCAAGGATAATCATGTACCCTTTTATTGTAGGAAAAATTGCTTTGCTCAACTAAACAAAAGTAAATCCTGTTTCTTTTTAATAGGCTTTACGTACATTTTAAGGCTTGGCTTCGAAGCTATAAATAAGTTTTGAAATGCGTTTGTATAAATCTTGTTGCGTATCTTAATTCATCTCTCCGCCTTTATTCATAGACAAATTTTCGATTTCAAATAAATCTTTGTGTAAATTTTAAAACTAAAAAAATCATTGGAATATATGAAAAATGACTCAAAAGTTTACAGACTACGTAGAAATGACAAACCGTTCATGATTTATTGGGGAAATGATAGCCAGATATATTGCAATAGACTTCGAACAAGTAGTTTTGAAAAAAAAAAGCAATATATTATTCTGTCATAACAATCTTGATGCTTTAATAGAAACATTTGTACTCTGTGGATTTAGAAGATTTTACGAATAACTGGTAAAAGTACTTACCCTTGCTTGGGCTTATGTATGATATTACTGTTTTTTTTGTTTTTTTTTTAAATACATCCTTTATTTGAACAATCCATTGCTTCAAGGGCAAATTTGTTGGACAATGTACATCCATCCAACACAAACAATTGCCAACTCTTTAAGCGCTGACACTTTACAGTTATACATTGGAAAAAGCGTATACATGTTTTCCAAAGTATGTAAATGAGCGGTAACATTTTAAAATATGATATTTCAGTAACGAACCATGGAATATGCAAATGTATGTGCTATCAAACCATGCAAATCTGCAGTAACAATTCCATGGTCCTCAAAATTATATTGGTCGAGGTAAATATTGAAGTATTTCAATAAAATGAAAGTATCTTGGAATCTTATGAAAAATATATTGGTATAATACATCATCTAAAAATATTTAAATGATAATTGAAATAAGTATTAATTGAAATATATATATATATATACATATATATATATATATATATATAATTGAAATATATATATATATAATTGAAATGTATATATATATATATATATATATAATTGAAATATATATATATATATATATATATATATATATATATATATATATATATAATGCTCTTCTATAGGAATAGAGCACTCCGGAGGACGAGGAATTTAACCTATAATAAATATATAGCTTAAATTCAGCCTTACTAACTGTCAAGTTCCGTAGCTCAGAAGAAGGATATCGGCCTCCGGGTCTGAAGTGAAGGTATCAATCCTGCCTCGGGGTTGGTAATGGGAAGTCAATAGCCACACAGAAGAGTTGTGATACAACGAAACAGCTGTCTGTGGGTGACACAATAATGTGTGTGAGTGTATATATATATATATATATATACATATATTCGTCTTGAATACATTTTAGATCTTCCATTCCATAATATTTGTTTTAATATTTACTTTTCTAAGTTTAGAGTCTTTCAACGATTGAAAAGAAAAAAACAGTTGTAAACCGTTTGTAGAATTGAAGAGCTATCACTCTTATTTTTGTGGAATAAAGGATATTCAATACTATTTTGAAAAAGTCAAATATTCTGATCCAAATATACCAAGTCAGGAAAAATTCACATAGCCTATGACTTTGGTTCGAAAAGATGTACCCCTTTGCCAAACTTCAACCTTCTAGGTGCAAAATTGTGTACTCTAACTTAGAGCACATACACATACGGACATGCATTTACTTTTATATCATAGATAATGTTGTCACTTGAGAAGGGAGCATTTCGTATTGGCTTTCCATTAGATTTTCTGTTTTGCTTTTGGTAGCGTCTGGGCGACTTAAAATGGCATCCATTTCCTTCTCAGATTAATGATAAAGAGACATTTCTTTGTATATATCACTAAATATAAGAAAGTGTATAATGTGCTTTACTTACTGTGTCAAGAGAGTTCACCGGATGTATTGTTATATTTTTTCTACGTATCGTTTTTCGTTCTATATTTGAGATTGATGTGTAGTAGATATATTTATTGGTCGACAAAATTTAGTACAAGGCGACGTTTACAGAGAACTCAGAAAGGTACAACCTGCAAAGAATGGTTTAAATAAAAACTAATTTTACATCTGGCTTTCATCAAAGTGTAGCACTTGTTTTCAGTTTAATGCAATATCTCAATCACTTACAATGTGTCTCAAAGAGACTAATAGTAGTGTATTTGGTTTTTCTCTGAGAACATTAAACACTGTTTTGGGTATAAAGAGACAGATGCTATCAATGTACGTTATTTATAACATTGTGGGTTTTGGGCATTTTGCAGTGAAGATGATGGGATAAAAGATGGTCAAGTAGATCATAACTATCGTGTTGTGAGTTTGATCATTATGGGGTGATCAACTATTGTGGGGTTATTCATTATTTATTGGAAAAACAATTTATCAGAATGTATTGAAAACCGTCAACCAAAACTGTCGATATAAGTTTCTCCAGCTTTTAAGTTGGTCTTGCTAGCTAGCCATGTTGCTGATCTGGCTGGTTATGTATGTATGCATCGAGCTTACAGGCTGCAGCAATGGAGCTAGAGTACTGAAAATTATTATGTTTTGAATTTGAAAAAAAATCAGTTTTTTCATCAGTTGAAGGTTCGATTTACAATGTAGGTTTATGTTGAATTGATCATCCAGTTTGGAAATTCCGGCTTTTTTGCGACTGCTGCTCAAACAAAAGGTGATAGAAATAACTTATCCATTATCAACCCTTTTCTGATATTTTCATTGATCGCCCCCAACACTGCAAACTACCAAATGACGTTGGTCACGTTTCTATTGTGACTAACCCGACCTGGTTTGTTTTCTTGTTTATCCAAAATCCTGTAACACAAAATGTACAAACGAATCGCCTTTCTTTCCCAGAAACAAAGCACATTTCATATAAGGAAGAGAAAAAGAAAATCGTTAAAAGGAATCATTTTTTTTAAAAGAAAAGTTTCCTGCATCAAGTTAACCTTTCTTGCCAGTGCAAGCTGGTTTTATAAGTGGAGGTGCGCCTCGATCGATCGGGATTCAGAATTTTACTAAGAGATTTATATCGAGAAACACGTATCCCACCCAATACCAGAATGACCAACAGCTAATCAGGTCGATCAGCTTCGAAGGCGATTATATTTTTTTAAGTAACAAGAAACAATTTTCATCGATAAAAAAAATCATAGTACAATAAAAAATAATTATACAAACAATTCATATACGCCCACATTTTTTCACTTGTAAGTACAACAGTGTTTTTTTATCAATCAGTCAATCTATTTATCTATCTATCTATCTATCTATCTATTGAGGAACCATCACATTTTCTGTTAAAAAACGTTCTTTTCAGTTTTCAAGCTTGTTTGGCTATGTTAGAGCATATGTATGTATCATGCGTATAGGTTGAATCAATTGAGCTAGAGGGTTGAAAATTGAAACAATTATTGCTAATTTTGTCTCGAAAAATTTTTCTCCTTTCTTTGAATACAAAGATATTAGATAAACAAATCCCTCATTTTGTGTCCGGTAGCATTTACGCTTGTTTTTTTTTTTTTCTCTGAGAACTCGGACCTTTTTTGAGTGCAGAGCCCCGCAGGAGCAAGAGAGGTAACTTATTCATTGATCAGCTCTTTTTCCATTTTTTTTTAGTTGATCTCCTCCAAAACAATATGCTACCAAAAGACGGTAATGTTTTCTTTTGAATGATCAACCAGATATCGATCGATCCATCTATCCATCTAATAAGGTCACTGCATTTTACCTATTTCAAAATGGATAGTTCTATATCTTATACGCTAGAATACGATCAGTTACCGCTTCAGTACAAGACCGTTTCTCCATTGTACCGAAGAAGTGACCTCCATATATCGCTGAGTCAAATTTTTTTTGGTCTTAACTCTAGAGAGCAACTTTGCGTTTTCACTCTTGCACAGCTATCCCTTGTTCCGACTTATTGCATTTTTCTGAGAAACCTCAAAGAAACCTCCTATTTCCCATTGAAAAAAAAATCGCAGGTTCTAATTCGCTCTTTGAAAGAGATACGTTTGTTTTCTTTTATCTATTGGTAAAAGCTTAAGGTTTCTAAATTGTTCATGAAAGAGAAACTTTTTAAATTCCCCTCTGTGATGAAAGCCTCTAACATCGAAGCTGAGATCAAAGATAAAATGTTCATCTTTCTTCATTGTTACAATAAAGTACTACACACACGCAAAATCTGTTAAATTTCGTTAAATTAACAATCGTCATAACCTTGAATTATGTCTATGAATTTTGAATTCTCTGACTTATTTTCACCTTCATCCTGATTTAATTCGTTGCAATTTTCTTGCTTCTGGAACTCTCCTTTGAAATGATCTTCCGTCATTGCACGGTGGGTCTGCTGCAGGAATCAAATCTGCTCCCGATGGGGTAGCCGCTCCAATGTAGCTTTGCTCTTATCATTGAGCTCAACTACCGTCGGTGATACTGTGGAGATCATTTTAAATAGGAGTTTCATCATCATCATCATCATCATCATCACCACCACCACCACCACCACCACCACCATCATCATCATCATCATCATTCTTTCAACGTCCGTCGTTGGATCTAGACTTTCCCTACGATTCGCCCCTTATTCTCTATCATAGGCGTGGCGTTGCCAGTATTCCCTGAATTTGTCTTGTACATCTCAACATCTAATGTGCTGTCGGACTTGGTTTCTCATGTGATCTCTAGGGATCCATGTTGTGAGTCGTGATGTCCATCGGTAGTCTACCATCCTTGCAACATGGCTTCCCCATTGCCATATGAGTTTTTTAAATAGTTTCTATGATATCACGGACTACCGTTTTCTTCCTGATATACTATGCTGTCTTATGAATTCTTCATGTAAGGTTGAGCATGATTCTCTCATTTGTGCGTTGCATGCTTCTCAGTTTACAGGCCTGTCTCTTGGTTAGGTTCCACGTTTTAGCTCCATAAGTGACTATCGGGAGAATGCATTAGTTGTATACTCTTCTTTTCAGGATTTTTGGGTCCATCTGGCTTTTGAAAGTTGAGCTTGCTTTGCCAAAGGCTTGCCATCCCAGAGTGATTCTTTGTTTGATTTCCCCCTCTTTTGAGGGTCTCATGGAGATTCGTTGTCCTAGGTAGATGTAGTGGTCTACTTTCCCGAGGTTTGCATCTTCTTTCTTGTGAGTTACGTTCTTATTCTCAATATGATTGTTGCACATGATTTTCGTTTTATTGAAGATCATGTGTAGGCCGACTATTCAGTTGGATAATATATCCATTTCCTAATACATAACTGTCGCTGAGTAGAGTAGATTTAGAACGTGAATAAGCAAAAAATGAGACTTTGTGGTTGAAGCAGGTATCTGTGTCTTTGCATTATCTTTGAATGTTTATCTCTATGGTAAGAGCAACACTACATCGAAGTGGCTACCCTATTCGTGGCAGGTTTCATTTCTATAGCAGTTCCATTTTCTTTAACTGTTTAGGCAAAGAGATGTAAATCTAGTCTCGGTAGATCTTTTGAAAGTGACACTGATACATTATTGATTGATTAAATTGGAATATTCTGAAAAATCTCTACAGGCCAATGTCATCCTTATTCTTTTCAGATTTATCATATCATTATTTGCAAGTTAATTCTATGCTATATCAGCTAGTTATAAACCGTATACCAAACTGCCATCAAAACTATCGAAATGGGTTTTTTCAGTTTCCCAATTGGTTCATTGATCACTCTTTCTTCCATTTAAAAAAAAATTCATCCCCCTTAACACGGCCTGCAGCCAAAAGACGTTGGTCTCATAAAGGTCAATATTGAGTGACCTTTGTTGAGAGATTTGAGAGAGCAGTAGTAAATATATGATATTTATTCAAAACTGGACATTCAAGGTTGCCTTAAGATATACATGAAATCTCCACTCGAAAGATCCTATCATTGAAGTGAAAAATCGACTTGGATTGATGATAAATCGAACACCAGGCTGTATAATGACTTGCCATCACAGTCAATTATTGAATAGCCGTTGTGTCAAAATTTGAAGACTTGTAAACAAAATTTCGTCAAAGAATGGATACGGTCGGAATGAATTCTGTTTACGACATCAGTGACATTTTCTACTGGAGAGCATCTGGAATAGATTCTGGGGAATCTAGATTTATTGACACTGGAAACATTTAAAATAGGATAATGTAGTCACCCAGAAATAAGTAGATTCCAGAGAATGTAGATATTATTATCAAACCAGTCAAAAAGCCCAGCCCCATCCAAAATCCATTTTTCCAAAAATGAAGTAATAAAACTTTAGACAGGGTTTAGTAGAGTATTTACGCCGCCAATTTGTAGACAAAATGTATCGCCAGGGGGCGTTGGAACGTTCAAACACACGTACACGTAAAGAAGATAGAAATCTTGAACTTTTTTTGGTAGCTACACTTGTTTAATTGCCGTGCTCCAATCTTGTGGGACTTTACCCCGAGGCACAAGTTGAATAGAAATTGTTACTTGTGTCTCGTATATGTACGTTCTATCTATTGTTATGAAATAATACCACACTGTCTAGGATTCCGCCGTCATTATCAGCCTTTCAGCATATATCTTTGGACATAGACCTTCCCCATCATCCGCCAGGCCTTTCTGTCAGGAGTGTCACGGAGCCATTACATTCCAAACTTATCTAGTTCGTCACGTTATCTTATATTCTTCCGGCCACAATCTTGTATAGGATCATTAGGGATCCACGATGTGAGTTGTCCAATATATCGGCAATAAAACAGGAGATATCATAGAGTCCATTAGAAAACTGAAATGGCAATGGACTGGTCATGTTGCATGAACGGAAGACAACCCCTGGACATCATGACTCATGGCCTGGATCCCCAAGGATCGTATGCAAAACCGTGGCTAGCCAACGAAAAATAAGATGGCGTGACGAATTAGACAAGTTCGGGAAGTACTGGCTCCGCAACGGCCATGGTAGAACTTGGTTCGGCAGGCTGGCTGGCTATGTATGTAAGTATCACACGTACGGGCCGCACGAATGTAACTAGAGTGTTTATATCTTCAACATTTTGTTTTTATCAAGTTTAGAAAAAAATTTTGTTCTTCGAAAATTCACCTATAATAGGTTTTTAGTGGGGATCCAATTTGCAACGTAATTCAATGCCAAATTTATCCCTTAGTTTATGTCAAGCAAAATTTGTTTTTTTTTAAATTCAGACTCTTCTGATCATAGCTCTACATTTTTTTACTTGATCACCCCTAACACTGCAAGCTGCTAAAAAAGACGCTGATCCTATTGAGTGACTCTCCAGGCTTGTCCTCTTCCACTGTATACCCACTGTGAGTCTGATATCAGGAAATGATTGGGTTTCTGGAAGACTCAACCTCCCTAATATTACGTTCGTTATAGACCTGTTTCTTGCTTCTTGATATAAACTTCATTGCTGACTAGTTTGAATTTTTAGGCCACAATTTATAGTTGTGACATTTCTAAACGTCTCTCTTTCTCGCACTGAAACAAATATGATTTTTCCTTTCATATCTCTCGATTTCTTTGGCATTTGCAAAATCAATCAACCTCCACATAAAAAGGAAACAAAAATAGCAGAAAAGTTACAACTTATTGAAAAAAAAAAGACAAGAAAATATATGCAATCTTGAAAATAGCTGAAATATTAATGGTTTGTTAGAAGCTCTAGTCAGTCGTCTTGTTATGCTGGATACGAAATTCTGATTGGATGCATTGATATATAAGCAAAGATATAAGTCTATAACGAGACAGAGGAATAGAGAAATACAGACACGGATACCATAAAATTTGTAATGACTGTTGTATCGAGCCATAATTGGTATAAACATGTCTACACAACCAAAACAGTCGCTGGCGTGTGCATAACTGATTTGGGGCAAATATTTCTGAAAATAGGAAATTCTGTATATGTATTCTATAGCCACATATAACCAATTTTTTTCATGTATCCATCTATCTACCTATATATCAATATATCTATTATCTATCTGTCAATATATATATATATATATATATATATATATATATATATATATAAGTATCCATAAGAAACCGTCAACAATAATGTCATCAAAACACTATATGTTTCTTTAGTTTTTAAGTCCGGTCTAGATGTCTGTCTGTCTGGCCGTGTATTATGTATATATTCTGCACTAATGGTGATAGAGACTTGACATTTTAAAATATCTAAAAAAACGTTGTTTTTTTCTTTTAAATCTAAACTCCTGCACAAAGTAGGTTTTTAGTGGGGTTCAATTTACAATCTAATTTCATGTCAAAATTGCGTCTAGCTGAGTTTTAGCTTAAAAAAAACATACCCTGACTCTTGAGTGTCCAACAAAGGGCGTTGGAAGAAACACATCAATTGATACCATTTTCGAAATTTTCATTGATCACCCCTAACGCAACATGCTAACAGAATATATTGGCGACAGTTTCTATCGAGTGACTAATCAGATTTTCCTCTCCAGGAACTGACATTCATTTCAACAAATGAATAACCGTAGCCATCGAAAATGGCGAAGGATTCTATCCTTTTTCCCCCCACATATACGAGTGTTTGTTTATGTTTGTATCCCAGCATCCTGACCATATCGTTTTGTCTACAGACTCGAAAATTGGCATCTTTTCATAATGTTTTTTTGTCTTTTTTTTTTTTTGTTGAGAAAAGGCTTTTCTGACTTATGGGACCTCATTTTGACTAGTTTATGGATAAGATTAGATTATCCAGAATTCTATTTTAGATGTTTCCAAGCGGAAAACATCAGTGATCTGATGAATAGAATTTATTCTAGACATGTTTATTCTCCGACTGGATTTTTTTCACATGACTTCAAAATTTGACGCTACGGTTGTACACTCATTGACTGTGATAGCAAGTTCATTTATCTTTTAGTTATCTCAGGTCAACAAGGAAATATGCTTGTATTACTCAACAATGTACGTACATGCATACCGTATTTTTCAACACTGAACTGTCATCTTTCTAAAAATTTAAATCTTTTAATCAACGATCAATTTATTCAGTTTTTTAGTTTTTTTTTTTTTGCATATCAGTAATTCGAGCCAGAAGAGAATTCCAAGGAATAAAGTCAACGTGAAAATGGAATAAAAAAATGTGTCTGGTTAAACACTCAATAGAAACAGTCGTATGATCAACGTCTTTTGCCGGCATGCCGTGTTGGGGATGATCAATTAAAAACTTAGAAAAGGGGGTGATCAATGAATAAGTTCCGAGTGTCACCTATGTTGAGCAACGGACGGACACAACTAGTCACCAATTTAGAAAAAATTCACATTGCAAACTGACCACCCACTAAATATCCATTTAAGGGGGATTCAACAAGAAGCAAAATCGTTTTTTCTTGGCATAATGTGGAGAAAACTTTTCAACCCTCTAGCTCCCATCAGCGCAGCCTATATGCGTGATTCTCATGCAGCCAGGCCTTCTTGAATACTAGAGAAACCTATTTGACAGTCTGTGTGACAGTTTTTGTTTACAGTTTCAAACAGGTAGAAAAAAAACTCTCTCCAGTCATCTGGTTCTTACGTGGGAGTTGATTAGAAGAAATTCCTTCAATCTGATTGACATGTTGAAGAGGAAATTTAAGAAAAACGTATTTAAGACTGTCAACCAATACTGTCATCAAAAGTGTCACGCAGCTTTCTTCATTTTTAAGCTGGTTTGGCTGGTTATGTATGCATGCATCATGCGTAAAGACCGCACAATAGAGCTAGAAGACTGAAAAATTTCCAACATTTATTCCTTATTATGTCTGGAAGAAAAACTTCTTTAAAAAAAAAAAAATCTTCCTGGATGGGTTTCTAGTGGGGGTACAGTTTTTGATGTAAGTTTAAGCAATATCGATCCCTCAGTTTGTGCCCGCTTGTTTTTTGGAAAATTCATACTACTTTCAGTGATCACTGTTCAATAAAGGGAAGAGAAGTAACTTATCCATTAATCGCCCCTTTCCCTTATTTTATAATTGATCACCCCCAACATGACACTGTTGGTCATGTGACGGTTTCTGTTGAGTGATAACCAGACCTGTTAATATTGGTTTTCTACTTCGTTCATCTTGGTTGTCAAAAAGATGCAAAACACACACAAATATAAAAACAACTATAATTCATTTTTTTTCCATCAATGAGTGTTGTTGCTTCCTAAAAACGGCCATATTGGCTGCGTGTTGAACTTGCTGTCAATTCACAGATCGCAAAGTCTTCAAGTGTTTTTCTTTACTGTGTGCCTTTTTTTTTTATCATGAATGTGTTGGATAATGGCTTGGGGCCCTATTTTGACCATGAAGCGTAATGGCATGGATGATAATGGGTTCCTTTGCACGTCTGCATACCGTGGCTGCAGTGAGTGTGGGAACAAAAAGACACATATCAGGATTCAAGATCGAACCTTTATTTCTCTTCTTCGACCGACCGTAAATACATTGATAATCTTCGACGAATGACTAAAAAAAAATCCTCACTCAGAGAGAGAGAAAGAGAGAGAGGGGGAGAGAGAGAGAGGGGGAGAGAGAGAGGGGATCAGGTCTGGGTCAGGGGCGTCCCACACGTCTCTGCTGTGCCTGCTCTGTCTAAACCTTGGTCTGGCTGACAGCAACCTTTTTAAAAGGCAAGGGTCACTTTTCTTCTGCTATTTCTTTTACTAAATCAACTTACCCTCTTTGACCTGATGCTGGAACTAAATGATCATCTTCTCTTTCACTTTCTTTTGTTTCTCACACAACTGAACTTACAATCTATCTTTCTTACTTCTGCCTTATTCATCATCCCTTTTTTTTTTATTTCCCTAATGTCTTTTCAATTAGGCGGGCACAACTGGCTATCTATCTACCGGGGTTCCAGGCAACCATGCTTTATCGTGACCATAAATCTACCGAATATATTTTCATAGCTCTTTTGGTGTCTGAAAAGTGTTACTCTGTAACTTCTTATCTTTAACTTAATATTTTAGTCTACTTCACCTATACCCACGCCAAAAGAATCATTGAAAAAAAATGCTACCTAAAAATATGACAGAATATTTAGGAATAATATCTAATATTCAATTAGAGAGTCCCGTCGAGCGGTGTCCAGATTCAACCATGATTCCTTCTAAAACTAGAAAGCGCCAAGAGATTGCACACCTCTACAAACACCATCGTTGGAGGGAGTAATTACGCGTAGATCCACTCTCAAATCTAATCAGTTCCTCCGTAACGTATTGTTAACCCTTTCAAAAAAAAACCCATTGAAAATTAATTGAAATCTTTTGGGGATATCGTATAAACATACAGAAGTTAAAGTCTGCCAATATTATATTATATGGACGTGAAACTCCTTCTTAGGCGAGGTAACTCTGCATGGACCCATCACAAGATTCAATCAATCATTTTATAGCCTATTATCCTAACACAACATTTCGTAGAAATCGATAGCGAACTCTTGAAGATATCGTAGGGACAGACATGAGCATATATACGAATGTATGGAAAAAACGGGAAAATATCTCTCAATTAGAGACAAATTCTTGAATCCGCTCCAAGATTTAACTGTCCGTTCTTCATCATATTGTGCAACCTCTCACACAATCTCATTGAAATCCATTTAGTATCTCCGGGGATATCATGTGGACAGACAGACTGGACCAAATATATATACATATATCTCCACAACTTCGTCGATGGAGGTAAATTATCTTACGAATAAATTGTAAAGGAACGATTTCTTCGGAGATTACGTTTCATAGGGTTACATGATTTAAATGATGTAAAGGTTAATCAATTCCATTACTCTTTAACACGCATTAAGTCCTGACAATGCTGTGCGAAAATATTTTCTGCGTTTTATTTGCTTGTGTGAAAGATGGGTTTCGCGTGGTAAAAATTTTCGAGATGCTTCCAAACAACTGTACATTGATTTTATTCATGAGTCTGATGCTAATAACATTCTCTCACTAATCAACAATCTCTCCAGATTCAATATCTTCCACTCATGTACGCCGTTCAATTTGTATTACGGAAACTGTTCGACACAAAACAACGAGAGAGAGAGAGAGAGAGAGAGAGAGAGAGAGAGAGAGAGAGAGAGAGAGAGAGAGTTCACGTTCTCAGAGATGTTTAGTTTTTCAAAAGAATCTCCAAAAAGATTGAATAAGATTTAAGGAAAACACTTGAGAAGAAGATACATAGCAATCAATCACAAAAGCAGTGATAGAAATATTTGATTCAAAGTCATTTGGTTGGAGAGTAGTTTTAGTAGCGTCAATAAAAATACTGCACGAAAGATCATCCAGACGAACCAGCTAGTTCTTAGTATCGACCTTTGGGTTGAAACAATAAATTAAACGACTATCATTAAATGTATTCAAACAATAATGTATCTCAAGCATTGGGAGGTGGCAATTAATCTTTGTAAAAACACCTAGTTTGAAAATTCATGATCATATTGTTTTTTCATCAATCATTGCTGTCTCGAAGGAGAAAAGAAGAAGAAGAAGGAGAAGAAGAAGAAGAAGAAGAAGAAGAGAAAAAAGAAGAAAAATGATAATAATAAGAAGAGCAAAAGAAGAAGAAGAAGAAGTAGAGGGAAAAAGAAGGAGAAGAAGAGGAAAAACAAAAGAAGAAGAAGAAGAGGAAAAAGAGGAGAAGTAGAGGAAGAGCAAAAGAAGAAGAAGAGGAAAAAAGAAGGAGAACACGAAGTAGAGGAAAAAGAAGGAGAAGTAGAGGAAGAGCAAAAGAAGAAGAAGTAGAGGAAAAAAGAAGGAGAGGAAGAGGAAGAGCAAAAGAAGAAGAAGAAGAGGAAAAAAGAAGAAGAAGAAGAAGAAGAAGAAGAAGAAGAAGAAGAAGAAGAAGAAGAAGAAGAAGAAGAAGAAAAAGGGAAAGATGGTGTAGGAGCAAAGTCCTTATTTAGGAAAATAACATCCATCCAAAATACATGCTTGGTAAGTGCAACGTTATCTTACTGTAAAGCTATTCTTCAGCCCCCAAAGTTACGAGTAGGAACATATAAAAAAAAGACAACAACAAAAGAATAAAAACTAAAATTATCAACCCAAAAGTAAAAGGCAATTAGCTTCAGTATGTGGTACAAATCATTAATTCACAAATAGCTTAATGAACCACCCACTGAAAAAATACAAAACAAAATTAAAACGCATCAGGAAGACTTAGGTTATATTAACCATCCAGAATTGAGAAGAAACACTTGGTCAACAGGTAAAATAATGAACGATTCCTACATTTTCCTTTAAATGCGCGCAACGAAGTGTTGTTTAAATCAATATATAAAATTCATCTTTTTTTCTCATAGAAATAGAATGAAACATACTCCCTTATTTAGTTCAAGGAAATGGGGGATCAGTATTGAAACGATTTCTAGTGAAATGAACAAGAGTTCCATTTTGAGCTTTGATGTCGTTACATAAATACGTACGTGCTTTATGATCTTTCGTTTCAAACCTTAAAGTAAAACCGCAGAGTAATCTCCTGTCTTCCATATTTGAATCTTCTTACTCTTTTTGATAGCACCTAAATGGTTACATTGACGTAGAGTCTTGTAGGGATCAAATATTCAGTTGAATATGTGGATAAAAGATTGAAAAAAAAAGAAAGACAGAACAAAAAAACAAAAAAAAAACAAACTACAAATGAAAGTAAAAATATGAAAATATTTCAAAGAAAATCTCCCTTTAATTGGTTTCAATTCCACGATGTTTTTTCTTCCTTTGAATATTTTACTAGTTTTGATTATTAATAATTAAATGTCCCTAATTACGCTTTCGGAGCTCAGTGAAGAGAAAGGAGAAAGAAAAAGAAAAACAAACACCAAATTACAATTTGTTACCTGGATAAATTATTTATGAAATTTCTCGTTTGAAAAAAAAGTCAGTTATCGCCCATTTTAATAGGAACTGATAACTCAAACGAATTATTTATACTGTAAGATTATGAAGTCACGCCTAAGAGCAGAAATAATGGAGTTAAAGGGCTGAAAAATCCGACAGTTTGTCCTTGTTATATTCAGAGAAAAAAACACTTTTTATTTGTTTGCTTTTTTTTTATACCTCCGCCCGGTTCAAGTTTTCGAAGGTCAAATTATAATGTAAGTCTATGCTGAATTAGCCCTTTACTTTTCGCCCGGCTGCTTTCCAGCTTGATTTTTCAAAATTTGGTTTTCTAGTGATTCAACAAAAAGCTAGAAAAGTAACTCAACCATTAATCATCCATTCTCCCTGCTTTTTAATTGATCACCACCAACACGACATGCTGCCAAAATATGTTGGCCACGCGATGCTTCCTATGGATTGGTTGAACGAGACCTGTTATATCATGATCTCATACATATGTATAAATTGTGATTTCTGACTTCACGATGGGGCTTTATAATAGATATACAATTCCAAGTTGAATAATATGTAACATTTCGAATCACTGTTGGTCCATCTGTCTCTCTATTATGCGCGTGCGCAGATTTAATGAGCATGCTATTCAAATGAATAGCCCATAGATTAAAAAAGTCAGAAAAGCCACAATATCCCTAGCATTCGTGAGACATATTCTGTCTGGGGAAGTTAATTCGGCTTCAAGTCAGTCATCAGATGACGTTAAGCGTGGGTTGCATGTCATAATATTATTGTTATGACTTGAATTCATGAGGAGAGATAAATTATCTCAGGCTGTATTCATCAATAATAATACTCGTAATACTGTTTGTGTCTCATAATGGCGTGTGACGTCAAAAACAGAATGAAAGTGTTAACTAACCAAACACAAGTGTTATTGAACGTAGGTCAGTGAAATTTAGCTGAATTGTAATAAACGTATTATTAGTGGAAATTAGCTGATTTTTGATAATTGTACCTTAAATACAAGTAAGGTAATCTGTAATAATTTTGTTATTGATAGAAATAGGCTTATTTGAGATGATTGTATTATTAATAGAAATAAACTGATTTTTCTATAATTGCTCAATAAAAAGAAATTGGCTGAGTTGTAATAATTGTATTATTAATAAAAAGCTGTGTAGTACCACTCACCAAGGTTTGTTCGTACCTTTCAAGAAATTCGAAATTCAAAACAAGAGCTAGTGAATATGTTACTAGTTAACCTCCTTATTAGTCAAACTCCAGTCAAATTCTGAGATTCGACTGTTACAAGAACAATCCTCACCAAATTGTAGAGGGTGAAAATTAACATTTCCTCACCTTGATATAAAATTACCTTGATATGAAATTACAACGAAGTGATTGGTATCCACATCTCTTCCTTGCTGAGTTAAATTGACAAGTCTCACACATCTACCAACATCTATACAAGAAAAATACGCTTATAGATAAATACGATTGAAAATTAACATATCCTAATCGTGATTCGAAATCACGACCTAGTGATGTCCTCCTTTCTCTTTCCCGCGCCCGTCGTTTTCCCTTCTTATTGCTATTTTCTTTTTGTAGTATAACGAAGCGACACTCCGTCCATACAATGGCCAGGGAGGGGGTTTCTCGTCTGATCCCTTTCTTAAAGGTGCCGGCCGCCATTTCCTAAATGTCGGCTGCGTTGTTTTTCCAATGATGTGCATCTTATACTTGCATTGACAGCGCATGCGCCGATGCATTCTTCTGGGAAACCTCGAAGAGATTTCAAATCTGGTCTCAGAAGTGTTAACAGAACTACACACACAATTATTTTCTCATAGGCGCGCATACATGAATTTTCGATGCACGAGATCCCTCTCAAATTACTGACCCTGTTCCTTACATGCACCTAGTACGTAACATTTTATTTTTTCCTGACTTATCGTTACAGTTATTTACATTTGATTTTTATCCCCTTTGTCTCCGACTCCCAACAAAATTTTAGTTAGCGAATTAAATGATCGTCGATTAAAATTTGGTTAGGAATAAACCAGAAACTATTTCGTTACAAGTTGAATGAACTTCAGTAACTTACTTTTTTTACTTTGCAATATCATCCAGAACTAATAACTATTGGTGTTGAATATCATCAATTATTCAAAAATGGAGAGACAACTACCAGACTGTGTTTAATAATAAAAACAAACTTCCTATGTACGAATATAGCATCATCAATACGTAGATGGCTGATAACAGAACAACATCAATATTTATTTTACTCACCATAAAACAATATCAGTATTTATTGTATTGACGACAGAACATGACTATTTATTGTACTGACTTCAGAACAACATCAATGTTTATTGTATTCACAGCAGGACAGTACCACTATTTATTGTTCTGATTACAGAAAAACATCACCATTTACTGTACTAAATACAGAAAACATCAATATTTATTGTACTGATTATAGAACAACATTACTATTTATTGCATTGAATAAAGAAGGCATCAATGTTTATTGTACTAACTATAAAACAACATCACCATTTATTGTACTGAATAAAGAAAACATCAATATTTATTGTACATACTACAGAATAATATCACTATTTATGGTACTCACTATAGAACATATTCATTGTACTGACAATAGAACATCAATATTAATTCGCTGCTTGATCCCAAACAAAAGCCAACCAAATAAATTTTAGGTGGACATCGCAGATTTCACCAATTTATGATTTGAGTCAGCATTTATATGATTGAGAGTTTTGGGAATGAAACTTCGTGGAAGAAAATTCAAAAAAGGTTCTCTTCTAAATATCGACACCGTTCGTGGGTCTTTGGCGTCTGGAATATCGTATACACTTTCTCAGATACAAAATGTACAAAAAATGATATTCATTTCTTGATTTGATACAATCGAAATGCAGAGACAGATGATTTTGAATTAATAGTTTTCTCAAATGAGGTTCAAATTATTTCCAATGCTGACAACCAGAAATCATTTCCATATTGTAGTTTTTTGTTATTGTCCGTCAGAAATTAATCAGATGCAAAGCAGAAAATAGTGAAGAAGCAAATAGGTAAGAAGCAAATTGCAAAAAAGCAAATAGCTAAGAAGCAAATAGCTGGGAAGCAAAACGAAAAGCAGCGAATAATTAAAAAGGCCAAAAGCATAGAAGCAAAGAGCTAAAAATCAAATAGCTAAGAAGCAATTAGCAAAGAAACAAAGAGTAAAGAAATAAATAGCAAAGAAGCGAAAAGCTGTGAAGCAAATATCAAAGCAACGAAAAGCAAAGAAGCAAATAGCGAAGAAGCAAGTAGTAAATAAGCAAATAGTTAAAAAGTATATATCAAATAAGCAAAAACCAGTGAAGCAAATACGTAAGAAATAAATAGGAAAGTAGCAGATAGCAAAGAAGCAAATAGCTAAAAAGCCAATAGCGAAGTAGCAAATAGCAAGGGAGCAAAAAGCAAAGAAGCAAATAGCGAAGAAGTAAATAGCAATGAAGCAATGAGCAAAGAAGCGAAAAGCTGAGAAGCAAATAGCAAAAAAGCAAAAAACAACTCGTTTTAGTTGATTAGTGAATTCGTAAAACCTTAAATCTTGAATTACTGTTTCAAATATAATTTCAGATTCCTTTGCAATCCTCGTAAGATGAAATCGTAATGACCTTTAATCCACGGGATTCCCATGTATTTGTTGATCCGTTTGAACCAATGGATATTCAATTGAGTGATTAAGAATCAAGTTCCAGAAATTTTAGCGATTTTTTTCTCAGCTGTTGATGTTTTTGTAAGTGAAATAGGGAAAACCATTAGGATAAGGTACCCAGCGTTGCCTGGGTAAAATTCAGGCGGTTTTATTACTTCAAATGAGACACAATGTCAGAATAGCTTTCATCGTTGTAAATGGCTTATAAAAACATTTTATTCAAACGAATCACGCTAGACTTAAACCCGATAAACAAACCTGAAAGTCAGAACCTAGTTGCACTAGTTAAAATTATGGTGCCTTTAAAAGCCTCTTCCTTTAGAAACCCTTCTCTCTGAAAGTATCCCCATTTGACAAACCCTTAATCTAAACATCTCATTCTTTAAAAAAATGTATCGGTAATCCAGTCAGTCAGTGGATAAATGCACCTAAAGGGAGCTAGATCCAGTTTCAAAAGCTAAATTAGCTGTTTTGGTACGTCAGTCAATCAGTGACGGCAATCGGTACTAAACATATTCACGTGTCAAAAAATCAGGATTATGGTAGATAGAATTAAAAATCAATCCACTCAAAATAATTACCAACGTGCAGATGTCTTTTGTCACGTTAATATCGTAGTGAAATAGAATTTCATCCATGCAACTGACGTGTGTTTGTCTTTTGACGCAGTAAAATAGAATTCAACGTTCTGATGGCGTAATTATGAAAAGTCACTTATGCAACATCAGACAAGAGTATCACTTTCATTGAAAAAGTGGGAGGGAATGCTTTGTGGTGATGATGTGAGTCGTTCGCTATAACGATTTGTCGGATTGTCAATCAGTCAGTCAGTGACAGCTATCGCTTCAATAGATACACCCATCTAAAAAGGAAATAAACTCAAAGCAAATAGTTCTATTTCATAGAAATACATTATGCATTTGCTGTTCGGATAAACCTATATTTTGAATGGTTAGCATGGGAATATACTTGTACGTTTACTTGTCAAGAGTTTTTACGTGTTCATTATCAAACCAACTGCACACTTCGCCTAAATTGTATGGGCATTAAAGAGTTTGTATGACCTGTGTGCAAAGAAGAAAATAAATATAGATGTTGACAAAACTAGTGCAGACGGATATTTTGTTAGAAGCAGTGATTTTTGTTAAGAACCAAAACACTTTCTCAGTCTTTGTTTCTTAAAAAGGAATTGCCATTCAAACGTTTTAGAACAAAGAATTAAAAGATGAGAAATCAGTAAAACAAATGTTCAATAAATATGAAAAGAAGATGGAGGTAATGATGAGAGAAATGGAGACTGGCACTGGAAATAGAATTCCTGGTTTCCATAACAACACACAATAGCGGAAAATGAACATGTGTCGAAGAAGAAAAAGAAGAAACCTCGGCTCACTTGAGATTTCACTGAAAAAGGTTACATTTCGAAATTGTTCTGCAATGTAATTTGAACTATAAGCATTAAAATGGCAAAGCAATTTCTTTCTACACAAAATATGAAAGGAAAGAAAAGAGGAGAACAATAACGGGGACACGAAGATAGTAGAGAATAGAAAAAGCCAGGAATGAAGGTGATGGTTGATAGAAAGGTATATATAAATATGGCCAACTTAATGAAAAAGGGGTTTTCAGATAAAGAGAGATGGCGATGATAGATAAAACAAAAGATAGAACGGAAAGTTTTGTTTAAAAGGGAGCTAGGGGCAAAAGAAATAGGACAGCAAAGGAGGAAATTAGAGATGAAACAATGATGAGAAAATAATGGAAGGGGGTAGTTGTTGAATGAATAGGGGGTAAGAAAAGGGGAAGTGTGCCGACAAGTAACCCCGAAATAAATAATAAAGATCGGAAAACAAAGGAATGGAAAGAAATTTTGCATTAATAGAACGGTCTGTTTACAGTCATACGACTTTAGTAACAATTCTTTGTTACAGAGGCAAAGGCTACTTGAAAACAGAATGGCATTAAAAATCGATCGCTTTTTTGAAAGATCCATCCTTTTGAATAAGATTTTATAAATATTATGATGGGGTAATTCTGTCTTAATAGGAAAATATAGCTAAAGTTTAGACTGAGACCTGATTTTTATGAAAATATGCATACAATCATTCAAACTTATGTTATGAATACAGTTTCGGCTTGGTAACTCCTATTCAAACATTTAAACACAAAAATAAATCCAATGATTTTCTTAATTAAAAGTTGTGCTGTAGAAATATTTACAATTTGATGAACAGAATTACAATAAAAAAGCATTTTTTACTGCAGGAAATTTTATAACATATTCTTAGTCACAAATCTTACTAGTTACAAATCTTATTATACCCTGGATATAAAGATAATAGGATAGGTGCTGCTGACCTATAAGGTGATTGGAGGTGACCAGAGATCAATTTGGTATTAAAATAACATAATGGACTGAGATACTTGAAAAAATTTGATTAAAAGGAAACAGCAAAAGCATTCATAAAAGACACTACGAAACAAGAACCTTAGATAAAACCGTCTTCTCTCAAAGGACAACAAATAACTAGAACTCACTTGTATAGCGCTACCCATCTATACCAATACTAAAATCCGACTAATACACGACAAATACAAAAACTGAAAACTTTCGAAGGAAATAACTTCAAAAGATCCAAGCACAACTATCATTTTTAGTCGTGAATCTTTCATTTAGTTTATTTCAAATGATGTGTCAATATCAAGTCATTCCAATCTTCTCGTAATAGCATTGTACAGTCATAAAAGTCAACTAGGCTCTTGTCCTGGCTCGGTTTCCGGCATATTTGTAGCGTATGAAATGTAATGAAATATTGAACAGTGTATTGCGTCATAGCAGTCCACGGCTAATCCGAACATGACAACTTAATTAAGAATTGACTTCGGTTGAGATGGGAAGATTTTCATAAAAGGCTTTTTTTTTTCTTTCTCCTGCACCAGTCTTTGTCGTCCTAAGAACAGAATAAAGTTCGTTGCTTTTAGAGTTTCGAATTTCACGTTTCCCATTGGTATTGAACTTCGAAATAGAAAAACCATTGATAAGATGTAAATTAATTGAATGAGTCTAATGATGTGAGTAGACTCACGTGGAAAGACACACAGACATATATATAAATATATATATATATATATATATATATATACATATATATATATGTATGCATATATATATGTATATATATATATATGTATGTATATATATATGTATATATATATATATATATATATATATATATATATATATATATATTGGAGCCATGTGTTTGTAGATTTCTGCAATAAACACGCTGAAACTACAAGGCTAGCTAATTTTTGGCATAAAGACTCAGAAGACATTCACTGGCGACGTACACCATGTAATATTGACTTCAAGTATCATTCGGGACCACCAAAAGTCACTTCTAGTTAGCTCTAGCAGACTGAAAAACTTTATAGTATAATATTGAGTCTGTTATAAAGAGCAAAAATGTTTCAGACGACAAAAATCGAACGGTAGGTTAAGCCAAATTCGATAGATAGAGGTCTCCTAGAGGTTTATTTTGGATAAAAACCCCCTTTTTTCTTTTAGACAAATTGCAGCCAAACAATTACAATTCAGGATATAAATTGGTACGTAGGGTTAACTTAATTTTTTTGTTCTGTTTGTGATACGCTGTGTAGCCTTGAATAACATTTTTAGAAAAAATTCTAGAAAAACAACATTTACATGCTGGAAGCCAGTGCGAGAAGCATTATTGCTGTATCCAGACGTCCTGTCAAACTGAACAACTACATCATGTGGTTTGTGCATTAGATTAGTTTTTGGCAAAGAATTATATAAAAGAACATTTTCCTGTCTTTCATTATTTGCAGTTGTTTTCCTATATAACGCCGGGTATCCTTGCTAATTTATATATATATATATATATATATATATATATATATATATATATATATATATATATATATATATATATATATATACATTTGCAAGGATATATATATATATATATATATATATATATATATATATATATTAACACACGGACATGGAGATATATATATGAACAAGTATATATGTATATATTATTTGAAAAAGTATATACATACATATTTGAACAAGAATATATGTACATCTATATATATGTGTGCTTGAACACACACACACACACACACACATATGTATATATATGAATAAGCATACACGTACATGTATTTATACATGTCTGAACAAGTATATATATGTACATATATTCTAGTTCGATAAATATATATCTATATATGTTTGCTCAAAAAATGTATATTTATGTATTTATGCTTGTTCAAACATATATATGCTGGTTCAGATACATGCATAAACAAGCATGATCAAAACATCCCTTAGAAGACAATAAGCATCCACACATGGACAACTCTATCGCGTAGTCCACTCCCTTTGACATGTAACTTATAACTTCCAGCAAAACACATACACTGCAAAAATTACAATGAAATGAAAATAAAAACTCCAACCATCTGAATAACCCACAAGACACTCCCCTAATTCTCCGAACTGGAGTCTAAAGCATGCATCATCTTTCGCCTGAAGAGGCCCAAACAGAGAAGAAACATAAACGTGTTTGTGTAACGAATCACCTTTCTGCAATATTTCCAGCTCTACACTAAACAAACTCAACACTTTGAGTTCAAAGTTGAATGTATCGAGCACTCTACAAAATAAATCCATCACGTAACAGACATTACTTTATATCGTATCATATTATATTATGCTGTATTGCAAACCTGATTTGTACTATATGTACTATATATATTTATATATGTGTGTGTGTATTGATGTATTAAGAAATAAATAAATTTGATCCGATATGATGATTTTAAATTGTTTTATATCTTGTAGAAACTTATTTGAAATGGTCTCCTGTTATCACTCACCTGGTACTGCATGGGATAATGGAAAGTCTATAGTCACACTGAAGAGTTATAATACAACGAAACAGCGTCAGTGGATGACACAATCATTTAATTATATATGATAGAGCACTCTGGTGAATGAGGAATTGGTGTAAATAAATCAAGCCATACTGACCATCCAGTTCCGTAGTCTAGAGGTAAGATATCGACCTCCGGGTCTGAAGTGAAGGTTTCGGTCCCGCCTCGTGGTACTGGATGATGGAAGGTCTAATAGTATAATATATATATATATATATATATATATATATATGCTTGATGTTTAAGACTGAATGTATCGAGCACTTTATCGAATAAATCCATCGTACATCGGATATTCCTGATACACATGCATATATATATATATATATATATATATATAAAGCTATAACTGGATGGTGGACAGTGATACGTTAAATTCCACAAGCAGATTCACCTTAGCCTTCTCAAGACATGTACGAAACCGGTTAAGTCTTACAAAAATTACAATATATGAAAACTCTAACCAAAAAGGCTGGCTTTCCTTCAACCCTTATTGCAGAATATATATATATATGTATATCTATATATATACACATGCGATTTGCACACACATATTTTAGTGCCAGTGAATCGTTTTATGTGCGCAAGGTGTCTATTCAATTACATAAAATCAAAGGCCTCTATAGACTCCTTGTCTCTATTGGGAAGAAGCAAGCAATAAAAATTGCAGACATGAGAAATTTGAAGGCTTGTAGACGTGGAAAGCAAGAGTCAAGAATAAGAGATTAGATGGTAGCAATGCAATAAAGGTGGGGAGAAAAAAAGGAAAGAAAGTTAAAAGGAAATCTATCATAATGAAAAGGATCAAACGAGGTGATATATACATATATATATATATATATATATATATATATATATATATATATATGTCAAAATGACGAGGTTATTTATTATATGGATCGGCACTAAGGAGCCTAAGAGAGCCCTTACTTACTTTAATCGTTAATCTGTTTTTGATAATCCAAGTATCCTAATTTCGTACATTTTTTGATATTTCAACTTCAACTTGACTCAAGCTTTTTCAAAGGGTGATCTGACACAAAGCCCAAAGACAAAATGTTATGCAAGAGATAAAAAAACCCTACCGTTATCATGCAATAAAAAAAGTCTTTGGAAGAAATTCCTTTTATTGAAAATACAGAAAAGTTGAATATCATTCCGTTTAAGAATTGAAAAAAAATTGGCTAAATTCGACAAATTGGTATTTCACTCTTTTTTTCCCTTTAATTCTAGTTTCAAACGTCCAGCTTCATTGGAATATCATAACAGCCTATATAATTGTTTTTATCACCTATGTTGATATATCTCATGTGGGCCCCTCCATTGTGAGTTTAAGGTTATAGCAGGATTCAAACAGAACCGACAACTAACCAAATATACAATTGATATGGATAAATAAGGAGGGAGAGAGAGAGAGAAAGAAAGAGAGAGAGAGAGAGAGAGAGAGACGGAATAGAGAGAGAGAGGGGGTAGAAGTGATTGAGAATTGTGATATATGTATAATGCTCTTCCGTAGGAATAGAGTACCCTGATGGATGAGGAATTTCTGCGTAAATAAATATATATTGTTTAAATTCAACCTTACTGACCGTCCAGTTCCACAGTCCAGAGGTAAGATATCGGCCTCCTGAAGTGAAGGTTTCAGTCCTGCCTCGTGGTACTGGATGAGAAAGTCTGTAGCCACACTGAAGATATATATATATATATATATATATATATATATATATATATATATTCATTTATATTCTGTATACGTACATGTAGTTTCACGCCAGAAAATTTTATTGGATATCAAATCCGACTTGTTACTTATTCTAACACTTTGTGGTGCAGCGAGGAGAAAAACCCGGATGTAGCCCGCCAAAAAGACAATATTTTTCCAGCCGACCGTCACCATGAAAAGTCATCAATAGATCAGATATAGCCGAAATGACAAGAAACTTCAAAGCGTGCAAAAGTCAGAAGAAAAAAACCCAGAAACCAACTTTCATTAGACGAGACGAGATGAAAATGTTTCGTAATTACCAAAAGAAAAACAATAATTAATTAAATGCCTCGTGAGGTAACGAAATCGGCCATTCAAATTATATGCCGACATTTTTTTCACTTTCGTCTTATCCGTAAATGAGATGCTTATGGTTCAATCTGATATACTGAACTCTATTTCAATTTTCTCTTCTAAAAAATTCTACAGTTTGCATAGGCAGTCAATTATTCCTTCCCGATTAATCTGACGTCTAATCAACCTCTATAACCTTTTTATTAATCTCTTGTTGCTGAATAAATACATTATATGTTAACATGATTCTATCGTTTCTTCTTTGCCTCAGCTCTTTATTACCTTGCAGTACAATATAGCTTGTGGCCAATCCTGTCCCACTTGAAGCAGCACTCTTATCTTACTCTACGAATTCACATCTAACGTATGTGCTTGAATTTGGATGCACAATTTTCAAAGCTTGGTTATTTGTATATGAAAGTGCCTCCACTCCTAAAAGGCTATTTTAACTCGACAGTTTTTTTCCCCGGATGTATTGCGCATATGAAAGAATTAATTTTTAACTTCCGGAGATACGGAACAGTCAGAACTGAATGAAACGCTCCAATCTTATGTTTTCCCTTCAGTTTGCCTGACCACACAATATTCATAGAATTACTCAATGAATTTTAATGATTTTTTTGAAAGGTTTACAATAGTCTATGGGAGAAGTGACAAAATTTTGGATTCATTTAGGGAATTCTACCAATGTCATAACTAGCAGGGTACGGATCGTGCTTATAATTTCAAAACAAGGGTTTAAAACATTTAGCTGAAAATAGCTCGAAATCACTTGCTCTTTAGACATAGGCTTTTCATGTAAACTTTACTTAGCATGAGATACAGTTACATTATTCAGTGAAATTCTTACTTTTGGCAAGGGCAGTACGAAATTTCACCATTATGAAAAGGCATGAATTCGTTTGTCGACTCAAAAATTCCTATTTGAGCGCTAGGGCTATGGCGTATTATTTGAAAGATGATGTTCAATCAGTAAATAATCTACACACACACACACGCACACATACATATATATGTAAATATATATATATGTATAAATATTATCTATATTTGTGTTTATATAAGTGTGTGAATGCATATTTGAGTACGTATATATCTGTGTGTATATGTACATATGTGTGTTTATATGTACGCATACATATGTGTGTACATGTATAGATATATGTGTTCACGTATATATATGTATATAGGTATGTATATGTATACGTGTATGAATATATATATGTATATATGCGCATATATGTAAATATGTGTGTATATGTATATATGTATGTGTATATATAAGTATGTATGTGTGTATATGTACATATATTTGTGTACATATAAGTATGTATATAAATGTATATGTGTATATATATGTGTGTATATGTTTATATGAGTGAATTATATATATATATAAATATATATATATATATATATATATATATATATATACGTATATATGTTATATATATATGTATATTTATATATTTTTATGTATATATTCATATGTATATGTGTGTATATGTATAGTATACAAGGTGGTATTACTTTACTTAATACTCTTCATTTTGGGGGTAACCTTCGTAAATAAGCCTTGTTTTAAAAAGATAAATGATGTGTTGTATGAAATAATATCCATATACGATATTCATGATTGTAACCTACATAAAATAGCAAGATACACGTGAGACATAAGCTATATATTAAACTAAAGCTGAAAGGGGATAGTGTTTGATCAACACAGCTGGGGTCCCATGTTAATATAAGCGTATTCTCTTTGAAATCTCCGAAATTGTTACATGGTAAAGAACTGATGATCTCGCCAAGACGAAAATTACACATTGTATCATTTGTAATGACAAAAAATATGTAGAACAGGAAAAACACGCAGAAGAAAATTCCGTAAATGCATTGAGAGATATTGGGAAATGGAATGATACAAGATATTTTGTGAGACTGTCTAGACCACACACACACACACACATATATATATGCATGTGTGTGTATACGTATATATATGTATATATATATATATATATATACGTGTATATGAATGTATATATATGTATAAATATGCGTGTATACGTATATAAATATAAATATATATATATATATATATATATATATATATATATATATATATGAATGTACGTAAATATATCTGTACGTAACTATATATATATATATATATATATATATATATATATATATATAGTTACGTACAGATATATTTACGTACATATGAATATACATATGCATATATGTAGATATTTATCTACATACGAAGTTCGAAAGTGAACGAGATGGTGATTTGGTGTGAAAACAAGTATATCGGCTTTTGCATCACTGGTGGCTGTTTTAACAGAGTAAGAGCATCTCTACACACACACACATACACATACACACACACATATACAGACACACACACACACGCACACACATATTCATATATATGTATATTATATGTATATACACATCTACGGATGTATATATATATATATGTATGAATTATATATGTGTATATATTTGTATATGTGTACGTATATATATATATATATATATATATATATATATATATATATATTGTGTATGTGTGCGTGAGATAGATCGATATAAATATGTGTGCTTTCATATAAAATGGAAATTGTGCATGGGCATATATATATATATATATATATATATATATATATATATGTATATATATATATATATATATATATATATATATATATATATATATATATATATATATATATATATATAACCAGGTTTGTTACTAAAAATACACAATATTTCTTGCATTTATGTATGCGAGCCTTCAAGTATCTCCTTTTCTTTTTATAAAAAAAACTTAAATAACTTAATATAAAAATACAGATTCTGCTAAACACTTCGGAGCGTCGATTGGAAAAGTCTTTTGTCGCCGGCGGGGTCGAAAACAGTTTCGGATTCAAAATGTTGGCGAGATCTTTTTCCTAAAGAACTATTCCTTTTCCCATCAATTCCGATTGTATATTTTGATATACGTAATAGACACGTGTACAGTTTGCATCTATTATCTGAAGACGTTTATTTCCGCTGCGCTGAAGTCAATACGACCCTGGATATTGTTTAAAAAATAACTGAAAATCCATAGATGAATCCATTTCCAACAATGCCTTACGAGCAACACAATCAGACAAAAGATAAAAAGAAAACGCGTAAATCCAATATGGCAGAAACTGTACAATTCATATTTAGCTCTCGATTATTTCGACTTCGTTCGATGTGATCGACCAGAGAAACTGGGAAGATTTTATCGAAGAAAACATACATCAGAAATACCAATATTTATCTAAAAATAGGATCTTCAACAGAGAAATCCAATTCGCTATTTAAATCGGCAAATCTCGAAGCAGCATTATGTATTAATTACCATTGTAATTTCATGTTCTCATATCGGAACTCTTCAGCAACAAGAGATAACAATCGTTCTAATCCTTTTTATCCGGGTCCATGTTTATTATTCGTCTCCTCTTCATCTTCTTAAATAGACGTTTACACCTCGTAATACTCTGTAGTTCTTCAGAGATACATCTGATAATATTTTCAAACAGGTCTGGTTCGTAACTCAATAGAAACCGTCATGCAACCAATGTCTTTCGGCAGCATGCCGTGTTGGGGGTAATCAACTATAAACAATTGAAAACGGATTGATCAATTTATCAGGGTTTTTTTACTTAATTTCTTCTGACACTTTATTAATTCTATCGCCTCTTATTCAGTGATCACCAACAAAGTCTGAATTTGGCAAAAAAGTGTCAATGCTATCGGACACAAAATGAGGGACCAACTTAAACTTCTAAATTGAAAATTCCACAAAAAACCATTCAAGAGGAAATGTAGCCAAACAAAATGGCCGTGAGGTATAATGAAGGATAATTATTGGAATGTTCAGAGCTCAAGCTCCGTTTGGGCGGCCTGTACGCGTGATATATACGTAGCCAACCAATCAGACAGACCAATTTAAAAACTGAAGAAAACTATGTTGACAGCTTTGTTAAGAGAATTCCTTGACGTTTTTTTCTTCTAATACAGGTTATCGTTTTATTTTTCTCTCAAATTTTCCTGTTCTAACTTGATTATTGCTTTGATGACTGCAAGCACTTTGGCTGCTCTTTTTCCTCCGTGTTTAACTACTTCCAGATCCCAGGTCGCCGAACTTTAATTTCTCTCTCAGTAGGACGGATGTTTTTTCATTGGTATTTCAATAGTTCCCAGCATGCATTATTTTCCCTCCGTTTCCGTCATAGGATTGCTTGTTTGTACTGTAACTCCTTCTCAGCCCAAATGATCATCTTTCAAAGAATTGTGACGTTTTACTTCTCCGTTCAATGTTTCGATTAGAACACGGAACTTATTAGAAACCGTCAACAAAACTGTCAAGATAGGTTTCTCCTGTTTTCAAGTCGATCTGGTTGGCTGTCAGGTTTTGTATGTTTCACATGTATAGGCCACTCCAAAGGACCTAAGGATTGAACATTTATGCATTCACACTTCATGTCGAGAAAAAATGATCTCTTCAGACCAGCATTTCAAATCTTCAGAATTTCAGCCCTACTAGTGATCACTGTCTAAACAGAAGGCAAGAGAAGTTATTCATTGATCAAGCCTCTTCCCAATTTTTTAATTGATCATCCTAATTCAGTGACTAACCAAACCTGTAACTACTGAGAAATGCTGGTATTTTGGCTATTACATTGCAAAAAGTGGCTCCAAAGATCTTTTCAGCCATTATAAAACAATTTCCGCATCGGCTCATATAGAAATCAACGGGGAAGTAGAGTAATGAAAGTTGATTTAAATCGGGCAAATGTAAAGTACCTACAGTAACGTTACCAAAAATTCGATTATAGCAGCCATGAATAGACTTTCAAAGCTCGAGAAATACCTCAAAGTGTGATGCGAGAATTGGTCTATGGAAATCTACGTTGAATATAAGGCTTTTCTCATTTGCCGAACACGGATAATGAAGTTAAAGAAAGACAAAAAGAAAACGGAGAAAAGATGACGCGTAAGGATCGATTGGAAATTATCTGGTACGAATAGACATATTGAAGAGCACGTTGCCAATATGCTTGAAACGTATTTCGTACAATAAATGCATCATAACAACTACGACTTATGGATGTGAAAAGTAACTTAGAATCGTTCAAAGAACATTGGAAAGAGCCCAGGAAAACTTTAAGAGATAGAAAAAGATCACTGTGGATCAGGGGAAAGACTAAAGTGGAGAATATTATACAAATCATAAAGAAACAAAAATGGTGACGGGCTGGATAATTAGTAAGAAGGAATGGCAACAGATTGAGCAAAAGGATAGGTGTCCATAGAGCAGTAAACGTGGTTGGAAAAGACTAGACACAAGATGAAATGATGAGATAAAAACGTTCGCCGATAATCCATGGCTAAGGTCAGCGCAATCGCTTCGTGATAGAAGGAAGATAGTTCTATTTAAATCAATTTTATCATACAAACCTATTTTGCCTTTCGGCTTTATCAAAGCAGTAATCTTTATGAAGAAACTTCAAAACAAAAAAAAATATATATGTATATATCGATTTTCGAATATATAAACCGTTTTTTCGTTTGCGATTTCTGTGTAATTCAAAATACTTGGCATTTGCACTCACGCACTATGATATTACGTGACATTAATTACTCGAAAAAAACGAACTTATTGAAAATTTTTGATTTAGTAATTACTTCTTTGTTCAAGGGTAATACACGGAATATGTTTGTATAATGATCACAACTCAAATAATACTATTTTCAATATTGTCCACTTGATAATATTGTCAGATATCATTTCCAAAAAGAAAGCTTTACGGTTTGAAACACTTAACACATTGAAAAAAAAACATTTTCAAAATTTTTTTTCTTTTGGGTCACTTCAGTCACTCATTCCCCAATATCTATTATCTATTAAAGTCATTTTCTATATTTTACACATGTTTTATCGTCATGGTACTATGTGTAAATTTCCTCTTGTTGGGATAATCAGTTGTTTACCGTTTCAAGGATTTTGTAAACAAGACAGTTGTAATGATATGATACCACGCAATGTTGATCAAACAGCACCTCCCTTTCAGCGATGATTTTTTGATATGAAGCTTATGTCATACCACATGTAATTTGTAATTTCATATATAGTATTATATATATTATATAGTATTATCCTAATGTTTTGTAAATAAATGTTATTTTATACTAAAAACCATTTAATATTATATATATTGATATAATAGACGTATCATTCAATAACAAAATACTGATAAGGCGTATGCTTAGATAGTTGATAGCAAACTTCAAATATCACTTAGTTCGAGTGGGTCATCGAGATACCAATGGGTATCAGGGTGAGAATAGAGTGCGTCTTATGACCATGAGAGAGAAGCGGTAAGTAAAGATCAGGCAAAGTTAAAAGCAGATCGCGACAATACTGTCCATCAAGCGATGTCATACTTCTAGCTTTTAAACTCAAACTTAGAAAGTAAATTGCCGTAAATGCTGTCTCCTGTTTAGGGCAAGATATAATGGATTGTCTCTCCCTCTACATTAACAATGAATTCATGTCCATATTCAATCCCCACTACACAAAGACTGATTTCATTAAAGTGTTGCAAAAAGAAGCGAAACTCTTCCTGAGTAGTTTGAATTTTAAAATACTACCATGTTGAACATCAGTCATCGCTCCGATATTAGAAAATATATATTAATGTGCATCATTTTCATAACAGGCAAAATGAACACTCATCAAATATCTTTATAAATGATTTAGTCGAACTATTTTCATAGTCTATTTGTTCAATAATTCAAAACGTTTCGGCCGGCTTTTGTCAGATGTTGTTAGTTCTAGAAGGTGTAGTAAGTTCTTAAAGCGCTTGCCCGATTGGACTGGATACGTCACACCCGTTTTTTTTTGTATATTCGGGTTGTGTTTTTGGTGTCAGTGACAGAAAATTCGTTAGCGAATTAACACATAGCGATGGGAAATAGCTCGATCATAACATACATGATGATTAACACACGTCGCCTCACAAAACATCACTCAAGGGCCATCACATATAATGATAAATAAGATTCTTCGAATGATGCAGAGCATCATAATCGTCTCATTTTGAGCAATGATTATTTAGTAATCATTTCTATTTTATCAAAACTTGGAGCAATAATTAAGTACCCCTCCCCCCAAATATATCAAACTATCTTGCATATTCATGTGGCTATATCGAAATTCGAAACACACACACTCACATGAAATATCCATAACCTTTTCTCACCTTCAAGTGTGTGTATGTTTATGCACACACACACACACACACACACACACACACACACACACACACACACACACACATATATATATATATATATATATATATATATATATATATATATATATATTCCCAGAGGCAAATATCCAGCGTGTGCACTGTATGCACCAGCCGAATGATTCTTCCTGACTATTAATTTGATATTAATAAGTTTACTCAAATGATATAATCGTAGATCATTATCGGAAACTAATTTGTCTGTCCCCTGTAATGAAATGTTTAGGTAGTTATTCTGAAATTGCGCGTGTGCGTGTGTGTATGTATGTGTGTGCACATTCAAATAGACTTTGAAAAATACGTTTACCCATTTGAGAGGGATGTTCTGTTTATTTTTCTCTACTACTCTTTTCTTTGTCAATCACCGTGGCATGCCAATGACGGGACACTTAGTCAAAATATCTGACTATGGGATAGAGCATAGCTATGCCTTCCAGAGAAGCATTCATATGAAATGAATATAAACAGCTTCACTCAATATTCGACCTCGGTTCACCGACTTCATTTTCCATCATAGTCACTGTTACGCCACTCTGTAAATTTAAAAGGGATTGTAAAAACTCGTCCAAACGTAAAGACAAGAACCATGAGTTCAACGATGCGTCCACCGTCAGTGGTAGTAGCTGCAAGAAGAAGAAGAAGAAGAAGAAGAAGAAGAAGAAGAAGAAGAAGAAGAAGAAGAAGAAGAAGAATTTCTTCGAGTTCCATTCTTATAATTGTAAAATATTGCACTATAGAAATATTTTGCAAGTATCATTTTGAATAGAAGTCGTGAATGGACAATCATGGCGTTTTTGGCGGGTCATTTTAGGCTCTTCCTTCGAATACAAAAATTCTATTACGATATCCTAGCTGCTGGTAAAAAATAAAATTGATTGGAGTAGATGTTCTTTTAATGACGACTTTCCTTTTAATGACACCACACTTCTCCTTCCCTCTTTCTCTCAATAAACGTTATTGGAACTGACTGATCGACCGAGAGAAAAGTGTTTTATAGAGATGCGTAAACATATGAACAGGTGGATGGCAAATCCTGCGTTGAAATAGCGTAGAATTGAAAGAAACATAAGCAATCATTTCAAAATATTTTTCACTCATGTTTTATGAATAGTATCTGTTAGGTGAGTGAGTCTTACATGATATGAAATATCGATTTCTGATATTCTAAAAATAATATTATAATATGAAATGCGTCATATATTTAATGATTGATTTTTCATAATTTGATCGTATTTTTTTAATGTTGGCAAACCGTTGTGTTTAATGTTACGTAAATATTACAGGCTCTTTATGTTATATTCTTTATACGATACTTGCTTGATAAACATTGATCGAAGTAAATGAAATTGCTTCAAGATAAATTTTGAAATAGCAAATATTTATTTACGATCTTTGTGATCTGTGAAGGAAAACTGTCATGACTGACTCCTGTATTTATTTGCCTTTTTAATAGAGAACGTCCGGATTCTCATAATCCCTATTCATTTCTTCGTATGATATTATTTCAAAACCACGTATCCCATTTTAAGTATTTTATTAGTAGTTCCTGTAATAAAAAAAAATCAACCTGAGTTGAGAGAGTGAATCAGTCGTCAACTTTCGCAGGCGCTATCCTGATTAATGCCGTTATGATGTCACTGATAAAGCCCTTGTCATTGTTGTGACAAACGGAAATAAAGTCAGAGTCCAATTGTAGGAGTTTTGCAATAATCTTTCCTCTCAGCATGAAGCGTCTTCATTTACTATTGATGTCTCCCGTTACTGAATGTTTGTTTTGAATGTAAGTCTAAAATATATGCGCTTGACTTCATTTCCCTTCGTACGGACTTTTTGCCCTTTTTTTTTGTTTTATTACATTTGCACACACACTACTCACTAATTCATCATCATCATCATCATCATCATCATCATCATCATCATCATCATCATCAGCATCAGTCTTTTAACGTCCGTCGTTGGACATAGACCCTCCACAGGATTCGCCACATTTCTCTATCATGGGCGTCGCAGAGCTGATACTCTCTCAACTTGTCTAGTTCGTCTCTCCACTTTGTATTCTACCGGCCTCGGTTTCGCATATGATCTCTGTGAATCCATGTTGTGAGTCGTGATGTCCTTCAGTTGTCAGCCATTCTTGCAACATGACCTGCCCATCTCCATCCAAGTTTCCTAATAGATTGTATGATGTCTCGGACTCCAGTTTTCTTCCTTATATACTGTACTGTCTTGATATCTCTCCATGTGAGGTTGCGTATGATTCTCCCATGCGTGCGTTGCACAGTTCTCACTTTGCAGGTCCATCTCTTAGTAAAGCTTCATGTTTCAGCTTCATATGTCACTATCGGGAGGATACATTTGTTGAATTGTCTTCTTTTTAGGATTATTAGGATCGTCTTGTTTTTGAAGGTTAAGCTTGCTCTGTTGAAGATGATTCTTTGCTTGATTTCTTCTTCCTTTGTGGGTTTCATAGAGATCCGTTGTCCTAGGCAGATGTAGTGGTCTACTTTCCCAAGTTTTGCATCTTCGATTTTGATAGTTATGTTCTTATTCTCAATGTGATTGTTGCACATGGCTTTCGTTTTACTGAAGTTCATGTGTAGGCCGACTTTTTTCTTTCTCCGTTTAATTCATCTAGCATTAGTTGAAGGTCGTGTAGGTTCTCTGCAAAAAGGACGCTGGACTCTATCGACGTATGCACTGATCGAATCTTCGCATAAAATTAAAAATGGTGATTGTTTCCTCCAACTTTCTTTTACTCATGGCGTAGGAACAGGGGATATTCTCCCGCGTGGTAAATTCCACATGGGAACTGAATATTTCCTGAGTACCGCCAACAGCAGTGCTTACCTTCAAATTAAAGACTTGATTATTAATAGAATGCTTTCCTTTCGATGCAAAACCTAATCAGCATTATGCTTGTTTAAAATTGTAATCTTGTTGGCTCAGCTAGAGAACAGAGAAGATGTATTCAATACGAAAGAGGGAGCTCAAGCCAAACGGAAGCACTCTCTCGAAGCCAATTTATTGATTGCCAAATTCATGACATTTTCTTCTCCAATTTTCTGAGGTGAATGGGTGAATGCTGTGATTTGTAATGAAATAAGACCTGACCATAATCAAACAAACGGAGTTTTATCTATTGCATGTTTGATTATTTACTAAGTAACTAATGATATCGTTGTGAACTTTTGTCGGCAAATCAAAGTTTGTTCTACCTCTATGTAGATAAAAGGAAAAATGTAACAAAAAATAGAGGAATATGAATTTCCAAATATAGAGAGGCAATAAATGATAAAAGAAAATGTTTCAACAGGTTTTGGTTAGTCAATCAATATAAATTGTCAGGTGACCAGCATATTTTTGCCGTTTTAGAGGTGATCAATTAAAACAATGGGAGTAAAAAGGACAATCAATGAATAAGTTTCTTCTCTTGACTTTCGTTGGATTATTAAAAAATCTGAATTTTTTAAAAGTACAAGCATGAGAGTAGCCGGGCACAAACTAGAGACAACTTTAGCGTAAACTTTCCTTGCAAATTGACCCCCTCCATGCACACATACTTAAGATCCATTCAGGAGAGAATTGAAAAAAAAAAAAGAAGAAAGTTCTTCGTAGATTTAATGAGTAAATGTTAGAGTTTTCAGCCCTCTACCTTCATTGGCGCAGCTTGCACGGAAGATACATGCATACATAGCCAGCCTGCCAGCCAGACCAACTTGAAAAGTGATGAAATCTATGTTGACAGTTTTGGTAACAGTTAGTTGACGCTTTGAAGTAACTAAACCTCACGTGAGCGGAACCAATTTCATTCTAAGTCTAAAATATTTATCAAAGATGAATTATTGAAAATTCTAAAACCAAATTCTCATCGAGCCTGTGTTCAGATAAGCAAATGGGGAAAACATAAACTATCCAAAGCAATGCATGCGCTGTTGATAGTTATTATAACCATCACCTAATTTACTAATTGCCATTAAAAGATAACGTAGATAATTACGTAATTTTGCAATTGCATTGTACTTATAGAATATCCCGAACAATATCTTGCACAAGATGTTCAATATATCAGGGAGAAAACGGGAGTCCGAGATATCATGGAATCCATTACAAACTCAAATGGCAATGGGCTGGTCATATTGCAAATATACAAGATGATGAAGGGACGAACTAGACAAATTCAGAAAGTGTTGGCTCTGTGACGTCCACGATAGAGAGGTGTGGCAAATCCTGGGGATGGTCTATGCTCAACGACGGACGTTAAAAGACTGATGATGATGATGATGATGATGATGATGATGATGATGATGATGATGATGATTTCCTGAATATTAAACAGATGGGGGGGGGGGAACAAGCCAGAGTCAATCTCTCTTGCTTCTTCAAAATCTGAAAAGTAAGCAGCAAAACAGAATTTATTTCTCCACACAATATAATTCCAAATCTACGAATCTCATTTCAACTCCTATATTAGTAATAAAACAAGTCGACCTGAGTTGAGAGAGTGATTTTGTCATCAATGTTTGCGTACACAATTCTTATTTGTTTCGTAATAACGTCACTGCTCTTTGGGGTGATCATGTTGTGACGAACGAAAATAAAGTCAAAACTCAATTGTTAGATTTTGACAATATCTTCCATAACAGAAATTCAAGATTTACAAAAAAAAAAATTAAATGAAATAAAAAAAGACAAGTAGCGAATACGTTTTATCCATGTTTCAAATACCAAAGTCTTAAATTCCAATTTCTGTCAAATTCACGATAATAAAGTCAACACTGGGAATTTGATAAAAATTCAGCAAAGATACTATTTATCAAGTTTAACGTAATATAAATATCCACTTCGACTAAGTCAAGTCAGCAGACGTTACTGATGACTTAAACGTGACTGGGGACAAATGCACATCGCTAAATATTGTATGTATGGATCGCGTGCTAATTTTGAATATATAATGCTGCTATGAATGATTGGGAGACTGTTTCTTATGGATTAAAATCAAGCCTGTTCCTCATTTGGTCCGAGTATCGATTTCAATCTTCTGTGTTAAATCTGGACGCTTACCACTGATATGAATACAACAGAATATTTTATGATAGGTATCTTCTCAGAGACTTGGAGAAACGTACACGAACATTTCGCATATAGAAATAAATAAACAAATATATGATAAACCTTTTAGTTGTGACATTTTCTCAGATGATTCATTCGATGATCAGCAGAAAAAAGGAAGCTTTTAAACGTGGGTGGAGGGCACACATGGCAAAAACGCAGACCAATGACATTAAAATTTCACCTTTATCTCGTTCCGTTAGGTTGCTATGAAGAAAATCTGTTCACACTTACAAGAATCTTTGGGGACTTATTCTACAGAAGCAGACGTCGCTTAAAATCGATATTGATCGATTTTCTTCATTGATTTTTGAATCTGTGTTCGAGACAGAATAATAAATGGACTCAGAGAAAATGTCTTGAAAAAGTTTAAACCTTGTAAAATAGGACAAAATCGACAATGATATATATATATATATATATATATATATATATATATATATATATATATATTATATATATACATATATATATATGTATGACTTATGGTACTTCGTATCTTGGGTTTACTGAGTACTATGGATGCACAAAAGCGCAAACATATTTTAGTGTCTATCAAATGCAACGGGCAGTAGAATTTCTGTGGTACAATGTAAGGAAGGTGAAAATTGCCAAGTTTTGCATCCTCGTCCATTCGATGTCACAAAGGGCAAGCAAATAAAAAGAAACTAGAGAATTAATGAAAGAAAAACACAGTTGGATTGAAGACTATCATTTGCTGATAATAGTGTCTGATCCAAATTAAGGTTTTCATTGATTCTTCTATATCTACAATCGGGACCACTTTCACTATATCGTACTGAGAAAGCTCCAACTGTTCATTGCTTTTTTCAGATACTAAGATATATTTTTACTTTTTTATGCACCAGTAACGCATTCACGATACGAACCACCGTACACCACCCATATATATATATATATATATATATATATATATATATATATATATATATATATATATATATATATATATATATATATATAAACTGATTCTTATGGATTAAAATCGAGCCTGTTCCTCATTTGCTTCGAATATTGATTTGTATCCTCTGCGTTGAATCTTGACACTTACCACTGATATATATAAAGCTCAGCTAATGCACACACACACACACGCACATATATATATATATATATATATATATATATATATATATATATATATATATATACATACATATATATGTGTGTGTGTGTGTGTTTGTGTGTGTGTTTTGAACAAGAAGTTATGGTCCAGTTTAGCCTCTTAGATGCATGTTATTGAGTATGCCAAATTTGTTTATGTTATTCCCATGTTTGGAGGGGCACAGTGATAAACAGAGCCAGTGGTTTTATCAAAAATCATAGAATGTACATTCATATATTGAGCGGAAAGTGAGGGTTCAGTTTCAAATGATGGTTACATGTGAATCGATTCCCCATGAAAACTTGAAAAAATGTTAAATAGCCAAAATACTTTCTAAATGTCCACTAAGTATGCAGATCAAATTTGTTTTGGCTGCAGCAAAGTTCAGAGGGAAGGGGCAAAAAGATAGATAGAAATAAAGAGGCTGTCGTTTTCTATAATGTAAGTGTGGAATAAAAACAATAAACAAATCTGGTTTTATATCGTTCGGGAATATTTGATACATTAAATTCTCTTCCTATTTACAATTCCTATCTTTTGAAACAAATAAATTAGATGACACAAATTGCGTTGAGGAAACATGTCATATTCATCATCAATTCTTGCCTTCATCTGCTTTTGCAAGAAAATTCACCTCACGTGGATTAACAAGAGAAAGAACAAGCTTTGTTAAAAGAAATTGCATAATTGTATAAACATTTTTGACTGCATTTGACAACATTCGTTTCAGTAATAAAACTGTTTCTTTTCAAGTTAATCCCTGTTAAAATGAATGATCATTGTGTAAAAAAATAAAACGAAAAATATCGTTCGAAATACAGCGTAATTCGTTGCTAAATAAAAAGCTTACAAACACGTGTACATATATATATATATATATATATATATATATATATATATATATATATGAAGTGTTAACACTGTATAGTCTACGTAAAGAGAGAAATATAGTGTAATATGACGTAGAAGAGAAAAATATCCCCTTTCGTTGCCCACTTACTAATTTGTATATTTCTATTTTTGATAAAGTTATCTTTCTCTTATTATCCACTGTCTTATAGAGATAATGATTTTCTTTCTATGCTAGGGAAGCTAACTATCTCTCTTTGCCCACTCTGTCTTTGGGTCACTTAATTTTTCACCAATTTAAATTTAGTCTTGAAATGAATGTCCCTGTTCATCGAACTGTCGAATTGCACCGAAGTTAAAAATAAGGAGACACGACTCCATATTGCTGGAAATTTATCTGAACACTAATGTTCAAAACTGGTCTTGTTATTTCGAGAGATTTATTTCCTTGTTTCGAAACAGTTCAAATTGAACGTGGTTTAACACGGGCTAGAAACTTCTTTCTACTATCAAGCAGATTTGCTATGGAATTACCAGTCAATTTGCGGATGGTTAAATTGAACCTGGTCTTACAATGGCCTGATTCTGTGCTATTTTATACAATCAAGAAAACATGCTATGGAATTACCAGCCAATTTGCGGACGGTTAAATTGAATCTAGTTTTCTACAAGCCCAAATCTATGCTTTTTTATACAATCAAGAAAACATCTTATTGAATTACCAGTCAATTTGCAGATTGTTGAAATGAACCTTGTCTTACAATGGCCCGATTTTATGCTTTTTTTTTTTTATAAAACCAAGAAAACATGTTATGGAATTACCAGTCAGTTTGCAGATGGTTAAATTGAATCTGGTTTTACACAAGCCAGATTCTATCCTTTTTTATACAATCAAAAAAAGGTGTTAAGAAAGTATCAGTGGCACCAGATTCTCGCAATAAGTGAAGTCTATACATGGGAGAGATTTGATTTGGCTAGAAAAAAAGAAAAAAGGACTAGATAGTTTGTAATACTTCACAGCTTCTAAGAGTCTCTGATATACCCGTATGTGCATGCAGGAGTGACAAGAAGTATATTGCATATAAGAGATCAATGAATTTCATCTCACAATATTGCATCTTGTCAAATATCAATTCTACTGAAAATACTAATGGGAAAATAGAGATCGAAATTCCAAATAAATCAATCCGATGAAAACTATCGATCTTATTAGGAATAAAATAATGTATAAATGTATATAGAATTGAAAATAAGGGTTCAGTTTCACATTATAGCTGCATGTAAATTGAACACCTGCTCTAAAACTCTGGAGATCGTTGCTTATGCGAAGATCCATGTACACAACCCCTCACGAGCCATCGAAATCATTGAAGCATAAAAATAGAAATATTTCTTACTTCTGATTCTAAACGACATTGTAAATTAAATGATAAAATACTGTCTCACGTTCAAAAGGCAAGAGTAACTTACAACAGTTGGCTTTTCTACCTTCGCCGATCGAAGAGCACATATATCAAGATTATGAATATCTAGAAACATCTAAATACTGGGATAGAATTTCCTCTTTTTATTCTTTCTCTTCCAGGATAAAAAAAAAGAAATATTTAAAAAAGGTACTTATAAGGGAGATTACTGCAAGGGGAGGCCGAACCAGGTTTTTTTCTTTGGTTATGCATTATTTTAGGGTGCAAGATTTGACGAGAAAAGGCAACGTTTCACCCAAAAATAATTAAAAAAACATCTAAAAACATCTAAACACATGAATAAATGGCAGTTTTATTGACTTTTTACTCTAGATTAAGGCTGGGTGTAGATTTTATGGACCTTCGTGCCTAAAATGGTGAAGATCCATCGATAAATGGTGACGTTATTCAAAGATCAACGGTCTCACAAAAAGACAAGGGGTCGGAATAGCACCATTAACTCATTCCTTCTCTTCTCCTCTGGCTGGTTTAGTTCTATTAGTCTCTGGAACTACGGGTATATACATACTATACTATGTCAGCAGTGTGATAAGTAATGGATATTAGTATCCGACGGTTTGGATGAAAGATAGTAGTAGGAAGTAAATCTTGCTCGAACAAAATTATCTACAGTACTGATCGAAACACTCTGTCTACCGCCAGAGTCCCAGTGGCTCAATGAATTAGCGCAGACCTAGGCTAGATAGGTACTCTCACGGTGAAGCATGTGGGCTCAAATCCCACCCAGAGCCCATTTCTCTATTTTCCAATCATCGATGTTGTTTCTCTCACTAGCTTGAATAATTCGGTGCGAGCCAAATTTGGTCCCTAAAATATATATATATATATATATATATATATATATATATATATATATATATATATATTACAAATCAGGAATACAATATAATATAATAAAATGCAACATCCAATGTGTGATGGTTTTATTTCATTAAGTACTCGATATATTGAGTTCGAGTTGAGCTTAACATATGGTGAAATAAAGGATATGCTAAGGATTTGCGTTTATTTTTCTGCCCTATTTTAGCTTGGTATATATATATATATATATATATATATATATATATATATATATATATATATATATATATATATATATATATATATATCCTCCCTAATTTTTCAAGCATTGATTGCAATTACTTTGAGGAGCGACCGGTTTACCCATGTTTCTTCTTCCAAAATAAGAGCTCTTCGGGAGCTTGCCTTTGAGCGTCAGATATATCATTCCCTTTTACATGAACTCGTGCAAATATATCATTATTTAACTGCGTGTATAAGTCCATGTAAAAATCATCATCAACAGACCTTTCTCGTTCCCAAAGGAGGAAACCCTCCCGCATCCAATCTTACAGATGTTTATTCTCGGCAGTGCGCGACCATATTGGATCTTGTTGGTGCCACCAGCACGTCGCTCCAACTTGTCTTCGGTCGGCCCCGGGTTCTGGCCTCGTCTCTTTGTATCCATTCGGTGACTCCGATGGTCCCCTGTTGTCTTGATGACGGGCTAGAGATGTCCTGCCCATTTGTGCCCGGCGCGCCGGATATATTGAATTATGTCTGAGACTCACGTTTAATACCTAATCCAGCTGCTGTGCTTTCTTGTCTTGGAGTGTAATGTCTAACATTATCCGTTACATCTTCCTCCGGGCTACGGCAAGTATCTCTGCTTGGCTCTTGTTAATTGTCCAAGTCTTGCAGTCGTACGTCATAACTGGTAGGATGCATTCATTGAACGATTGTATGAGGCGCCAGCAATATCTTTAGACTTCTGCTCACATTGCCTTAGCTGATCCTCAAAAACATTTCTCATCTACATATTGCCCGAGATCCCTGAATGAATTGATCAAAATATTCTTTAATCAATGTACATAGGTATTCGCTAATCTTGGCTGAGTCTGACATATGGCTACGATAATGTTGCACCCACTGAGAATCGAAATAACAACCAATGGTCTGCAAGACTATGATGTCAAACCTGAAGCAAAGGCTGGCGGTTCAAATGCTTTATACACAGTACCTAAATCTGAAGTTTACACATATGAACGTTGAAACAACAGCGAGTTAATATCAATAATGAACATTCATTTTCTTATATTTTCAGAAATCTTATCTTAAAACTAAGCTGAGCCTAAACGGATCAATTCTAAAGTTCACTTGTAAGTAAAATGTATTTTGATTAAATTTTTCAACAATTATTTCAACCATCATCATCATCATCATCATCAGACTTTCAACGTCCGTCGTTGGACACAGACCTTCCCCAGGATTCGCCACATGGACGTCGCAGAGCCAGTATTTCCTGAATTCGTCTAGTTCATCTCTCTATCCTGTGTTCTGTCGTCTTCGGTTTCGCATGTAATCTCAGGGGATCCATGTTGTGAGTCGTGATGTCCATCGGTTGTCTTTCATTCTTGCAACATGGCCTGCCCATTGCCATTTTAGTTTTTTATGGTTTATGTGATGTCTCGGACTCGTTTTCTTCCTCATGTACTGTGCTGTCTTGTGATATCTCTTTTGAGGGTCTCATACAGATTCGTTGTCCTAGGTAGATTTAGTGGTCTACCTTGCCGAGTTTTGCACCTTCTATCTTGACTGTTACATAAAATAGTATTGTAATTTATTTACTAAGCTTTGTTAAGCCTGACACAAGGCAACGCCTTTTAGAATAGAATTATGTTTTTGCCGGAATCTTGTGCTGCAATGCATAAATCACTTGAAACAAAAGAAATAAAAGAGAAACCGCAGACTGCAAACTCAGCAAGAGAATTGTTTTTATCTCGATGTCACATCTTGTCCAACTTTCTTTAAAGAAAATCCACGTTATGCATTTTTTTACGTCAAAATATTTGTAAAAAGAAATAGTTATTGGAACTAGTGAACGTGTAATAATAAAAATAACTGAAAATGTTTTATTCCGCTTTCATGGTTTTCCTCAAACTGACTTATGTAAATGTATTCGTCAACCTCTTCTAGATTCTCGCCCTTTATCTTTATGTTTTATTTCTCGAAACTAACAACAAAAAACTTAGCAAAGTAAACTCAGACGTCTTCATCAACTGTTACAACTTCACAACTGAATTATGCATCTATTTACATTATTAAGAAATGGATATATAATCCGACAGAATATTTATGAACGTGTTATATTATTTGAACCTCTCTTTGAAATGACTTCCTGTTATTACATGGAGAATGATTCACTTGGCCTAGACAGCGTACAATGTTTTTTTTCTATATATACGCTGTCTAGGCGGATCAATTCATTCTCTGTGTAACAACGGGAGGTCATTTCTAGTAGAGTTACAAATAATATAACGCATTTATCGAGGCAAAAATAGTTGTATAATGAAATAATAAATGAAAGAATGATAATAAAAATATCTCGGAATTAATCTTCTTTCTTACAGAAAATATGTTTCAGGAGTTATTTTTAATTTAAGTTTATTAGAATACGTGTGCGTGAATATTTTATAATTATTTATATTCGTGAGTATCAAAGATTTTTACCCGAATCGATTAAAAGCGACGAGGAGAAAAATTAAATCAGTCGTATCCATACCATGACACTTTCAGAAACTGCTGTTTAGATTATTTTAGATGTTTTTTTAGTCATTTTCACTTTTAGAAAAACAAGGGAGGTAATTCTATTCCTGCATTAAGATACTTTTAGATATTTCTCATATAGATTTAGTTGTTTTGGGCTGAGAAAGCACCCTCACCACCTCAAATATCGACCAGGTCATCGAGTTTAGTTTTCTATGCACTTTATCTTCTATCAAAAAATCACCCAAAAAATCTTTCTCCATTTCAATCAAGTTTATGAACTAATTATCTTTTTAAAAACAAAATTTAATTTCTAGTTTTCGTAATTTACTTTATGTTTTAACACAATAACTATGTTTGGAGCATTTTAGGAATACTAGGGAGTAGTAGCGTAACATTATTAAAACTATGATACCATTTCTTTTTTAGTAATTTAGTTGTTAACAATATCAGAAATAGGTAGAGGCTAGGATAATGATGTCTACATAGACTCCATATCGACATAGTTTACCATGTTTTTATCATTATTATTTGGTTGCATAAAATTCTCTATATATCTTAGAGAGATTCTTATGCAACCAAATAATCATTCACTCTGTTTCTTTATGTTAAATATCTATATAAAAAAGTTTTCCCATTATTCATTCAAATTCACTTTAAATATTTCTATACATTTTCACATAGATTATATCAACATTTTTCTGTCACTCAAATTGATACATAATTTTAATCACACTAACATTTTCCTATTACTCAGATTGATACATAATTTCAATATGTCATTTTGAAAATGGTTTAACAGATCATTGGATCGTTTCTGCAACTCCGTCCAGTCTTTTTTCAAACATATACATCCTACCTCCAGACTGGCATTGTTGCACCTTTGTCGTTATCCATCCAGTCTTTCCCGAATACTGAAATCAAGAGAGTAAGTAAATCAAGCTCACACTTTTCCGTGTCCTTGTATCTAGATTTCTTCTTTAAATTAATGTTGGTTAATGTTTTGACACAACTTTACATGTAAAAAAAATCCACGCGCATGAATGAAAAAATTTGAAAAGACAAGGACAGTCCTTCACAGAATGCTGTTTGAATTATTTAAAAAAAATTACATCTTTACGTCTAGACAACAGAAACTACTATTTTGATTCCTTTTTTTCGACTTAAAGAATCTTTGAAATAAAACAATCATGTGAAAGAATGACAAAAGTGGAAAGACAAGGACTGTACTTCAGAAATTTCGGTTTAGATTATTTTCTAATTATATTTTTGCGTTTACAAATAAGGAATTGTTATTAGGATTATTTTTTTTAAAACTTGATTTTTGTTTTTGTTTCTTGACTCATTTTTCCCTACGAAAAGCCGTGCACAAGAAAAAGTATTTAAATGATAAAGACAGTCTTTCAGAAAACACTGCTTTTTACTCTAAAGACAATAATTTCAGAAATGGATTTTTTTGGCTATTAACCTTCTCCCTTTTTTTTTGTTCATGGCCAGCTCTAAGTAACAAGCCTATATTTTGGGTCAAGCTGACAACTTTTCATCAGAGCACCAAATCACAAAACAGGAAATGTCGTCTACCGGAGAGCTATTGCCGATTAAAATAAGTTTGTTACTATTATAGATTCTATTCAATCTATTTTCGATCGAAGGGTCACAAGTTATAGATGTTATTTTATCTATATATGTTGAAAAGTCACTAGTTATAAGTGGTTCATATAGTGAGTGAGGGATGGTGACGGCTGTTGATTTCCGCAGCGACAACATAATGTAGTTTTAGAGGACAAAAGATTTGTCTCCACGTGTTTGGTTTTCCCCACCGCACATCGACGTCCCAGAAAGAGGAAGGTGGACGATAGTCACCATGACAGAACGAAGAATATGCGCACCAAGTATGGGTGTGGACGTGGAGATTGAAAAGAATACGAATGATTGCAATGAAAACACATACAAAAATTTAGACAAACATATAAAGCATACATTTAATAAAGATACATTTATGATAATACAAGGCTGGAAGGAAACACATACAAAGAAACATTGATACGACCGATCGAGAAGGGAAGAGGAGAGGCCTGTTGAGTTTATATGATCATTCTTATTCATCAAAATGAAATAAAGGAGAGAATGACAATTAGGGAAACACATGACATAACGCGTCTAATGTCGTTTGGTTTATCTATCGAATGGAGCCTGTTCAGTAGTGCCTGTAGTAATGGTTGGTAGGATCAACCAGGATAGATTAACAGAAGGTGGTTGGTTCACTTGAGGTGCAAGAAGAAGCTAAAGGGGAGAAGTAATAAGTGCAGTGTCTGCGTCATCGACAAAAAGGAGATAAGTGAAATAGTTGCAGTGTTTGCATTGAGTAGCTATAAAGCTCTTGCGGATTCTAACGTCAAGGAAGATTAGTGACAAAAGGCGATGTATATGAATAGTCAGAGAATGGAAACTATGCCGGTCGCGAACTTAGAAAGAAAGAGAGGCAGAAAGTAACCGGCTAAGAAGCCAGGGCGAATAAACAAGTGAACACGTGCATTCAGAGCTTTTATAGGGAGTATATGGAGAAAGTCACGTTTTCTATATGGGGGTTAGATTTAGGGCTTCGCAGCTGAGGCTTATATCGATTTATTTTCGTAATTAATTTCTACCAAAAAATAAAGGAGCCCTTACATCATACTATTTTTCTTAATTCAATATTTCAACTAGTAAAGGTATCCGCTTATTAATTAACAATTAAAACAACAGACTGGAAATTCAATCTTAGAGATGTAGATGCATTCAAATAAAGAATTTGTACATACATTTATATGTAAGAATAAATTTTAAAAAAGCAACGCAGGGGTTTTAATATTCACATGGGTGAACACTCAATAGAAGTGACACGAACAACGACTGTGGTTTTACTTACTGATGCCTCATAGCTAAATACGTTTTTAGGTAATCTACGTAAGTAAGCCCAGTTTGGAAAAATAAATCATGACTAGTATAAAATAATATCCATATACAATGCATTTTGATAATACCCTTTATGAAATAAGAAACTTCATGAATGACATAAGATGTATATAAAAATAAAAAGCTGAAAGCGTAGTGGTGTTTGATCAACATTGCTGGGGTACGATGTTAATATAACTGTTTTGTTCCTGAAATCCCCCAAATAGTTCCGTTTAAGTTGAAATTTACACAGTGTGCCATAATAATAAAGTATACAAAAACATAAAATAAACACCAAAGAAAATTACATAAATTGCATTACCAGATATTGGGGGAAAAAGTAACTGAAATGATATAAAAATTGTACATGTGCAATGCATATATATATATATATATATATCATGATTTGCGCTGTATTACACAGAAAATCATTTGGAATGATATTAATATAGTACTCAATTTATACTATGTGAATAGAATAAACGATTGAAGAAAATGCTTAAGCAGGAATCGAACCCGTTGTCGACAGGGTAGTCACTTCAACACAGCAATGCTTTTAACATCGTGCTGAATGCAAAGGTTTCAATAATTGCTTTCAACCCAAAGTCAGCTACCCTATTGAGTGATATGTTAAACATATAACGACAGGGGATTCATTTCGAATAAGTTCCTATATGATATTACGCAATTTATAATTAATTCTGTCCAATCACATATATCTTTATATCTACATATATATATATATATATATATATATATATATATATATAGGTAAAAAGCACAAAAATATATCCGTATGCATATACGTATGTACATGAACAATGCATATATACATGTATACGTATGCAGACACGCATATAGGAATATAAGTGTATATTTACATTCAAACTCATACATATGTGCAAATATATAAATATAAAATGAAAAATACAAGAAACTCCCCGAACTCTAGGAAAGCAGTGTATCTGACAACTAATTAAAGAAGTGATTGTATCCATTTCGGGATCGATTGGATTCTGGACTCTCCATGCCAAGGCATTCAGGTTCCAGATGCCTGTACATGGAGAATCCAGAATGTTTTCGACAGATTCTGCGTATGTTTTTGGATTGCCGATTAATTCGGATTAATCGAGATTTCAGTGATCCGAGACAAGTACTCAGTCATCTGTAGACATTTAAATTATCATCTGCGATAGAAATATACATGTTGGCAACCTAATGGACGTTTGCCCATTTTTATTGCTTTTTGTGTTTACATTGCCGCGAGCGGAACCACCCACACGCCTCGTTTCCGAACCCTGTTATTAAAGAAAAACACGTTGTAAACATATGGAGGGTCTTTGTGTTCTCTGACTTGCATATGTTTTGTGAAAATAGATTCATTTTTGTATGTAGGTGGTGTACATTCAATTATATATATATATATATATATATATATATATATATATATATGTATATGTAGCTCAAATCAGGGATAGTACATAATATATGATATAATATAATGCTATATCTGAGGTATGATGAGTTTATTTCGTACAGTGCTCCATACATTCAACATTAAATGTTAAGTTGGTTTTGAGTAGAGCTGGAGATATAATAGAATGAGGATGTCTTTTGCCCTGTCAGGGAATCTTCAGGCGAACTTTTTGAAAAAGCCAAGACAGGGCAGAAACATAAATGTATTTTTGTGGCAAATCTCCGTTTTAATATATATATATATATATATATATATATATATATATATATATATATATATATATATATATATATATATATATATATAGTACATTGTGGATTCGCTATACAAACTAGATCATCGCCTGACGAGGCCCAGAGAGGGCCAAAATATGAGTTAGTTTGTGTAGCGAATCCACATTCTACTATTTATTTCCAGCTCTACTCTAAAACAACAACTTCATGAGTGAAATACTGTATGTATCGAGTACTCTATGAAATAAATCCATTACATTTAAGAAGTGGCTTTATATTATTGATATATTATGTTATACTGCCGGCCTGATTTGTACCACACACACACACATATCTCTCTTTCTCTCTCTCTCTCTCTCTCTCTCTCTCTCTATATATATATATATATATATATATATATATATATATATATATATATATATGTATATATATAATAAGATGAGGATTCACTACACAAACTAGTTCATGTTTCTACCCTCTCATTCGCCTGGTGAGGCCCAGAGGGGGCAGAAACATGAACTAGTTTGTGTAGCGAATCCACATCTCATCATATATATTACCAGCTCTACTAACAACTTGATTTTCAAAGTATGAAGTTGAATGTATCGAGCACTCTATTATATAAATCCATCTCATATCAGACGTTGCTTTACATTATGGTATATTGCTAACCTGATCTGTACCACACACACACACACACACACACACACACACACACACACACACATATATATATATATATATATATATATATATACAAAGAAGCCCAGACAGGGAAGAAACATCAATATACTTGTGTTGCAAATCCCCATTCTACTATATATATATATATATATATATATATATATATATATATATATATATATATATATATATATATTTATATATATGTATATATGTGTGTGTGTGCATGTGTGTGTGTGCTTTGAGTATTTATGCTGGGTTGGATATGTTTTGTGTCTTCGCACTTGAATGCATTTGTGCATATATTTTTCATTTTGCAACTTGTCTGTGTATGTCTCAGGAGACTAAAACGATAGGGGAAAAGAAAGAGAAAAATAGATCGAGGAAGGAAAAAAAGAGGAACGAGAGAGAGAGAGAGAGAGAGAGAGAGAGGGAGGGACGGATATATGTAGAAATGGAAAGAAATGTAGAAGTAAATTATTAGAGAGAAAAGGACACATATATACATATATATATATATATATATATATATATATATATATATATATATATATATATATATATATATATATATATATATATATGCAATGAAAGAGGAAAAATGAAAGAAATAGAAAGATAGAGGCAGATAGATGGAGAGTATGAGAAAACGACAAAAGGAGACGGGCCAAAGAAATTGAGAGAATAGAAGGGAGAAATAGAGGGGTACATAAATGTAGGGAAAGGTAAGAGAAAAAGATGGAGAGAGTTGCAGATAGATTTTCGAAAGGGGATGAGAAATGAATAGGCATATAGGTGTCGAGAGAGGGAAAGAGGGAGAGAGATGCAGATACAGAGAAAGGGGAAGAGGCAGATAGAGTTAGTGGAATATAAATTGTTAGACCAAAGAGTCAGTTAGTGAGACTAGATAGGTAAGGCGTAAGTCTGTGAGAGAGACAGAAAAAAAAACTATAAGAAAATTCTCAATTTATATTTTCCTTTAATTTAACCAAATTAAACACTTCCAACATGAATATCGATTGGTGAAATTTTAGCAACGAATTTCGTTGATGAAGTTTTCCAAAATGGAAACTTTCGATAAATTTATTCCATCAATTCAGCTGTTATTTGTGTTCGATGGAAGGGGACAAAACCATTGTTTTCAATATAATTTCAGCTTTTTTATGCCGTCGTTTTGATAGATTATTTCACTCACAGAACAAAAAGTATATAAAATCATCAACGACAAAGAAAAGACGTAAGAGCATTTTTTTATGAGAGCGAGTTGCACATTTTTCAATATTTATCATTAATTTTTTGTTACTTGTTTGAATTCGATAAACTATATTTATCAATAAACAAAGTTACCATGAAACCATCAAGTGTTTATTCTTTTCATATTATTTTTCTATATTCTCCAGGACTCCCTGAACTCAAACCACTGTGTGTAAAATTATTCCGTCTTTTCAAGAAACTGTGATATTTTCCCAAGCTTTTTATATTTCACAGTGGTTTTTCATGATTGTATTCTATAGAAGTTTTAAGTCGAATTTTCCCTTTGGATATTTGTTCTGACCACTTCTATATAAACAGCATGGCCACAAAAGAGTATTCGAATGAAATAATGAAATGAAACTGGTGCAATGAACCGGAAGCCTTCATTGGTTTTATGGCCCAAGGAATTATAACGCGCAAGACAAAAGACCGACTTCAGAATTTCTTTTCAAGCCAATTAGATTTTCTTACATTGAGTAAGCTTTTGTGATATATTTTCAACAAATGCATTTCATGTTTAGATTAAAACTTGACATTTTACCCAAGAAGAAAATTTCTCTGTAATCACTCTATTATTCATCTTAGATTCAATAATGCTACCAAGAAAATTTTAGCAAAATATCTGAAAAAAAAATTCAAGTACATACAATCTTTTATTCATATTCAAATAAATTGAAATTGTAATCTGTTGCAATGTTTATGTTAATATCCAGATTATTATTCGTACATTCGAATCCAAATAAAAAGAAGCAACTGCACCCGATCGTAGCCGTACCGGTAATACCTGCCGAGAAGTGTTGTTCTGGTACCGGGAGTCACTAGCTGGAGTCTCGTTTTGAGTAGCTGAAACCAGGAATTGATCAGTGACCAACCACTTCAAGCACATACGTTTCTTTTTTTCGTCTCCTTATTCATATCGTTACTAACGATTAAAACAAATATCATTTTTACCAGAATACGATTCAACAAGCAACAACCACCGTTTTCTCTGAAAATGGAAATATGTGTAGGGAAATCTGGAATACTTAGGTTAGTGTTGATACTAACTATACAATCGATATCTATTCAAAAATAATACAAGAATGAAATCTCCATTGATGGTTTTAAGCTATTCGTCACCGGTTCATTTTTTCCTGAGTTTGAAAATGATGAATCACGAAGTTTATATTTTGTGACGGAACAATGCATGCAAATCCGGTGTTTTTTTCAATTGTGCAATTAAAGTCATCAACAACATCAAAGACTTACTTGCTCGATCCAGACATTCGTAGTTAGCACTTGATTAACCTCATCCTGTAAAAAAACGAAGAACGATAATCAGAATAAAGGCTCCACAGAACTGAAAGGGTTTTTTACAAAATTTAGGATAATTTGATTGGATAAACTCCTTAGGATTCTCAAATTCCTATAGAATTGTATATCATTCATACGTTTCAATATCAGTTAAAATTGAAAGATATTAGACGTGATAGATGATGACACCACGAAAGCAGTTTAATAACTGCTAGGAAATTATCTTTTCTTCGTAAGCCTTGTCTATAGCATTGAGAAGGGTCTTCAATATACTAACAATTTAACCTCTTTTTTTTCTTTTTATTTCCGGTGTAATTACGACGTTTCGGTCGACTGATTCCTGCAGCTTCCTTCAAGTGTAAAATCTAATATCTGCAAAGAAACAGAGCCTTGAATATCGATGTCATTTTCCACAATTCTTTGTGTTTTTTTTTGTTGTTGCAGGAACCACCGGGAAAAGAGACTCCCTTCCTTTGCAGATATTACATTTTACACCTGAAGAAGATCGTAGAAATGAATTGGTCGAAACGTTGTGACAAAATTGATGAATAGTTAAGATTGTCGGAGAAAAAGTTAGCAAACCTTGTTGAGATTCTCAAAGGAAAATTCAAGAAATTGCTTATCAATAATCTGAGATAATCAAGGACTGTAAATAACATATATCATAATTGAATGGATTCTATAAATACAGGTCTGGTTGATCACTCAATAGAAACAGTAACGTGAACACCGCTTTTTTGCAGCATAAGTTGGGGATGATCAATTAAGAAATTGGAAAAAAAGGATTGTCGATGAATCAGTTACCTTTCTCGCCTTTTGTTTGACAATGATCATTAAAAAATCTGAATATCCAAAGAACAAGCGTGAATGCTGCCTGACACAAACTTAGGGATCAATTTAGCATGAGCATACATTTAAAATCGAACCTCCAGTTTGAAAAGAGAAAAAAATCCCAAACAAACAAGACATTCTTTTTTAAACATGATAATACCCTTAAATAGATTATAATTAATGTTGAATGACATCACGAAACCATACGCTGTCCACCAATCAATGTTGCCCAGTCAAGCAGATAGGTTCGGACTGTGCTAATATGAAAATTGATGGTTGAACATTGAATTTCCGATATCCTTCAACGAATTGTTTCTGAACGCATTGATTGATTTAGACGAGAGGGTTTCATCGCTGAGAGCATTCCGTGGCTCTAACATTCGAGTGGAAAAAGAATAATGAGGAGTAAATGTTTACATTTTTATCCCTCTAGCTCCATTAGTGCGTCAAGTTTGCGTTGCATAGATATATAGCCAGCCAGATCAACTTAAAAACTAGATAAACCTGCGCTAATAGTTTTTTCTATAACCGTTTGGGTTGAGAGTTTCTAACATGAAATTCAAACAATATTGTTTTCATTGTACAAACATATCATAAAGTAAATGGTCCAACATAGTTTAAACAAAATAAGATCTATAATTTATCAGAATCTTTCAGTTTATTTTAATTTCTGCTAATTTTGTGCAACCTAATCTGTAATTTTCATTAATCGTACTGAATATTAACAATCAAAGTTACCGTATCGTTTATATTCCACCAAATTTTTTTTAGTGGGTCTTTTGTTGGTAAATACAGAGTAGCAGAAAGTTGCAAGTAGGTTTAGAGCATTCATATCTTTTTAATTCTAACGATTTCGAAGAAAAAAGATGTTCTTCAACAAATGAAAAGTATGAACAAGGAAATTTAAGCAACCTATGTATGGGGAATGGATTCTTCCGAATGCCCGCCATTTTGAACTTCACAAATTCTTGTTTTTCCAATAACATCCAGGAAAATATTTTGATGGATATCTGCTCCTCTGAAGATACGATTTTCAGTATTTCGTACATAACGTGGTCTCCCAGTTTGTGAGTGATCACGTGCGGAGTCAAATTCTCTGGCAGAATCGGCACGTTCAAAGAAAGGGGATATGCTCTTTAGGTTGACATTAAAGGTATTCAAAGTAAAATTCTATTACGCTAGTTTGTTGTTCAGTTGTGTACTTTCCCATAGTGAATTCCCAAGGGCCCCTCCATGAGATGAGGCAAAAAAAGAAAAAAAAATCAAAATAGAAAAAATAATGAGTATTTTGAATCATTTTGCGACTTTTGCACCGTCCCAAAACGCTTGTCACATAGTTTCGATGTTCCGCGTTATGAAAAAAAAAATCTTTTACTCGGAAGTTTCAAATCAAACCATGGATATTTGCCTTGTCAAGCTTTCATACCGATTGATAAGTGCCACGGAGAATTATAAACCGTCGACTGATTATAAATAAATAACAGGAAATCATCAGTTAATAATAAGCAAACAACAGGACGTCATTAACTGATAATGAATAAATAACAGGAAATCTCCAGTTGATAATAAAAAAATAGCGGGAAATCATTAGCTAATTATAAATAGATAACAGAATAATGAAGGATGTAGGCACAGTGGTATGATTACTTTTAATTACAAACGAGACACATTTATGTGTGAGGATTCATTTTTAAGCTTACATTATGGTGTGGAAGATGAAAATGTGTCCATTTAAAGTATGTTAGGTGCTCTAATAACTATTTGTCCATGAAAGAATCGATTACACAATAACTGGACGATGAAAAATAAAAGGTAGATTCCATTGTGAATTCTCAATCAAGTAATTGAAAAGAGCAAACATCATGTTATGCCAGACATTACATTAAAGCTGTTGCTCTGGTCTTTGTTTTATACTATTTTCTCATCTCATCTTACTTTTGGTTGCCATGTATGGGTATAAAGCTTAAATGTCTATAACAAAAATATTTTTGAATTGCAAAATAGAGCTATTTGCATAATATCCTTGTCCGACTTTCAGGCTGATTGTAATATATACAATACATATGTAAATCCCAACATCCCCGAACTTGAAAATTAAATGGCATTGCAAAATTGTTCATTTGTACATGACTCATTAAAAAGCCATCGCCACTTTGTCCTCAAGAGCATTCAAGACGAAATAATCATTCATTAAGTACAAAAGGCTCCAGTTTAGGATGCTTCCAAGTTCCGTCTTGCATAATAATTAGATATGGATTAAATCTGATCATAAAAAATGCATGTCTGATTGGAATAATTTTACGAAGTAATTTAAGATTGATCTGATTAGCCTATCATGATTTAACTTGAGTCTAATATCAAATTAAATCTAATCCTATCCTATACTTGAATTTAAATACGACTATAGATTTTTTTTACAATTTTTCTTCAAATGTATTCTCCATTAACGTACTCTACCCTAGTCGTTCATGACCACTTTTCTTTCTCACAATGCGACTTCGGAGAAAATTCTTGCAAACGCTTTAAATTGGATGGAAAAAAAATGAAAAACTATGGGTAACGCATCTAGAATTAGAATAATGAATACTTCTCCCAAACGGGGAAAAGAAATTCAAGCTCTGTGAAAAAAGAGAGAATTTTTTTTTTAACATTGATATTTAGATTTGGAGCTAATTATTGTGAAATTTCACCTCACTAGCTTCTTCTTTGTAACTGTCCCTAACGAATCTAATATAGATTGGATTTATTCTATCAACCTTCCTTGAGGTTGATCACTTGAAATACATTAGTCACTTTATGGAGTCCGTCATATGACCAATGTCTTTCTTCAGCATGCTGTTTTAGGGGTAATCAATTAAAACATATGTAAAAGGGGGTGATCATATAATAAGGTACTTCTCTCACCTTTTCTTAGGTAGTAATAACTCTGAAAACATAGAAGCATAAAAGTCGTCGCACACAAACTTAGGGATCAATTAAGTATAAACTTACATAGCAAACTGAACCACCCACTAATGACCTTTTTGGGACAGGATGTAAGAAAACCGTTTACCTACACATGATAATGAATAAATGATTAAATGTTCAGCCCTCTAGCCCTATCGGTGCATCGTGTAAATGTGATACATAAATAGTCAACCAGCCAGCCAGCCAGCCTGTCAGTCAGGCAGACCAACTTGAAAACTGAAGAAACCTAGGTTGACTGTTTTATTGGCAGTTTTGGTCGACGGTCTCTGATATATAAAAGATGTAATGCGACTAGACTGTTAATATTTTTTTTTTTACTTATAATACTCGATCACTTTGTAGATTATTTACATACCTTTTTTTTTTATAAATCATTTTAAAACTATTTTCAACACAAAGTAAGTACAGCAATCACGTGACCGAAGCAAGAAAGTGGGAGAATCCACGCCCGGTGAATTTTTGTGAGTGAAAGCCAAAATCACGGACTGCGACCGGTTCTCTAAAAATAGAGGCAAGTCTGCAGCGTGAACAATTGGCCAACTCACCTTAGTCTAATAGTCACGATGCTTTATCGACTATTTGTTGTTGTTGTTGTTGTTGTTGTTGTTGTTGTTACGTTGCACAAATAAATAATTGCTGAGAGAAAACCCAAAACTAATGAGAGGAAATTTGGTCGCACGAACGTTCTGATGTCGGTAATAAACACGTATGTTAGTGCAGATTATATGAAGTAAAATGCTCAAAAAAAGTCTACAAACGTAACAAAAAAAAAATGAATAAAAAAAGCCCCGAGGAAAACCGAAGATTCTATCATAGCAGGGCCTGAGGACTGGAGTTCCATGTATCCCAAATGAAAAATGACGGCAAATTACCAAAGCTGCCTCTATCTCCAATTCCTGTATATCTCAACAGCAGAAATACATCGCACACATTATACGACTGGGAAATTCTTCATTGCAAAAACGACAGCTGTTTAGAACGGATGTAAAAAATATCCCCAAGACTCAGAAGAAATACGAAAAAATAAACATCATTGTCGACTACACAAATTCAACGTGAGATGTAAAATAAAGCCGGGCTCAAGTCTCTGGTGACTAAAATATATGATGCCCAGGATACACTGTCCGAATTCGAAGCATTCAAAAATACTAAAGGTAACGATGATTATGAAGTTTCTTCTCATTTCAATACCGGATCAGATCCAGGCTTTATTCGGAAAAGTAATGAGTGTGCATACTGCCGACAAAAAATATACACAAAAATCAACTTTGTGATTTTTTATGATCTCATTTGCTGATTTAAAACGGGTGAAAATAAAGAAATCCTGAATGTAGATCACTGCGTAGATAAATAAATAGTGAATGGAATTTATCTTTGGGCTATTTTCATTTCCTTATAGAAATGGAAAATTATCAGCCATGCATCAACAAGCTGGCTCTTAGAAAGTAACACGTATGAATATGTAAAATATGGAATTGAATTTAAGGATTCATTAATTTTTCACAATTGATTTGATAATTGCTGGAAAACTCAACAACAAAAATAAACAATTACAAAGGAGCTGATTTGTGGGTTATGAAAATTTGGTTCGATTCGGGCAAAAAAACAATATTCATATAAGTGTATAGTATGATCTCGCAATATTTTAACTTGCCTCATTAAAAATGTAGTTAAAGACTTAAGATGATATTCCATATAATAATGAACACTTAATGTTCTGTATAACAACATTGGCTTGATTCCTGTGGGTTAACATGAAAATCTTGATTGTTTCACGAACAAAGACTTAAAGGGTGCACCCCGAAATAATTTTCTTTTCTTCAAAGTAGGCAAATTGATCAAGCATTTCAAGACGATTCACTTCTGATCTGATTGATGCAAGTATAGAATACACATCAGTGGAATCCCTTGAGGTTTTCAACAGAACAATTTACCACGTGATTCATGTCGAATGTTGAACACTCTGCAAATCGAATATATGCAAATACGTAGTAATTCGAATGCAATAGAAAAAAAAACTCCTAAGAATTCAGATCCTTATGTGAGAAAATCAAGAAAAATCACGCAGAGAGTCAAAGTTTAAAAAAAAGGTTTTAAAAAGAACTCAAACGCCTTCTGTTTTTATATAAGTACATGCCAGTCGTTTTGAAACCGCTTGATGCCCTTAATACCCCAAGAACGGTGTCCTTGGCTCTTCTGTTGTGGACAGGTTCGAAAAATTGATTTCTTTCACCTTTTTTTCATACTGATGACAGTATAACTTAGAGCTTTAGCCTTTTCATACTGCACTTTACCAGAAACTGTCATCATACGTTTCTTCCAGTTTTCAAGTTGGTCTAGCTATCTATGTACACATATGTCTATGTATTACGCGTATAGGCAGCACCAATGGAGCAAGAGGGTTGAAACCATTTATTCCCAATCATCTCTGAAAAAAACCTTTTTGTTCGTCTTTTCAAAATTCACCCCAAATACTTTTTTAGAGGGAGTTTTGTTTGCAATGAAACTTTATGCTAAATCAGTTTGTATCCACATGTATTTTGAAAATTCACATTCTCCCAAGTGCTCACTGCCCAACAAAGGGCGAGAGAAGTAATTTATTCATTGGTCACTCACTTTTCCATTTTTCTAATTGATTGAACCCATCAAGGCATGTTGCCAAAAAGACTTCAATTGCCAGACGGTTTCTATTGAGTGATTAACCAGACCAGTCCATTTATTTATCTATGTACTGATCTACATTTATAATTTCTGCATTTCCGTCCGGATTAAAAAGTTGCAAGCGATGAATAAATGTCATGAAACCTTGGTGGATCACTTCAAGAATTGATTAACTGTCTACAATTATCTGCCTCCTTGCCTTTCATTGCAAAAGACATCTGTAATTTCATCTGATATATTTTTCTCCTCCGATCTGAAAAGTCAGCGTTGTATCATAATGGTTGCCGTTCTCGTCTGTAACGAATTCAGACAGCTTTCATATTCGAGCCATTTCTATCTTCTTAATAGAAGATGGAGCATTGTCAGAATTATCGCATCGAAACCAATATGACTACAAATCGGCTAGAACTTTTACGCTGCTTTTGATGCACTAATGCCCAGTATAGTTACCAAAAGTGCAATTTAGCATAAGGCTCTTTGCGAAAACACGGATAAAATTAGTATTCTTTATTAGTTCTAAAGAAAATGTTCTTATGCTCGCATGTATGACTTTATATCAATCGGTCATTATCTGAGTACGTTCTCGACGGAGACTATTTAGGTTCTTTACAGAAGCAATCGTTTCTTTTGTCTATGTTTTAAACAAGTTATCCTATACGCAGTCACTGGTAGTGGCGGCGCCAGCATTTTGTTCCGGCCTGGACAAGGTTCGATCAGAAAACTCTGATAACAGGCAAAGTTCTATTAGTAATAATTTGAATTCTATATAATAAACAGAATACAGAGTCCCTGCCCAATGTAATGTCGAAGCTACAATAAATAATAAGAATATGGCATGAAAAATGACATCGTCTATTACTATATTACTATATTATTGTATTCATTATCAATCAATATCATGTATTTTATTATGAGAACAATAAAATCAGCTCGCGTGATTTTTATTTTACTATATGATGAGCATATAAGCAAATTTCTTCCCTGTTTGTCGCTGATGTATCTTATTGGTTAGTTTACCTTCCCATTATAACAATTACGTAATAGATTACGTCACAGGAAGTCTTGAGGCCTTATTTCTGATTACACATCAAAACAGCTTGAGTTGAGACTTCAGAAAAACTTAAAATTAGGATACTTGATTGAAAATAAATTACCCTATAAAATAGCTTTTACTTCCTTAGTGTCGTTCCATACATAAATAACGTAATCGTTTTCGACGCGAAAAATTCTTTTAATCGATAAACAAGTCAATTTTTATAGATAGGAACTTGACAAAAGCTGGCTAATAATAAATGTCTCCATTGATAGACGCTGAACATTAAAAAACGTGACTCCATCGATAGTAAAATCAGGGATATGGGCATGGATCAGGTTGGGGTCTTGCGAGCCCAGGCAAGGTTTGGGTAAGGCTGGTGGAAACCCCGGCCTAATCACAGGTATTTCATCCTCATCATCATTATCATCATTATCATTGTCATCCTTTTAGCGTCTATCGTTGGATAAAGTCCTTCCCCCATATTAGCCAGATATCTCTATCATGGAAGTCGCAGAGTCAATACTTTATAAACTTGTCAAGTTCATCACAGCATCCTACATTCCGTTGGCCACAGTTTCGTATGTAACCCTTGCCATTTGAGTTGTCTTGTGGATTCTATGACGTCTCTGATTTCTCTAATATACTGTGCTGTCTTGTGATCTCTCCAAGGTATATAACCTGTGATTCTCTTCTGTGCACGTTGCGTAGTTCTCGGTTTGAGAGCCAATCTTTTTCGATTAGCTTCCATGTTTCAGCTCCATAAGTGATCTGGAGGATGCATTTGGTTGTGGAACCTTCCTTACTGGACTAGTGGGATTTTCTTGTTCTTGAGGGTTGAGCTTGCTATACCGAAAGGTTGCCAACTTATAGTTATTTTTCAACTGATTCATTCTTCTTTTGAGGGTTTCTTTAAAATTCATTGTCCTAAATCGATGTAGTGGTTCACTCTTTTTAGCTCTGCATCTTCGATTTTCAGTTATTTACCAAATTTTGTTTTTTGCCTACATACCTTTGTACCAATTACACACTTAAACATATTTTATATACCGCACCGAATGGGTGATCTCACACCCTTCGAGACGAAGCCAATTTATCTTTGTATAGAAAAGCATGAAAAAACTGGATTGAAATTCAACTTTAGATCACTCACATAGAAGAATATTTAAAAGAAAAAATCAGTAATAAAGTTTGATAGTCTTTATTATTAATTTTAACTAGTTTTCACCTTCATTCTACATTTGAGTTGCTTTTTATCACAACTTTGAATCAGACCGTAATCATACGGCAACGATTAAATAGCGTTATCGGAAAATATAGAGCAAGCCCACGGTGAGAATCGAACTCACACCCACTAGCCAGAGCAGGCCCTGTATAGACCTGGTCAATTTTAACCATTTAGCAACGGGGACTTCAAAATTGAGCGAAAGTAGATTTTACACCTTGAACCTAACTCCGTATAACCGACATTACTTGCTGTTGTTATTTATTATTGAGACTTAACTGTCTTCTTTCATGCATTGATATTCTATTTTTCAATTTTTTTCCTCGGATAAAGTATCACAACATTATTAATAATTTTGACGAGTTTTTACCTTCATCCTAACGAGACAAAATTATTGACAAAGTCGCAATATTTCTCCCTAGAGAAAAATGATAGTCTTGAGCCTAAATTCTCACATCTCTCACAAAAATGCAGGGTAAATATTTCAGGAGGAATAGAGAAAAGAGAAAATAGTCAAAAGAAAAGACGTTTTATAATTTTTCATTTCATTATATTGATTATTATTATTATTTTTGGATGGCTCTGATATCGAGCTCAGTGGCTTGGGACAGACTGGGAATAAAGGGGGCATATACAGAAAGTGAGAGAGATGCACGGAGAAAAGGGTACACAAATAGAGAGAGGGAGAGAGAGAAAGTGAAAAAGTAGGAGCGAAAGGGAGAGAAAGTGAAAAGGTAGAGAGAGAGAGAGAGAGAGAGAGAAGGCAGAAAAGTGGAGTAAGAGAGAGGGAAGGTAAAAGGGTAAAGTGAGAAAAGGTGGAAAAGAAGAGGGGACAGAGAGAGAGAGAAAGAGAGAGAGAGAAAGAGAGAGAGAGAGAAGAGAGAATGCTGAAAGAAAGAAGAGGATAAAGAGAGAAAATGGACAGGAAGAGAGGGAGAAGATGAAAAGGTTGAGTGAGGGAGGGGAGGTAGAAAGGTTGAGAGTGGTAAGATGAAAAGGCAGAGGAAGAGGGTGAAAAGATATATATAGAGAGAGAAGGTGGAAAGGTTGAGAGAGAAGGTGAAAAGTAATGAAAGAGAAGATTAAAAGGGAGAGGGAGAGAGAGAGAGAGAGAGAGAGAGAGAGGGTAAAGAGATCGAGACCAGCAAGAAAATTGTACGGGAGAAGATATACACTATTTGTAAACAAAACAATTTGCCTCTTGTATGGGTAAAGGTTAAAAACTGTTTTACCAATTGAACATTGTCAGTCTCCAAGTTGGGCGTACCGTTTTTTCCAACAGTTAATCTCTTTTCTATGTAAACAAAACAAAAGGAGAAAAATTGCTGTTCAGAGGAACAACTTATCGAAAACAAAATTACCTAATGCTACCGACCGTCTTCAAAGAGGAAATTACCTAGTGTTCCATCACTTATGTTGATTAACTCTCTTCTATATTACATCTTGTGCTTACAGCAAATAAACAATGTTGTCATTTTCAAATCCTCTCATCGTCCATGGCGCGCAGCTAGAGAGAAATTAAAGCGCGGCTGGTGTTTGGTGTCATTATTATCTAATAATGAGAAACAGCGAAAAACTACGTCAACGAAATTAATGAAGGACGTACGGTCAGAAGATAAGAAAAACAAGTCTGGGTAGTCACTCAACAGAAAACTGTCACCTTACTAACGTTTTTTGACAGCGTGCCGTGTTGGGGATGACCAATTAAAAAAAGAAAAAAAAGGGTGATCGATAGATAAGTTATTTCTCTCACTTTTTATCGAGCAGTGATCATTAAGAAAAAGTCTGATTTTTTTAAAAGTAGGAACAAACGTGGTCACTTCTGGTCACAAAATAAGGGATCAATCTAGCATAAAATTAAACCGTGAATTGAACCCTCGCTAAAAACCCACGTTGGAAGGTTTTTGAAAAATACAACAAAACGTTTCTTCTAGACGTATAAAGGTTGAATGTTTGAAACTTCAGCTCTCTAACTGGTGAGATGTGTACGCATGATACATACATACATACATACATAGCCAGTCAGCCAGACTTACTCAAAAACTGAAGGAAGCTATTTTTTGTGACGGTTTTGTTTGCCGGTTACTCATAGAAAAAATATTTTTACAGACGTTTCTACTAGCCCTATGAAGGGCTGGCTTATCATTATAAACATAGGAACAGAAAAAAGATTTCCAACTCGGGAAGATTATATCTTTCATACACACGCGGTGAACGAAGCTTCAATAAAAAAAAATAACTACTACAAAGACTTGTCATCACGGTCAATAATTAAACAACTGTGGGATCAAAATTTGAAGTTATTCAAAAAAATTCAATCGAATAATAAATCTGGTCGGGATGGATTCTATTTATTACATCACTGGCGTTTCCCACTGGTAAAAATCTTGCATAGAGTGGAATAAAGTTTACGTTATTAATAAACACGTCAAAATAAAGCATTAAAATGGTAAAAAAAAGCTTTTATTTTCGGAAAATCAAAAGAAAAAACTAAAAAGATTTGTAGAAGGGGTCTATTTCCAAGTTGTAAGCGAAACGGTATAGCCACTAAGACAAACAAACACACAAATAAGCAAACATGCAAATACATACACATATATATATATGTAAAAAAAGGGTAGGACCTTTCGCCACGGTCGTTCGATTTGATGAACTTTTCTGTTTCAATCATTGAACCGAATCAAAGAGTGATTGTAACAAGCTGCATTTCGCAGCAGCGAAATAGAAACCCTGAGTTATTATGGGAAAAAGTTAGTCAACCTCTCCAGGCATGGATGATTTAATAGTCATCATATTTTTCTAGCTATGCATGATTCGAACAGCCTAGAGAGATATCAACTCGAAGCATACATTACACGCTCTATGCAAACTATGGATATTCTGGTAGTGGCAAACAAGTTACGAAGGAGAAATATTCTATGTATTTATCAAACCTACGTATGAGAAATTTTATATGTATTAGAATGAATTCGTGGCAAAATGCCATTTTTTCCAGGGGCCAGTATTTCTTAAGCTTGTGCACCAACGAACGAACGAATTATCAAATTATTTCAGTTGGCTTATTGGTAGCGTTGAAAGACAGCGACGAATTCGAAATGGTTAAAAGTACGGGCGTCAAATTCTTCTTTCAATTCTTCTTCGGATCAGAGAATATAATTTTGACAGTTTTAGCCATCAAAGAAGATCAATACGTTTTGTTTTGTGAATGAAAGATGTTTGTTGGCAAAGAATACAGTTGAACGATCCCGGACACGAAGATTCATTACATCAGATATGGAAGAGAAGCTGCGTTTGAATCAGAAGTTAAAGTCCTGGCAGATGCTCATTATTAGTCACTCATTTACCCGCCCCGTCAAACACGGCAGTATATATCAAACACGGATACGCATTGCATCTTATTCATATGGGATACACACTGCATTTTATATACGTTGATAATAGAGACTTTCATTGCAGTGAGCTTTGAGAATAACTTCTGTTGGCCACTAATGGATTTTTATATTTATTTTTTGCTTTTATTGCTCTTTAACATAATTCTTTTAGATTCAGCAATGTTATTACGTAATTAGAACATGAATGAAATTCTAGTTTACCAATCCAGTTGAAGAAATGGAATTCTATTATATTCTGTCAGTTGTATTCTTTGCATGACAGAAGACATATGTGCATTGCTGATTATTAATTGTGTGAATGGAATTCTTTGATAAGGAGAGCAACTATAAAAACACTTATCGGAAAGTTTGCTGTTCATAAGGAATAGAATCGATACAATTAACGGATTGTTAGTAGTCTGACATAACGGATGTCTAGGGGAGACAACTTGGTATGAAAAGAACTGAACATTTCCTTTTGCTGTTTGGCAAATAATCCCAAATTACCTGGAATGTTTGCGTCGTGCGCCTCTTGTTTTTTTTTCTTCGCAAACTGATGCTGCAATATGATAAAACAGCTATCTGTTTTTGTATTTTTCCTACTGAACTTTTGGGCTTCGAGATGTTTTGGCTTTTTGTAGGATCGTGATTTAAAATTGACATAAGATTTTGAAAAGCTTCTACGATTCCCTTTAAAACTTTTGAAAGATTTATCCCAAGAATGACGCTTCGTTTCCATTTGCGTTTTGAAATTCCAATGACCAAAAATATTGTTTAGTATTTTTCCAACATGGATACACTCTCCTTAATTCAAGTTTAACTCCGATTTCTTCAACTGTGTGTATTTCTCTAATGCATTTTTGGAAAAGATGGTAGAATAATCAGTGTATTCCGCTCGAGTATTTTTTTTTCGTGCCTGCTTCTTTCTGTGTAGAACGCTTTTGGGGAATCAAATATCTGCGTGGAATCAATGTCATAAGATTGCGTACTATCACTCAACTTAATTTCAATCCTTCAAATCAGAAGAAAACAAGTCTGGTTTGTCGTTCCATAGAAACTGTCACACGACCAACAACTTTTAGCAGCACCCGGTGTTGGGGGGATCAATTTTTAAAAGATTGGAAAAAGGGGTGATCAATGAATAAGTTACTTCTATCGACTCTATATTGGGCAGTGTTCACTGAAAAAAATTAAATTAAAAGATGAAACGATTGGGCGCAAACTTAGGATCAATTTAGCATATTCTCACATTGCAAATTGATCCCCCACAACACCACAATCAAAAAATCCCATTCAGGGGAGGAATTTTCAAAAAAAAACAAAAAACTTTTTTTGTAGACTTAGTTGGGTGTAGATATTCAAATTTCCAGCCCTCTAGCTACTCTAGTGCGTGATACATAAATACATTGCCAGCCGGACTCTCTCGAAAAATTGGTAGAAACCTATGTTGGCAGTTTTAGCGACAGTTTTGGTTGACGGTTTCTTAAAGTCTTTTCTGCCGACGATCCAAATGAAAATTTTATTTTAGCGAATATTCAATTAAAGAATATCAGTTCTAACTTTCTATTCACGGATATGCATCATTGTAATGTACCCTTGTGAGAAAACAGGATTAATTGGTGTTGGGGATGTGGCGGAGAGATACTACCTGCAATGATTAGCTGCCTGTTGCTGGCGTTGTAGGGACAGAGAAAAACAAAATCTTACTTCTGCTAGATTAAGCGCATAGGTTTTATATACTTGTAATATTACTTCCTGGGCGAAGGATTTTAATGTCAAAATGCACATTAAGAATCTTTTTGTAAAATATCGGGTCCATGTAGTTACAGAGAATCGTTGGCTCATTGGTAAGTCAGCTGGATCTTCAACTGAAAAGAGGGGGTCATATCAAAATATAGCGAGACAATGCAAAAAATAGGAGATATAGAAATTTGATTTTTTTGTTGAATTTTCCGACCGAAACGCGAAGGCGAAAAGCATATCCCTGTTTGCTGCATTTATCCTTCGCTCTCTCCGGTATTAGGACACGCCCATATGGGAAGAGATAGCGGACCCTTTCCTTACAAAAGAGGTGATAAACCCTTCCCCATCTGCACATGACCCACAGAATTGTTTGCCTTTCTTTTCTCTTCTTTTCTAATATAGTATATCTTTGAACCTCAAAAAATATTCTCGTTGTCCGAAATTATGTTTTGTCCACTGAAAACAACCCCTTGATTGTATTATTTTACATTAAGTCAAAGACGCCGTTTGCTGGACTTGAAAAATTGTACAAAACAGATTAGCGTTTTCATTTGAGCGGGAGCCATTTTAGGCCAACTAAAAACCAATACTTCTCTTCTTTTAGTTAATTGAAACTCAGGATTCGTTGCTCGTTTGAAAAGAAAATTATCATATGGTTGTAATCAGTTGATGGAAATCATATTACGTGTTCACAAAAGTTCCCAGCATTTGTTCTGAAAACCAACATCATCATTGTCAACCTTTTAGCGGTCTTCATTAGACACTGATCTTCCCTAAGATTGTTTATAACTCACGATCATTGGTGTAGCGGAGCCAATACTTTCAGAACTAAAAAAACACAACAACAAAAAAACAAACAAACAAACAAAAATACAAAAAAAAAACCCCAAAAAACAAACTAACAAAAAACAACCATCTGTCTGTATAATTTTACATTAAGCCAGAGATGCCGTATTTCAAAAAAATGATCTGCGTTGTAATTTGAGCAGGAACCATTTGAGGCCAACATGAACAAATCTAGTTCATCAAACTATCTTATTTTTTGTGATCTCTTGGGACCAACGTCGTGAGCTGTGATGTCTTGTAATGGTGTCTATATCTCTGGTTTCTATTTTCCCTTTAAAATACTGTGCTATCTTGCAATCTCTCAATGTGATGTTGAGCATGATTCTCTCCTGAGCACGTTACATGGTTCTCTGTTTGGTCAAGTTCCATGTTTCAGTTTCTCACGCGACTATCTAGAGGATGTATCAATGGTATACCCTTCTTTTGAGGATGAATGGGGTTTTCTTGTCCTTGGAGGTTGAAAAATCAGGTTCTCGAAACTTATGCTCATACCTGATATAGAGACCGGAGAGTCTATGATGTAACGTCTGATCCTCATAAATTGGTTCAGATTATAAAATACCTGCATTTTCTTTGGCCCCTTTCTCAAAACAATGCGTATATCTATATTCTTATTAGAAAATAAGGTATTATTCATATTTTATTAGGTAAAAAGTTTATTTTTCCAACATATTTACATGAAAATAAACAGCCAACTTCGCAGGTTGTGAGCAAAGAAAGGCATACGTTTTCATCAAGCAATATTTTTCCGGTGATAATGACATTAGATAAAAAAGGCTGGGCAGGGTGAACAACTTGAAAACCAATTCTTCACGATTCGTGTCGGCCTTGCGATTCCCAGGAGAAATCAACTGATTTCCGATCGACGCCGCGCATTTTTGCCGTCTACAAGTATCGATAGTTTTCCATTTATAGGCGAGTGCAAAAAATAACTTTCTTCATATCTACCTGCCAGTTTTTTTCCAATCACTTGCAATTGCTTTAGACTGTTTCTCTCTGCTTACATATTAACTAGTTTCATAAACCTCAATTCTAAACTTTATCGGCTAATATTTCTGTTTCAGATTTGCTAAAATCTTTTTAAAAAAAAATTATGATTATCAATCTTTTGCTAGAATTTACGTTATCTTAATCGTTGTTATTTCTTATCGCAACGACGTCCAGACGGTGAATACATATATCAACAACGCCGATCGGAATAAAATTTCCAGGTGAGAATCGAACTGACGACACTCTACGCTATACGGATACCAGCCTGTGATGTTGTTGCGATGAAGAGCCACAACCATTAAGATGAAAGTAAATAGTTGTGAAAAGTTAATGATAATGATTTACGATACGTCATTTAATAAGATAGATCAAAGAAAATCTCTCTTTTATCCGGTCAGAATTAGCAAAAATGGATGATGTCAATATCTTAGCAACAGATGTAATTCATTTCAAACCCACACTTCTTCAATTATTAACGACCATTTAAAAAATAAAGGACAAAGAATTCGGGCTCCATCTAACAAGCCTGATTCATTAATTTCACCGACGCCATCTTATCACACTATTTCGATTACGTATTTTTTTGTTGCTACGATTTCTACCCATTTGAACAGCCTACGAAAATTTCGGACAACTCCCTTGCTCATTTTTGCCCTAAGAATCCTGGTTTCATGGGTCTGTTTCAAAGTCTTTTGTTTCGGAGTTACATTGACATTCAATTCAATCTAATACTCACCATTTCTATTGCGTTTTAGTTCAACCATGTCGTCAGAAAATGACGGAAAGATTCAAAGAAATGTTTGATTGCACTTTACTTAAGACTATCAAAAACTCAATGTGCCTCTGTATTCTCTGATTCACGTTCAACCAAAATGAACCCCGATATTCCACGCATTTGCAAATAAATAAATAAATAAATAAATGATAATGAATGAATAAATGAATAAACAGGTATGGTTGGTCACTTATTAGAAACCCTCATGGGGATGATCGGTAACAAATTTGGAAGATAAAATAAGGGCGATCAATGAATGAATTACTTCTCTCGTCTTTTCTTGCGTCTCTAAAATGTATGAATTTACAGACAAAAAACCAAAAAACAAACTACATGGAACAAACTAAGACCAATTTAGTAAAAACCTGCATTGCAAATTGAGCCTCCCATCACTAAAAACCTATTTAGAGGAGGAATTTCTAAAAGGCAAAAAAAAGTTTTTTGCTCACATGATAAAGTGTAAATGATTACATCTTCAGCCTCCTAGATTCATTGGGGTAGCCTGTATGTGTGATGCATACCCAGCCAGCCAGCCAGCCAGCCAGCCAGACTGACTTGAAAACTGAAGAAACCTGTTTGAGACAATTTTTGTGACAGTTTTAGTTGACAGTTTTTAATAAGTGAAGGAAGCTACTCAATAACTGATCTCCCATCTCAAATATTACAGACAAAACATGTTGACATACTCGTATTATGTAAGTAGATGAGAATGACTATTTTGACTTACATCTTTATTATCCAAATTTCTAAAGTAAACTCTCCGGGGGTAATTCAGCTCTTTTGGTTAACATTCCCAAATTTGTTACTAATTCAGAACCACTACGATTTATTCATTTTGTCATTTCGTACTAAACTGAGCGCTGACTATTTTCAGCTTTTATTTGACGTATGTATTTGGAAAGTGTTTGCTGCAGCGTTTGGCCATGTTTTATTTTCCCTACGAAAACTTTCGGCGTTCCTGGCCGTTTCCATTCCGAATGATTGAGCTTGGGGCGAAACAAGGAAATTAAACTCTTAGCAGCTCAGTTTCATCATCGTCTGCGACTGGCGAAAGGCGTAGAAGCGGGCCGGGGCTGGGAACTGGAGAGTTGGAGCGAAAGCGAGGCTGTAAAGCTTCTTTTTGGATTGTCTGGAAATCTCTCACACATGCGCGTTCACACGCATGCGCACGTGTACACACAAATGCACACACACACACGCGCGCGTGTGCATGCGTATGCACATATACAGAAGGCGGGAGAACGAGCCATGGCAGACATACAGGGGACAAGAACTTGCTCAAAATATCTATCAACGCATTTTTACTATACAATCTCGTTGCGTAATTTTATTTCCATTGTAACGTAAACACTATCACTACCATTTCTTCCTTTAGCGTTAATGATATACGACCAAGTCAGGTTAGTAACTCAATAGAAACCGTCATGTGACCGACGCCTTTTGGCAAGATGTCGTGTTGGGGAAGATCAATTTAAAATTGGAAAAAAAAACCCAGTGATCAATAGATAAGTTACTTCTCTACCTTTTTGTTGGCCAGTGATCGCTTGAAAGTCTGGATATTCAATATACAAGCGTGAATGCTGTCGGGCATAAACTAAATGATCAAATCAACATAGATTTACAATGCAAATTAAACCTTAACACTGAAAGCCTTTGGGGAGTGATTTTTCAAAAAGCCCCCCAAAGTTTTTCAAGATATAATAAAGAGTATTTTTTAAATTGTCAGCTCACTAGTTCCATTGGTGCGGTCTGTATGCAGGATTCGTCCTTAGGCAGCCAGACCAACTTGGAAACTGGCAAAATCTATATTGACGGTTTCAGGGACTAATTAGTCTTACACGAGAAGGACTATCTCAGCACTTGGATATTTAAGCATTACAAATGAATAATAGTATAGAATTAGGTATTGTTAGGATATATCTTTTGATTTTTTTGTAAAAAACATGATTTTGAGCATACGAGAACGACCAACCCCAACAAAAAGCTGGCTGATATCTAGCCATACATGATACTTTTATTAAATGTTAATTGATAAGCTGGTTTGAATTTATTGAAAGTTGTTGACCATCATTGTCATCGGGGCACAAAAATCATAATATATTCATTTAGTTCAATAGTAGATTGTTAGCATCATAGTATCTTAATACTTTAAAAGCTGAGTTAGGTCTCGTGTGTACCTCTGAGTCACCCATGTTTGTCTTCACATCTTGGTGCAAGGATCATAAAAAATAGAACTTGATGGTTGATGGTCGCTTGTCTGCAATCTTGATTTAAAGATGACAGCCATTTCGAGTTTCAGTCTAGGTCCAAAATGAAATTAATTTTCTCAAATATAGCCAGTATATCGTTGAGAAAGAAGTAAATTCCACAAAAGTATTTTATGCTTCGAGGCAAGCCATTCCGAGTTGAGTCAAACTTTGGTGATTGAGAGATGAACAAGGGGTCTGACTCAAACCCCTACAATAAAATGAAGGGCAGTTAAATATATGACATTAGGTGACCTCTTGAATGTCACAGTTTTATGCATCATTTTATCGATGGGATATTTACGAGTTGGATGATTGTACATACACCTAGAGACAAATGCAATAAAGATTTTTGTGGAAGGCAATGAATCATGAAAAGAGCGAATAATAAATATAAATTATTAATAATTCTTTTCAAAATCATCTGAATAGCAATTTTTGACATCTAGATGTAACTAAAACATTTAGATCTAGATAAAAAAAACAAACATTTAAATTGACAATACTATGTAGACGACCTATGTCAGAATATATTTTAGCAAACAAAACATATTAAAAAATCCTGCTATACAAAATCTATTATTCATAAATGAGAAATAACTAACAAAAAGCATGTTATGACAAGTAGTTTAGATTTTAGAGTGGCTAGGAAAGAGAGCCAAGTCTTTAGAGAATAATGCATTCAACAATGTTTCGATACAAAGCTATATTATCTCAACCATTTCTCTGGAGACGTGCGTGTAAAATATAATGTAATGCAAACCAAAGATAAATTTATCGATTGTCATGAAGAATTTCGTGAATAGGGACGCAGACTGTTCCACCGTTGATGATGCAACTAAATTCCATTTTCCCCCACAAAGCCAGTCACCGTGTACCCACCAACACAATATCCCATCTAACGCTTACTGCTATCATCGTTCACGTGATCTCTTACACTTCTGCCTTTAAAAGATGCGCAAATAAGCGTATTGATCAGAACGGCGAGCCAAAAATACAGATGCCAAGAGGATCCGGAACACTTTCGCTCATGGGATTGAGGAAAAAAAGGCCTTTCTAGCAACTTGAATTCAAGCAAAAACATATTCATAGATATATAACAAGAGTTATTTATCTGAATCATCATCATCATCATCATCATCATCATCATCATCATCATCATCATCATCTTTTAGCGTCTCTCGTTGGACATTGACCCTCTCCAAGATTTGCCAGATCTCTCCACCAGGAGCGTCGCAGAGCCTATAATTTCTAAACCTGTTTATTCCCTCACGCCATCTCGTATTTTGCCAGTCGCATTTTCGCATATGATCTCTGGCGATCCACGATCTGAGTCATGATGTCCAGCTGTTGTCCGATACTCTTGCAACATGGTCAGTCCATCGCTATTCGAGTTTTCTTTAATTATCCTGTTATATATCTGATTCCCGTTTTTCATCTTATGTGCTGTGCTGTCTCGTGATCTCTTCATGTGAGGTTGAGCATGATTCTCTCCACTGAAAGTTGTGTTGTTCTCAGTTTGACGGTCAATCTTTTGGCCAAGTTACATGGTACAGCTCCATAAGTGAATCTCAAGAGGGTACATAGGTCGTATAGCCTTCTGTTTTAGGATTAATGGGATTTTCATGTTCTTTAGGGTTGAGCTGGCTCTAACGAAAGTTTCTCATTAATAACAAAAACTCTAAAACAACTAGAATATGTTTTTTTCTTAACTTTGTATGTTCTAATAACTTGAATTCAAGCAAAAGATATTCATAGATATAAGACAAATGTTATTTGTCTGCTTAGTTATGGTCGAATATCTATAATAAACGAAACACTCTGAAACAACCGGAACATGTTTTTCTTTAGGTTTTTAAAAATCTTTTTGTGGTTGAACGTTTTACGAGAGCTTAAGAATATATTTAATTAGATTATTCTCCGCTCTTCTCTGTCCATTCTCAATTATTTGGTGTTTTTAAATCACAGTCTGGAACCTGTCTTACGCTGACTCGATTAAAAAGTTGAATATAGAATTGAAAAGAAAACTGCTACTAACAATACGTTATTATGGGAAAAGTGAAAAGAAAATGGATGACAAAAAATTCCTCTTCGAATTTCTTTACATATTTTTTTTTTTTCATTTTGGTTCTATGTTCAGTTACTTTCAGTTCTAAAAAAAGACCGGATGAAATAAAAATAGACCAAACGTTAATGATCCTCTTGGTAGCTATTTTCCAAATAATGTGTTCCTCAAACGTATTCACACCTTAATTTACTCGATGCGGGGTAAACGCTTTGTTGCTGAGACGTAGGCATGTAAACAACTCCCAGAAACGATGAAAGATGGATTTGACTTGCGTACACGGAATCCTGGGAGAATTAACGATATAAGATTCATGGAGAGACTTTGATTCAATCACAAACGGCTTTAGTTTTCCAAATTCATCTTTAACATCTAGAAAACATTGAAAACAAATGGCCGTTTGTGGTCGGTCCTTTGTTACGTATGTATTTTTGAAGAAAGCCACCGTTCATATAAACCAGAAAGGTTCATTAAAAACAAATGATGGTACAAGTCTGGTTGGTCGCTCCATAGAAGCCGTCACTTGTCCAACATCTTTTGGTAGAATGCAGTGTTGGGGATGATCGATTAAAATTTATAATAAGGGTTGATCAATGAATTGGTTACTTACTCATTTTGTTGGGCAGAAATCCCTAAAACAGTGTGAATTTTCGAAAAAATAGCGCCGTTGATGCTGAACGCAAATGATGGGATCAACTTAGCATAAACTTACATTGCAAGTTGAACCCCTCCACGAAAAACTTAGGGGGGGGGGTAAAAAACGAAACCAAGTTTTTGTAGACATAATAAAGGGTAAATGTTGAAGTTTCCTGACGTCTAGCTCTATCGTTGTGGCCTGTACTTCAGATACATAGATACATAGCCAACCAGTCAGCTAAACTAACTTGAAAACTGAAATAAACAAATGACGTATTTTGACAGTTCAGGTGACAGTTTTGGTTGACTGTTTCTAACAAAACTAACCAATACTCCAACTCGGTAATTGATAACATTTTCGTGAGAGTATTTTTCCAGATTTGATTCATTTTGTACATGGCAGTAAAAATGCTGTATACATCATCACGAATTTCTATATCAAGATTGGCAATGGATGTTAAAGCCTTTTGCTGTTACACTCACTGACCTTTTATGCTTTTAGCAATATAAATGTGCATAAAGAAGTGCTGTTAGTTCAAATTTGTGCTCGATATCAGCTTATCACACTGTCTCGTTCCTTTCATGTATGTGTGTGTGTTTGTGCACTTGTGTATAAATGTTTGAATCAATCTATGTCTATATTGACGGCGAGGAACATTCAAGAATATTCATGATTGAATCATAAAGTACGCAATCGATGCATAATACCTGTTATGGCTAATGAATATGAAACATTGAAACTAACAGAATGGACTGAGAATCAACTCAGAATAGCAAAGAGAGCAATGGAAAGAGCAATGCTAGGGATAACTCTAAGAGATAGAGAAAAATTATCATACATTAGCAGAAGACTAGAATTAAGGATATCATGTTAATAATTAAGCAGTAAAATGGAGATTGGTCGGACATTTAGCAAGAAGAGATGACAACAGATGGAACTATCGGCTAACTGTTCGGTGCAGAAGGAAAAGACCCTGTACACGAAGGAGGGATTTGGTAGGAAAGTTTACTGGTAAGATATAGTAGAGGTCGGCACAGTTGCAGTTAGGCAAGGCCTTTTTCCAGCAGTGGACATGATCGCTAATGATGATGATGATGGTGATGGACTTCAATAGCAATCTCATTCTTTCTTGTCCAGTATCATGTCCCCAAAATATATGTGTTATCATCTGTTGGTTTTGTCAATGTTTTTACTGAAATATTTCGATGATAAAAAGTGATATTGATTCAAACTTCTCTTCTCCTAAATTTCATTTCTATGCATTCACAGAGGAATCGTCATTGTTCATTAAGAAGCAAACATTAGAAGCTCTAATAAAAAATGATGAGTTGCCCAATTTGGTTATTATTCAATGCTAAGAACCAACAAAAAAATCTTTTTTGCCTTATGGAACTATGAACAATTTTTATTGACCAAAATTCTTAGAAGTGTCCTTTGACAAATAATGCTATTCACCGATGATTTATAATGTATGAGATTCATGCTCAGTTGAATGGAGTACAATCAATAATTTAATAATGTGTGTTTCATCCACCATGAACATTTTCTTTTCATTTGCTTTTAGATGAAAAATGCTAAAATTCATCTATCTAATTAGATTTTTTTCAAAGTACTTATCACCTTGATTAATATGAATGCTTGAAGACCTTCATTTGTGGCGGAAAAATTGAATTTTTGTGTTCATAATGAATTTCAATTGGACTATTTAATCATAACTTTAACAGTTGAAGCAAAATCTGTTGATGAAAATAAGAGAGAAAACTACTTGAATATCTAATTAATTAAACGAACAACACCCTACCTGGCAATTACAAGTGCTAGAGTGGGGATAAAGCAGTTATTTAGACCTTCGCCTTTCCATCAACCTGTTTAGCTCAATAGAAAGATAAAAAAATTTTTCTTATTGGCAACAAGCTTAAATCCTGCTGCAGCCCATTTTTCTTCAATTGTTTATTCTATTTACACTGTCTGGGCCAAGTGACTCATTCTTTGTGATAATCATAAATATTCTGTCGGGTCATATATCCATATCCTGATAATATAAATATATATATATATATATATATATATAAATATATATATATATAAATATATATATATATATAAATATATATATATATATATATATATAAATATATATATATATATATATATATATAAATATATATATAAATATATATATATATATATATATATATATATATGTGTGAATATGTATATGTATATATATATATATATATATGCATATGTATAGGTATATATATATATATATATATATATATATATATATATGTATATATATATATATATGCATATGTATATGTATATATATACATATACGTATATATATATATATATATGTATGTATATATATATATACATATATATATAAATTTTTTTTATATATATGTATTGAGCAGAAAGTTTTGATTCAGTTTAGCATATGGTTACTTTTTGAATAGAATCCCCATCTATTTACTCTTAAAACTTTTTTTCAGAAAACCCTTCACCTTACAACTTTACCCTAGGTCCACTTTGTGTGTGCTGGGAGGGGCCACTGTAATAATGGAATGTATGTACTTATATAGAACAGAAGGTTGAGGTCCAATCTTGCATTATTGTAACATGTAAATAAAAACACTCTCTGGAACTCTTGAAGATTTTTTTCAATAAGCAGGTACTCCAAATGATGAAATAATAGAATTCATGTACTAATATGGAATGGAAAGTGAGGGTTTGGTTAAGCATTATCATCAACATCATCATCAATATCATCATCAATATCATCATCATCATCATCATCATCATCATCATCATCATCATCATCAGTCTTTTAGCGTCCGTCGTTGGACATAGACCTTCCCCAGGATTTGCCACACTTCTCTTTCATGGGCGTCACGGAGCCAGTACTTCCTGAACTTGTCTAGTTCGTCTCTCTATCTAACACTTTGCCGGCCTCGGTTGTGTATGTGGTCTTGTGGGATCCATGTTGTGAGTCACGATGTCCATCGATTGTCTGCCATTCTTGCAACATGGCCAGCCCACTGCCATTTGAGCATTATAGTTACTTGTAAATAAAACCTCCTCCTGATACTGCAAACAAAATTACAGACATCAAATGTTCTCATCTTCCATATAAGGAAGGTCAAGGAATAGATCTTTGTCTATGTCTCCATATTCCACTTTGTATACAATCTGATTTTTGACCAGATTATTTATAAATTTTTTTGAATCAACTGTTTAACTGTTTTGGGGTCAATTTTTGGAACCTCAGAAAAATGTTGGAAATTCATTCATAACTTCTTTTCTGTTTAAATGTTTCACTTTCATTTGAGTATTTTCATTCTATTTCACAACGGAGAATGTCTCTGATTGGCCAATTTAAATTAGATGAAATAACTAAATTCCGCATTTGTTTCAGATTTGCTGCTAGAGTTTCTCCTTGAAAGAAGAACTTGTAGTGTTGGTTTGTAATCTGAGTATCCTTGCAATTCCCGATAAATTTGTGGCCCCTCATATTATCTCAAATTAAATCTCTGTTGGGTCCTAAAATCTGAACAAAAAAGTGAATGCTTTTGATTGATAATCATTGATTTGAATAACTAGATTTTAACATTTTGAAGAAAAATTGGTCTTGTAGAATAATTTGTAGAAAAGCATATAATATCATGATGCTCAGAATGAAACAATTGAGAGTCTATTCTGGCAATCAAATGAGTTCATCATTTGGTGGGAAATCAACAATATGCTGCCTGCAAAAATTGGCACAGAGTATGATTGGAATAAATTTGATTGACAAAACTTTGTTGATTTTATATTTGTCTTACAGGCAGAAATACCATTAAGAAAATTATAGATATTTCTAACTTGATAGATAGCTCTAACATTTAATCTGTTTTTATTGTGGTACGAAAAATTACTGAACAATTTTCTATTCAAAGTTCAGAAATATTCAATTAAACCACATTTCTTACCTTTATAAGACACACATATGCAATTGATGGTCAGTGATGACACATAATGGAATTGGTGACCTCAGCTCAGACACTGGTTAGGGCTGGTCAAGTTCCACTTTGCACAAATGCCCTTGGGAAAGGCACAAATCCAACACTTTTTGGGTAAAAATCAGATTATGTCTGGCTCTCTAAACTTGAGAAAGGCAACTAGTCTAGAACAACAACAACACTGATTCCGAACCAGAAATTGGAGCCTTTCTATGGCCATTTGATGTCCTTCTGGCAGCTCCTGTAGCCAAGCTAATGCCAGACGTATCACTCTCTGTTTACCTATACACAAACATCTGCAAGGCTAAGAGAGGGATTCTGATGATTGGGTATCCCAGGATCTCCATACACTTTACCCTGGCATGTGCCTGGGGAGTGGTTGATTGGTGCATTCCATAGATTTGTGAAAAATATGACTGTGTAATATATATTCATAACTATTATAGTTATTCATGTAATGTTCAGAGTGTTATCATCGAAGAATTTATCAAATGCAATTGACAAAGATATATTTCTTTAATATCCTCACAAACAAAAAATTTGATATTGATTTTCTATTGTTTCTGACATGTTTTAAATTTCCTGTGATTAAGTAAATTTGTATTGTCTATCCCTATTCTGTGAGATGCTATATCATTGCCATTTACAGAAAGACAGATATTCTCCTTGAGAAATGATTTTCTTTATCTTGAACTCAGATTAGAGATTTTTCATCTGCAATTCTTCAATATATTCCCCATGAATTTCACTATATACTCTAAAATGGTTTGCATATTCAGACATTTCAATATCCAGCATTGTAGGCTTTTTGTTGTCTATTCTTGCCATAACTTTCTTCACTCCTTTTTTTTTATGAATAAGACGACACCTGTTCCTCTGGGTCCGTTTTTTTGTATCCTTTCAGCTCTTTGGATAAAAGTCTTTCTTGCAAGTAATACATTTTCTCTGTGATTCATTCTTTTGTGATTTTCCTCACCATAAGCAGACACATTAGTGGCCTATAATTACTTGCATTTCTTACTCTTTGGGTGTCTTTTGGGATCAGAGTTATCTTGCCTTTTATAATTCACCTTTAAGCATTCATGTATTTGCCAAAGGAGTCTTCCATGTATGAATGTGTGTGTCTCTCTCCGTCTACATATATATATATATATATATGTGTATGCATATATATATATATATATATATATATATATATATATATATATATACACACACACACATATATATATATATATATATATATGTGCTTGCATATATATATGTATATATGTACATATATTTTATCATTAAAAATCAATGTATATAATCCAACAGAATGGTTGTGAATGTATTATATTATTGGAAACTCTATTTGAAATGACTGCCCATTATTAGACAAAGGACGTGTCACTTAAGCTAGACAGCATGAATAGAATAAACAATGAAAGAAAATGGATCTGCATAGGAATTAAAGCTGCGACTGATATGGCAGCCCTTTTTCTCTCCATTGTTCAATCTATCCATGTTGTCTAGGCCATGTGTCACATTCTCTGTGTAATAATGGGAGGTCATTTCAAATAGGCCTCCAAATGAAATGATGCAATCATAACTATATACATATATATATATATATATATATATATATATATATATATATATATATATATATATATATATATATATATGTATATATATATCAATAAAGTTGATTTAAAAAAAAAAAATTAGAAAGTTACCCAAGGCTGAGTGGCATGAAAGAATTAATTTACCTAGACCTCAGGGCGACATCATATACATTTCTTTCACCCTCCCAGTATGCTGAGAGCCAAAATACTCATTCTTAAGGATTTTATAACCTACTGAGGCCTCTGATTTGAAAGTTAAAATCAATACACACTTAGTATAATTAGTATGGCCAGAAATTAATGTTGATCAGTTCTACTCTTTAGTGACTTGTGGTAATAATGGCTTGCCATCAGAGTCAATAATAAAACAACCATAGCGTCAAAATTTGAAGTCATGTGAAAAAAAATTCCATCGAGGAATGAATATGGTTGGAATAAATTCTAATTAGGACATCAAAAATAGAGTAAAGAACATTGAGAAACATCTAGATAATGCAGAATCTTGATTTTATCAATAAACCCGTCAAAAATTGAATGAAAAAAAATTTAAAAAAAGGAATATTCTCAAAAGGGGAGAGTGGAGTACTGATGCCAATTTGCAAGTCTGAAAAAAACAACAAGAACATGAGCGTAGGAACACATAAACATATGAAAACACAATCATATACAAGTGTAAAAAGATAGAACTTTTAACCATTTTTAGGGCTGCAGCAGTTGTGCAATTAGGACTAGCATATATATATATATATATATATATATATGTGTGTGTGTGTGTGTCTGTGTCTGTGTGTGTAATGTAAACAAATTATCTGAGTGCAAACCAGAAACTGTTGTTGAAAATTGAAAAAGCAAAATACTTTGGAATTGTGAGATTCCCGCAGATTCTACAATTCAAGCTTGAGGCGAGGCTTATTCATGGACAACAAAGAAAAGAAGATACAACAATGAGTTGATAATGTCCCTCCGGCTGACGGAGGAGGGAAAAAGAAAGAAAAATGAAAGTATAGAAAATATCAAAATCTCACATGGCAACTATGCAAACAGCGGAATATAAGAGTGGAGGTAGTGCTGATAAACACTGGAGCACCTGAGAAGGTCATTGAATCCTTTAGTTAGAAAAAACAGATTAGGAGTACTGAAACAATACAGATTGCAGTATGATTGAAATCTGTGTGAATACTGAAGAGAGTACGAGAGACTTGAAGAGACTTGCTTTCGCTGAGTCCCAAGCGATGACCACCAAGAAGCTTGTGGCATAGATATGTGAAATATTGATAATAATATCAATGATAATAATAATACCGAGGAAAGTACTGTCTGAGGTCCTTATTGTGACTTGATTGTTGGTATCCTTAGCGGTATTAAAACAAGATTGAAACAAGAAGAAAGTATCAAGTGACAAATGAGATAATGATGATGACAATAATGATGATGATCATCATGGTGATGATGATGGTGATGGTGATGATGATGATGGTGATGGCGATGCTATTGCAGCTGTTACTGATGATGATGGTAGTGATGCTACCGCAGCTGATGTTGCTGCTGCTTCAGCTGCTACTGATGATGATGGTGATGGTGATGTTGATGATGATAGGATGAGGATAGTGATCATGCTGCTGCTGATGATTAATGATATTAGTGTTATTGATGATAATAGTAGAGAAGAAGTGGTGGAATATAAGGGTGACTGTAGTACCAATAGTGTTTAGAGCACTGAGAACTATCTCCAAGAACCTGTTAAAAAAAACCTGGACAAACTAGGAATATGGGTAAGACTTCAAACTATCCAGATGACAGCACCACTAAAGCCTGCTACAATACTAAGGAGAGTCCTACAGTATTTAGGAGACTTGCTATCACTTGATCGCTGGTAAATCTCCCCCCCCCCCCGCAAAAAATTGCTGCAGGTGTGAAAAACTCAAAAAAATAATAACAAATGAATTTTACATGGAAAAAAAAAGAAACTAAGTCAATTTATTGATTGTTTTGCTTTATGGTAGGAAAAAGATGAAATATTCCATTAATTAAAGAAGTTGTTACTTAACTGAAATTATAATAAGTAAGGAATAATAATTATTATAATGTATTAAATTGATTTTATTTCCCCACTTAATTTGCTAAAATTCATGTTGACTTCAGGGAAAAGAGTTGATTCTTTAGTATCATTTTTAAAAGCGAAAATGAAGATGTTAGAAACCGTCAACAAAAAACTGTCACCAAAACAGTCAACATGGATTTTTCTCAGTTTTTATGTTAGTCTGGTTGATTGGCTGGCTAACTATGTATCTTGCATACAGGCTGCACCAATTTCAGCATTTGCTCCTTATTATGTAAACAGAAAAACAGGGTTTCCTTTTTATTTTCCCCCACAATAGTTTTTTCAGGGGGGTTCAGTTTGCCATGTAAGCTTATGCTAAATTGATCCTTCTTTTTTTGCCCATTTGTTTTCAGAAAATTCAGATTTTTTAGAATTTACTGCCCAACAGAAGGCTGGAGAGGTAACTTTTTCATTGATCACCTCTTCATCCAATGTTTTTAATTGATCATCCCCAACACGGAATGCTGCCGAAGGACGTTTCATTTCTTTTTTTCATTTTTGATATCAGGCAATGACAAGAACATTGTTAGATTTTTCAGAACAAATTATAAACTATTTGTTCATACCAGACAATTTTGTAATCATTTCGAAAAAAAACATTCTTCATCTGATTGTACGAGAGAATTAACAAATTGGGGGAGAAAAAGCAATGTATATTGAACATGAATATCAGATCAACAAGTTCATTATTAATGAAGATCGCATATTGAAGGAAATTCACAAAACAAGTCTAGTTAGTCCCTCAATAAAAACTGTCACAAGACCAATGATTTTTGGCAGCATGCTGTTTTTGGGGTGATCAGTTAAAAAAATTTTAAAAAGGGAGTGATCACTAAAAAAAGTCTGAATTTTCAAAAAGAAAAACAAGCATGAATGCTGCTGGGCCCAAACTACTGATCTATTTTGCATAAAGATTTATGGCAAATTCAACCATCCCACTGAAAACCTATTTGAGGATATATTTTTCAAAAAAAAAAAAAATCTTTTTTAGACATAATAAGGATTGAATACTTAGACTTTCTACCCTCTAGCTCCATTGGTGCAGCCTGTATACGTGATACATATATACATGCACACACAGCCTGCAAGACCAATTTGAAAACTGAAAGAAACTTATGTTGACAGTTTTGGTTGAGGAATTCTAATATTCTATCTCTTATTGAATTAACATTGAATTTAAATTTTAATCTCTATGCAAATTATTATGCATGATATTTTTTTTCTCAATTGATTTCCATTCTCTTATTACTCTTAGCTTATTGCATTTTTCTAATAAGAGAAATTTCCTCAATTAATAACATAGCAAAACAGCCATCCAATTCAAATGATTACTTTCTATGGTGTCTTTTAATTGAATAACATTGGAATTGATGTCAGGCAAATCTCCTAGGTGAGAATCTGCAGCCTCTCCCCAGAATAAATTTCGTAAAGCAATCATTTTGTCGAATGAAGATTTTAGAAGTCTAATCGAACTGACTTCTTTTTATAAGGGACCAGTGATCAATGCTGTCCAAGTGAGACAAATTCTTTGTGAGTTTCTCGTACTTGTCATTGCAGAGTGTATTCAGAATTAAGGGGACCTGTGTAATCCCCTGTGACGGGGTTGCAAATTAACAACTTCAAGTCACAGAGAAAGACTTGGAGATAGCCAAAGATTATAAAAATAAACATTCTGTCAGAGTTATGTTTGTGAGTTATGGTGTGCCTGAGGCAGAAAAAAATAATTAACTACGATGATAAAAAATAGAGTTTGAAGCAATGTGTTGCTTGCATTTGATTTGTTGGTCTTGTTGCTCACAGAACTTGGGAAAATTGGCTTCAGACTAAAATTGAATCAGAGTTACAATTGTGACAATTCTGAAATTGTGACTTTTGATGATAGAAAAATCCATATTTAGATGATTATTAAATTCATGAAATAGATGAAGGCTTAGATAGATAGATAGATAGATAGATAGATAAATAGATAGATAGATAGATAGATATATAGATGGATAGATAGATGGATAGATATGAACAGGCACAAATAGATGTGAGCAAACTAGGATAGATAGTTAGATAAGAACAGACATACATATATAGATAGAGAGATAGATATTAACTGGACTAGATAGATAGATAGATAGATAGATAGATAGATAGATAAATAGATAGATAGATAGATAGATATATAGATGGATAGATAGATGGATAGATATGAACAGGCACAAATAGATGTGAGCAAACTAGGATAGATAGTTAGATAAGAACAGACATACATATATAGATAGAGAGATAGATATTAACTGGCATATATATATATATATATATATATATATATATATATATATATATATAGAGAGAGAGAGAGAGAGAGAGAGAGAGAGAGAGAGAGAGACAGACAGACAGACAGACAGACAGACAGACAGACAGACAGATAGATAGATAGATAGATAGATAGATAGATAGATAAGACCAAACTGGGATAAATTGATACAAACAGGTTGGAATAGATTGATATAAAAAGGGAGAGATAGATAAATTTTCAGCTTGCGATGAAAAGACTGATAGATAGAGAGGGAAGGAGAGAGAGAGAGAGAGAGAGCAATGAAAAGACTAAGGTTGATGTAAAGATGGATAGATATTTTGGTGAAGATGATCTTAATCCATAACAAATACAGATAGATATAAATTAAAAGATGCTTTTAAGTGATGATCAAATCTAAAAAAAAAAAAACTCAGGTATAAAATGACACATTGAAGAACAAATCCAATTTGCTATCCCAATATAAGTAGAAATCTATATTCCCTTCAGAATTCATACTACAGCACTAACATTCATGAATTTACAGTGGCATTACTTCATCTACTGACTTGAGCACACTATGTAAATTAAAAATAAAAGTAATTTTTGTTTGTTCAGTTTTTTTCTTACCATAACATTATTTGCATAACTGAAGCACATTTATGCCTTTTTTAAATGATGCATATATTGATAAGAATTCATTTAAATATAGTTATACATTTAAGTGATATTTTTGTCATAAACATCATCGTCACTTAGTTTAAGGACAGCACTTGGAATTCACTTTCAAGATTAATTCTTGATAGTCTTGTAAAATGAATTTCATTATTATCTTTTTTTCTTTTAGAACTAAGATACTTGAACTGGGTGAAAATTTGTTTGTCACAAGAAACTAGAACAAAGATCATAGAACTGTTTGAGTGGTCATCCTCCTCACCCTCCTCCTCCTCCTCACCCTCCTCCTCCTCCTCACCCTCTTCCTCCTCCTCCTCACCCTCTTCCTCCTCCTCCTCACCCTCTTCCTCCTCCTCCTCACCCTCTTCCTCCTCCTCCTCCTTTTCCTCCTCCTCACCCTCTTCCTCATCCTCATCCTTTTTCCTCCTCCTCCTCCTTTCCTCCTCCTCCTTTCCTCCTCCTCCTTTCCTCCTCCTCCTCCTTTCCTCCTCCTCCTTTCCTCCTCCCCTCTCTCTCCCCCCTCTCTCCTCCCCTCTCTCTCCTCCCCTCTTCCTCCTCCTCCTCCTCCTCACCCTCCTCATCATCATTTTTCCTCATTTAGACACCTTGTCCCTATCAAGTGGGTTTGCATATGCTGATAATGTTGGCCCATCAGAAACATGAACTTCTGTTTATTTCACCATTTCTTTTCTGTCTGCGTGGTGGTTAAACCCAACATTGTCTCGATCTTTAGCCAGGAATCTCTGGAGAATTTTCTTTTCCTTCCATTGTCAAAAAGCAAGTGTTCCTGAATGGGAAATTAGGTAGTGTTGTTACATGGATGATATATTATAAATATTGTACATCAAAAAACCCAATATTGGCATCATTTTTGTCATGGTTTATGGATCATGATTTGACTTATCTATCTATCTATATATCAATCTACCTCTCACTCTCTCTCTGTGCCTCTTCCCCCCCTCTCTCTCTCTCGCTCTCTCTCTCTCTCTCTCTCTCTCTCTATATATATATATATATATATATATATATATATATATACTTGTATATCAAAAAACCCAATATTGGCATCATTTTTGTCATGGTTTATGGATCATGATTTGACTTATCTATCTATCTATATATCAATCTACCTCTCACTCTCTCTCTGTGCCTCTTCCCCCCTCTCTCTCTCTCGCTCTCTCTCTCTCTCTCTCTCTCTATATATATATATATATATATATATATATATATATATATATATATACTTGTATATCAAAAAACCCAATATTGGCATAATTTTTGTCATGGTTTATGAATCATGATTTAACTTATCTATCTATCTATATATCAATCTACCTCTCACTCTCTCTCTCTACCTCTTTCTCCCCTCTCTCTGCCTCTCTCTCCCCTCTCTCTGCCTCTTTCTCTCCCTCCCCCCTCTCTCTCTCTCTATATACATATATATATATATATACTTGTATATCAAAAAACCCAATATTGGCATAATTTTTGTCATGGTTTATGAATCATGATTTAACTTATCTATCTATCTATATATCAATCTACCTCTCACTCTCTCTCTATGCCTCTTTCTCCCCTCTCTCTGCCTCTTTCTCCCCTCTGTCTCTGTCTCTCTCTCTCTCTCTCTCTCTCTCTATATATATATATATATATATATACTTGTATGGTTTGCTGTTGCCCTAATCTGTGCTTGAACACTGGCTGCTCTACTCACCATAACCTTTGCACTGTACACATACCAGTGCAGTTGCCCAACAATGAACTGTCAGCTTCAAAGAAGTTAAACAGTAATTTGAATATTCCAATGTCGCTTGTGTTGATTGGTAAATCCTCACGTAAGAACAAGTTTTCTCCAATTGTTTGTTGATACAGATACATAAGAAAAACCAGCAAAACAGCAAGTCCAGCTACTTCAGGAGATTCATATAAAGATGTATGGCAAGTTGATTCTTTTGGAGACAATTTTCCGAGTCAGCCTAAACTCATTCAGACTAGGAGTGCACGTACGTGTACTTTAAATTCAGCAGCCATTTTAAAAATTCCTATTTTAAAATATGAGGTCATATGATCATTATATTTGTATAATTTTGCCATAAATGATATCCAAGTCTTATAACCTCCAAAATGATGTATGATTTCCCTGGGTTTCTTAGAAAATGAGAAAATTTGAAACCATCTATGGCTTTGGTAACCCTGGATAACCCAGCCAGTTGATGTTAGCATATAAAACTAAGTACAACAAGTAACTAAATAATCAGAACATGGAAGTGTGATGGCTTTTTTTACTAACTTCTGATTCACAGACATTCACACATCTCGACTACAAAGTGATTTTACAAGAGTCTCACCTATTGTATGTATTTCACCGGCAAACTTTGTAAGAACCTCTTGTGGCTTCTTTTGTTTGAAAGGTTGTCATGATTGATTTTGGCCGTCATCAAGTTCATCATGTGTACATTTAAAAAATTCTATTCTCTTCCCTTCATATTCTGAATAATTAGTCTTGAAATCATGTTGTGACTTGACTTGGTCCATAGCACTCTTTGATTATGTTTTATTGCATGATACAACATTGGGTGAATCATTAATGCCTATAAAACTGAGGGAAAGATATTCACCATGAAATTTCTGTTGTCAACCTCACCCGGTTTCTTTGGATTAGAATTAATCACTTTTTCTCTTTCAGGAGAAATCTCAGCCACTTGCAATTGTAACACTGAGCACAGTCATTAATGAGGTGACACTTCTGTATCTTCCTCTCTAAGTCGACGAGTCATTATTAGAAGTAAATTTTTAGAATTAGAATGAAAGATTGAAAAAATTGACCTTCATTTATACCATCATCATCAGTCTTTTAATGTCCGTTGTTGGACTTAGACCTTCCCGGAATTTGCCACACTTCTCTATCATGAGCGTCGCAGAGCCAGTATTTTCTAAATTTGTCCTGTTCATCTCTTCATCTCGTATTCTGTTGGCCTTGGTTTTGCATGTGATCCCTGGGGATCCATGTTGTGAGTCGTGATGTCCATTGGTTGTCTGTGATTCTTGCAACATGGCTTGCCCATTTGAGATTTCTTATAGATTCTATGATGTCACTGACTCCTATTTCTTTCCTTATATACTGTGCTGTCTTGTGATCTCCCCATATGGGGTTGAGTATGATTCTTTCATGTGCACGTTGCATGCTTCTCAGTTTGCGAGTCTGTCTCTTCATTAAGTTCCATGTTTCAGCTCCATAAGTGACTATCAGGAGGATGCATTAGTTGTATACTCTTCTTTTTAGGAACAATGAAATTGAATTATCAAGAAATTGAATTAACTTCTTTAATGATAACATTGACTCGGGTCTTAACTTAGCAATTCAAATTATGGAACTCACTTTTTGAAATAAATGCAAAAAAAAGGATTTTTTTAAAGTTTAAATTTGAAGCAAAAATATATATATTCTAATAAAAGTTTGATTTAAAATGTTTTTATCAATTTCGTTTTTACTATAAGTTGCACTAAGAAAAATTCCCTTCAAAATATTTTCTAATTATTTCTTCACTTTTCATCAAAAGGATTTTTTCCTTCCAGTTGACAGCACTTGGAGAACTGCTGTCTTAGTCCTATGGTTGAACATGGGGGAGAGAATGGTGTCAGCCCATTGTATGAAAACTAGGGATTATGGGTAGTTAGGCTTATCTTGAAATACTGTATGGTGTCATCATCATCATCATCATCATCATCATCATCATCATCATTCCTTATTTAGACACTTTGTGCCTTCTAGAATGTTCTTGTACATGCTAACAAAATTGCTTTATAAAAAAAAACCCAAATTCTTTTATATCTGAATAGTAGATAAACATAAAACTGTCTCAATCCTTAGCCATGGATTTCTAGGGATTTTTTCCTTTCATTCGCAAATGGCATATGTTGCCGACTGGATAAATTAGGTAGTCTTATCATGTGGACTATATATTATAAATATTGTACTTAGCAAAAATCAGATATTGGCATAGTTTTTGTTATGATTCATAGGTCTTCGTTTGAATACATGAAGAATCAATCTAATTGGCCAATTACATCGATGGCAGCTTCAGCTCCTTTCTTATTATGATTAGGAGCGGGTTTTCCACTAAGGCCATTTGAAACCATTTTTTACAATGCTATCATATACCCCAAAGCATACAAATCAGTCATATTTTTTTTCAGCGTGATAACGAGCTGAAACATACCACTAGACCAATCAGAGTCTACATTAAAGGCAATTAATACTAGGTTGTTGCAATGGTTAGCCCATTCGCCAAATGTGAGCCCCATTAAGAACTTCTGGCTAAGGGTCAAAACTAACATCCCGCACAGATTCCGGAGAGTTTCCTACAGTATTTTTTTTTCAAAACATTCTACCCCATTATTAGAAAGATCATTCATGCTAGCAAGCTTATTAATTGCATCAGTGTCCCATAAATGTAATGGCATTAATGAACGAAATAGTGTGTCGTTTAGAGAATATATGAATTAGATATAGAGCTCAATTTGTTCTGCACTGGTGATAACGATGATGAAAGTAAATCTATAGAGCGTATACAGACATCTACTGGCATATCTTAGATTGAAGGGATGGAGAGAGAGGGGGGAGGGAGAGAGAGATGATGAGAAAGAAATCAATAAGTATATTGATAGAAAGATGAACTTTTAATACAGACCTATTTAAGAGGCAACTGTGTGTGGGTCAGACTCCAATGGATGAAGCGGAAACAATAGATTGAAATGTTCACTTTGCCACTCTATGAATGGCTCTAGATTAACCCAGTAATCCTGAGAGTCTAGAGTTGCGGCACTTTAGGGAGCCACGGTTATCTCCAAGGGGCTCTGAGGAATATTCAAAAAATCTTGATAATACTTCTTGGTAAATAACAGATATTAATAAGTTTATTCAAATCAAGTATGTTGCAAGAATGTCAGACAACCGATGGACATCACGACTCACAACATGGATTTCGAGAGATCACATGTGAAACAAAGGCCGGTAGAATACAAGATGGTGAGACAAACTAAACAAGTTAGAACAGTTTTTGCTCCGTGACACCCTGGGGATGGTCTACATCCAACGACGTACAATAAAAGACTGATGATGACAACTGTTTAGACTTATAGTTTCTGTAATTGTACGATCAGAAAATATCTTATTGAACAACAATAAGCATTGTAAAAGTGATGATTCAGATGGACAATTGTAAGCTGTGTGATAAGAGTAGAAGATATCTATTGGTTGTCTTACCGATGGTCAAGTACCCCCCCCCTGGAACAAAAGTGAGTATGCTTTTGGCTCTGGGAACTAGGCGACTGTGTATCCTCTCCTGCTGCAGGTGACTTAATAATGTTGATGCTATTGTTCACTATTTTCTAATTTAGGGTGCTGTGACAAAATTCTTACACATTAAGGGAGTCATGATTAAAAAAAAAAATTGGAACCACTGGATTAACCCATTATCTGTAGCAGAGCAGCTCAGTGGTTGTATTCCTAATGTGGCTGAAACTTTCATTATTCAGGCTGGCACATAATGAACTGAACAGTTTGTTTCCTCTGTAAGAAAAAGGCCTTTCTACTTTAGTGACATACACAGAGAAATGAGCAAAAAAAGTCATGCATAACCTAAAGTAGAAGGTCAGTTGTTGTTCAGTTCTCAAGTTCCTCTGGCTAGTTGGTTTGCTGGCTATGTATGCATATATCATATGGACAGGCTACATCAATGGAGCTAGAGGGCTGAAAATTTCATCCTTATGTTTTTTTTTCTCAAAATCTCACCCCACACCTTTTTAGAAGGGGTTTAGTTTGCAATGTAAGTTTATACTAAATTAATCCCTTAGTCTGTATCCACATGTTTTCTTTAAAAAATTCAGACTACAAAAAGCAAGAAAAGTAACTTTTGATTGATCACCCCTTTCTAAATTCATTGATTGAACAACCCAAACATGACATGCTGTTGGTCTAGTGATGTTTTCTATTGAAGGACTAACCAGATCTGTTTTTCTTTGCTTTGTTTCCCTGACTGACCTTATAATCAAGAAGACACAATTCTAGCAATCTTCTTCTCTTTCAAAAAATGTCTTGCTACCAAGTTTTGATAAAAATGGATGAAGTTAGATTATGACCAATGTCCTTTTCAGGTTTTAATTTAACAAATTAAACTTCATTTCCAGGACTTTGTAAGCTTTCCAGGGAAATTCAAATATTTTTTTAAGGAAGTTTCATCATTTCACAAACAAATGTTCCTTGATAGGTTTTCAATGAGGGGTTTAATTTGCAATATAAGTTCATTATAAATTGATCCCCTACTTTTCACGTTTTTTCCGGAAAATCAAGAATGTTTTAATGATCACTACCCAACAAAATGGGAATGAAGGAACTCAACCATTGATCACCCCTTTTTCTATTTTTTTTATCATTATCACCCCCAACATGACATACTGCCAATAGATGTTGGATGGTCTCTATTGAGTGACTACCCAGATCTGTTCCTTTCTATTTCAATCTACATAGATCACTAAATATACTTTTCAGTAACATCACGTCCATTTGAGTCTGGCCTTTGCACAAGACTTTAGAACTGTCATTTACCATTAGCTGCTTCACAAACATGACTTTAATAAATGTCTATCTAAACATTGGGCTGTTCAACATGAAATTTCTGATTTATTTATTTGAAGAAAATCATTTGAAATATTTAGAAAAAAAATATTGATTTAATCAAAATATTCCCCGTCAGCCTTCTATACAATTATTTCACTTTGGCAACAACTTATCAATTTCTTTCCCAAAGAATTTTACATTCAAAGACATTAAATTTATTGAAATTTTTTTTTTCAATCTGATTCTGATTGGAGAAGTTTCTTTTTAGGATGTGCTCTGGGTGCTCGAAGAAATGCCATAGGAAAGAAGATAGAATCGACAGTGTATAGTGAAGTCTCCACCTGCAACTGATTCAATTTTCAAGATATCATCTATTGCAAAATGTGAGTGGGTATTCTTACGATAGTCACCTATGGAGTTCAAACATAAAAGTATGCTCAACATCACGTTGAGATATCACAATACAGCACTATACTTGGGAAAGAAATCGCAGTCGGAGATAACAGAATCCTTCAGAAAACTCGAATGGCAATGGGCAGATCATGTTGCAAGAATTTCAGACAACCGTTGGACATCACGTGGGGCTATGAAGATCGGGGGAAGAGAAGGGGTTTCTTATTATATTTTCCACAATATGACTGAAAAAATCGAGGGACAACGTATGTGACCATGTGTCTTTTATGCCATGGAATACGGTAACTAAATAGGGTGCTTATTGTTTGAGTTTTGATCAAACCATTTCAAGCAGGTTTACATATCTATGTGTGTCGTGTGGTCACTTAGAAAGAAGCTACGATGTATCAGGCAACTCCTGTTTCACAAACATTCATAATAAACTTCCAGGAATGATCACAAAATTCCAGTTGGTGATTCAACGTCTCATTTGCATCTAGCCATTGTATCAGCTCTTTCTTGCTTATAATATAATTTAAAAAAAAAAGTTTTATCATATTTTTCATCGCATTTGATAATACAGTTCAAGGATATATCAATTTTGAACTTGATTAATTCAGGCTTTCATAAGTATTTCTCGTTCCTCATTCAAATAGAATGAATCTATTTTTCTCGCCAATTGCTTTGAAATAGTTAGTACCCAACACATAGAAGTCTCCTGCAAGTTCTCTGACTTTGCGTTATGGATCACTTTTGGGTGCCTGTTTTTTCACTTGTTTCCAAATGCAGAATTCATATTCTTCTCAAATGTAGACTCCATTTAACTCAACTTCAACTCAAAAACAAATCATGGGAATAACGATTTACAATATTTGCCCAAGAGTCTATCGTAAAAATTGATGTTATGAAATTAAATTTTACCAAATAATGAACTCATGATATTTAAAGATGAAATAACAACAGAAAAATGTTATGTAAAAAAAAATCCCATCCGTCAAACAAAATCAGCAATTCCAAGTTGTATAATTGAATAAATAGAGACTTTTGTCTCTTCTATAAAAAAGGAACTTATATCTTATTTTACTTTTTAGATTTCGTCTTTCATACTTTTATAACTTGTATTTGTCAAGACTAGACTAATGTCTAGCCAAAGGAACTGCACCCATTAGACCATCCTTTTTCATCAAAGAGTTCTGCCCTTGAGCAGCTGAGATTTTACAATCATCACCGTCTATTGGTGGTATCTAATTAGGTTACATTTATTGTAAAGAACAACCCTGATCCTAGAGTGAAAGTTGCATAGTTCACTCAGTTTTCTCGAATACAGTTGCCGACAATCAGTAAAGCATTCAGCAATGCAATTCACCTCCAGTGACCATGTCCTGACAATGGTCTGAAAAGTACCAAAAATTCGTATCAATGCTCAGATTACCGAACTGAAAGGACATCCTATTATCATGGCTTTTCGATCCATTTAACAACGAGGACATCGGGAAACCATCACCAGATGTGTCCTAAGCAAGCTTAAATTCTATATCAACCCAGCCAAGCGAACCTAAGGCAATTGTCACACAATAACCCAAATATGTGACTTATTGGCTTTCTTTTATCAGACTGATACGAATTGATAAATGAATTCTAGTTACATACTGCACAATGTAACTTTACGCTATTTAAGATTTCTGTTAAAACAGGTTACATACGAGAAAATAATGGCTGCATCATGAAGTCCCCGCTTGAAGAAGTGAAGAAAACTAAATAGAAATATGATATAAACCATCAAGGAATGAAATAAAAGAATCATTAACGGATGAAGATGAATGAGAGTGAAACGGTGGAGAACATGAGGTTTCTCTCCAAAGATCAAAACAAAAGAGTTACAGTCAAACAACTTAGGTTAAAAGGAGATAGAAACACTAGCTGTTTTATATTGTTAAATGAAGCAGTCGATTTTTGCTCAATTTGAGGGAAATCAAAGGACTGAAATGCATACAGGGTGTTCAGACAAGCGATACGAAAATGGTTAAATGTTCTATTTGAAATAAAGACGTGTATAAAAAAGCGTCTACTTAAAGACGTGTTTATAAAAGCAGCTATAAGAAGACGTGTACATAAAGGTGTTTATATAGAGACGTGTATATAACGATGTTAAGGTTAGGAAATATTGCTCCATATTTCACAGTATAGGCGCCACACGTGAGCGAAAGATATATTTCACGGTATGAGCACTGCATGTCTAAGGTGTTATGGAAGTATTAAACCAAAGAACAAGGGTGATCTCTATACAGGCAGATAGTGATCAAGAACAAAAACAAAGAGTTGTGGACACATATTCAACAAATATAATTTTAATGAAAGATAAACAATGAACCAAGATGGATGCACACGTTTAGATACTATAGACTAGAACACGAATGGACCAGTGGAAAAAAAGAACAGCTCTTTTGCTGAAACCCTTCATGATCTTCAAATAATGCCAGACAAACTGAATGAAGAAAGAAAGAGAGTTGGCCTTCACATGAACTTCAATAAAACGAATATCATGTACAAACATGTTGAGGACACAGACATAACGATAATAATCGAAAACACAGAGAGGAAGGAAGTACACCATACATCTATCTTGAACAACGGATCTTCAAAGAAGAAATCAAGCGAAGGTTCACTCTAAATTGGCAAGCCTTCGGTCAACCATAAAGCCAAGTCAACCATCAGGAACAAGAAAAAAATCCTCCAAGTCCTAAAAAGAAGGGTATATAGCCAATGTATCTTTTCGATAGTCCTTTATGGAGCTGAAACATGGACTCTAACCAAAAGATTGTCCTTCAAACTGAGAACCATGCAACGTGCACAAGAAGGAATCATTTATAACATCACATGGAGAGATCACAAGACATAATATATCCGAGAAAATATATCATTGTCGAAGATATCATAGAAACCACCAGAAAGCTCTTATAGCAATGGGCTGGTCATGTTGCAAGAATGTCAGACAACTGTTGGACATCATGACTCTGAACATGGATCCCCAGAGATCATATGTGAAACTGTGACTGCAAAAATAAGATGGTATGACAAAGTAGACAAGTTCAGGAGTATTGACTCTGTGACGTCCAGGATTTCTTCATGAGGAGTAAAAACATCCCTTGTACCCCCTTACAGATGTCCATGTGTGCAGACAGGTCAGTTGGAGAACTTATCTAAACTAATCATCCTGTTTGGTAGGATAAGCAAAAGATGACTACCATAGCTGATTGAAGCTAAACCATGATTTTTGATTTATTTTATTGTATTATTCTAATACTGCGAATAGTTTAGCTCAGGAGGGAGGCAGATATTCAAGCATTGTGTCGTATCGTGTATGTGTGCATGTACGCGCGTGTGTGTGTATGTGTGTGTACAAGCAGGGATACATGGCGTTGCCTGGGGAGTACATAACTTAAAATAAGACAACACACGGTAAAATGTTCTTCATACCTCTGCTACTAACATATCATCATCATCATCATCATCTGCTTTTTAGCGTCCATCGCTGGACATTGACCATCCCCATGATTTGCTGGACGACTCTATCATGGGCATTGCGGAGTCAGCACTTTTTGAACTTGTCTAGTTCGTCACAACCGTTTTACTTTCATTCAGCCACGATTTCTCATGTGATCTCTTGGGATCCATGTTGTGAACCACGATGTCTAGCAGTTGTCTTAAATTCATGCAACACGACCAGCCCATAGCCATTTAAGTCTCCTAATAGATTTTATGATATCAGAGACCAAAATCGTTACTTCTAATCTTCTCAATTCACTCACCGTCGTCGATTGGTGACCTTCCTTGATTCAGGATTAGATTAGATTAAACAAAGAAATAGGCTGGCGATGAACATGTCAAAAATCATATCAGTTGTTTACAATCCTCAAATCGAAAGTTCGAATAATCACTTTATATTTTATCATGAGAAATGACCTGATTTAGCAGAGTTGTGTGTCCTCACGCTTCCTCTCCAACCACATTCCCTTCACTGACCAGATTCAGGGTGGATATTGTCATCACAGGAAAGATGAGGGGTAGAAAATAGATTTTGGTACGTGAGGAGAGCGACTAACGGAATTCCTGGTACTAAAAATTATTTGCTTCTGATGTTTAGAACCGAAGATCGGTGAGAGTTAACGGTCTTTAGTGACTCCAAATGACCTCTGTGGTTAGTCAATGTGAGAAGTCAATTTAAAAAAAAATTCACACAAGATATTATTAGGTCAATAGACCTTGTAGTCTTAGCGTGAAAGAGGTGCGTACAAACAAAAAAAACCCAAAAGCACAACATATTAGTATAGTATATATATTCCTCTTATGGAATAACGTATCTTTCTCTCTCTCACTCTCTCTTAATCTATCTATCTATCTATCTATCTATCTATCTATCTATCTATCTCTCTCTCTCTCCACACACACACACACACACACACACACATATATACATATATATATATATATATATATATATATATGTGCATGTGTGTGTGTGTGAATGCGTGATATTTGAAATGATTCACTTTGTCTAGACAGCATAAATAGAAAAAACCATCAAAGAAAATGGGCCTAGTACAAGATTCGAATCTGCGATCGATAGGGTCGCCGTTACAACGAAGCGCCCGCTTCATACGCTAAATCCGTTGTAAAGGCTAAAGCCCAAATAACTGCTTCAACTCTACACTTCTCATCCTTATTCATCTAATATCCATGTCTGAGCAGCTGTTCCTCAATTATTTGATTAAAAAATCGACATATAATCCGGCAGAATATTGATAAATGCGTTGTATCATTTGAATCTATTTCAAATGACCTTGCTTTATCACACAGAGAATGAGTCACTTGGCCAAGACAGCGTACATAGAATAAACAATAAAAGAAGAATTGGACAGCGACAGGAATCGAACCTGCAATTGATATGGTAGTCGTTTCGAAGCTCTAAACCATTGAGCCAAACAGCCTGACGCAAAGACGAAGCTCCAAATAACCGCTTTATTTCCACTCCTATTTAGTTTCAAATAATATGATAGATTTATAAAGATTCTGCTGGATTACGTATCAATTTTTTCGTAATAATAATAATAATAATAATAATAATAATAATAATAATAATAATAATAATAATAATAATAATAATTGAGAGTTTTCACACCGGTTGCCCGGTGTGGAACTGTAAACTGTAGTATTACTGTGGCCTATGAGAACTTGGAGAGAAGGGCTGGAGACTTGAGGAGACATGCTGTCACTCAAACTCCAGCAGTTACCACCAGGCAACTGGTGTGAGATTGCAAATGATGATGATGATAATAATAATAATGATAATAATAATAATAATAATAATAATAATAATAATAATAATAATAATAATAATAATAATAATAATAATATGTATGTATGTATGTACGTGTCTGTGTTTTAATTATGTTTTCAGATGATATGTGTCTCGACTATTTATGAATCCCATCGTCATTTGTAGTGCTATTCTAAGACGTGTTATGTATATTGGGATTTCATAAAATTTAATATAACCTGGACAGATATGCTCTTAATGTTTTTCCTAGGATGGAGTTTCTGCTTGTTTATCAAAATGATTCTTTCCATTTCTATTGCAGACTTGAAATAATTAATAGTCAATTGCACACTCAATTATAGACGACCACAATGAACATAGATCCACTAATTAAATCGAATATTAAAACTATCGAAGGCACACCTTGATTTGTCCTCTCTTACACAGAAGACATTCACTCAGTGTAATGTAGAGTTTATGCTTTGATACCAAAGTTGCCTGTTCGTATATTTTTCTTTGAAATATCACCAGGGGCAGCGGGACAGTGGAAGCAGCGAGGGCACCCCCACCTGTGCTAGGAAGGCAGGGCAGGTGTAGCTGTGTGCCTTCTACAAAAAAAGAAAATAAAGTGCATTTTAGCATCTACCACACACTATTTTAGTATCCCTTTGAAACGTATTGCAATAATTAGATGTATTCTTAGAAATATTAGTTTTGGGACACTTGGCAGCCTTTAGTTCAACGGAACGGCAATGATTTCATTTTCAACATCAAACGTCGTTATCGCTGTAATGCCTTTGTGGAGCTTCAAGGGTTCGTGGCCCCCAAGTTGTCACAATGTTGCAAAATGTCTTCTTCCGAGAAGCTATGCCCCTGTGTTTCGCCATCCCTTAATATCAAATCGATCCTACTATCGCTGGCACTGAAGGTCACAGAGGGTTTTATCCTTTTCATTTATATGTGTTTTTGTGTCTTCCAGTGTTTCTGGCCGTACAATTTTGTCTGTGCACTTGAAAATTGGCATCAATACTCCACTAGGTCCTCACCAGAAAAAAAATTCATTAAAAAAAAAATGGCCTTTTTGACATCTACGGGAACTCATTTTGACAACTTTAATAATAACATTTAGATTTTGGAGAATCTGGATGTTTCAAGATGTTTTCAAACGGAAAAACGCCAATGATGTCATAAACAGAATTTATTCTGACTATTTATTTTTCGGTAGATTTTTTTTTTACATGATTTCAAATTTTGACGCTAAGTTTGTACAATTATTGACAATGATGATGAGTTTCTCTTGTCTTTATAAATTTCAATGGTTTTCATATATTTATCTCTCTCTCTCTCTCTCTCTCTATATATATATATATATATATATATATATATATATATATATATATATATATATATATATATATATAACGCTTTCGTTCATTAAGAGAAATTAAATTGGATTTACCATCGTTGTTCAGAAAGTTTTGGTTGTGTACTTCCTGGTCACTATCACAGATCCTAAAATATGGAATCACCACGATGAACGCATGCTCGATTGAACTGGACATCTCAAATCATTTTTTTCTGGAATTCTCCGAATACGACGCCCGGGGGAGTGGCACTTTTTAGGGTCAGGCTTATCAGTCGACTGAGCATCGATACTAGCAGTATGTACATACCTCTAATCGTGAGGAACTTCTTGGAGAAAAAAAGAACCCAGATTGAGTAGTTCAAGTAAATTGGAGGCCCGGCCCGGATGTGTAAAAACGGATGTGACGTGTCTAATCTAATTAAGCATCCGCTCTGAGGTGTGGGGGAGACCATATCATACATCTTTGGCAATCATTTAACAACTTAATAACATTGGACACTAATTAAATCCTTCCTAGAGATGAAAAAGGCAAAATTAATAAGCTTGAAAACAGAGATAAAGACACAAGAAAAGCTCCCAAAAAAACACTACACCTGTTGCGATAAAAGAGACAAAGGAAAAGCTTGGCCCTGTACACAAAGCTGGAAAAAAAGCTTAACTCTGTGGATACGAGAGAGACAAAAGAAAAGCTTGAAAACAAAGCTTGACCCTGTAGGGATAAAAGAAACAAAGGAAAAGCTTAAGAAAAACGTTTGACCCAATGGAGATAAAAGAGACGGCTTGAAAAGAATGCTCAAGCCCTTTGGATATAGAAGAGACAAAGGGAAAGCTTGAAAACAAAGCCCAGTATTTTATTAGCTTTTATCAAAAATTCAAAACCGTCAGGTCTTTTAATCAATATTTTTAACACCTCCAAGTTTCCATGGATTAACCCCTAACATATCGAATAACTCATGCACCATTCACATCGCATCATCTTTATTTGTTCTACAACTGTTAAATGTATGACTTTCTATTTGTCCCAAATCAAGTTTGGATGAAAAGAAAGAAGCATTAATGAGACAGTAATTTCATAGATAGACAAAATATTTTGTTGAATGATGATACTCACATTCTTTATCGGCTATTTAAGGTCTGTTTTTGAATATAAGCCTCCCCCTCAAGTAAATGTGACACAAGGGTGATGATCCTGATCCTGTCACGCCTTGCCATGGCGTGCTGGTGAGGATGGAGATGAGAAATGGATGATAAGAGAAGCTGAATGGTCTCATCTTGAATTTGAACTCGGTTCGCCGATTCTATCCCCCGTGCCGCTAACTATTCTGCCACCAGCACGTATCATCATCATCATCATCATCATCATCATCATTAGTAGCCTTTTAGCGTCGCTTCTTTGACAGAAACCTTCCCCCAAATTCTCCAGACCCCTCTAATTAGGTAGTTCTTTCTGAACTTGTCTTACTCGCCACGACATCTTACTTTCTATCAGCCATGTGTTCGCGTATGATCTTTCTTGAAAAATTCTCTGATATCCAGGAGTTGTCTGACATTCTAGCAACGTGTCTAGCCCATTGCTATTTGAGTTTTTCTAATTATTCCTGTGATGTATCGGACTCCTGTCTTTCCTCTAATATACTGTGCTGTCTTGTGATCTCTCCATGTGACATTGAGCACGATTCTCTCATGCTCATGTTGAATAAATTTTTGTGGGTCTATATTTTGGTCAGGTTCCATGTTTCAGCACCATAGGTGACTATCGAAAGGATGCATTGATTGTAGACTCTTCTTTTTTAAAACTAATGTTTTTTTCTTGTTTTCCTGAAAGTCAAGCTTGCTCTATTGAAAGCTTGCCAACCTAGTGTGATTCTTTGCTTGATTCTTGCACAAATATAAACTTCCTAAATGAATATCCAAACCAGAAATTTGGGAAGAGTAAAAACTGAAAATGATTCAACCAACGAGAAATAAAGCACAATGAAACATGTTTGTTTCACTTTTAGAAACTCTCAACGAACGGACCCGGAAGGCTGACATTATACTCAATTTGTGAGTTCATGATACATTGGTCTCCAGTTTAGGTCTGCTTGTTTTTTCTCTGTTCAGCAATTCTCAGAGATCACAGCCCAACAAAGGGTGAGAGAAGTAATCCATTCATTAATCATTCCTTTTTCATTTTTTAATTGATCACCCCCAACATGGCATACCACCAAAAGACTTTGATCACGTGACAGTTTCTTTTTTTTCATTGAGTGATTAACCAGACCATTTTTATTCCACTTTTAATACGGAGACTGAAATCCTTCTGAATCGATATTTTGGCTAAAACACAAGAGGAAATTTGATTAATATACGGCAACTTTCGCTAATGTCTTTGCTAGAGCATCGAAAGGAACTTCTTGAATATCCATCGCTGCCCATCCACAATCTCACCATCGTCATCTTATTGAACCGGTTCGATAAACATGTCCATCAAAATTGTCACGACGTCAAGAAATAAAGAATTCGGCGGGCGAGGAAGTGACAAAACCAAGTCATCGGATCACTTAACCTTGTCCGGAGAAATCAAAGCACGGCTTCACAAGCCAATAAGTCCGACCTTCGGAAGTGGTCACGGAATAATGGCAATGTCCATTGTAGCAATAAAGTTTTGTTCTAGTTAAGAAAAAAAAAAAGGGGGAAGCAAGACAAGGATCTGATCTTTTAATCCGAATGTCGAACGGGTGAAGATGGCTTGTCCGTTCTTACTTTGTCTTTGTTTTAATTAAGATAACAGGGTGTCGTTGGAAACATTAAATTAATCATATTTTGCTATTTTTATCATCGGTACAAACGCCAGTGTTACAATTTCTCCGGTCATTTTGTCCCGTATCTTTGATAAAGAAAAAAAGCATTTATTTGTTAAGATTTTACAACTTGCTGAATAGCATTAAATAGCACAGTTCTTACAATTCTTATATCATATAGCACTTAATAGTACCGGCTTTACTACTACTACGCCATATAGAACTTGATAATGCAGGTTTTTATCACTTCTATGTCGATAAAACTCAATAGAGCAGGTTCTACTACTTTTTACGTCAAGAAGCGCTTAACAGTACAGGTTTTACGACTTCTGTGTCTTATAACACTTAATGATACATGTCTTACTTCTTCTACGTCGAATCACACTTAATAGTGTAGGTTTTACTACTTATATATTAAATAGCTTTTGATGGTGCAGTTATAACTACTGTAATGTTAAAAAACACTTAATATAGAACATTGTAGGCCTTCTATCTCGAATAGCACTTATTAGAGTAGATTTTACTATTTCTAGATTATCTGATTGAAAGATATCCTAAGCTTAATATACATTGCTATCTATATGCTCACTTGCTCTGATTTAATGTTCTTGTTTTTTAAAATTTTATTTTATATCAGGTTAATCATATTCATGTTCAAAGCTTCGAACACCAAAATTGTCCGTTAGCCTTTCGTGACTTTTAGTCTTCCATGAGTGAACTATATCATCCAGAATCGTTGAACTCTCTTCCGGTTCTTTTTTTAAAGATTCTTTTTTAATGTTTTCTTACGTCTATACTTAACACCGAAGCCATTTTCCAATCTGAACTTTTAGGTGAAATAAACCATATAAATAAAGAAAACAGGAGATATTAACCCTTTACTTATGAAAGTTTGGCAAATTCTGTCTTGTTAAAAAAAACATGTTACTTAATAAGCATCTTCATATAACTAATCATATTATCAATATTTTTCTTCTTGTATCGATCAATCAACCGAGTTTTACCGCACTTCCTTTGCGTGTCTCGGCATTTTATCGTTTCACGATCCCAAGATATATATATATATATATATATATATATATATATATATATATATATATATATATATATATATATATATATATATATATAAAACTTGCACTCAAAACAAGATGATGTCTCCTTTTTGTCTCCTCTATGTAGCTGCTGGAAGACTTAATCGTTTACACTAATAGTGAAGGTATGTGGGACAGCCTGGGTGGTCGATTGCTGTGTTGGTTGAGTGGGGGCTGAGTTGTAACTATATGAATCCCTGAATATTCATTTGATAACCTCCATCCAAAAATATCGTGACCATAGGAACCCTTCCAGCTCCAAAAAGGAGTAAGACAAGGTGATACTAGCTCACTCAAACTCTTCACAGCCTACCTCAAAATGGAAATCTGAAACCTAGACTGGGAGAAAAAAAGAATCAAAGTAGAAGGCGAGTATCCGAGCGACTTCAGATTTGCAGACGACATCGTCATTTTTGCAAAGAGCCTACAAGGCCTCCAATTAATGCTAGATTAACTAAACTAAACAAGCAAGACAGTCGGCCTATACATGAACTCCAGTAAAACGAAGGACATGTGCGACAACCATGTCGAGAATAAGAACACAACCGTCAAAATCGAAGAAAGTAGACCACTACATCTACATAAAACAACGAATCTCTATGAAAACGACAAAAGAAGAAGAAACCAAGCAAAGAATCACTCTAGGCAGAGGAAGCTCAACCTTAAAAAACAAGCAGATCCCAATAATCCTAAAAAGAAGCGTATACCACAAATGAATCCTCCCGATAGTCACTTATGAAACTGAAACATGGAACCTAAACAAGAGACAGACCCGTAGACTGAGAACCATACAACGTGGGCTGGTCACTCTGCAAGAATGGCAGATAACAGATGGACTCACAACATGGAACCCAAGAGATCTCATGTGCAATCGAGGCTGGCAGACAAATTCAGAAAGAACTGTCCCTGTGATGCCCATGATAGAGAGATGTGGTAAATCCTGTGGGAGGTCTATGTCCAACGACGGACGATTAGAGACTGATGATGATAATGATCCAAGAATTAATTTTTGTAGATATCTAATTACCCTTCAAAGCCTTTTAAACATGAAATATACCAAGTATAATTTTCATCACTTTTTTCTCTGATCACGATATGCTTATGAGATTAGTAATGATTTTTGCATTGTCTTTTAATGTGGTAAATTATAAATGAACTCACTTAAATAGTCATCAAATAATATTCAACTCAATTGGAATTCATTTTATATTCATCATAAGGACTTTTATTATTGGGTTAATCTTGCAGATCCGACCCTAAAATCGACTACTGATTGCTAAAAATAGTTAAATTTTAAAAGTTTTCTCTTTCGAGAGCTAAAAACTCTCGAAGGCTCCTAAAAATCTAAGTATGCTCGAAAATTCATACATGTCTCAAAATAAAAATATCATCATGCAAAAATTGGATCCGATGTCAACACAAATGAAGAAAAGTAGCTAAAATAGTTGAGCCCATAAAATTCATTCGGAGGCTCCAAAAGATATAATTATACAACAAATTGGTCACAAATAAAATAATCAACTGAAATTGTCAGGTAGGCAAGAATATCCAAATAATAAAAGAAAAGTAACAAATATCAATTTATAGATTATATAAGTAGTGAAATCATACAATATCAAGATTTTTTAATGATATATTTATTAGAATTCGAACATTGATAAATCAGTTGAGCACATAACATTTAATAATACTTTGTATGATTTTTTCGCGTGAACTCAACATTTTCAGAAACTAAGTTTGCTAGAAATGAAAAGAATCTAGCAATTTTAAGCTATTTTATACAAGCTGATTTCAGACCCTGATCTGATCAACCAAATATTGAATTATGTCCTTTCAATCAATTGAAATGTTTGAAGCTAAGTTTTGAAAAAAAAGTGTGACCCCGAGTAGAAAGTGATAACGGACATCAACTTATATATACGAAAAGAAAAGAGAATCTCTAGGAGTAAGATAATGAAATATATAAATGGCCGACCGTAGTCGGAAGTGATACAGTAGCCCCCTCTTTTTTTAACGCAACTATTCTTTCAGATAGGGAAAGGGATGACTCCTACCCTTGGTCCAACAATCACTCACCCTGAATCCAACTCTTTTGCAGTTGAGTACTATTTGTTAAATCTTTGGTATGAATCGGCTTACGGCACTTGGTATTCCAAAACAGTCACCCATCTAGATTATGACCAGGTTCGACGTTACTTAACCTCAGTGATCTTACGAAGACTAGTATTTTCTACACGATTTGGCAACTGATCTCCTGCAATAAACTATTTTAATCATGTTTGAAATCTATATTTTGAATTTTGAATGTGTAATTTCACTACGTTAGTATTACTGAAAGGGTGTTATTGACAATCAAAAAAAAAAAAAATGATGTACATTTTTTGGTTAAAAACGTTTTTCGTATTACGGATTTGTCTTGATTCACTCCAGAGTATTCTAGTAGGCATGAAACTATGAAAAGGACAATGAGAGAAAGGGTATTTTAGAAATATTTCTGATCAAATACAACCTAAGAAATGGTGAAAGTTAGAATTGGATCTAATATCGTATTTGATAGAAATGGCACCAAATTGAAAGTCGTAAAAATCAGCGGGAGCGACAAATGCAATCCGAATGGGGAAATTTAAAAGCCTATAAAAGCTGCATTTAATTTCAATTTCACTCTCTCTCTCTTTTTTTTTCCGAATAAGCATGGAGAGTAAACAACACGTTTTAGAGAGTAATAAAAATATAATCATGAGATGTAATGCTTCGGGATATTTGGTTGACATAACTGGGTGAAGTTATTTGCGAAATTATCCGAGGAAATCTGCCAATCGATATATAAGTACATACATACATACATACATACTGACAGAGAGACAAGCAGACACATAGCACTTACTGTTATTATTGGCTAATAGGGTGTTTAGGACTTTCTGTTATCTTTCCTCTAGTCTCAAATTTTTAAGGGGCTGTCAACCTAATCTGTCACCAAGATGGTAAACGTTGGTTTCTTCAGTTTCTAAGTTATGCCAGCTGTTTGGCTGACTGGCTACGTTTGCATGGATTACGATGCATATATGAGGATAGAGAGCTGAAAATCTAAACATTTACTCTTTAATGTATAGGAAAAACGTTGGATTTTCTTTAAAATTTACCTCCTGAATAGGCTTTTATTGGGGCTCAGTTTGCAATTTAAGTTTAAGATAAATTGGTCCCTTAGTTGATCCCTGGTGTCACGCTTGTTTATTTTGAAAATTTGAGCTTTTCTCTAATGATCACAACCCAACGAAAAGCTAATGAATCCACACACTTATTTATCATCTTTTTTTTCAAATGATCACCCCTAACATAGAATGCTGCAAAAGAATTTTGATCCGTGAAGGTTTCTATTGATTGACTAACCAGACCTGTTTGTATATATTTTTATATAAATACAGAACAAAATCCAAAAGTTTATGTTTGCATGTCTTCGGAAATTCAATTCCCATTGTCTATCAACTGTCTGAATACTGACTAATTTTATTTAACGTTTGTCTATAAAACTGACGCAAAGGAGTAAATATTTCATTAAAGTGAAACGTAATATCACCAACATTTCATTCGTTTCATTCGTTCATCTATTCCGTATACAAAAGTGGTGTCGAAATGCTAAAAAAAAAAGGATAGAATCAATCAATAGAAGTCCAAATCTACTTAATGTATCGATATTTGTGTGAGACACAATTTATTGGGTAGCAACAAGGGTATAATGCAGATCATTCCGTTTGCACGCCCAGACGTACGTATGAGGAAACCAAATGAAGCCTCGCTTTATTGACACTGGAATAAAAGATACGTCTCAAGATGTTTAAAAAGCAAGCAGACAAGGCATTAAATATCCACTATTTACAATAAAACATCCATCAGCTTTTACGACTTATATACTGCTTATATAATCTACACATGGAATGAGTATTTATGCAAATTTATTTACTGTTTGTCACTGACGCCTCTCATTCGTTAATCCACTTTCCAATTATGACACGACAATTATGATTACGTCATAGAGATTATTAAGACTCTAAGACCGACTATCCTTTAAAGCTGCTTAAATTGAGTTGAAACTTACAAAAGACAAACTGAATTATGAGACTTGGATTATTAAAAGGAATAACCTCATGAATAATAATATGAAAAAAAAAATGCTTTCAGTTCCTTAGCACTCATTTCTGACATTCTAGAACTCAATAAGTCAAGTCGAAGGAGATTGATCAGACTAGAAAGTGTGAACGGATAAGTTCGCTCTTTAGTCCTATTTTATTGCATCGTAGAAGTGCAATAGATATGTCTTTACATACATCTTCCATGGTGACATCTATGAATGCAATTCATGGTTTGAAGATATTCTCGCTCAATAGTACTAGATATTAAGACAAGTGTTACCTTTCCCATTTCAAAGTGGCTACTGTTCCAGTTGCATGATAATAGATGCCAATGGCGAATTCCAATTCAAAGTACCTAACCCTAAACCAATCATTAACTCTAAAAATATCAACCCTAGCCATGAACCTTAACCCTGAACCCTATCCCTAAAGATGCTAACCCTAACACGAATGGCTGTCATTTTAAAATGGGAAAGATAACAATTGCTGCTATAAACATAAGAACTTGCAAACATCTATCTTTGTTTTGATTACCATACCTGTTTTTATCTGAATAGTCAATCAACGTCTTTCTTTGGGAACAGTAGCATACCTGGTGCTTTGTAACATGCAAATTAAAGGTTTACAGAATATAAACTCGATTCAATATCCAGTGAAATTTTCCACTATATTCTATGACGATAAGATTAGCGTATGTATATAGTATGATAAATTGGTTCCCGTATGATCACCGAAGTTTGGCTACGTCGAGTTTGGTCTGTACTACGATGATGCCCGTCTGGGGATATCAGGTACCGTAACCAACTTTGGAGCCTTTAACCATGCTGATTCCCAGAGGTATTGAACACTTGTTCCCCATGGAAGCCTTCAGCAGGGTCGAGAAGAGGAAGTCGATTTTGAGTACAACACTTTCTCCATACAAAGCACCCGGGCATAAAAGCTGTTTACCCATGGTCAACCTTGGCTGACAAGATCTTGGACTGTATGAGCAACGTGTTATTGAGCGATATTCACTGAAGGCACTCATGGATTCGCCATCAGGTAAAATAAGCATTTGGTGAAGATATCAAAAGAGAAGGAAGGCATCAAAATATTTCTTGTAGCTTTCTTCGTAGAATTATTAAGATATAAATCAACATGAAAGTTCAAATTCAGAAAAATTGAAAATTCAATTTTCATTCTTATATATAGAGTTAATCCAAACATTCGTCCTGACAAATACTATTTTAGAAAACTAGTCATTATGCAAGCTCAAGTTTTGTACGTATAGATTTGGTTTAGTGAGGTATCATATTTTGATAAGAAAAATATTTTTCTTACACATTTTTGTGTGTTTTAAATGAATGTAACCTTCATTTCTTATAGAATGTTTCATCTACTAAAATCTCATTAGTCAGACAAGGGGAGGGCTGAGGAAAAAGCACCATCTTGTGGGTTTGCTTAGGGCATGGAGCGACTGTTATTCAGCCCAGAGAGCAGATAATGTTTTAACAATAACATTTCGCCATCGAGACGTCAAGTGTTTTAGGGGTGTACGTTCGGTACTGATGAATTTTATGAACTGAGTAAAATTTCTTTGAATACTTCATCGGACTCTGAGAGGGAAAGGTTAGAGAAAATATTCCAACTAACTTGGGCAGAACGTTCAAATATACCATTGAATAAATTATAAATGAGTATATTATAGAGAAAGATCAAAATCGAAGACACAGAACTGGAGAAAGTAGACCAATATATCCACTCAGGACAACGAATCTTCATGAGACCCTAAAAAGAAGAAGAAGAAGAAATCACCCTAGGATGGAAAGCATTTGGCAGAGCAAGCTCAACCTTCAAAAAAAAAAAGATCCCATTAATCCTGAAAAGAAGGGTTTACAACCTATACATCCTCCTAATAATCACTTATGGAGCTGAGACATGGAACTTAACCAAGAGACAGATCCGCATATTGAGAACCATGCAACGTGCGCATGAAATAATTATGCTCAAGCTAACTTGGAGAGACCACAAGACAGCACTGTACATCCGGGAGAAGACATGAGTCAAGGACGTCATAGAATCGATTAAAAAAACACAAATTGCAATGGACTAAGCCTGTCATAAGAATGGCAGACAGCCGATGGACATCATGACTCACAACATGTATCCCCAGAGATCACATGCGCATCCGAGGCTGGTAGAGCATTAGATGGCCGAAGCCATTTTCATACTATTGTTGTTGGCTAAAACAAAATTCCACAGTTTTGTTCGACATAAAAAAAACAGAGCCCTACATTCGATACAGAAATCTGCCAGAGCAGTTGTAAAGGATTGGCAAATTATCTTTTCTTAGAAGCAGATGACTTTAACAAAACAGTAACCAACATCATTGAATGGAAAAGTGCTTTCCTATAATTGTTTTTATCGCCATCGAGGCGAGCTTCTGTGATTATTGAGTCGTCTCCTGGACTCCTGAACGTATGGAGAGTGCACAACCCTAGAACATGGGAAGCAGTATCCTGGAGCATTGGGTCCTGAGACTTGACCATGTCCTTAAAAACAGGGCCGATCAGAATGATCTTTGTCATGTCCTCGGTTCAGTTTGGACCGTTGTGCTTTGGAGAGTGTGCTGGAGCATTCTCAGGTTGCTCGTGGTGGTTCCCTGACGCATAATATTTTACCTCTTTCAAAATGTCTATTCATGGTCCCTTTATTGTATATTGACACAAATACAGAATTTGATTAGTGACACAAATTCAGAATTTGATTATTCACAGCGCAGACCTTTGCTAACATATAACACTAGTTTAAGAACAACATCAACAACAGCAACAAAAAACAGTATATGCGTCTCGGTGTATAATGATTGTATATTTCAGCCTTTCTAGGCTCAGCTTTTTTATAAGAACGAAAAAACTTTAGGCGATTTTTATGAGTTTATTTTGTCTGAAAATCACGATTGGAGGGCTTTGATGGACGTCAAACAATTTGCCATTTCAGTTATAGTGAGAGAGCAATTGCATACATAGCGTATTCCTCAAAACAACGTTTCTATTGATATCATTTTCAAGAATTTTGTAGGATATATTAAATCTACTCAGTTATGATCTGAAAATATTAAAAAATGACATAAGTCAAAGCAACAGAAAGAAGCATTCCAGTGGGGAATACATGAAAATTAGCACACAAACCCAAA
>OY735226.1:45856579-45941579 GCA_963457665.1 Thysanoteuthis rhombus | reverse complement strand
CACATCACTGTCTAGGGTCCTCAACTAAAAGGGGATCCTATTATTCTTATCATCATCATTATTGCTTTCTACTGCGTTTGACAATGGGGACAACGGTAAATCATCACCATATGTGTCCCGAACAAGTTAAGAATGCCGCTTAAACCCACCCCGCCCAGAATTACCGGATGACTCATTAACCGGATGTTAGTAGCTGTGAGATAAATCTAAACTGCTGGAATTGAAATGAAAAAAAAAATCAAGAAACAATATCAGGGAGAAAAGATATTTTGATTAACCAATCTTGTTAGTCACACAATAGAAACCAGTAAGTGACCGATGCTGTGTTGGTGGGCCAATCAAAAAATTGAATGAAGGGGTAATCAATGAATAAATTACTTCTTCCGCCTCTTCTTGGACATTGATAACTAAAAAATTGTTTTCAAGAAACAAGTGGACACAGGCAAACGGGTCAATCTTACATACACTTACATTCTAAATTGAATACCCCACTTAAACCTATCTGGGGAGAATTTAAAAAAAAGTTCTGAGAAATAATGAGTAAATGTTCAAATTTTCAGTCCCTTAGCTCCATTGGTGCAAGTCAGCCAAACCAGCTAAAGAACTGTAGAAACCTATGTTGACAGTTTTTGCTGCTAGTTTTTGATATTTGAAACATCAGATGAACGGAGTGAAACTAACAATCCTGTGAAATCTAAGAAGTACAAATCCTAAGATCCATTATTATGGGATCATACCAATGCTTCAATTTTTTAGGGTTTCTTTAGGGAAGCATTCAGTAAACTAGTACGATGAAAGCAAATTTATTTGATACAGTCGAGTATTGGTGTTGTTGGAATTCATTACTCGCGCAATACGAATATGTAAAAGTAAAAGCTTATAGTTAATCAACACAACTAATCATTATCAATGTGCAGATGTCCCCTAGCATGCTAAGGGACGCAACCGTGGGAGTAAAAAAAAAGAAATTTATGTATGCAACTGATGTAATAAAAAAGAATCACATTCGTGTTTAAGTAAAAACAGTAATGAAAGCAAAAACAAAAAAAAAAATAATAAAATTCTGTTCGTGGGCAAAAGAACACTCTCGTACAAGCTGACTGCAAATCAAATCGCTTTTATCCACGCGAATAGGATGCTATGTGTATTTCCCTATATATCTCACTAAGCCATCATTTTGAACGGTACTAGTAAACTAGAAAATTCATATTCTGCAAAGCCTCAGGCTCAAGTTGAGTAAATTAAGTTCTCTCGCATCTTTTCTCATTGGAATGTTTATGGTTCCAGGCCAGGACTAGTCGTAATATAATAAGAACTTTCCTTCTGTTTTTTTCTCTTAGAGGACTTGGGTCTGAAAAGAAAATCCTGTAATGCAATGGCATTTTTTGAAATCCGGTACTGCTATAGTACTTTTTAAGTCTTATTGGCAAAAAAATTTCGTAAATAAAATCTGAACAGTTTTTCTACATTTAAAGATAGACCAACGTTGAACTATACATATATATTTTTTTTTACCATTGTTACCATTTTTGAAATTGTGTTAAGGCTTTACAGTCGTCTTCCTGATTGGTATGATTAAAATTTATCGATTTGAATGTTTTTTGATTATTTACACTGGTCAAAATTCTCCAAATGGAAAGTGGCTACCCTGATTGTTTGTAAGCCCCCACCTCCTTGCAACAAATTACTCCCGGTATCCCTAACTTAACTTAAATGGTATTTCTTTGACTCATAATTTAGTAACCTCTGAAAAGTCAACGAGACACAATAGAAAAAGAACAGGTTTTACGTTCAGTCAAGTCTGTAAAACAGAGAATAATCTATTGAATGGCTTATTTCAAGTCGATCTAGGAGTTAACTAGACATCACAAATAACATAGGTAAAAAACCCTATTCCAAACTGCAAAAAAAAATTTTTCTTGAGAGTAATTTATTTCGCTATACTAGCTTAGTTTAAACATAAACTCACTCGAAGCAAGCTGAGAGTGTTATAATCCAAACTTCTTTTTCACTGGCTGAAAAAAAACCCTATTTTGTTCAACAGAACTATTCTCATTGATGGGAAGTAACTCATATCATAGACTGTGAACAAAATAAGTAATCCAATTGGTTATGCTTTATTCACTGACTAAACGAATTTAGTACGAAAATCCTACTCGTCAACTGTTTTCCCTCACCACTCGGCTATTCTTACTCTTAAAATATGCGCAGCACCGAATTCCCGACTAGCAATTTGCCCCCAGCCATACTTTTGTATTAGCTTTGTTGTAGCTCTTCCCTTTCGGATTTTTTTTATGGTTCCACGCCCAGGAGCAGTCGCAGTATAATAAAAGCATTACTTCTGAATTCTCTGAAAGGAATTGAGTCTGTGAGTATAAAGAAAAATCAAATGTCTTTCATAGAATTGATTCTATCCTTGTTCTGAAATAGACTAAATCAAGAGAGCATATCCCATGTTTCGAGAAATCGGCCTTCAAACCATTCTCTCAATAAAAATAATAATAGTCAAACAGAAGATTACTACAACAAATCCCCTATCTTTTTATTGATACGATTAGCGTTTCTGAGATTTGGGATGCAAGCGATTAAAACAATTCTCGTATGAAAGGAAGAAAAATTCACATGAAACGGGACTTTATTTGAAATCCAAACTAAATCACATAAAAATGCATTTGTTTGTTTTGAAACAACCCGCACTCTCTTTATTTTATGGCTCCTCGCCTTAATAGGATTAAATTTCTAAGATTGAATTACTTTCAACATAAAATAACATTGTATCCTGACACGCAAAACCTCTTCACAATCCATAAAACTCTCGATAGGAAAGCAATCAGAAAAAGCATTTCAGCTAAGAAAAAATACAAAAAAATACAAAAAACATACACAAGTTTTCAAAGCAATTAACCAATTAATTTGCAGGCTCCTGATTGGCCAATTTACACGTCACTTAAACCATCCAATTTCTCAATACAATTAAATCCGCACCTCGAGACAAAATGTTACATGCAGTTACTAAAAGTGTTCTTCAAAACTCTTCAGCGTCTCTCGAACTCAATTGATTGCAACTCAACGAAGAACAAACAAAATTTCCATCTGAAGTGAAAGTAAACATTTACACCACAGCCGCTCCCAAAATCATTCTCTCAAACTAGTTCGAGAGAAAAGAATGTACAAAATAGCCAACTGCAATCGGAACGTGACATACCAAAGCTAAAAAGCAAATCGCCAAAACCTGATGTACAAATGCATGTGAGAAGTCAATTTAATTTTACTGCTCACATGAAAGTAATTTAAGATATATTTTAGGAGGTCTAATTGTTTATTTATTTACTAAAAAAATGCCCCAGTAGGATTACCTCAAAACAAACTATATCATAAGTACTAATTCAACTTTGAAATATAGATTCATTCAAATTATAAAGATATATTCATTTACTTACTCTAAATTTTCCATACATGAGTTCAAAAACTGTTCTACCAATTTATTTTCTAACCAACATGACCTGATTTTTTAAAATTATTCCTAATTTTAATTTTTTTTTGTACTATTTTTTTGCTTTTTTTTCTACTAAAGATGATAAACTATTCTGGTATTTCAAAATTCATTGGAAGAAAATATCAATTTGTTGAGACCGAGTTAGTAAATCCTCCGTCCTATCTGACGGACTAAAAATTAGAATTCCTTATTTTTTAAAGCGAAGTTTGAATTAGTCACCTGTTTCCCTCTTCTGAAACAAAACCATGCCTATTAGTCAATCCTCATAATTTAAATCTCAAGCAACTTATAATTCTGGTAAAATAAAAACAAATAACTCGATAGTCAGCTAAGGTATCAACTTCACCTTATTATTCGAAAAGTCCCTACATTAGTTTCCCTAACTCCATATTTAACTATATATATAACTATATATATATAACTAACTATATTTCGAGATGATTGTTCGATATTTATCTACTGGTAGAGATTGAACAAAATGACAGTCTAGTGCTACTAAACACGATGCATGTAAACACCCAAGTTTGCTCGCATGAACTTTTAAGTTCCACGAAGCATTTAAAGTCACGTTTGTAGAGGATTGCAACGCCAAAGACGTAGACTTGTGCAAAGACCACAGGAAGGTCATGTTAAGATACTTTATCGATATAGCTTCCATAATATTACTAGAGGTAATAGAAATTTGAGCCTTGAAGACTTCGTCATTGTACTCAATTACAACGATTTTAGTTATTTTCAATATCCCAAGACTGGTACTGATCATCATCGTGATTTAAATAATAATTTTAAACCGATTCATAAAATCTGACACGCCGAAATATATTCCAATGTTCTTGTGAAGCGTTTACTAAAATTGAATCAATCACCACTACAGATACGAATTGATTTGTTGTTGAAGAAACGATTAATTCATCTAAAAGTAATGTTACCTGTAATATTGGGATCAAAGGTTATTTGGAAAAAGTTTGCCTTTAGATAGCGTTCGACATAGACCGAATGTAGTATGATTTAGAGATCTTAATGCGCTTTAATTCAATGAAAGTATCAGAATGTCATTCTTTCTGTATCTTCACGAAGGAAATGGCATCATTCAATCTGCTTTATACTGCGATGCTTCACCATTGTTGTAGTGGAAAAATATCTGATTGATTTTTTGTTATGACACTAATTTGGTCTGTGTTTGAACGAAACATTTGAAAAATTGAAATTATTGCACAAAGAAAAGTATACAATTTTTAGATAAAAGCACACATCAAATGATCATATTTACACAATATCTAATTCCTTAAATATTACCGTTAGCCAAAGTGTAATAAGTAATAATAATTCAATTTAAACTCATTTACATTTGTTGATAGCACTGCATATTCCGAGAACCTATCCATAATCCTACTACTCAGTTGCTAAAAAAGAATTCTACTCCTATTCAAGTCCAACATATAAGCATGGTCTCATAGATCCTAGTATTCTTTATGGTCTAAAAATCTACTAATTATCTACCATTCAAAATCTTTAAGATTTCTATCAAATATCCTCGATCTCCTCTTTTTTTATAACGATATTAATTCTATTCTTTCAATCTATCCTCATAACTCATACTTTTTAGATCTGGTAGTCTGTTTTTTTTTTTCTAAAATATTTTTATCCTTCAAATACGGTGACCAGGCTTGCACATAGTATTCAAGATACAGGTGGACATATCTTATATAATACAAGGAATGGTTCCTGGTCCTCATAAGTGAAAGTGTGCCTCAATACTCTGTTCGTCTCAGCAACGACACGGGCAATATACGTAGAAAATGAGAGTTTGTCAATATTTGGATATCAAGATCCATTTTTAACATCTACCAGGGAATCTTGTTTTTTTTTCTGTTGCATCATCTCAGGGTGAAGGACTTCCTTCTCAATGATCCAGTTTTCACAACTTTAACAGTTTAATATTCATGGCATCCAATCACAATAATCAGTGAACCAAAAGAAATATTCTGTAATTGGGCACTGACACGCGTGTGTATCTATGTGCATATGTGTCCAAATTACACCATCAAGATTCCAAGCGTGATTTTAAAGAAATTTTGCTTATATATATATATATATATATATATATATATATATATATCCAAGCCTTTTTATCAATTTCTTTGCGATTACTCTTTAATTCTTACAAGTATAGATCAAATATTGTGAATAATGTCATACAAGATTACTGGCAGAGTTTGTGTGCAGAATAAGTTCTAGTGTGGGATAGCTTTCCTTTGCGGTTTCTCTACAGAAAACTGATCCGTTTGGTCAAGCTGTCCGAGAGTTGTTCTCGATGAGCTGATTCAATGTTGGTCCATGAATCTTTTTCTGCTTCCCACAGATGCTTGTCGGTTTTCCCAAATTTTCTCTCAACCATTTTGGCTTCAATATGTGCCCATATGTTTTTGTATGGTGTTAGGAGCTTTTATACGATAGAGGGTGCTCGGCTCATTGTTTTGCTGATGAGTGTATTATGCTTCCATCTCGGAAAGAATGAATTGCACTAACAAAATATTAGCGCACTTCAATGATAGGCTGAAGAAAGACTTTGAATTTTCTATTTAATTGTATCTTTCCTTGCTTTATGAATCAACTTTTCATCTTTCACCACTTTTTGATCATAACATGATGATGATGATGATGATGATGATGATGATGATCATCATCATCATCATCATCATCAGTCTTTTATCATCCGTTGTTAGACATGGACCATCCCCTGGATCCGCCAATTTTCTCTATCGTAGGCGTTGCGGAGCCAGGATTTTCTGAACCTGTCCAGTTTGCATGTCTATCTCATATTCTGCCGGCCTTGGTTGTACGTTTGATCTCTTGGGATCCATGTTGTGACTTGTGGTGTCCATAGGTTGTCTACCATTTTTGCAGAATGGCCAGCCCGTTGCCATTTGAGTTTCCCAATGGCTTCTATGATCTCCCAAATTTCTGTTCCTCACCTAATTAATATACTTTGCTGTCTTGTGGTCTCTCCATGAGATGCTGAGCATGATTCACTCATGTGTACGTTGCATGCTTCTCAGTCAGATAGTCAGTCTCTCTGTCAGGTTCCATATTTCAGATCAATCGGTGATTATGGGGAGGATGCATTAATTGTGTACGCTTCTTTTTAGGATTGATGAGATTTTCTTATTTTTGAAGGTTGATCTCGTTCTACCGAAGGTTTGTTATCCTTGTGATTTTTCTCTTCTTTTGAGGATTTCATGGAGATTCGGTGTGCTCAGTGGATGTAGTGGTCTACTTTCTTCAGCTTGGTGTTTTCGATTTTGATCATTGAGCGTTCATTTGCAACATGTTTGTTGTACGTGATCTTTGAATTGCTAGGATTCATGTGAAAGCCAACTTTCTTGCTTTCTCCCTTCAGTTCATCTGGCATTAGTTGGAGGCAGCGGAAGTTCTCTGCAATAAGGGCTATCAAAAAGGGCAAATCTGAGGTTTTTCAAATTTTCGCCGTCTATTCTTATTCTTTTGTTTTCCTAATCTAGGTTTCTGGAGATCATCTCTAAGCAGGCTGTATAGATGGATGAGCTGGTATCATCTTGTCCTGACCATTTTTGGAGCTGAAAGGCCACTGAGTCTTTATGTAACCTGATAAAAGAGCTGCTGAGATGAAATATATATTGAAATACTCTGACATATTCGGGGTCTACACCTTGTCAAGTGATAACATCAATGACCTTAGAAATTTCTTTTGAGTCGTAAGCCTTTTTGAAGTCTATAAATGTTACTGCAGGTGGCATTCTATATTCTGCTGCTTTCACTTTTAGTTGATTAATCGAATGAAGATGGTACATGGTTTAGTAGCTTCTTCTAAAGCCAGCTTGTTCCCACGTTTGGTTTACATCTAGTGTTTTTGCAATTCATTTGATGTTAGTAAAATGTTTGTAGATGCAGTTGAGCAAATTTATTGGTCTGTAGCAGTTGATATCTTTCGAGTTTCTTTTTTTCATGTAATAGCTATATGATTGCATAATACCACCTTCTGGGGATTTTTTAGGGCTAAAGCTGAATGAAACTGCTCATTTCCTTGTGATGACCTTAGCAGCCTTTTTTAGTAGGTCGATGGTGATATTACCTGGTCCAGGGGCCAAAATCGTGGGAAAATGAAAGTCAAATAGTGAATATAATAGTAAAACATCTAGCAAGATAAGTGCTTTGATAGAAAATTCTACATTGATATTAATTCTATATCATGAGCAATTCATGTAAATGAAATGATATAACACATAAAGTGGCTACTCATGTATTCATAACATTCAAACAGTTATGTATGTAGTATTATATAGATGTATCAAGATCCCATTTCTCTCTTGAAAGCCAAGTAATTCCTTTTGTTTGAAAATATTGCTACGATGTTAATTTATTGAGATCACTTGAAATAAGAAGATTTGGATAACAACAATTTTTCATTTGACAAATCTTTTTTTGAGAGGTGAAGAGAGCAGACAAATTGTTGCTGATACCTGATATGCTGACGCAAACAACTACCACACACATACAAGTACTCACACACCCACATACATGAATACACACGCAGACACACACACACACACACGTGCACACACTCATACACAATCAAAAAACAGCTCTGGTTAATTTCTCAATGGAAACTGTCACATGACTGATGTCTTCCGGCAGCATGCAGTGTTTGGGGTGATCAATCAAAATTTCGAAAAAAAAGGATATCAATGGATAATTATTCACCTGCCTTTGTTTGGTGGTGATCACTAAAAGAGTCTGAATAAAAAAACAGACGTCAATGTCACTGGATACAAACGGCTAGTAGTATAAATTTAGATTGTAAACTAGACCCCTCATTAAAAACATATTTAAAGGGGATTTTTTTTTCAGGAATTTAAAAAAAATCTTTTTTTTTTTTTGCTTGACTTAATGAGAAGTAAATGTTGAAAATTTCAGCCTTTTGGCTTCATTGGTAAGGCCTGTACGCGTTATACATATATACATACATAGCCAGCTAGCCGGACCTATTTGGAAACTAAAGAAACCTATTCGTATAGTTTTTGTGACAGTCTTGGCTTATGATTTTCAAGCAAACAAACACACACACACACATACACACACACACACAAACGTACACACGTATACACACACATGTATATAGCATGATTATATGTAGATATATAAATTATGTATCTCTCTTCCTTTACATAAGATCAGTCTTTTATCATATATTTCACTTTCAGATCAATGGAGGTTGGATTTTTAACAATAATGGAATTCTACGGATATCAAATTGCATCCATGGATTTTTCTTATGTACAGTTCTTGACCTGCAGTTTCAATTCGTGATCTTTGCTATTCATAAGCTGACATTTTGAACTCCCGATGTAAAAATCTAAATAATAATCTTTTAATTGAACTTTAGATCATTAGCAAACGAGGAATTGAACGTAAGCATTGCATTTTCTTTTTGAAAATATCATCATAGCTAAAATCACTTAATCGATATGAAAGAAAAATAACACTGTTCTTTGATTTTATAATGAATATGAGAAAGACTTTGAAAATGATAATCTGGTTGGTTGGAGACACTCATACCGTTGGAACATTCGAGTAAATGAAGAGGGGAAAATACGACTAATAAATACATTAAAATATCATTTAATTAAATCTGAGATCTTTTGAATAATTCATATCTGAGCTGGGTTCAAATATCAAATATAGCCGAATTTTCTTTCAGAATCACTGCTATGACTACTGAAGAATGTGATTAAAAAATCTGATTGTTTGAATCCAATTTCAGGTATTATGTCTGTACACATACGTATATATGGTGGTATAGACATACCTACACAAATATACGCACATCAACATGAATAACTACAAACTTCACATGGATTTGCATATGTGACTTGAAAACTACATCCCCGTTTACGTCTCAAACGGTACAATTATTTCATTATGCGTGTGTAATGAAGCACAATGGTATTATTTTCCAATTGGATTTTGTTTTTATAGTGCAGGAATAGGGTATCTATATCAATGTCTGAGGCCTTTCATTTGCTTGTTTGTGGCTCTCTTCCGCATAAACTACTTGGCCTACTGACCTGATATTCGGCTTTGAGAACCAATAAAGATCGACGTCCCACATAGGCTAACCTTTGAGTTAATTTGTTGTCACAAGACATAATTTTCTAATCAAGCTTTGGTTCAAAACATCGGAAAAAATATAGCAGTATCTTCGCAGTTTATTTTTTTTTTACGAATGACATGAATGTTTCTCCAATAAAATCAATCGTTAAATATATATTTGTGTTTTTAGTCAGATATCACTTTTTGACAATTCGGCAGTAATAGACAGTGTTAGTTTCACTGGGGTTTCTCGCTTCTCCCCTCACCCATCCTCATTGACAAAAATACAACATGGATCATTTTATAGTGAAGGGAAGCTTTCCTCTACCCTTTTTCTTTTCTCATTGATACAAATTCAACGTAGTTCATTGTGAAAATCATCAGAGCTGTAACTAGATCAGGACCTTTTTCAAGATATACTTGAAAGTAATTATTTTATTACTTATGATTTGGATAGAGTATTGTAAATCATGATAATTATTTTTTGACTTCTGTTCAGGTTAATCTCATTTTTTGTTATTTTCTTTGATCACTACATCCGTGAGGCCATCAATCTACGATAGTCAGTGGAGAAAAATTAACGTCTCTGTGGAAATAATAGTTTTTCCATTGGTTGTGTTGTGTTGGGTGAGAAAGAATGAAAACAAAACTACATATTTTTCATTATATTGTTTGATTTGAGGTTCTGTCTTCTCCAGGCAACGCTGGGTAGCCCTCCTGTAGCTTCTATATCATATTCTTTCCCTCTTCAAAAATATGGATAGAAATACCAAGAAACTTGTATTTATCAGTCTGACGGCTATAGATCAAGAAGGAAGCGTTTTCTGCAAACTGTCTTCCGTAGATTTTTTTCTGGTTGAGAACATGCCTTTTTTTATCTAATCAAGTAGTTTTCCGAGGTGACAAGTATGGAAAAGACTTTTTTTTGCGGATTTACAGCGCTTAGGTTATATTTCTGTCATAGCCAACTGCTGATACGAATGCAAGTTTGTTCGATTGAGAGAAGCTGTGTTTATGACAGTGTTATTAAACTATTTAATCAATATCTAAATTATTTATGCTTCGTGGTTTTTCTATGAACTACTGTTGTTCTATTGATAGAAATTTTCTTTTGCAATATCTCTATGCAATGATGTTGTAAGGTTTTACTTGAGAAAAAAAAGTACCGGAAAGCGTCAGGATTTAATACTGGCTTCTTTTACATCAACAAATGAATCAATAACCTCCCTGTTTGTTTTAAGAACATCAGTGTCAATATTTGTGCTTTGAAGTCAAGAAATTTGTATGCACCAGACTACCCACGGATGGAAGGATTTCACTTGATTTGAACCTGGATTTGTTTTTGTTCTAATAATCCACAGATATAATAATTAGCTATGTGCAGATGTCTTCTGTCACGCTAAGGGACGTTACTGACATAGCAAAATAGAAATTTATATATGCAACCAACGTAGGAAATAGAATTTCATTCATGTTCTAATATCGTATGGAAATGCTGAATTTAAAGAATGATATAAAATAAAATCTACACATATGAATAATGATATAAAACAAGGGATTTTTACTATGGACATTATGATGGAAGGACTTCTGGAATAATGGTAATTACAATATTTCTTAATCAATATCATAACATTTTTGTGAATATACTATAATCTTTTCCGATTAAATTTTCATTACTATCCCCAAACAATCGAGTGGACGTGTAAAAACGTTATTTAAAAGGTCGTTGTTTTCGACGGTCCATCCAATTAGAGATGTACCATTTTGATACGGCGTTTTCGGCATGTTCTATCATTTTTACGAGTTATTCGTAATATTTTACTATCAAATACAAAGTGCAAAGTCTTTTGGTAAGAAGTTCATCAACGGATTGAACTATCATTTTGAATAGGTGTGCCGTTTTCGATAACTGATAAAATAGTTGTCATTTTCGACGATAGGGGATTACTAGTGTTGTTAGAAAATGCCAAGTGACTTGTATCAATATTCACCTTCCAAGTCAATGATCTCAACACATTTTGATTATTCCAACAAACGGGTCCTTTAACGAAATCATGAATCAAATAGTAGGATATGTATGTGGTATATCACTGATTCCAACCATATGATATAATTGCACGAATTGTTTCCAATTCACATGCAAGTGATTTATATCTAGTTGAAAAGACATTAGTTGCATTAACTCAAATATGATTAAAAATCCAGTGTGAGTAGAGTCCTCTCTCAAGCAGTAGTAGATATTGGCAAAGTAATGTTACAATATGCTAGTGTACAATCTTATTCAAGTTTTCATAGTCATGTGATAGTAAAATCTTTAATAATTTATTTTAATACGTAATAATTTTTATTTTGATAAGTAACAATGCAGAACAGGAACAGTGATCTTGGCTCCTGGGGTAAAGGTTTATCACCCCTTTAATCTTTGTTAATTGGGTCTTGTGGGAACTCCCCAGTGAAGTTTAATGCGTGGATAAATTATTAACTGAAACATGGAACCTAACCAAGAGACAGACCTGCAAATTGAGAACCGTGCAACGTGCACATGGAATAATTATGCTGGGCCTCACATGGAGAGACCACAAGACCGTGCAGTACATCTGGGAAAAGACAAGAGTCAGGGACATCATAGAATCTATTAAAAATCTCAAATGGCGGTGGGCTGGCCATGTTGCAAGAATGAAAAACGACCTATGGACATCACTACTCACGATATGGATCCCCTGAGATCACATGTGCAACCGAGGCCGGCAGAATGTTAGATGGAGAGACGAGCTAGACAAGTTCAGGATGTACTGGCTCCGCGACGCCCAGGATAGAGAAGTGTGGCAAATCCTGGGGAAGGTCTATGTCCAACGACTGACCTTAAAAGACTGATAATGATGATGATGATGAAATTATAAGATTCAGTAGTAATACGCCAATAATTCCAATATGGAAATAAGTAGGCAAAAGCAACGATTTATTAGCCAATCACAATGCAATGGTCACAAAACCCCAAAATACGTCATTTGGAGTGTATCCAGAGACTTTGAAGAAGGTTGATGTTGACTTAGCAAGTATCATACAATGCATGACGACCATCATATACAATTAAACGCCCCATTCTACCATTGAAAAAATCGATTCGACGGGGAAGAATTTTCAAATAATGCATGATATTTTCATAACACTCTCTCGACAGATAGTGCGTTTATCTTAAAACTATTGCAATTTTGTTGGCGAGTAAAATAAACTTGAAATCTATCTATCAACAAGTTTTTTTTCACCGGAAGAGACTCACAAAATGAAGTTTACCTTGAGCAGAGGGTGAAATCGAAGTTTTCATATCTTAATATTACTTCACTTCCGTATAATCAATATAAACACGCCTGGATGCTGCTGGGCCAGATTCCACTCTCACTTCTATTTCGACTGGATATAATTTTTGAAACTTTCACTATTGCATATATTCCACTGACAAAGTATTTATAAATTAGTAATGACTTTCGTTTGCGAATGCCACACACGAGGAGATGTTAATTAATTACATCATTCAGTCATGGGGGGGGATGGCAGACAAAAGGACGACTTTACAGGAGATGGGAAGTGGGGGATTTTATATTCAAATACTGTAAATGCAATCAGTGAAGAGTTGCTTCCCCTAAATCAGGTGAGGATTGTTCTTGTTCTTATGATGATATAGGGGAAAAAGCCTCTGACTTGGACTAGAGCTTGACAAAATATTAAACGTGTGTTAACATACAAAGAGAAACGTGTACTCATGGAAGACAATATATTACAGTTTAAATATTTTTGACAGACATTTTCCGATTTTTTTTACAACAAAAAGCTTTTAACACAGCTATTCACGCTGGTTCAAAATATATTTGTGATTTCTTGAGTGGTTAGTAAGAGTATTTTGTATTGGGCACTCTGTGGCTGTTTTTCACAAATGCATTATTGACATTTTTTTCGGATAGTTGCACAGCCGTACCCATCAAAAATGACAGAAGATTCAATCATTATTTTGTACGCATGTTTATGTGTTCAAGCGCTCCTGGCCATGCTGTTTTGTTAACAGACTTAAAAATTGGCATCCGTACTCCACTAGACCCATTCTTTTATCCTTGTAAAAAAGTGTTTATGACTTTTTTGTGGGCCATATTGATGTGTTTGATAATAACATCTAGATCCTTCAGAATTTAGATATTTTTAGATGTTTTTCCAATCCATTTTAGATGCTTTCCAGTGGAAAACTCCGGGGATGTCATGAATAGAACTTATTTGACCAAATTTTTCTTTGAGGGATTCCTTTTACATGACTTCAAATTTTGACGCTACAGTTGTTCTATTATTGACTGTGATGGTTGTTATGTTTTCATGTATTGATCATGGATCTTGAATTAAGTTTCTTTTATTTGTTGTCTTTGTTCTTATTTACTTTTTGGAAAACATTTTAAAACTTGCCCATTGCAATATTATCCTATCAGAATGTTCAAACGTTGAAATAGTCAAATTCTCTATAATTTCTTTTAGAATAAATCTTGCTTGTCTACGAGAATCTCTTTGCGATTTTTTCCTATCCAAAGGTTTAAAATAATCTGAAAAGCTTCAGTTTTGGTCAGTTCAGTATAGTGTGTTTCTTTCGTTACAATCCTTGGTTTGAATCAGTTATAAATTTTTATAAAATCCATAGATGAATGCCAACGAAACGAAAGTAACCGAATGTTAAGATTTAATTCAGAAATATATCAAAAACTTTATTCAACCCACAGTGTATCTTCTAGGATAGATTATCTTCAAATGATACCGATATCTACATCTCCATATATCATCATTAATACTTTGCTTCAAGTGATTGTCTTCTTGGTGTTTTGAAGTCTCGGTTATAAGGTCAGTGATCCACTTAAGGGAAATAATTTGCAGATAAAAATAGCTCACATAGTTTACATTTAGAAGATCCATAATTGCTTAGTGTTTAAATGTCAACATCATCGTCATTTCGTTTATTTATTGGGAAAAGCTCTCATGGTATCTCGCGTTATCTAGTCTCAAATGATACTTAATCAAAATACTTGGCATTATTGAAACGAGAGTATTTGGAAACGATAGAATTTTTTGTTGGCATCACAAAATAGGGACTACTCATTCAGACAAGTTTTGGTAAACTATATTGAATAATGAAAATTTCATTGAAACCAAAAAGTGGAAAAAGGCTACGTCCAACCGGATCACATCAATATCGTAAACAAAAATGTTCGATCAGTTTACAGGACATGGGGAGTGGGTGATTCTATATTCTAATATTGTAAATGCAATCAGTGAAGAGTTGCTTCCCCTAAATCAGGTGAGGATTGTTCTTGTTCTTGTTGTGAAAAAGGCTACGTCCAACCGGATCACATCAATATCGTAAACAAAAATGTTCGATCAGTTCAACATAATAAAACAAAGCTGTGTTCAATACAAGAAAAGTACTATGGATTAATCATCTAGTTTTCCTCATGAGGTAATAAAATTTAAATCGTTCATACCGATAAATCTGAAATATCGAAAAAGAATAAACAGCCCCCTCCAGGAATTTTATGACGACGTGTAAATATCAAAAGGTAAGATTAAATGAAACGTAATTTAGTATTGATTCTCTTTGATTGATACTTTGAGCATTACTTGTACTTGCTTTATTTTTCTTCCAAGCAAAATCTCTTCCCTTCCGAAATTTCTTGTCTGAAATATGAGAATTTAAAACGATTGAATGTTCTAAAAGTATTAAAGTTGCCGGTATAATGCCGGTAAATAGTTCTGTATTAAAACACAGTGGTAAAATACTAAACTCCATTCATTGTACAAGGAAGAAGGAAGGTAGACAGTGTGAGACGCCGGAGAACTTTTACGGGTTCTCGACATCGATAATGGCTGGTAGCAAGAGAAGATACGTTAGTCACGGTAGAGAAAAGAAATATGCTGATCAAAAATCGACGAGAATATTTGCCAGTGGTAGAGTTAAGAAGGCCATGGAGAAGCTGAAAGAAAAATTACTGGTCCTAGGACAAGGGCATCACGTTAACTCAAGAAGTGAACATCGTCGTAACGGGGGTTAGGGTTTTTATAGCAAGTGGTTAAAAGGAAGTGAAGTCAGTAGACATGGTAACTTCAGTATTTTCGTAGTTAAATATATGTGGTTTTTTCGTGTCGTATTTAGTTTGGTAGTTTCGTATTTCAGTTTCGTACTAATTTAGGCTGAATGGGAGTGGGGCATTACAAGAAAAAGACACGAAGGCAAACATTGATAGAACCAAAAGAAATGGCAGATATCCTGAAAACTTAGAGAGAGAGAGAGAGAGAGAGAGAGAGAGAGAGAGAGAGAGAGAGAGAGAGAGAGAGAGAGAGAGAGAGAGAGAGGGGGCGACGGAGGGAGAGAGAATTGAGAGAGAGATAGAGGAGGGAAGGAGAGAGAGAGAGGGGGCGACAGAGGGAGAGAGAATTGAGAGAGAGATAGAGGAGGGAAGGAGAGAGAGAGAGAGAGAGGGGCGACGGAGCGAGAGAGAATTGAGAGAGAGATAGAGGAGGGAAGGAGAGAGAGAGAGAGAGGGGCGACGGAGGGAGAGAGAATTGAGAGAGAGATAGAGGAGGGAAGTAGAGAGAGAGATGTGACGGAGGGAGAAAGAATTGGGAGACGGGAAGAGAGAGAAGGGGGAGGACCGAGGATGGAGAGGAAAGGATTCTTTAGGAATATTTATCTACTCCAAATTGTGCAAACGACTTGAATTCAACTATACTAACAAATGGTACTTGCACAAAATTGAGGAATACATTGAAAACTAAGACTCAGGCTCGGGAATCGGACGTATCCAAAGACCCCTCCCCCCACTGGGAATCTATCAAATAACAGATGCATCTGGTTCAATGATCACTGGAGAAATATCAAAGAACTAATGTCCGTATAAAGTAGTGCAGTTCTGCAGCAAATGTTGTTTATCGAGTTTAAAACGTTTTAAGTTGCAAATGCACTTCGATGAATAATAAAACATTACTGAGTTTCTAACTCTTTAAACATGAAGTAAATTGAAAACTAATTGTTCCTGTAAATATCAACTACAAAAATATAAAATCTAAATTGTGAAGAAGTAAGATCCCCCAAAGTTCTGTTCGTGGCTGATGGATAAAAGTATTTCAATATGATCTCTGGTATGGAATGCTGACAAGGTCAGCGAATCTCCTCAGATAGAGGGTGCAGCAGACGATATTTTATTCTTCTCCCTAAGTCATTTCTTTCGAGAAGTTGGGGTCGATAAAAAAGAAAAAAAAAACAACCGTGAAAGGAGGAGAATACATTACATCCAGGAAGATGCTACAGAAGGAAGAACATATCTTTTTGAAAAAGCACTCAAACCTGACAGCATCAACATGACGGAACATACAAAAATCTAAACAGAACAGAGTCCGTGACATTTTAGCCTTCGAACTAATTCAATGAAACAAGCAGTCCTGTTGGATATGTCTGTTCAGATAGGCTGCATTCGAATTAGGACTGCTTTCCTTATTATTGATGAGTTACTAGCAACTAAAAAGAATGGCCCCAGCTTCCCAAAATAGAGGATAGATGCTCTTCCTGCCATGACTAACTTTTTCCATTTGTGCGTTACGATTGCTTCATGTAAACGGCAGAAGGCAAATCGAGACATCTGACATATCGATTATATAAATCAGTACAGATTTATTGGCACAAGAGTTCTTGACTGCCCTCGTAGCCAATTCGATGCTTGTAAAATCAAGTCTAATGTTTCTAATAAATGGACACTCGCGCAATCGTAGCGTATGTTAACAGTTTTGCTAACAGAATTTTCTAATTTCGTGTTCGACTTAAAATATTGAGTTCTTTATTTGGTAACATCTCTAAAATATTCAAAATATCTGAAACTATTTTTCTTCAACATCTGGAACAACTTCTACAGAGCTAAGTAATTCTGTAAGTCTCATTATCAATTTTCACTTACTGTTAACACATTTTGAGCCAATACTGATATTATTCCCCATTGTAAGTATTTCACTGAATAATCAACGTATAATGTTGGATGTATAAATTTTGTACTATAATGTAAACGTCTTCAGGGAAATTATGCATTTTTTCGTGTCATTACTCTCTGTCTGCTGTACACTCTTGAACATTTGAGCATTTACTATTTTGTTATGTATCTAAACTTGATACCTAATTAAAGAAATGTTAGTGTTATACTCCAGCCGAGAAACAGTGGGATGTAGACAGAGGATACAGACACTCAATTTTATCGTTCATTTTTGTACGTCGACAGAAGGCAAGGAAAATAGACAGTTATAGTTTAATATTCCTATGAACAGTGTCGATGTAGATTATAATCTATCAGGCAGATTTATAGTGAAAAGACAAAGCAGAAGACCGTATGGTGTACAGATGAGATTTTTTTATCTTATTATTCATGTTGAAATTTATCATCTTGAATCTTATGATAAGACATCAAAAAATCAAACTCAATTTGATTACAATATCGCGTGGACATATCTTAATTAGAACGATGCCAAATGACTTCCAAAATCTACAATAAAATCTCTTTTTAATTTCCTACTCTAATTTTGTTTTTACTGAGAAGGAATAAATTCAAAATCTCTATCTCGAGAAAACAAAAAAAGGAAACGAATCGAATCTATTGGGATTACCAATTGAAATGAACACATTTATCTGTCACTGACTTCAAATGCCATCTGCACTAGTTTCCGTTTAAAAAGATTCATGTTACATTTTTGTATTTTATTTGAATTTGTATCAAATGAAGTAGTATAAATCAATATTATCTAAAAAAACATAATGACTACTTTTACATCTATCTCAATTTTATTAGTTGCCTTCAATCACAACTTTTTGTAAGGGTCAACTACCCTCTGTCTATGAGTAAACAGTGTTGTTTGGAAGATAAAAAATAAGCATTCACTGGAATTCGAAACCACATCCCCGTGGTAAGCACCGTTTAGCCCGACCTCATTTACCAATTAAGCCACTAAGACTTCAACTTGAAGCAGAAGTTCAAATAACACACTGGAACCAATCATTCATCCCGATCGTCATAAAGTTTGCTCATATTTGGCCAGTTACAGTATTTAATACATTTTTCCATTTTTTGATTTTTATATAGATGTATCATAAATCATTATTTCTTCAAATGTCTTCATCTGAACCAACATTTTGAGTTATTCGTTCACTTTTAATAATTTGAAATAATCATGAATAGGAAACTCTATGGAAGGATGTCAAGATTGACCAATAGTACTCCAAGACAGGAAAATAAATAAACTTCGAGTATCGTACATAGAAAAATCTTAATAATCGTTCGTTTGTGTTTACAAACATCGTTTTCCTCTATCTGAAGAACACTGCTCCTGACAACACGTACAAATGCTTAACACTTTAATGAGATTTGGAATCACAATGTTGAAAGACTTGTTAAAAACAAAAGATTCTTTTAATTCAACGTTCCGTTCTCACCGGGTCTTTGTTAAGAAGGGAGGAGAAACAGGAGTTTCACTTCCCCATACTCATTCGGCAAGCATCTTGCATGTTTAATGGCAATTCAGAACATTGACAAAATAAACACATCCACTAAATAAACCACCACCTTCATTATCATCAGCCTTCGTCGTTGGACATGAACCTTTCCCATGATTTGTGAGATCCCTCTATCATAGGCGTCACAGAGCCAATGCTTTCTGAACTTGTCTAACTCGTCACTTAATCTTATATTTTACCGGCCACAATTTTGCATATGATCTCTTTGGATCCTCGTTGCGTGTCGTAATGTCCAGTGGTTGTCTGACATTCTTACCATTTGAGTTTTTATTGATGGATTCCATGATATCCCTTATCCCTGTTTTCACTCTAATATACTGCCCCGTTTTGTGATCTGACAAGTTCATGTTGCATGGTTCTCAGTTCTGCGAGTTAATCTTTTGGTTAAGGTCCATGTTTCAGCTCCATCGGTGATTATCAGGAGGATTCATTGGTTGTCAACCCTTCTTTTTAAGACTAATGGGATTTTCTTGTTCCTAGAGGTTGAGTTTGCTCCACCAAAAGCTTGCCATCATAGAGTGATTCTTCAGTTGATTTCTCCTCTTTTTGATGGCTTCATAGAGATCCCTTAACCTAAGTAGATGTAGTGGTCTAACCACAATGTATTCAGAAAAAAACTTGTTCCCAGTTTTCTCCTCATTCCTTGAAAAAGTTATTGTGAGAACGAAACGTTGAATTAAAAGGAATCATCTGTTCTTAACAAGTGTTCCGACATTGTTATTTCAAATTTCTTATCGACGGATCAACCATAATCCATACCAATATATGATCATAACATTGTAAGTAATTTTTTTTTACGTAGATGTCGACAAATCTGGTCACATCATCTTAAGTCAAATACTAAACTTCATACGATATCAAAATTAAAACTCGAAAGAACTTACGATTTTAAGTTGAGAACCAGTGAATGTTTTTTTTAATTCAACGTTTCATTCACTCCTAAACTTCATCAGACAATTGGGGGGGGGCTGGGAACAAGTGTTTATAAGTACATTGTGGTTTGTTGGGAGTAAGGGTGGCGGTTAATTTAGTGAACGTGAAATGGTACACATTGTATTAAACCCTTTTATACACATCTCTAAATAAAAAGTCAGAGAACAAAAAAAAAACAAAAAACAAAAACAAAAAAAACCAAAAAAACAAAGGATTTTCCATGTTATTATGAATTACTTGGACACCCGTATAATACTATTTCATCTATTTCCCCGTTGTCAGTTGTGACATTCCCTCCTATTTCATCTACCCAGTAACGTAAAACTCTGAGTAAAATCGTGACTGGATAAGATAGATTTTTCTTTTGAATATCCTCCAGATTACTTTTTCTGCTTGTGCAACACTCGCGAAACGACGGATTACTTCTTGTCTGGCTCCATGCTTGCATTTTTATTGATTACTTCAATTCGTACAAAACCTACGCAACATCCGACGACATTTGACAACGTGCTAGACACATCTGAGAGCCAAAAGAAAAAAAAACTGTCTTTTCGTCTTAACACTTGTAGATGAACTACCTGATGTGACGTCACCGTGTCTGATACGGGACGACAGCATTAATCAGTCACCATATGATGAAGACTTTTCACCCATTCCGTTCCCAGTCTCTCCGGATTGTCGCATGTTCTCCTCTGAAGAATATCTATCTCTTAGTTCTCTTCCATTTCTGCTAGCATTTGACATCATTAGATATCTTCATTTGACCTACTTTCTTCATTTACCAACACATTTAGTTCGTTTTAAAAATTTTTTTCCATCAGATGACGTATTTTGAACCATAACCTTTTTCATTCTTTGACGCATCCAAACGCATCTCAACAAGATGCTTTTCATTCGGTCGATCGGTTGGTTCCGTTTACGTTGATCAACAGAAAGCGGGGATAAGGAAAAGGTGTGATGTCATTAAATGAGCATCATTTTCACCAGCTGCTATGATGCCATGATGAATGTCCAATGTCAGAATTTTTGTGTTTTAAAGGGCCTAAAATGGCCCCCTCCAAAATGCCGAAAATTGCCATTTACGATACAATGGAAAATAGAACACACAGGATATTTCCATATTGCAATATTTTACTTGTATGAGAATAAATTGACGAAGTAAGACTACTTGCTCTTCTTTCTCCCCCCCTCCTACTGCCACTACCATCACGGACGGTAGACGCACTTTTGAACTTATGGTTCTTCTTTGTCTACTTTTTACTTACACTTCAGTTTATTAGTTGCTGTTTACTCATTACCGATTTAGTTGCTCTTTACTCATTACCGATTTCCCTCCGACAGTGATCGGGGAAAACAGAATGAGACTTAAGTGGGATTTGAACCCACACGGGATACTCGATATACATCAGCCTGCTCTACCAAATGAGCCACTGAGACTCAACCTGTAGTCCAATACCGCACTTTAACCCCATTTAATACTCAATGTTTTATCAACCAACGTCATTTTTTCACTGTTGAATGGAAGTAAAACTTACCATAAAAAGCAACTGATACGGCCTACACACGAACTCCAGTGAAACAAAAATCATGTGCAACAATAACATTGAGAATAAGAACATAACTGTCAAAATTGAAGATGCAAAACTCGAGAAGGTAGACCACTACATCTACCTAGGAAAACAAATCTCCATGAGATCCTCAAAAAAAGAGAAAATCAAGCGAAAAATCACTCTCGAATGGCAAGCCTTCAGCAGAGCAAGCTCAACTTTCAAAAACCAGATGATCCCAATAATCTTAAAAAAAGAGTATACAACAAATGCATTCTCCCGATAGTCACTTATGGAGCTGAAACATAGAACCTAACCAAGAGACAGACCTACAAACTGAGAAGCATGCAACGCACGTATGAGAGAATCATGCTTAACCTTACGTGGAGAGATCATAAGACAGCACAATATATCAGGAAGAAAACGGGAGTCAGAGACATCATACAAACTATTAAAAAACTCAAATTGCAATGAGCAGGCCATGTTACAAGTATTGAAGATCACATGCAAAACCGAGACCGACAGGATACAAAATGGAGAGATGAACTAGACAAATTCAGAAGATACTGGCTCCGCGACGCCCACGATAGAGAAATTTGGCGAATCCTAGGGAAGGTCCAAGTCCAACAACGGACATTAAAAAATTGATGATAATGATGATGATAAATTAAGACGAAGGTGAGGAAGAGTAAAAAAACATTGATTTGTAATGCTTTTTCTTGTAAAAATTAAAATTTAAAAAATGGACAATCCTTGCAAGAACTCGATTCTTAGACAGCCATTTTGAATCGGCTAAAAGTGGCCAAATTTAAGATTAGGGAGTTAATTAGCATACTGTACATAATGAACAACAACGTGATTTTGATAAACGGCGTCTTAAACAAAGGTTATAGTTTCATTATTTCGCTAATAATCGATCAATACGTTATATAAACTATACGTACATACACACATATATATATGTATGTATATATATATATATATATATATATATATATATATATATATATATATATATATATATATATATATATATATAATAAAATAAGTATTTCTATGAATATAAAGAACAATGTATTTAGATTAAGAATAGCGCAATTTGTGGACCTTGATATCTGCAACTACACGCTGTATATTTAAATTAGGGGAGGGACATTTGTATAAAGCGTGTAATGTTAGCTGGAAATAGAATTCACAATTTCAGCCATATTTTAAAAATGTGGCTTTTTTTAGCCATCCAATGTAGCTGATTCACCATGGCCGTCCAAGTATTGCGTTCTTGCAAATACTGCCAAAGAATGTATTAAATATAAAAACTACCAAAATATAAAAACGAACATGGCTGTCGACAGAATATAAACAAACCTGGCCGCTGATCGGAATGAAGGATGGGTTTAAGTGTCTTATTTGTTATCTGCCTTCTGATACATTGGCTGCTTTGCCAATTGTTTGATTTGCAACTGAGTGATCCCATCGTGATTCTCTGTTTAAACGAAAACGAGTCAGATCAAAAGTTTCTCTTTTCATTTGTATATTACCAACACAGACTCAAAGCAATTCTATATCTAAACCTTCATGTAAAACGAAAATCCCAAAATTTCATCATCTTCCTATTGATAAACCGTATTCACCAAAAAGTGGTGAAGGGTTCTATCCAATTTCGTATCTATGTATGTTTGTGCATCCCTAGCGCTCCTGGCCATACTGTTTTATCTACAGACTTGAAAACTGGCATCAGAACTCCGCAAGATCCTTTCTGAATCTTTTTTTTTTTTTGGGAAAAGAAGAATTTTTCACCTTTCAGGGGTTTTATTTTGACATGTTTTCAATAACATCAAATCTTTAAGAATCAAGATGTTTTTAAAATTTTTCAATAACTTTATTTCAGATATTTTCCAGTGAAAAACGCCAGTGATGTTATCAACAAAATTTAATCTGATCAAATTTATTCATCGATGCATTTTTTTTTCATGTTCCAAATTTTGACGCAATGGTTATTCAGTTATTGACTGTAATGAAGAGTTCATTTAAATTTTGATCAGCACTTTTATTAAAATTAAAATACTGAACCGAACTCCTACTTTTAAAGTAAAGACAAAGATTATGTCACACCATCTCTTTATACGTCCATATAATTTATTTTAATGTCATTGAAATTCGACATGATATCGGTTTTTGTCCATGGGCTTAATAACCAAAGGTGTACCTCCAGATTCCTTTGGGTTAAAGTCCCGGGAAAATACAGAACATCAAACTGAATGGATTAAGAAACTTGGCATACTCATTTTCGAAAGTTATTAATTCATCTGGTGATTGGCATTGATTTGGGGTTGATACAGATTACGAGATCAGTGGGAGGATATCCCCTTGGTACACACGAAATGGTCAGAAAGATGGAAAAGACGATCTCGATTATGAATAACTATTTCACATATATGTGAATATGTTTGATGGTTGGATAATGTTATAGCTGTGGAGATAGTTTCCAAGCTTGAGAAGCCATGCACCACAAAGACGATGGGGACAGACTTTATGTGACATGGGAAGAGCGAGGAAGAGGACTTGTCCATATTAGAGACTTCGTTGACTTCATAATAGGTAGATAAATGAGTGTTTGTTTATGACAGCAAGACATTGTAGAATAATTGACTAATACAACAGTTAGATTAGAAATCTAAAGGAGCAAGAAGATAAAAACAAGACGTAAAAAAATAAAGAGGGAAATTGCAGATGAAGTCAAATGAATATGGTTGTGCAGAAAATACTTGATGAGAGATACGGAATTCCTATCATTTAGCCAAATACAAACGTATTTGGACAAAGTATATCTAGATTAAGATAGACAAGATATGGCAAAGTAGTACATAATAAATTATAAATAGTCGCTTGATTCATTGTGTATTGTACAAACGACTGGTATTTGGCTATGGGGGGGGGTTATAGTATACGCACAAACCAGAAACTGCTCATAGAAAATAGAAAATAGAAAAAGATAAAATGTTATCGGAATTCGAAATGCAAACGGATTGTCCAATCCAGGCCAGTAAACTGCATCCAGTCATCGTAAAGAAAGGAAAGTCGATCTGTCAGTGGATTTTCATCACCATCATGATTACAGAAATGGCCAGTGTATCTGCAGTAGGGACTTTCTGATCTCTACTGCGGCCAAGCCTGTACTAGAGTTGAAATTGTAGACTGTTCATTTTTTTTACATTGATATTTCAGTATGGACAAACATTTTCACCAAAAAATCGATTTCAAATGACAGACAGTCTAATTACTGCTGATGTATGAAAAATAATCCATTTTTTTTCACTAAATTTGTTATAATATTTTGATATAACTTTCAGTCGTAGCATGGTGCAGGAAAAATGTACAGTCGAAAGATATCGGAATGAACAAAACAATCACCAGAAATGAGGTAAAATCTGTAAAAAATTTTTTTTACAGAACACTCAATTATTACTACTAAAAGGTTTGTCACAAGGAAAAATATTTTCTCAATTTTTTCTTCTTTTTTTCATATCCCTAAGTAAGAGTTCCATTCGAGCAGTTCCAGATTTTTTCTTAAAAAATGTCAACATAATAATCATGAATATGAATGATAAAAATATAGTCTTATCTTGAGGGATTTGTCTGTAAAATATGATAGGAACAATGAAAGTACCAATGTATAAACATATAAATAATCATATTAGTAAAGGTTGGGTAGAAATAATACTTCAAAGCCTTCTCCTCCAAAATTTGGAAAAGAAAGTTAAGGAAATGAAAGAATCTTCGTCCTTTAATAGAAACACGAACATCCAAATCGCGGACACAAACCTGGAGAAAGTCAATCACAACATCTACTTAGGACAACGAATCTCCATGAGACCCTCAAAAGAAGAAATCAAGCGAAGAATCACACTAAAATGGCAAGCCTTTGGCAGAGCAATCCTAACCTTCAAAAATAAGAACACCCCATTAATCCTAAAAAGAAAGGAGTATAACAAATGCATCCTTCCAATAGTCATTTATGGAGCTGAAACATGGAACCTAACAAAGAGACAGATCCGAAAATTGAGAACTATGCAACGTGCACATGAAAGAATTATGTAGGGCCTCACATGGGGAGACCACAAAACAGCACAGTATATCTGAGAAAAGACAAGAGTCAAGGACATCATAGAATCCATTTAAAATCTCAAATGGCAGTGGGCTGGCCATGTTGCAAGAATGGCGGACAACTGATGGACAGCGCGACTCAGGACATAGATCAACAGAGATCATATGCGGAACCGAGACCGGCAGAATATTTGATGGAGAGACGAGCTAGACAAATTCAGAAAGTACTGGCTCTGCGACGATAGAGAAGTGTGGCAAATCCTGGGGAAGGTCTATGTCCAACGACGGATGTTGAAAGACTGACGATGATGATATCGAAAGCTGAAACCTGTGCGACGGTCTCAGTATGTAAGCAACTCTTACTTTTATCACTTATGCATAACAAGGGACCCTCGAAGAGCAAGATAACCGAATCTCTGTTCTTTTAAAGTAAAACAAAACAACAAGGATGATAAGATCAGTCAGTGAGATAATTTATCTCAAAATATAAATTGATTTTCCGAGAATCTCTTCCTTGTCTGTTTTAATAATCAGAATCGAAGACGAGAAAAAATATTCATCAAACCATGTCCAAGAACATTAGAGCTAATTTCATCCAGCCGAATAATGTGGAATGACGCCACAGTGAAAAAAGAAAGAAAAAAAAATAGAGAAAAGAGAAAAGTGTTTAAGGGGATAGTAGTAATCTAGATGAGAAAAAAAAGGGAGAGAGATATTCCAAAACGGTGCAAAAGGAAATGTAATAATGTTTTAAAGAGGAAAGGATTTTAGCTCTAAAGAAAATGGAGAGAGAAGACTGAGCTATAATAGAATTTGAAAAAAGAAAAAGATGCTTTCTGTTCAAGAGAGAACTATCGCTATAATAAGAAAGGGGGGAGAATAATGGGTGATAAATATCCGGGAATGATAAGTGAACGAATTTAAAGAACAAGGTGGCAATGTTAACTAGAAGATCAATTTTCACTTTCCAAGTATAGGGGAGGCTTTGAACTGCCGATATTCTGTAAAGCTATTAAAAACGACGACGAGGAGATAAAGTAACAAGCCAGTCTGGGAGGCGTCGAAGTCGGCTATACTCCATCCTAATTTTCCAGTTTGCCTTTTGTACGTAGAACTGGATTAAAACCGCTCGTTTCCCTAAACGCAGGCCGAAAATGATAGCCTAAACCTCGGTTTTTCCCATTGCCTAACTGACAAGATCTTTTAAAAATTAAATATTCCTGAAGAAATTAATGTTACATTCAATTAAAATACCAAAATAAGTTAGAAAAAAAACACAACATTTTTCTAACTGTACCATCTCGCTAAACCGACCTCCACCAACAAAACGTTTGCTTGTATAATGACCAGTTCTCTACAATCGTATTTGTGTGGACGATTTAATCATTTGAACGTTTGAAATAATCTGTATAGGAGAAACAACTTAGACTTTCAAGTTGAACAAATTAAATAAGTCTAAATAATTCAACATAGTAGACTGCGATTCCTGGTTAATTCCAGGCTGTTGCGTGGATATATTTGTGTGACCAAATCTTGAAGTGCGAGTATGTAAGTCTATGTTTTTCCTTTCTGTTTACGAACGGTTTGTTTCCGTTTCTCATAATAGCGAGCGAAAACAAAAGTTTCCTGGTTGATTGTTTACTCACAAGACCCCCCTCAAGCCAAGGATTTGACCTATGGTTACAATAAAGTATATGTCAAATGTTGGAGAATCTGTCCCCGGGGCAGCATCCCCTTGCACTAAAAGAGGAAGATCGTGGGTCATCGTGATGCCCCCGTGACATCAATCTCGGTAACTGGGCAATGTTTGTTTTTGTCTACACGTATGCTGTGGGTCTCATCGTTAAATACGACCCTGTGTCACATTCTGCCGTCTGGGGAGATGCAAATAAATACCTAAAGACATGAAAAAGTGCACATACGACCAGTTCCACACACATTGCAATACTCAGCATGTACTTTTGGTTACCAATGTATCTGAAATACACAGCCTGACCCCCCCCCCCAAAAAAAAATTGCCTTCAAATTGAGAACCATATAACGTGCACCTGATAAAATCATACTCAACATCACTTGAGAGTTCAGAAGATGGCACAGTATATTAGAGAAAAAGAGCAAAAATCATTAGGGAACTGAAATGGCAATGGGCTGGCCATGTTTCGAGGATATCAGGCAACTGCTTGATATGACATCTCACAACGTGGATCCGCATATGCGAAGCCGTAGCTGGTAAAATATGAGATGGCGTAACGAACCAGACAAGTTACGGAAGTATTGGCTGCGTGACACCTATGATAGAGGGGTCTGACGAATCCCAGCGAAGGGCTATGTCGAACGACAGATGCTAAAAAGCCGATGATTATATATCATATATCTCATATTTCTTCTCCCATATAGAGATTGTATAAAACGACCATAAACAGTTAAGAATTGTTAATATCACACTCTCGCTTCAAGCTATTTATTTATATTAAACAGAAATATACAAAGATAACACAAAGTATCGGGTATTGGAGAAGAAGGTACGGAAAATAAATTCCTCCAAAGCAGTTTATGACGCTGGGAATAAAACATTGAAGCACAACACACCATCATAAGAACTTCACTTGCAATTTGGTAATAAGGAAGTTCTTCTATGTCTTTATAGACGAAAAAAGACTAAGATAACTATGAAGGTGGACGGATTTTAGAGTCCATTGTTTTGTTCGGGTTTATGAAATATGAAATAATAACAAAATTCGTCCATCGTGAATTACCCGCAAGCACAATTGTTCACAAACAACATTATAACTGAAAGCATCAATATTTTGGTTTGCAATGGATGTCCGTCCTCGACCAAATATGCTCGCATGAAAGACAAGAATTTTGTAAAAATATGCATTTTAACGTGCACGCTCCTGTACATGCAGATACATGTAAATAAATGTGCATGTGTGTGTGTACGTGTCTTTACATGCATGTGTGTGTGTATATGTGTGCTGGGAGCTTTTAAGAAGTTAATTGTTTATTTCTACGTCGAATAACGTACATGTCAAATTTCTCATCTTTCCAGACTTTTGTTATCGACCAGTTATTGATTGATTATCGATTGTTGCGAATAGCGAATCAAAAATGTCTGATCTGAGCAGGAAGTGACACGTGACCTTTGCAAATGAGATCCCATTCAAAGACTGCATTCCACACCTGGGGAAGATATAAGGATCCGTCGGAGGTTGGCAAATAGTTTGTTTGTTTTTTTTTCGCTTTTTTTACCTCTCTCTCTCTGTCTCTCTCTCTTTATTCATCAACGTAGGAAATAGCATTTTTGCATTTCTATTAATTTGCCTTTTGAATGTATTGTTTGTATATTATTCCCATGCGAGAGTCTTAAGCAAAAAGACATCAAGATTCTACAAATACGTTAAAAGACTGAAAGGTTACTTACTTTCGTCTGTAAAACATCGAGAGAAACATTGAAGTGGAAAGCACTCGGAGAGCGCACACATCTGCCATCGCCATTACCAGGGGAAGAGTAATTATGGATGGATCCACCCCAAAATTAATCACCTCTTCCGTACACAATAGCTAAAATTTCATATAAGTTCATTCAGAACTTTGGAAGATATCATGTTGGCAGACATTAACTCATGTGGTATGTACATATGAATACGACTAGGGGGAAATAAATGTGCATGGATCCGTCCCAGAATTTAATCACTTCCTACGTAGCCCATTATCCAATCTTCCATAAAATCGAATTGAAATTCATCGATACCGTTTGGAGATATCTTGTGGACAAGAGATAAAAATTAGCAATATCATATAATTCGGACATATAACTACGACGTTTGAGAACTCTCAAATGAAGGACAATACCTGGATCCCATCCCCCAATTTTTTTTACCACCTCTTTCTTACATTGTGGCCCATTCCCCAAAAAAATTTCATCGAAATCTATGGAACAGTTTTGGAGATATTGTCTGGATAGACAACCAGGAGAAGCGACCAAATACATGTACCTGTTTTCAACTTTGTTGACAGAAGTAAATAATAAGATATAGTTAATAGTTTTTTACACCTGCCAACAAAGCATATATATATATACCCTCTTGATCGTATGTCTGTTCACACAATACACCCAAAAGTCTTCAATTATCTTAATGAAATTTTGTCGAAGGGTTAGCCATTGAGGAAAACCTATTGAATTTAGGGCGGATCCAGGAATTCTTTCTTTCTATTAATGTTTTTTCATCTTTTTTCCGATATATTCATTCATGTTTTTTTCTGTTTTGTTAGTCAACACAGTTTCTGCAAAAGTTCTTCATCAATTGTAAACGTATTTTGTGGTGAACTATGAGCGGAGAAATTGAAGATTTGGGCGGATCCAGTCCAGATATGGGAAAACAAAACTTATGAAGCTTTATATGAACTGATTTTTAATCAGTTTGTAGCTGATATATAACGTTGATAGAGGCGCACACTTCTGGAGTCTTCTTTTTATAGCTGTGAATTCGTAACGGTTAACTTTATCCTATTTGAAACCGTAAATTGAAACTGTCACAAAAACTGCCAAAATAGGTTTGTTCTATTTTCAGTTGGGCCCAGATGGCAATGTATGTATGAACGCATTACGCGTACAGGCTGCACCAATGGGGACAGAGAAGTGAAATTTTAAACATTTACTCCTTATGTCTCCCAAAAACTGTTTGATCCCCCCGTCGTGTTTTTAATGGAGGTTTAGTTTGCAATGTAGGCTTTTGAACTGAATTGGGCCCCAGTGTGCGCCCACTCATTTTGTCTTTGTTTTTAAAAATTCAAACTTTTTAGATATTGCATCCCAGTAGGAAAAGGGCGAGAGAAGTAAGTCATTTATTGATCAACCCTTTTTTTTCGATGTTTTACTTGATCACCTCAGTATGGAATGCTGCCAAAAGATGATGGTCCAGTGACGGTTTCTATTGAGTGACTAACCAGACCTGTACTATTTCGTCGATTAATTGAATATAAACGTGCAGAAAATGTTCAATCAACTTATAAAAGAGACCACCCGAAAATTGAGAACCATGCAACGTGCAAATGAAAGAATAATGCTGGGCCTCACATTGAGAGACCAAAAGACAGCACAGTACATCCGAGAAAAGACAAGAGTCAAGGACATCATAGAATCCATTAAAAATTTCAAATGGCAGTGGGCTGGCCATGTTGCAAGAATGGCGGACAACCGATGGACAGCACGACTCACAACATGGATCCCCCGAGACCACATACGCAACCGAGGCCGGCAAAGTGTTAGATGGAGAGACGAACTAGACAAGTTCAGGTAGTACTGGCTCCGTGACGCCCATGATAGGGAAGTGTGGCAAATCCTGGGGAAGGTCTATGTCCAACGGCAGACGCTAAACGACTAATGATGATGATGATGATGATGATGATGATGATGATGATGATGCGTGTGTTATGTTAAGGTTGTTGAGGTCAATCGTTTTCCCTAGAGCCTAACGAAAATGAAAAGTGCGAGATTTTTTTCTTCTTTTTCCAGTGTGGGAAGAAGAGATTGTAAAATGATTTCTTATCAGTCATCAGTTTACACCCACGCAACATTATATTTCAACTGAAAATCAGAATTGTTGAAAACGCTTTCACTGTTATGTACCCTCTTAATCCTAAACGCAGAAATCTGATATATGATTTTTAACCCAACCCTCTCTCTTTCTCTCTATCTCACACAAACACATATCTATTTATCTATCTATCTATCTATCTATCTATCTATCTATCTGCGTCATTAAGAAATGAATATATGATCAAACATAATGATTATAAAGTGTGTTATACTATATTGGAACTCTTATTCAAAATGATCTCCTATTACACGATAAATGTATCATTTGACCCAGACAACGTAAACAGAATAAACAATGAAAAAATATTTTCTGCAGCAGACCTTATTTCTTTCATTTTTTTTCATCCTATTTACACAGTCTAGGACAAATGAGACATTCACTGTATAATAACAGGAGATCATATCAATTCGGTGTTTCAATATAATATAACATGATTTACACACACACACTCATATATATATATATATATATATATATATATATATATATATATATATATATATATATATATATATATATAATGAGAATTTTTTTCAAGAAAAATGGTGCCTTCGTGACGCTAATCGTTGGAACTGTGCAATTTTTGTCCTTGTCCACACAGACGCCTGTGGGTCCCAACGTTTATCAAAAACAGAAAAAACAGAAAAAATTGCATAAATTTCACCAACAGATATTGAGGAAATAAGTAACTGAAGTGACAAAAAAAATGTGTTTGCAATGTATTCAGTGTTTAGAGCTGCAAAGCTTTCTAGACTATATATATATATATATATATATATATAGAGAGAGAGAGAGAGAGAGTGAGAGAGAGAGGGGGGGTAGAGAGAACAGAGAGAGATTGTGAGAGAGAAAAAGAGAAAAAGAAAGAGATACTTACGTATGCATACCTATTTTAATATTGAAAGATTAGCTTTTAGATTAGGTAATCTGCTATATTTTCAAGTTCTATGATAATGTTGGTTTAACATAAAATTGTATTTTTATGTAAACAATAAATCAAATGAAGTCACAGGAAAAATCATTCAATGAAAATATCACCAATTAGTCTCAATAAATTCATTTCATCTTGGTAGCGAGTCGTCAATTCCCTTCATAGAGAATTCTTCATTCAAAGAACCGATGAATTGATTAAAATTTTCTCAAGTAAAATTCTGATTGCAGTCTAACTTTCACAGAAGCGGCATTAATGCTTGAAGTAGGTCAAGCGAATAGACAGAATGCAATAAAGTCTCTATTTTCAACTGATTCAGCTTCCATTTGAAGGTATATTTTATCATGCAGCAAAATTATATTCACCAAGATGGTTGCCGTTTGGGTCTTGAACACATATCTATAAGCATTTATTGTTTGGCTCCTTTGAAGGAAACTAAGATGTATCAACCTATTAAGGATAACAGTGGAGTTTCAGTAGATGCTCAAACTTCTCGTTTCAATCAAGCCATTGTGTTGATATCCCCTGTTATCATGAAATGACACAATACATAAACTGGTCGATTTTAAATGGTTCAGTATGATTCATATAAACTTCCACAAGTTTGACTTTTGCTTCTCCATTCATTCAGAATCCATTTTCCTCACCGACCACTGTTGAATAATTCAAATTTGTTTGAATTTTGCAGCAAGTTCCCAGGGTTAGGTTTTTCAATCATTTTTCACCAAGCCCTCAAATTCTCATCGTTGGCCGAACAGTTTTGAATGACTCCCGTCTTGGTTCTCTACATCTGGATCTCCATTTGCAAACGTAGAATTTATATTATTTAAAGCTTCACCTTCATAACCGCTCAACTTTTATTCATATTAGCATGAAACGCAAAAAGATCGATTAAAAGACTTTCCAGATTTGCTTAAAACCTACTCAAAATTGATGTCTGAATTGGAGTTTTTATCGATTAATTAGCCAATAATATATTTATTCAAAAATAAATTATCAATCAAAAAAATATTTTGTTTACAAAAAAGTAAAATGCAAAGTTATAACTGGCAATACATATATATATATATATATATATATATATATATATATATATATATATATATATATATGATTGTTTATTCTATTCATAATATCGAAATTGAATGATATATTAATCGCGTAACGACGAGAGATCATTTCAAATGTTTCTATATAATATAACACAATTTATAATTCATCCTGTCGGACCAAAATGTCCATTACTGAAATCCATTCTGTTGCGTTGAAAGACACAAAGGTGACCGAAAATAAAACGAGATCAGAATTTGGAAATTTGAAAGCAGATATTCGGCCTTTGCCTTATCGATGGGCTGTTTAACACAATGTTAAGTGCATCGCTACGTTGAAGCGGTTACATGTCGGTGACAGGTTCAATTCGATTCCTGGAGCAGCCCTACTTTCTTTAATTTTGTATTCCATTCACATTGTCTAAATTGAATGATATATCAACAGTGTAACGATGGGAAATCATTTCTGACAAGTTTCTATGTAATATGATGCAATAATTCATATATTGCAGAGCAAATACTTATATTTATCATGATCTCTCACCATATATATATACATACATATATGGTTGAATATATATATGTGTGTGTGTATATATATATAAATATATATGTGTATATATATATAAATATACATACACACACACACACATATATATATATATATATATATATATATATATATATACGCACATATATATATATATATATATATATATATATATATATATATATATATATTCAACTCAGCTGGACAAAGGCCTTTCCCAACTCCTTCCATGACAACTGCTATTCAGTTACCCTCTACCATGTATTCCCGGCAAACTTCTCTGACTCATTCCTCCATTTTGTGCCTGACTTTCTCTTACTAGGTATACTGTCCCTGGGCTGCATTCGGTCAGAATTTCTCTCCATCTCTTCTCATCCCTTTTCATTCAGTGTCAAGCCCACCTCCATTTTTTATGCTTAAAGGAACAGCGATTTGGAAGCTAGTTTCGCAGATCATCACTACAGTAGTGAATTTGATATCTCTCCAGTGTCTCCAAACTCACTATTCACCAGATAGACTCATAAATTCTTGATGCCCATTGCTTTCGTTGTAATGATTGCACAACATCGCTGGGATTCTGAAATCTTGAAACGTAGAACAATTTACTAATTGTTTTCGGTTATGAATTATAATAATTTCTGTGTGCCCAGTTGTTGGATCATTGCGTTAGAATAAGTGACAACGTAAAATAGACTGAAGCTCATTATTCTCCATTCAGTAAGAAAAGGAAAATTTCCTATTCCGGACCGGTGCCTCTACGCTTACACAGATATTCTCATGATACATCCAGGAAAGAGGCGAATGCACCAATATCTACGTACCTATTATTATTTACTGCTTCAGACTGTAAAACCCGCCTCCACAATATTTTATTTGAGGTCATATCGATCGATAATCTATGTACCTATTCGCGCCGTTCATATTTCAACAATAATCCCACAACAATGAATCCAGATTCTTGGAAAGATGAGATTTGATACGCGAGATTTCTTTTTAAAATCTGAAATAGTTGTTACCATCTTTACCAATCAGACTGATGTGTTGTGTCATTCACAGCAATCTCTTACTTAGAGATTATAATTGTAAGTATACCAAGAAGACGAATAAGAGCAAAGTCGTTTACTTGCTTTACTGCAAACCTCCTCTAGGGGAGTAACGATTATCATTCCTAGATAAGTAATGACGAGCATTATCAGTTCGTTAATTCGAATGAGAAATCAGTTTTCTTAACATAAAATTCTCCATACTTTCCTGAATGAATTTTGCATACCCGAGGCTTATTGTCTTAAGAATCGATCCAATCATTTTTCCCATACTGCAAAAACATAAATAGACGCCATTGTTTTACTCGGGTCTGATATTTGATAAAGGTAGACAAATTGATAATTACTCAATTATCGATAAAGATATAAGAGGAATAACCACACAATCATTTCTCAAAGGAACGTACTTTAGAACCACTGGAATTTACGGATTTTGAAATGGAGCCCGGGGCTAGTTGGAACTCTTTTCACTTAAACGGCTGTAACTTCCTATGGAGTAAACTCATTAAAACGCAAGTATGACTAAACGTTACTGTGAAAGAAAGACATTATTTAGATGGGTCTCAAATATTGTCTAGTTTATTACATTTTCATCTAAGCATTCGGGGAAAAAGGCGTACAAATCTATCCAACCAGCGGGTACGATCTGATTGAGCAATTTAGTTATCTTGCTCGTGCAGATGTTATTAGTGTATTGTTATAATTGAGAAACCAGACGGGATGATGCATTTGTGCAAGAAGTAAGATTTAAGGAATATAATGACCAACTGGTAGTGGATTCATATGATAGCGGGACTCAGTGATGAATCGTAATAGATAAATGATGGAAAAAAAAAGAACAATCAGAAAAGGATGTCGAATGTGATTTGTTTTTTTCGTTTTCACTGCATCAATTGCATGTAATCACAGCGTACCGAGTAGTCTTGCTCATAATGCATCGAGCAGCTCCAAACACATGGTTTAATTAAAATTTATTCCAAGACAAAGTTCGGACTGAAGCTGCTCGAAATGTAGTATATATACTGTTTATTGCCACTTCTCATAAACATATACTACGCTGCCATTGACTGAACTATAAAGCATGGTCTGGAAACTCGTTTGTCAAAGTGAAAAAATACACATCAGGATGAAAAAATGTTAGACTTGAGCTCACAGCACATATGACTCAAATTTGGTAGAAAAAATAGCCAAAATTTCCAGCTTAGAATAATGCTAACAATGGGACCATCAAGTGACAGAAATAAAATTAAACAAGTTATCCAACCTACCCTTGTGACAAACCTGCCTTGTTCTCTCTCATTGTTATTTGAACCTGAAGTAGAATGAGCCAGCGAGAAAGAGCATCTAAACTATGAATTCAATTTTTAAGTATTACTAATATGATCTTACTATTCAATGATAAAGGAGAACAAACCACTGTGTTCGTCCAGGTTTCTCTCGAACAACATGAAGGTGTCTTGATGTGACAAATTGAAAAATTGAAAAGAAATTCCAAACATGGGTGGCAAAGGTGACAATGTCTAAATCAACCAATGAACAGTATCGTATATTAATCATAGAATTTTCACGGAAGAATTATCACGTTAAGTGATGTGGAATTTCGGCATCTTTTACCTTTTGAAATGAATCTTCACCTGTTCAATTTTCGGAAGGGGGACGTTTACAGAACTCCAGATTGCTTTGCCAATAGTTTCATTAGAAATACTGGCGACTCACTATCGAATATGGCGAATTTGAAGTTATTACATGAGAGCAATTTAGTGTACTGAATTCCGAAGGCGTCTGCATAGTATGAAAGATACTAGTTCATAAAAGACACATCTCTACCTCTAGTGTTTAATGAGGATTATCTGTACAAAAATAGCAAGATTTCGTTGGAAATACAGCTTCAGGCCAAAAGAATAGAGTCAATGATTGAAGATGGAAAAAATTATTGAGTAATTCTCATGACCTCGTCATAGAGAATGTAAAAATTAATGTTTTGATGAGACGGAACAAGGCATGTGTTTAAAATTTCAACAGGGTTCTTCGAAATCTTGGTTTCCCAAAAGAGACAGGATGTTATCATCACAGAATCAAATTTTTGTTTGTCGGAACTGGTTGTGCCGAAGAGTTACTGGAAAAGGATCTAAGAATGTTTCTGATCTTGATGAAATCAAGTCATAGAAAACATATGCTTGTATCTGCAGATTGTATGCAATTTTCCTGCATGAACGTGTGTTGCACTAATGAAGAGAGTTTCCTTTGATTGAATTAGTTTTGTAAGCAGTTAAGGTACTCTAAGTTTACAGTTACGGTACTCAAAATGAGACCCAAGATGTATCAGTCATGAAGCCATTTCTCTTTTATTCGAGTGGATCTCACAAAATTTTTCTCGGGGTATGCCACTTTCAATCATCCTATCATACAGACGTCCTCAGTACGGTCTTCAGGGTTTCCCCAAGAGAACACAGGTTTCGTAGTTAGAGGTGGGTTTCTATATCGCGTTTGCATCACGGATTTTGCAAGAATAAAAGAAAACCCAGAATTCTTTAGATTAGATTAGGTTAGATTTTTATTCCAGCTCCCAAGGCTTGTCCTTTCCGCTAGAATGGGTTAATAATTAGAAAAGAGATGAACGATCATCAATGACAATTCCCTATGGTCAGAGCCACGCAGGTTATCCATCGGCTTCAAGTTCAGAGACGTTATGGCGCCTCATCGTGGTGTGTCGTCTGCTCAAAAGTATCAGACGTTCTCACGATGCATATTAAAAAAAAAAAAGATCCTAATGCATGGCCATTAAAGCCTCTTTGTATGACTGATTTCTTTCAAGTTGATCTACGGTGGAGATCTCCAGACTGACATCACACTTTTCTCTCGTGATTTTTCTTTTAGATAATTACTGAAAGATTATCGTAAGCTAGTTGAATAGTTCTTTTAATTTTAACTAATACCGGAAGGAAACATTTTGTGCATACTTCATGAAAGCTCAAGTTGAATCGAATTTTCTCCTGTGCTGCCTTCCTCACCAGATTTTAGAGCAGAATGGTGGATTGAGTCTCCCAAACAACATTCTCTTCATTGCTCTTAAGTTTGAAGGGAGACATTCAAGCGTTATTCTTTTTGTGTTTCATCTTAGATTTCCAAAGTTCATAACGAGAAAATTTTGACAACGAACCGAATAGCTGTAGCCCCCAAAGGTGGCAGAGAGTTCTACTCTTTGTTTTACATGCATGTTTGTCTGTGTGCTCCAGTGCCCCCGACCATACCGTTTCGTCTACGGCTAGACGTTTCCATATAGGTATCATTTCAATTTTTTTTTACTCTTTTCGGGGTCTAATTTGACAGGTTTATTGATAACATTTAGATTCTGAAGAATCTAAATGCTTCTAGATTATTTTTACTCTAATTCATATGTTTACCAGTGGAAAACGCCAGTGATCCTAACGATATTTATTCATTTTTTTCCATGAATTGGAATTTTGACGCTACGGTTGTCCAATTATTCACTGTGATCGCTAGTTCTTTTTCATTTTCATATAATTTATACAGTTTTAAGTTTTGCATTGGATGATTGGAGACACTGGCGATTACTAAAGAAGTTAAACCAAACGTAGCTTGGATTTGATTAAGTAGCAGTCCCGGGCTGAATGAGAAAAGTGCATTTATTTTGTCCAAATTACGTTTGTTCGAGCCGTACAGGGCTCGGAAATCAATATCTCTTTAGCCCGCGTTCCTCGGGGAAGCAATAAAACATCTTTAGGCTAAACTTGTCTAAAACTCTCCGGTCAATACTATTTCTAACAGATTATGGCCTGATGGTTTTGTTTCTGGTTTAAGCAACATCGGAACAGATACTGCCGCGACATTCCAATCAGGAGAGCGCTAGACTAGACTCTGAAATTGTGTTCCAATTTAATTAAAGCTGATTATAAAGTGAAAAAAAAATGCACTTCGTGTCTATACTGAACACGCCTCCTCATTTAAATCGAGAAGCGATCTTTATTTGGTGCCCACTGCCTTACTGACGGACATCAGCGTCGGAATACTAATCATTAAAGGCGGCGAAAGTGAATAAATCAGCTCCTGACTCCGAAGAAGAAGTGGTGCTATCTCCACAGTCTCACTTGGAGAGAGTCGATTCTGGAAAAACTTACAAACGAGTTCGCCAATGAAGAATCCCGAAGAAGAATCTGGAATTAGTCCATTATAACATTCCATGTTTACCCGATAATTGAATACAAATAAAGGAATCTTTTTAAAAACTAACCACGTTATCTCATTAGATGTCGATATTTTATTCATTAGTCGAAGATAATTTAATATTATTAATGACAATCTAATCGATTTAAATAACGAATGTTATTAAATGTTTCATTTCCGATGTTTATCCTTCAGAGTAGAAGAAGCTCATGGACAGAGAATCCTGATCGATACTCACCTAACTATATGATCAACAGTTGAAACACGAGGTAGAAAGCAAGACGGATTCCAGAACAGGGTTTCAGGCGATATAAACTTATACCAAGAGTTTTGAATTATTTGAATTTTGAGCGACTTCTTTATTCTGATTTCACGCTACTGACTTTAACGATTGGGAATATTCGATGTAGAACGTTGTGATGAAAAGTAACAAGGTGAAAAAAACCCAACTAATCCGATTTTATTATATTTCATTTCTTATATGATATTAGCTTGAGTATTGTAAATCATTATTAGTAATTTTTTGCTGCTATTTATCCTCATCTTAATTGTTGTTGCTTTTTACTGCAATTGAAGTATATTTTATATCTTACATAATATTAGCTGATTTATTGTAAATCATTAATATCAATTGTTTTGCTGCGATTTACCCTCATCGTAATTGTTGTGCGCTTTTTACTGCATTTAAACTCAGGCTGAGTTCCCTTCAGCAGTTAGTGAATAAATTACCAGCCCGGATCTGAATAAAGATTAGGTTGGAGGCGAGAGTGATCGCACGTTAAGCATTCCCCCCTTAACACTGGAAAATGATGATGGGGAAAGTGAAAGGAATTTGCCAAATAACTATCATGCAGATGACTAGTGGAGAATTGTTAGCAAGGTAATACCATTTCATAACATGGCCTTGTGCCAGACTAGGTTGTTCCAAATAATTGCCTGATGGATCATGTGAGGGATAATCCTTCGGTATGAGGAAATGCGAAAGCGAAAGAATTAGTTACACTCTTGTTAAACATCTAAATGCTGCAGGAAGAATTGAAACATTTGAAGTCTTTTTTCAAATAAAGAATGGAGAAAGTGTAAATTCTGTGAAACACATTTCAAATAAATAATGACTGGTTTGCTACAAATTTCACTAACACTATTTGTTTATTCTATGGATAATGTTTACAACACACACATAATATGTGTCGGTGTATGATAATTGTTGGGACGATTTATTCGGAAACATATTTCGTTCAGCACCGGATTCAACTGAGTAAAAAATCGAACGGCTGACCACGTAAATGAATAAAGGAAAATGAGTGCGTTGCATGATTCGAACTCGCGTTCACAAGGTAGCAGTACTTAACGCGACTCTTCTCTGCCGACTGAGCTAATAGCAGTACAGTTGAAATTTTGGGATTTAATTATTTCTATTATATTAAAATGCTCACTATATGGTTGATACAATACAAGAAATATTTATTCAAGATTAAGTCCATTTTAGATACTGTGTCCGAAGGAGACATTTCAGAGTAATTAGATTAGTTATTATAATCCACTAATGCGCCACTCTTAATGAATGGATCAACTATGAAACGTGCGTGTCGGGTGTTTCTTCTCCCTAATTTCAGGTATTTACATAGAGAAGAAATACATATATATACATATATATATATATATATATATATATATATATATATATATATATATATATATACATATATACATATATATATATATATATATATATATATATATATATATATATACATATTTCTTCTCTATGTAAATGTGTGTGTTGGAATGAACTTTCATGTATGTTCATGGAATAATTTACCATGTCAAAGCATGAATTCACTTCATTTATTTAAACCAAACGTTTTATTTTCGCCATATATTCTAGAAGTTGTCAAATCAAGGAGCAGGAGCAAAGAAGGCAAATTTGAGCAATTTCATTGCATGATTTGAAAATGGGACGTAAATCAACGGGAACTGCTCGCAATATTAACCAGGTATTCGACCAGGAAGCCGTCAACGAACAGACACCTGAACATCCCAAGATCTCGAAATGAGGACGAGAGCCTTGAAGAGGTTGGCGTTCATCTGTGATGGACAACATCCAATTGAAGGACATTACTGAGGCAGACCCATGCAAAACAAACGACGAGGTTGCATACACAATCGTTCAGCATTTGCTCCAAACTAGAAAGGCAAAAAAAGCTTGCACGTCAAGCAAATGACCCTGCAGAAATTGTGCGAGTAAGGCAACGAAACTCTACTTCGTTCAGTTTGCTCACCAATCAACTTGTCAAGCATTTCAACCACTTCCCGCAAGGGAAGTTCGTCAATAACATGTCAATGGTTCAAAACGCCTTCGAAGAATTCATTGGTTCCTGCACCTTATAATACTATGCTTCCAGGTTAAATGGACATTACTAGTTGGCAAAAACCTGTATCGTTTCTCAGAGTTCTTACTCCGATTAATAACTTTTATTCCAAGCAGAGATATGCTTCCTTAAAGTTGTTTGTGAAAAGCTGCTATCATTTTTTCTACCAATCTACTTTACAAAGATGTTTCTAGCTGCCGGCATAAATAAACATCAATGATTACGACTGAATTCCTGATATGAAAGAAGAAAACTGAGATAAATGGACTAATTAGGATAATCACAAGTTGAATCCGTTATTCATTTGGGGAGAAAATAATGGAATAATAAGAGACACGAGACGGCTGAACACCTATTGTAATATAGTGGTTACATACGTTGTGGATTATTAGACAACTCCAGTTAATAAGAGCATTAACTTTTTTAATGTATTTAGATTTAAGAAACTTAGTAAGTGTTTCATATCAGATAGGCACTCATCTATATATCTATATCAGATAAGAATATTGATAAGAACCTATGAATATTAAGCTCTCTTCTTTCCAAAAAGTCCTGTGATCAGTGGATACATATTAAACAGGAACAATTACATAAACCCATATATATTTACAGCGTATACATATATATCATAACGCTAAATAAAACTCTTCTCAGGAAGCTTTCATTGGCTGGGTCTCTTTAGACGATAAAACGTCAGGAAATAATCGAGATTTGAAAAAAGTACCGTTGGAAGGATTTTATATCACGTTACAACATTGTATTAAAGCATGACACCTTTGATTGTTGTTCTAAAACGCATTCGAGAGAGTCAGTTAAATAGTTTTAACAAAGAAACTGATTAGTGTTTGACGAAAAAGGCTTTTCAGGAACAATTTTATTTGGTTCATCATATATATATATATATATATATATAGTGTCTGATGAAAGTTGTAAAGTATATCAACCAAAACGCTTAGATCGGAATAAATTTTGATACTTGTCCGAATGATCTATAAAATAACTGTGCTCTTCTATTTTCAACTGCTTGTGTCTCTTGTGCTTGTGGGCGACCATCCATTTACGATGTGAACATTTCATTTCAAACTCAGGCAAGTTAAAGTAGGGAAATTCACTTCTTGTTTCAAGTTTGGACACGGATTTTTCTAGCAGTTAGGCTAAAGAGAAGTGAACTAAACTTTGTGTAGTCTCTAACTTTGAGAAGAGTCATTTATCGAAACTACTTTGTTTCGGATAATTTGAGCTCTTCTCTTTATCTTCGATGTAATCGTGACGTTTCGCTCGATGTATTTCTACGATCTTCTTCAGTTGTAAAATATAACAAGGAAAGAGAGTGCCCCCTCTCTATCAGTTGTGTCTCCTGGTGGTAGATTTTCTGTTTGATATTGTTTGTTTTTTTTCTTGCTTTGAAATGAATTGGCCGAAACGTCAAAGAAAAGTTAAACTTGTCCAAATAGAAGTTGATAAAATACGTATTTATCGCAAATTATTTACATTTGTTGACTGAAATAAAGGAATGAATGATGAACTGAAAAAACTGTGATTAGAAGAAATTGATTCAAGGAACTGAAGTTTGTCAGGTGCCAAGGTAATGGTTTCGAATATCGATTAGGAGGAAGAGAAAAGAAAATTACTTATATGCTAAAACCGATTTCTCGTACTGGACGTACCGTCCCGAAAGTCAAAGTCTCTCGTATTTCCATCTGGCAAATACCAAGTACAACTTATAATAAGGGTTGTTTGAACCATCATCAAATGTGAGATTTAAGAAAATGACTAAAAGAACCTCTAGCTTTCGAGAAAAATTCTCGTCTGATTGTTTTTAGACGAGGGATTATTATGTACAAGTGTCTTCCGACATTTTCCTTCATCTTCATCTATCTTCTGAACACTGTTACGTAGAGGTGTTTTTTTGTCCTTAAAAATTCCCCACCCCCGTGACACCAGCTCCAGACAACTACAAATATTTTGACATCAGTTACAATCAACAACACGGTTTGGGGCCAAGAAATTAATCCTACACTAAAGTAGAATGAGCGCATTCCCGGTAATTGCCGAAACAGTGACATGGTGTCAGTGGTAGGAGGGATACTTATTTATCACCTGGAGATGGTGGCAGCGTACAACAAGAGAAAAAGAAAGAGAGTAAGAACGAATGAACGAAAGAAAGAAAAAAAATGAGACATGAATGTGAAGATGAGGTGATAAATGATAGAAACAATGAAAGTAGGAACAATAAATAACAGGTTTGGGTAGTCTTTCAATAGAAACCGGCATGCAAATGAAGTCTTTTGGCAGTATGCCGTGTTGGGCATAATCAATAAGATAAAATTTGAAAAGTGGGTGATCAATGAATAGGTTAGTTCTCTCGCCTTTTGTTGAGAGGTGATCGCTTGTTTGTTAATAAAAGATGGATTAAAATAAAGACAACAGTCCGAAAAAAGACTTGAAAATGGAACAAGGTGAGAGTTGAATCCTGTCCGGGGAATTTCTTGATTTCTAATCCAAAAACAAACGAAGGCATAAATGCGATGTTAAGTAAAGTCAATAAACGAAAACAAGGCATAGCGTCCCGTCTCTTGAGACAAACTCCAAATGAAGCATGATGGCCGGTGACTTACTTCCGATTTCTATTTCATGTATCAGCTTGGTGATTCTTGCAAGTCTCAAGTCAGGTCGAGACCAAGACTTTATACCTATAAGTTTTTTTTTTTTCATAACCATCTTGGTGGCAAGATGAAAATCAAATGAAGAGATACCGTCTTGTCTTAATGGACAGTTGTCCATACTCTTTGCTCATACCAAGAATCGAACCCTGAACCTGAGCAGACGGGCTAACCATTACACTATCCAATCGGTCATAGGAGAGGAAGGAAGTATCAGTGAAACATTAATTATAACATTGCTTGATCTGGGAAATTTGGATCGCCTAAAACAGTGTTCTACAGAATTGCTACTTTCTTATTTTTTTTCTTCATTGTCACTTTCTATGTTTTGGATTATTTTGATGGAACATGCTTTTGTCCAAAGGGAAGGCGTTTACATCAGTTATGTATGATCGTATCAGTCAATTCATAATACAATGATAACCAGTGATATTTGTTATCTAACTTATGCCAGGACAGAGGATGCTTCACCTTATCCTATTGTTATTATCCTAATATTATCTATTCAAAGACTTAACACCTGCATTCTGGTGTCCAGACATTAGTTGTGTAACGAATATAACTAGATACGATCGTAAGATAAGTTGATTGTTTATTTTTTCGGCCAGACTATGTTGCCATGCTCAGTTAAGGACTATTTATGCAGGAAATCAGCTTCGCATAAAAGTTTTTCACTGTTTAACACTGAAGAGCATTGTGAGTGTTAGCTGGATCTCTCATCGACTGAACCAAACTAACAAATCTCACATTTCTAGGAAGAATTAAATGACAGATATATAAGTGCTTATTTCATTCGAAAAAAAAAAATAATTGCATTCGTGCTGAAAACGTTTATTTTTATAATTTTTCCTTTTCACTGTATATACATTAGAAAGGTCGCTGTAATCATCTTCAGTTGAAATAGAAGGGGAGAGCTGTTCGACCCTGCAGCATCCAGGCTTGTTTCTACTTTTATTAATTATTCATTACTTTATGCTGATGAAACATCTAATCCTGCAATTAATACTCATCGAATAATACGCGTAATTGAAGCTGTTGAAATAGATATATGAATAGATAAATATGATATGGGCAAAATATCAGAAAATTTACTAAAATCACGATTTTACATCTGATATTGAAATTAATGTTAGGTTATCAAATAAAATTTTCCAAAATCAAAATGGATTTTGAAATGAAAACAAAATTAAAAAGTATTCACGTTTCAGGATAGAAGAGACCGTCTTCCGAGATTGGAGAAATGCACTTTGCGCCCGATGCATCTTAAACGGTAGAAAATCTTTGTGAATACTATAGATCGGACGATAATAATTATCATATATTAAATCTTTCATCAAGAATATGCAGAATCGAAGCAGATAGTGAGATACATATCTGAATAGATGAATTTGATATTAACTGCAGATTTTCAAACGAAATAGGCAAAATTTCTAAAGTTTCATTAAAATCTCAATTTCGCATATCCTCCATCTGAACACAGGTTTCTCCATTTTTTATCTAGTTTGGTTGGCTGGCTGACTATGTATGTGTCTTTATATGCATGACGTGTGCAGGAAATGCCAACGGAGGTAGAGGGCTGAACATTCAAATATTCACTCCTTACTATATCTTAGAAAAAAAAAGAAGTTTTTCAAAATTCACACCAAATATAGGTGTGCAGGAGTCAACTTATAATGTAAGTTTATGCTAAATTAGGCAGTTGGTTGTCTCCGCTTATGTTTTGAAGATTAGAACTTTTAGTGATCCAAGGAAAGGCAGGAGAAGTAACGTATCTATTGATCACCAGTTTTTCCAATTCCTTTATTGATCACCCCCAACGTTGCATGCTGCAAAAAGTTATTGGTCACGTGTCGGTTTCTATTGAAAGACTAGCATGGTTCTGACCTATTGAAGTTTTAATTCTGCGTGGTGAAATCGGCGAACATGATTCCGGCTGGGACAGTTCGCATTCATTTCAAACTATTGCCCATGGGAGAAGCATGAATAAATAGTGGGGAAGTTGGAACTCTATCGACCGGTCAGACAGGCCGATAGGGAAGCAAAATGATTGCTTCATGTATCAAGTGACACGGGAAGCAACTTTGCTTCGTTTTAAGCTCGGTGACTTGTTGACATAGATTCAACGTGAGAAATACAAGAGAACCTTTTGCTAAGTTAGTGACCTATTGTTTCAAACTTGAACAGAGAACAAAAGTCTCAGATGTAAAATATACATTGGTAAAAATTAGGATAATGATATCACCTTGCATATAACATATCAGTGAGACCAGTTATGTAAACAAAAGTAGCTGATGCATGAATCAAACTCAACTCCCAATTACTATTCTGACCGAAAATAATGCAACTTTTGTATTGTATATATAATAAATAACATTTTTGAAATACTCTTTTTTTTTAATAAATTTATCTATTAGAATGAAACAAGCCAGTAAGTATCTGTATCATAAATTTTCGTTGATATCTAAGACTAGTCAATTAAGCTCAGTCTGTGAGACAGCCTCCAGGGAATCAGTTGGCCAAGAGTTCGAATCATGGTATGGAATTTTTACTTATCAATTCACATGACTCATTTTGGTGAGGATTTTTATCGTTGATGCGATGGAAAAATAAAGTAAAATCAGATTTTGGAGTTAGTCAATAATGAATTAAAGGAATAAATCAATGAAAGAAATACAAAGGACATTGCAAAAATAAATCGCTACTTCCCCCCACACACTATTTGTTGTTTTTAAGCGAGAATATCAAATCAAGAACCGTAGGTTCAACGGTGCGTCCGCCATTAGGAGTAGCAGTAATAGCAAGGAGAGCAGAAAGGAGAGGAGGGAAGAAATAAAAGAAATAGTCTTCCTTTAAGTCATTTGATTCTCATACTTATAAAATATTGTGACATGGAAATATCATGCAATCATTATTTGCAATAAAAATCGTAAATGGCCATTTTTGGTGTTTGGGGCCATTTCTGGCCTCTTTAAAATACAAAAATGCTGACCATAGATATTTTATGACATCATAGGCAGCTGGTAAAAATTGATCTCAATTGTGTTCGTTTAATGACATCGCATCTCTTCCTTCCTTCCTATTTCTGTTGCTTAACATAACTGGGATTAGATTACTTAGTTATTGCTTAACAAGAAGCAGTTTGTGAATATCAGTTGTCTTCGACTAAAGAAAACATACATTATTTCAGGATGCGTTCTAAGTATTCATTTCATATGATTACTTGAGAATGTAGAATGTTGATAATGACAGAATCTCAGGAGTAGAAACAAATTGTGCAATGGCACATGACTGGTATTTGTTGATACTGAAAGGATGAAAAGACTTTGAGAAGCATGGAAAAACAATTGAACGAATGATCAGTAGCATTCTAGATAGATAGATAGATAGATTTAGAAATATAAGAGTATATACCAAGTTCAAGGTATACGAGGCCGTGATCCTGACATCTCTCTTTTATGGTTATAAATCACGGACAACGTACAGAAAGCATCTCAAACAGCTAGAACAATTCGTGTAGAGATGTTTACGAGCCAAATTCAATATCAGATAGCAAGATAATATCTCCAATACTAAAGTACTTCAGTGTTGCTGCCTACCAAGTAAAGAGGCTGGGATCATCCAGGCCCAGCTATGCTGGACTCTCCGAGTAATTAGAATGGCAAATGAGTGAATTCCAAAGGCTTTATTCTATGGCCACTTACAAGACGAGAAGCGCCATAGAGAGAGGCCAAGCCTCAGATACAAGGATACACTGAAGCTGAATGGACTGGGGATTGGCTGTCGGAGACAAAGACGTTTGGCGCCCCCGATGCCACAGTGCAGTCAACACATTCGGGAAAGTGTGTTTAGTGGAACTGGTGGCCAAAACGTGCAAGAGGGAAACAATTCGGAACACGTGTAGTAGAAACAGACATTTATTGCAGTTTCTAATGTTCACTGTGTAGTCTTGGGTGTAGGTCAAAGATCAGGACTGTTCTCTCACGAACGGACCCGCAGAACCTGACAGAGTTGCCGAGAACTCGTTCATCGACACCAACTTGTGGAGAAAGGCGTTAATAAAACTGTGGGCTTGCAAGCAATAAACCGAGAAGGAAGGATGAAGTCAAGTACAGAAATAGGAAAATCACCGTTACCTACAACAGAACATTTCAATCACTGTTGCTGGGTTTAGGCAATTCATTTGTTCTGATATTAGTATGTATCTCTGTATTCATCCTTACTTAATTTTACGGAGTTTGCACACACACTCACCTCAATGAATGAGGAAAATGTTTTTGTTTTTTTTTTACTTTGTGAAAATTCACCCCTGAATTAGTTTTATTGGGGCTTCAATTTACATTAGAGGTTCATGCTGAATTGGTCCCTCGGTTTGAGTCCAACAGCATTTAATTTTATATTTTTCAATGATCTCAAATTAACTTATTCATTGATCATCCCTTTTTCCAAATTTTAACTGATCATCCTATCGAGTGACTAATCAGACCTGTTTTTAAGATAACTTACTCCGACCACTGCTCAATTCATTTGGTAAAAAGCAGCATATATGGATGGTAGTGATTCATAATTTTCCTTGAAATGCTAGTTTTAGTGATATTTAAAATTCGGGTCAACTTTGAATATAAACTTTGATTCGAAGGGATTTGAAACCAACGTCTCAATAATTAAAGAAGAATGGACGAAAAAACAAATGAAAATATAAGAAAGGACGAATCATTTTGCTTATCAAAGTAGGAGAAAAAATAATGTGGTAAGCTTTATTTCGTAATAGATATAAACTTGAGAAAGAAACCTCTTAACTACGCAAGGCACGATTAAATGTTCGCCGATGATATCTTTTTTTCCCAAGGTAGATATAACAAATTGAATCGATGAGTAGGCTTAGTCCCACAATTTCCACTACAAGATGGTTAAGCATAAGATCAAGGACCTTAATCATCCGTCGGAAACTTTCGTGCAAAAACACTTTTGGGTTAAAATGAAATCACGCAAAAATGTTCAGTAAAGAAGGGAAAGAAATTATGAAAATTCCGATGTATTCCTGGGAGCACTTACCGATTGGATATTGAGGCAATTTTTTTCTCGTTTTCTTGAAACTTTAAGCATAACTGAGCAATACTATGCATATCACTTAATTGTGGAAATAATTGCCTTCGGGTACAGCTATCAGTTATATGCCCATTGGGGCTGAAGTAGATATGCTCAAAGAATAAAGAATCAAACACGGTCGGTGGATAGTAGCCACAATGATTTCTGACAGAGAGAGAGAGAGAGAGAGAGAGAGAGAAGCAGGGAGAGAGATAGGGTCAGGGGAGAGAAAGGGGCAGGGAAGAGAGAGAGGGGTGGGGGAGAAAGAGAGGAGCAGAGGGAGAGAGAGGCTAAGATTTATATTTTACGATTACTAATGATGGTCACGTGACTCTACAAACAGACGAAGGAAGAGCGAAAGGCAGACATCTCGCTTTATGCGTGTCCGGCTCTAAACCCAGACGAGAAGGGAAGCTGCACGAACCGTAGTCTTACCCGAACACCATCACCGACTTATAAATATTATTTCCAAAATCACCCCGAGAAAAAGCTACCTTTCTATTGGATAAGTAAAATCATTCATGTACAATTCTGGCTCGAAACACAAGAGAACATATATATATATATATATATATATATATATATATATATATATATATATATTGAAAATAACACGATATAAGATTCAGAACATGATATCCAACGCGTTCAAGAGGGCATAACATACGCTATTGCCTTCAAAGGTCAGCTCGGGCCAAGTGCCTTCGGCTCAGCTAGGATCTTCGCTTGGAAATCTTTATATTTCTGTCCAGCCATAATTAGACGTGGCAAAAAGACTAATCAATTTTACCCAATGAATTCAGCGCCTCTCCTTCGACATCATTCTGTTAAGTTACATTTGCTGAAAGAAGATATCAATTTACTAAATCATGAAATAATAACATTTCATTACTTGGTTTGATAGCTTCCAGGTTCAATAAGCCTTGTTAGCTAATTTTGAACAATGTTGCGTTAGAGTAGGTAGTAAATGAGACATAGGTCGGTGAGAATGTAGAAAACCTTTTCTTATGATAGTTATTTTAACCGGTCATCGCAATGGTTTTGCTTCAACTTTCTTAAACATCATCGTCCTCTGTTGGACACAGGCCTTGCATAGATTTGCTAGACCTCTTTCGCCATGGATTTTGCAGAGCTGGATGTTCCAAACTTGTCTAGTTCGAAACAACAACTCATTTTTTGCCAGCCAGTTTCGGAAATGGCATTTTGGGATTTATATTGTGAACTGTAGTGTCTACGGATTCGAATTCTTATTTGAAAAGCAGAACTTGAGTAAGTAGACCACTGCATATACCTAAAATAACGAACATCCATGAAATCGTCAAAAGGGGAAAAATTAGACTAAGTCATCATGCTAGGTTGGCAAGCTTTCGATAGAGCAAGCTAAATCTGTGAAAAAAAAAATGAAAAAGGAAATACCGTTAGTCCTAAAAAGAAGGGTCAAGAGACAACCAACACCCCTGATAGTCAATCATGTACCTGAAACAAGGAACCAAACCAAAAGGTAAAACTCCAAACTGAGAACCATGCACGTACATAGGAGAGAATCATGTACAACATCACAGGGAGTGATCACAAGACAGCACATTTTATCAGAGAGCAAACGGGAGTCAGACATATCATAAAAACCATCACAATGCTTCAATCTTGATTCTTGTCTATTATTTAGTACAGAGCACTTTTCGGTTACTATTTAGGTCTATCAAAGTGTCTAAATAAAGAGAAGTTAATTTCTGAAAGTTCTTCCAATCAAACTTTCAAGAAGAATATGTCTTGTGTAACAAAGTCAAAGAAAATAAAACTGTCGTTCAAGTAACTGAAACGAAATCTCTAATGTAACCAAAAATTAGCGAAATATGATACCCTTTGGTTTGCTTCGAGTCAGCAAGTGCGTGCAGACAATTAACGACCAACGCTACCCACAAGCGATTCACAACAACAGAATACTTGAGGGGTGATGGCTCCCAAGAGCATCGATGAATTAGGCTTCAAACGAATGGTGTGCACGAGAAATGCAGGTAGTATCAGCTTCGGGTGAAATTGCGTGTTCCCGGTTAATTTCATTTAAAACCAAATGCAAAAATGAATCCAAAATTAAAATTAGTTGAAAAAAAAAAAAAGCAAATGAATGTCAGAGTTAGAATTTGAATTGATTTTTATCAAGTGAAAATTTTATTGACTGTCGTTTTAAATTTGCAAAGTTGATTCACTCAAATTACACTCACTGGCTCAATTTCGATTTTTTTACTGAAAAATCGACAAAAATAAAATTAAAAAGTACTCGAATAAGGTTTTTTTTTCTTCATAAAATCCCCAACACGCAACCCTATGGATTTGATCCAATATCATTCACAATTGTCATGGTTGATGAACTATCAATATTCAAAAAATTTTTTAAACGAACCAAATCCAATAGAGGACCCGAAATTACATGATCAACCATATCCAATTAAAGTTGAAACTAAAATACATTTATAAAAAAAGGAATTTTAACAGATATGACCGCATAAATAGATCTTGTCGTAATTGCCGTAACGTCCACCAATTTTGAGTCAATTTGAGAAAACTGTTTCATCAATTGGATCCTGTTGATTCTCTCTAGGGATGCATGATCTGTAGATGAATAGAAGGTTTGGGGCGGATGGGACAATCTCTCATCGTTACCCAATCAAAGACTGTTCCAATTATACTAAATTAATGGTTCCAAAACTGTGGTCCGTGGAACCCTTGGAGTCGGTTAATTAAGCCTGTGGTCCGCAGCAAATACTTACATTGCGAATCTCGTAGCAGAGAAATGACATCATCTTTCGCATAGCTATCGAAAAACAATTCTGTACCCAGGCTTGTGCCATGTATTAGAAGTCAAACGATCTATTTGAAATTAATATTATTGTAAAGGTGAACAAAGTTTGATATTGTAGTTTATTGATTACAGTCTAGAAATTAGTTATTAAATATTGGGTCTGCCAGAATATTTCTTTTATAGGAGGGTTCCTTGAGTTTCTAAAGTTTTGAAACCACTGTCTCAGGGTATAATTCATTTCTCAAGAGATATCCTATGATATTAACATTAACTTGAGACACCTGATCATACGCAATTGGGTTCATGTTTCGTATTAGCGTCATTACATAAAAAAATATCCTTTATCAATTTTCCAGTAGTACTAGCATCAACTATCTTTTGACTTCAAAAATCGATCTCAATGAACCGAAAAGACAATAAGCAGACAAAAACTATAAAAAAAATTCAGCTTTAAACATCGAATTCTCTGCGTATCAAAATCTGAGCCGTCATAAAAATTCAGGCTCACTCAATAGTAAAGAACAACAAACGAACAAATAAGTCAGGAAACAGAACTAAGACTTCAAAATGTTGGTTTTAAGTACTCGGGTGTTTGAGATAAGATATTCTCGTAACAACATTGATGCCAATTGTAAGCATTTATTCATGTCAAAATATGTCCTTTGTGGCGTAAGATCAAGATGGACTGAGTCCTCCGACATCATCTCAAGAGGATGGACAGGCAAAGTCAAGTGGAAGTGTTTTACCGCTTGCTCTCTGAACACACACACACACACACACACACACACACACACACACACACACACACATATATATACATATATATATATATATATATATACATTTATTGTCGAACTCGAGTCAAAACTTTGAGTTGATTTTTCTACCATAACAAAAACGACGAGAACAACTCTCACCACGTTTAGGGAAGTACTCTTTACATTCCCCAACCGTGATTTCAAATCATCACCAAATGATTGGTAGTCGTGTCTCTAACCGACTGAGCTTAATCTATGAATCTTTCATATCTTCAAAAATTTGTTATGAATACTCAAGGGCTTATTCCATTCTCTTTTTAAGCGAGGGAATATTTCATTCAAGTAAATAAATGCATTTATAATAGAAAAGTTATATATATATATATATATATATATATATATATATATATATATATATATATATATATATATATACATATATATATATATATATATATAAGTAAATTTTTTTTTCAATGTCATTCTAATGTTTTGGGTGAAATTCAGTTAATTTTTGAGCTATATGGTAATATTTAACTGAAGTTCTTGAGATGCATTGGATACTTTGAAACACAACACACACACACACGTACACACACACACACACACACACACATATATATATATATATATATATATATATATATATATGCATGTGTGTGTGTGTGTGTGTGTGTGTGAGTGTATGTGTGTGCTTGAGTGTGTTGTAGAACAGTTGACAATATGGAAAAAGAAAAGCTCAAACGAAACCCGGGAAGGGTGAAACTTACGTAAGCTATTTACATAAACTATTTATTAAGCTTGAAAAAAATTGAGATGTACTAAATAGTCTCAAGTCTATTTCCATATTCTCAACTTTTCAACAACATTTTGTCGGATCAACGTTTTTTCCCCTTCACACAAATGCACACGTATGTATATTTAAAAAACCCCGAATTCATTTATTTTTGAGTGTTTTTCCCTTAATGTTCTTATCCTGTTAATATAGTATTATGTGTAACTTTGCTAAATTTTGAGTTCATCAATTTCTTACCAAATAATCGTTTCTGGGATTTTAAAAACAAAACAGTTCTATTGACATAGCACCCGAGTAATGTTGATCAAACACTCATATCATACGTGTGATTAGTTTATATATATATATATATATATATATATATATATATATATATATATATATATATATATTATATATATATATATATATATATATATATATATATATATATATATATATACATGATATGTTGGACAGGGGTTATTATAACTGGCTAAGATGAACTTTTTCCTATGGGTCTAGGTGACTTTGAAGCTTCCATTATTGAATATATCTTAGATGTGGGTGTGAGGATATTATTGGTAAGAGTTTTGTGTATTAAGGTTCTGTGTGATGAGGGTTGCTCAGTTTAGTGTTTGATCCATTAGGATATAGGGTTTTAAGTTTGTTGATCCACATATCTTAGTGTTTCTTTAGAACTTTGGTTATGTTAATTGGAGTAGTTTTTTCTATTTTTTCTATGATGGTAAAGCTAGCGTCTATGGCAAAATTGTGGTCATAATCTACCCGCAATGCATAGCTTCTGATAGTGGACTCCAGTTCCACATGGGATCTTTTAACACAGACTCACACAGCACACACCACTGAAGATGGGAAGAATCCTGAAACATGCCTGGACAATTTACTTCTAAGGATTAATAAACCTTACCTCTAAACACCTCACTCCCGAGTCTGTCCCACTCTCTACAGTACACTATATATATATATATATATATATATATATATATATATATATATATATATATATATATATAACCGTGCGTTTTTTCTCTCATTTCGTCTAAAACACCAAATGTCCTTTTAAAACTTTTGTAGAAACTTATCAGTTCAAGATGAAATAATTACCTTTTTCCCCCAGTTCCTTGCTTTTTTCTATATCTAATATTTAATCATTTGTATGACTCAGTCTCCTGGTTCCTCCTGGAAACCATTCTTCTGGTATTGACATCGCAATCTTCATTTACCATCTGTTCATGTATGCATATTAATCAAAGAATTTGATTAGTATATTTATATCTTCTTTGCTAACGAAGATGACCTCGTCTAACCTCTGCCAAAACACGATCTTTTTTCGCTGTCTACATTCTGGTAATATGCCAAGGCGTCACTTAATAGTTGGGTAAGCATATCTGACATCCGTTCATTTAGTTGTTAAATATAAAATACCGAAATGATATAAATATGAATCTATCTGATTGCGAAAATTCCATTTTTTTTCCTTCCTGCTTCTGATCTACGGTGATGAAAAACAAAAAATTGATCCTGGATTGAAATAACATGGAGAATTGCAAGTAGAGTTCATTGGCTAAAAGTTGGATTGGAACCTGTTTTAGGCTTTGAAATTTTTAGATATTCAAGTGGAATATTCTACAGGGATCCGCTCCAAAATTCAATAACTGCTTCTGTAGCCTATTAATGACCCCTCCATAAAATATCATTGAAATTCATTTATAGTTTTTTGAGATCTCCTGTGGACAGTCAAAACTGTGAGTAAGACTTTTAACATGGGTTTCCTCAGTTTTCAAGTTTTTCTGGCTGACTGACGGGCTATATATTAATGCATCATGCGTACGGGCAGTACAAATGGAGGAATGGTATTTTCAAAAGGGTTCAACTTATTATTGAAGCGTAAATCTCATTAAGCCTAAAAAGAAGAGTGTACAACCAATGCATCCTTTCAATAGTCAATAATGGAGCTTAAATATGGAACCTGACCAAGAGACAGAACCACAAATTGAAAACCACGCAACGCACACTTGAAAGAATCATGCTCGTCCTCACATGGAGAGATCATAAGATGGCACGATATATCAAGGAGAAAACAGGAGTCAAAAATATCATGGGATATATGAAAAAACTAAAATGTCAATGGGCTGGTCATGTTGCAAAGCTGGCAGACAACTGATAGACATCGCAACTCTCAATATGGATCCCCTGAGATCAAAGCCGCCACTGAGGCCAGCAGAATACTATATGGACAAAGTAGACAAATTTAGAAAGTATTGGCTCTGCGATGCCCCCGGTAGAGAGGTGTGGCGAATCCTGAGGAAAATCTATGTCCAACAACAGATGTTAGAAGACTGATGATGATATCTACAAAAAAATACTCTTCCCTCTAAATATTTTTTTTTGTGTAGTGTTCAATTTGAAATGCAAAGTTCTGTTTAATTGAATTTTTAGTTTGTGTAACGCTTGTATTTTGAAAATTAAGACTTTTGTCAGTGTTCACTGCCCAACAAAAGACAAGAGAATAAACTTATGACACCGATATCGAGTTTTTCAGTTGTTCATCCTTTACACCGCATGCTGACAAAAAAACGTTGGTCGTGTGATAGTCTTTTTCTGAGTGACTACCAAGGCCAGTTTCACGACTATTCTGTTGATTCTGTCGTAACACTTTAGGTCAATACACTTTTTGATTCCGAGTACAAACAGCGTGGGATCTAGAATAAAAAAATAGTAACTTCCGACGAGGCTTCAACTTCTATCCCACACGTCAGGAGACCATCTTTCTGATGACTTTTCTATTATTAGGTAGCAAAACAAAGATGGCGTAGAGAATCAGAGAGAAATATATGGCAGAGTGACAACGGTCCCCCGCTTGATCATCAACACTTCCGTGGCGGAAGTGGTTAAGGCGATGTCCATGGAAAACAGACCCCGATGTGTCGGATTAAATGATGGAAATCGAACCAGGTGGGTTAGTCACTATATAGAAACTATCACCAGACCATAGTCTCTTGGCTGCATACTGTGTTAGTGGGTACTGATTGGAAAATTAAAGAAAAGGTTTGATCAATTGATAGGTTACTTTTCTTGCCTTTTGTTGGACAGTGATTAGAGGGAGAAGCCTCAAATTTCAAAACACAAGCGTTACACAAACTAGGGATCAACTCAATGTAACTAGCCATTACAATTTCTTTTATTATTCGGACTATCCTCATCTTGGTTGTTTTTCATACGACGTTTCGGCCGTTGTACTCTACGGCCTTCATCAGGTATCATTTGGTAGGTGTGGGGAAGTAACGAACCGAACCCTTTATTTAACCGAGGGAGGTATATTGACCGCGCTCCCCTCTTAGCATTAGTAGTATTATCATTGTCTCACACTGGGATTGAACGTAGAACCATTAGATTACTTGCAGAAATTCTGTCTAATTTATACAAAAAAATACGTTGGCATTGCAAATTGAACACTTCCCGAGAGAAATCACAGAAGAACATTAATTGCTAGCCACATACAGAGTGCTTTCGTGAATCTAGAACTTACCATAACGGTTTTAAAATGAAATATACATCATAAGAGTGTGGAATCTTCTTTGGAATAGCCCATAGTGGATATCTGCCAGAGCTGGAGCTTCTAGCATTACGAACATGTTTCGAGAAAAAACTTCCCCTGATTAGCCAGCGATGTGTTGACAGAAAGGATTTTTTTTTAGCTAAAACTATTCAACCGACACCCAAGCACCTTTTACAACAATCAAATGCGTCAAGCTTCGAGACAATGTCGTGACATGATTTCAAATCTTTTAAACGGGACATTTTTTTCAGAATCTGGATTACTTACTGACGTTTCATCCTCTGAAGAGTGTCACAGCCGAAAAAATCTTTTCAGAAACTACTGTGTTCAGTGCTATGATATGTATATATATATATATATATATATATATATATATATATATATATATGTATGTATATATGTATATATATATATATATGTATATATATATATGTATATATATATTACGTTGTAATTATATGTACGTGTGTTGTAAATATATATTCATGGCTATATGTAGTTATTTCTGTTTAATATTGATCTTCTAATTACAGGAATTCAAAAATTCTGTTCAACCAATAGACTTTTCGGATTATATTTAGAGACACATTTTTTTAATGGTTTATTGCTTTCTATAATGATATGATATCAATCAGGTATTTTATAACCTCTCCCCAAAAAACTATCCAGAGCATCAGTGTGTGAAAGAGTTGATAGCTATTCTTATAATTGCAGCAAAGCCGTTTGGTTAGGGAATCCACACCCCAGCAGATACGTAACACATAGTCTTTGTGTCTGTAGATAAGGTTAATAAAATGATTCATCAAAACTATCTGGATCTCTATGCATCGACGTTAGTGCCTCTATGCACTGTTCAAGTAAATGGTATCCAAGTGAAATGATTCTGCTCTTCGCCGATACAGTAAAAATAGTTGCTTCTAATTCGGTCTTCACGTTGGTTGCATTGTGTTCAGTTCGACCATGAAACTCTTATTTATTTATAAAATCAATCACTCGATATTAACACGTTTAATTCCCGACCAGTTGGTTGAAAATATGATTGGAAACATCCAGTTACCACATGGAAATGATCGGCTATATTTGGCGGTCATTATTGGGTTTTAGATCGACTGGGAGATTGTAGTTAACGACTTCTGCTGCTGCCGCTGCTGCTGCCGCTGCTGCTGCTGTTCCGGTTGCAGCTAAGGGTTGTGCGTCGATTACCAAAGTGAAAGAAATGCCACCAATAACCAATCTCAATAATGAGGAAAATTAAAACAGAAAGAAAGACATCCTGGGAATATTCTTTTTCCAGAATGCCTAATCAGTAAATGTCAAAAATGTCAAGAAACTGTAATTCGACCAGCTGTTTTGCATTTAGGCGTCGTTGCTAATTACTGTTTGAGAATTTCCAGTTTCAGACAAGTGGGGATGTTTAAATCGTCGTAGTGCCTAGTTTCTGTTTTAGGATTTCCAGAATCATGTACGAGTGAGAATGTCAGGATAGTCGTAGTACCCAATTCCTATTTGAGGATCTCTTGAATCACTTAAGTTAGAATATAAAAATAGTTGGAAACATACTGCCATTAATAAACAACCCCGTTTAAACCAAATATTAGAATGACATGATTTTAAATTGAGTTAAAAGCGACGTATAATCCAGTTTACACATTTCAAAAATCGTATACGACTTATTCTTTAAAGTGTCAATCCTTTACTTTCAAGCTACGATGAGATAATTTTACTTGGGTTGACCCAAACTCACTCACTCCATCTCTAATTCTAGATGAGTATTCCTTAACTTTGCAATATCCACTCCAAGATCGACTCGCTTCTTCCATAACTTATTGACCACTTTTCCACAAAATTTCATGAGAAACTTTAGATATATTATTTGGACAGAGATCTTTTGGAGATATTTCATGGTTGTAGGCGGTTATCTGATACTCAAGTAAGATAATTCTACACGGATCCGCTCCAAAATTTAGTGAGTGCTTCTGTAGCCTAATGGTAACCCTTCCACAAAATATAATTGAAATTCATTCTCGCTTTTTTGAGATCTCGCGTGGACAGACACAAGGAAACAACAACCTTGTTTAGAAAGAACACTCGAATCTGAAATGTTTGTACTGTTCTCTCTGTCTGTCTATCCACACAGTATTTCAAAACGTGCATGGGGAATTTTTGTTAGATTTTGTGGAATTAAGCTACAAAAACAGTAGATTTTGTAGAGGATCCATGCACAATTATCTCTACTACATTCACTATAGCAAAATATCTCCTATTTTCCTGCTTATCAATACGATACTTCCAAAAGTTCTCAATGAATTTCAATACGAACGTTTTGAAAAAATGATAAATAACTTGAGAAAGGATTAGTCCTCGCAACTGAACTTGAATGTCTACCACATTTTCTTTGATTCCCCGGGGTCCTTCTAGCATAACCAAATGGTTTCATTAGACAAAGAATTACAACAAAATGCCAAGACTGAAAGCTGCTTCTTAAAGTTTTTTTTCAAGATCTGTTGTACTCCAATGATTATTGATTTTGAATATAAATTAAAACTCGCCATCACAATTGAACAAGTGCAGTGTCAAAATTTGATGAATGAATGTGGTCGGAATGAATTCTATTTATGACATCACTGGCGTTTTTCAGTGGAAAAAAAATCTAAAATTGAGCAAAAAAAACATTTAAATGAATTTAGATTCTTCGGAAGCTAAATGTTATTAATGAAATAGGACCCCAAAAAACCTTTTCCTGAAATAATAATAATAATAATAATAATAATAATAGTAATAATAATAATAATAATAATAATAATAATAATAAATGGGATTCAACCATGTGGAAAAGTGGTATCAGCACAAGCCAGAGGCAGTCTTGGAGAATGACAACCACAAACTACTCTGGGACTTTGACATCCAAACTGACCACCTCATCCAGGCAAGAAGGCCGGACTTAGTAATAGTAGACAAAAAAAGGAAGGCCTGCCAAATAGTAGACGTTGCTGTACCTGCAGACCATAGAGTAAAAAAGAAGGAGGGTGAAAAAAGGGGAAAATACCAGGACCTAGCAAGGGAGTTAAGAAAAATGTGGAACATGAAAACCAGGGTAGTACCGGTCATAGTGGGCGCACTAGGAACTGTCCCTAAAACGCTGAGGGAGAGACTGGAGGAGATCAAGATTAGGAGGAGGATAGAGACCGTACAGACCACAGCACTACTGGGAACTGTACGGATACTGAGGAAGGTGCTAGAGATATAAGTACTGCAACGAATTGTAGCTCTGTCATGATAAGCGAAAAAGAGGAGACGTTGGCTGAAGACCTGAGGAGACTTATTGTCACTCAGCCTTCAGCGATAACCACTGGGCAACCGGTGTGAAACTGTTAATCGCAGAATTACTGCGACCTATGATTACTAGGGGAGGAGGGCTGGAGACGTGAGGAGACTTGCTGTCACTCAAACTCCAGCGGTTACCGCCAGGCAACTGGTGTGAGATTCCAAATAATAATAATAATAATGATAATGATGATAAACATTTTTAGAAGAGTTCTTGTAGGGAACTGATGGCAATTTCTGAGTCTCTATGGCCAGGAACGAGGGAACATGCAATCCCACAACACACTTGAATACATACGAAGCAAGATACAACCCTTTGCCATTTCTGATGGCTACGTTTGTTTGGAAAAAGATTTTGAAAAATTCAGCTCTTTCACGAGTAAAAGATTTATAATGTATTTCCGAAGAAGTTACTCACAATCTATTTTCCATCAGTCTATATAACGGACAGAGATTTTTCTTTTTATCTGTTCGCAACAATGAACCTGTCCACTTGAAGGCATAATTTGATGATAAAAATCTCTCTCCTATGCACCATTTGAAGCAGTAGACTCTTTTATCAACTCATGATTTTTTTCTTCCAAAAACATCTCATAGAAATTCAAATATATCAGTGAATTGCATCACAGGGATTAACGAGAGTTTTAAATATATTTTTGGTAAGCGTCAAGTTGCAACCGTACATTGCACCTTCAAAACGCTTTTTGTGAAAAAAAATTCAAGCCCTGACGAGCTGCTGTGAATGATCGTTGATTCTCTTGCGAGTTAACCAGATCTTCCAATGAAAGCTTAAAATTAGAAGATTCGTCATATCGACGTACAGCGAGGCGATGCGATGATTTGGGATATTAACATTCGATTTATTTGCAGTTCTCCAGTCCACTCAGTGAAGATTCGAAATCAACTAATGGGATTGCTATTTGCTTCCTTGTATATTTCTCTTTTCCACGTATCTCTTTCAGTCTTTCTTCATCTTCCCAGTCTTTGATGATGATGATGATGATGATGATGATGATGATGATGATGATGATAAGCCTTCTTACAAAAATTTCAATGTTTATACCTTCAAGTACCTCCACCACCACCACCACCATCATCATCATCATCATCATCATCACCATCACCATTACCATTACCATCATCCTGTTAGCGTCCGTCGTTGGACATGGACCCTCCCTGAGGTTCGCCAGATCTCTCTGTCACGGACGCTATGAGGCAAAAACTTCCTGAACTTGTCTAGTTCGTCCCACCATCTTATATTTTGCCAGCCACAGTTTCGCGTACAATCTCTGGGGATCCAGATTGTTAAGACGTGGTGTCCAGCGCTTGTCTTGCTGTTGGTAATCTTGATAGTAGTTGCACGGTCCCAGCCATCTTGACGACCTTCCCGCTTTTACTGCCAGTGGATAATTTACAATCTGCACTTGGCTAGGTCCATCCTGAATTCAAGTTTCCCCTTGTCCCTTCTCAACCAATCAGGCTATCTCTTCTCACACATGGTCTAACACAAATCTTCACTCTTGGCCCATATTCTATGCACTTTTCAAGCCAAAATTTACCCAGTTACCATTAATATCACTATTACACAGTCTTTGTCGGCGAATACTTCAAAATAAGGACCTAATTATGTTTTTGCACAATTTTTTCACAGAGGACTCAATCTGTTTTACTCACCTCACTATATCATCCTGTTACAGTAACGAGTTTTAGTAGTTTGGTTACCTACGACAAATTACGTAAGTTCTGTTGAGAAAAAGTGGGTCAATAAAATAATCTGAAACAATTTAGGAATGAAAAAGAAAGTGATTCATTTATAGCTGTTTTCACCGGTCACAAATTTTATAAACCGAACTAAAAGGAATGTTTTTTGTACTAATTCAAAATGAACGTTTTCTTTTTCAAAGTGAATTCCTTGAAGAACATACAATTACCAAACGTCATCATTATTACTCAGACTTGAGGACTTATTATGTTTTTGGATCATGGAAATGAGCTGACATCAATATGAGTCATGAAAGACTCTCTTGAGTCTGAGATTCTGTTTCTTTTCCTACTAAATATTTTTTGCAAATATCTGAATTGGTTATCCAAAGTGTGAGAAACACATTTTTTCCAACAATTGAACATTTTCAAGCGTTTTTTTTTTCTTTTACGGGCGATTATGTTTTGCCTGGCAATAAAGCTATCAATTAATTAAATAGCAATTGTAAACTTTCCCGTTTTAAAATGATCGCTGTTCTAGCTGCAAAAACATTATTTTAGGGTTAATGTTTTTAGGGTTGATATTTTTGGGTTTATGCTATTTTTTTTCATCAGTCTTTTTAAAGTTTTTCTTTGTTGGGAACAGGTATCCCCGAAGTAAGTGCGATACATGAGGGTCGATGAGTCTTACCCGATCTCGCTGCCCCATGAAATGAAGTACAAACCCAGTGTGGAAATTGCTTCTCTTGCGTTGGGACATGGGATAAGTAAAGGATCCCATTTTTATAATGAAGAAAATGCTTTCAAATCAAAAAGTGAAATTTTGATGTTTTTTTTCCTCCTTTCAATTTGAGTTTTGATTGTAAAATTACGTTCCATATGATCAAATTATGTAAAATAAATCTGATGAAAGCAGACCTAATCATTTTGATTGAATTTGTGATGAAATTCTGTCATGAACGTTTGGCTAATGTACGTGGCAAATATTTTCAAATTAGAAAATGAATAAACATCCAAGAGTTGAAAACAAACGGGATTTAAACCAATAGCTTAAAGAGAAATTTGCATTTAGACATCGGTATTACTCAATACTTTTGCCCTCGGCTAATCACTGTCAGAGTTTAAACTTTAAACAAAACGTAACATTTCAATCGTATGGGATGCGTAAATGATTCCTGTGATTAACAGTTTTTCTTTCAAGTCTCTTTATTTAAACAAAATGCTTAACAGAGTAAATTGATGTTCGTTTGTATAGGGTTCGCACAAAAGGAAAGTGACTAGTATAGAGACTGTAGATGTTAAAAGCTTAAACCGTACATTTGTCTGGAACTAGTAGGAGAGTGTTTACATTTGATTTACATGGGTTAATGTGGGGAAATACCGTCGTAAATGACAAAGAAAGTGTACTCAATCGTTTCATGATATTAGTTCCAACTTTATATTCTTTTTAGTGTTACGAAGAAAAAGGAAAATACTTCTGATTAATCATATAGAAAAAATGTCTAACCTTTTTTGTTAATTGCGACCCTAGCCCTAACACTAACACAAATCCTACAGCCATACTTAAGCCTATCCCTAAATTATGTCCTTTGTAGTTAGATTTATAAATACATAGTTTTAAATGGTTGAGTTTTCTGCTTTCATTTGTCTTTTAATTAGTCACAGTAGTAGCTTAAAAATTGTGTCTATATTAGTCACTTTCATTTTTATGAACCTTATCCAAACAATTACCGGTAAATTTACGAGATATTAGCTAAAAGTGTTAAAACAGGATTATTTGCCATCATGTTCAAGTATCTAATTATAAACCGGTTAAAACCGTTTCCATATGCTAGAGATGTATCTCAGCTTGGAATTGCACAGGTCACTGGCGAAAGGAGGAATGGTAATACAAGACGAAAGCAGAAACAGCGAACCATCTTTAATGCCACAGTTGTGAGTTGGTATCATTTCGGATAATGGTTCTCACAGTAACTGACCTGAAAATCCGATTTTGCAATTGAGAGCTTACTTCGGTCTATAACGATGGTGAACTGAAATTCCAAGTCGACTGAATAGATTTAAGGGTCGTTTAATCTGTCTATTTTTGTGTTCGTATTAATCTCAGTATTAAAGCAGAATTAACATGAGACGTATTTCCATTCCGATCATGTTCAACACATCACTGGTTATTGTGATTTGAGGCGTTTTAATTCAAATATTTGAAACATTTCTTTCGAGAAAATCTCTTCACTTCGATTTCAAATAGTACCTCCTTCTTTCTTTTGAAGACTTCCTGCTAGTTCCCACATTAAACCAGAATGGAGCCTTTGTTCCTAATCAGAAATCAAATTGTTTTTTCTCCAGGTTTAGCTCGATTCTGTAACACTTTCTACAGTGCACCATTCTGGATACTTATGAGCTATCTACATACAAATCGATTAAGACGTTCAGTATTATTTAGATGGATAAATACATAGAAATCAGACCGCCGCCCAAATTTTCTTGAATTTTCTAAGATTGATACGTAAAAAATTCACCCCAGGTTCCGATTACTGTAATCAATATCTTGCCCAGTATTGCTCATTTAAATATATTTTATACAATATTCAAAATGACCACGTACAAGTTTCAGAAATACCAAGATCAAACATGGTTCATTATACAGTCGATTCTTATCAACCAATGTTTATCTATTGCTCAATTGAAATGATCAAACTTTGTTGACATAGAAGTTATCATTATTTCCCCACAAAATACAAAGCTAACGTAAACGGGGTATCAATTTATCAGTTACAGTTTATATAAAGTCATTTAGTGATAAAGACTGTGCTTCGAAGAAATATACTTATACATTCATTCAAATATTAGCCTTGCAGGTTTTCATATCTCAATTTAGTTAAAGACAATGTTGACCATTACGTACTCTCTTTTGCACAGAAAACACAAATTCTGGCTCAATCTAACTATTGTTTGGTTTCTGGCTTTTCTTTTAAATTTTTAGATTAATGAGAGTTTGAGGAAAATGGATTCGGAATCTCAGATTTCAAGATCATTCTAGAATGATGCATTTTATCCAAGAGTATAAAAAGAATTAGAGATATTTCGGAATCATCATGATAATAATAATCATCATCATTTTAGTGTCCATCGTTGAGCATAAACCTTCCCCAGGATTCGCCAGTCCTTTCTATCGTAGGCTTTTCAGAGCCAATATTGAACTTGTCTACTTCGTCTCGCCATCTTATATCTTGCCAGCCACAGTTTTGCAGACGGTCTCTAGGGTTCAATGTTCTGACTCGTGATGTCCATCAGTTGTCTGCCATTCTTGCAACAGGACAAGCCCATCGCCATTCAAGTTTTCTAATGATTGTATGATATCCTTGACGTCTGTTTTTCCTCTAATAAACTGTGCTATTTTGTGAGCCCTCCATGTGATGTTGAGCATGCTTCTCTCATGTGCACGTTAAACGGTTTTTAGTTTGAGGATCAATCTTCTTGTTGGGTTCCATGTTTCAGCTCCATAGGTGACAATAGGAAAAATACATCGGTTGTAAACTGTTTTTTTTTAAACTGATGTAGTTTTTCAGTTCTTAGACGTTGAGCTTGCTCTACCAAAGGCTTGCCAACATAAAGTGATTCTTTGCTTGATTTTCCCCTCTTTCGAGTGCTTCATAGAGATCTATTTTCCTAGGTAGATGTAGCGGTCAGGTTTTGTTCTCAACATGTTTGTTGTAAATGAAATTTGTTTTACATAACTAAATGTTAACACCAACTTTCTCATTCTCTTTGTCTCGCATTGCTTGGAGATCTTGAAGGGGTTTGGCAAAAGGGTGAAGTCGGCAGCAAATCTAAAGTTTCTTGATTATTCGTCTATTCTGATTCCCAGTCTAGGTTTCAGAAGATCATCACGGAAGCAGGCTCGGAAGAATTTTGGTGAGCTATTATCACTTTGTCTTACTCCTTCTTAGAGTTGGAAGGGTTCAGAAATAATAGAATATGAATGTATCTAAACATTGAGAGAGTGGTCTCGAATATAAAAGACCGTGGTTTAATCATCTATATTTATATTATTATTGATTAGCATCTAGAAAAGTTTATTGAAAATCGGTAGTAAATTGACTTAATAGTTTTTATACTTTCACCAAATAATAACAATCAGGCTCATTTCTAAAGAAAAATTATGTTCGTTTAAGCTATCGGAATAATTGGAAACTGGTTGAGTTGGTAATTCATTTCAACAGCTCAAGCCAAGATGACCAATATTTAGAAACCAACAAAATTGATATAATAGGCCTAAAAGTAGTTTCAGAGATTCAATGTTTCAATTTACAATGAATAAAACAACATCGAAATTACGATAGTGAAAATAATTAGTACTTGAAGTTGGTAAACAATGTGTTATTTGAGGGACTTCACATCTAACAAAAATAAGATTATGAAAAAACAATGTTTTGAAAACGAATGACATTCCTGGAAAAAGACTAAGAAGTGGACGCCTACTTTTAGAATCTTAGGATGAAAAAAAAAACTCTAATATTTGGAAGTATTTCAAAATATTCTGAAAAGTTTAGTACATGACTGGAGAAAAGTTCAAGGTAAAAGCTTCTATGCAACAAAATGCAGTCTGTAAATACCAAAGTGTAACCTATATGACTCTGGGCGAGACAAAGAAGAAGGTCAGAAATGAAAACGTTATAAAAAGCTTTGATAAATAAAAAAAATCTTTATATCTAAGATTCTGACTTTATGTAAACCACTGGATATTTCCTTTGTTTTTGCTAATCCAAATGTCTGAAATCACTTGAAAGATAAATGCATAATGAGATTTTGTAAATTGTGTTAAATTGTCAACGTCGTTTGTGATCATGTATTTAAGAATACGTTATTGAGAACCATGCAACATGCACATGAAAGAATAATGCTGGGCCTCACATGGAGAGACCACAAAACAGCACAGCACATCCGGGAAAAGACAAGAGTTAGAGACATCATAGAATCCATAAAAAATCTCGAATGGCGGTGGGCTGGCTATGTTGCAAGAATGGCTGACAATCGATGGACATCACGACTCACAACATGGATTCCCCGAGACCACATGCGCAACCGAGGCCGGCAAAATGTTAGATGGAGAGACGAGCTAGACAAGTTCAGGAAGTACTGGCTCCGTGACACCCATGATAGAGAAGTGTGGCAAATCCTGGGGAAGGTCTATGTCCAACGACGGACGCTAAAAGACTGATGATGATGATATTATGAATTTTGTAATATTTTGAAGTTGCTGTGTAGACATTGTGTACAGTTGAGGATGCTCAGAGAGACGTGATAAAATGATAAATAAATACATACAGTGTCTGGAGAACGATGTTTCTTGTGGCGTGATAACATACTATCAACAAGCTATCATCTGTTTGGCGAGAAGAAGGAAATTTGATTCTGCGTCATTACCATAAATATAATGATTTACGGTTGTTTTTATTAATGCTGTTTGAGTTATAAGGATGAGCTTCAGATAACCATCGAAATGCACTTATACTTGATGGATTGGTAACTTATGATAGAAGTCGGAAAGGCAAGGATGTGTCTTGTTTTCACATAACAAACGCAACGATATTTGCAATATAAGATAGTTTTATAAAAAGAAAAGAAAAGAAAAAACGTCATTAATCGCTGAACACGCACTATTTTCCCATCTCCTCGTGCAACGCATACCATTTCCGGTTGGATCGAACAACTGTAGCCACCAAAGGTCACGATAAGTTCTGCACATTTTATACGAGCGTGATTTTTGTGCGTTCCAGCGCTCCTGGCCATACTGTCTTGTTTACAGACTTTGGAATTGACATCGGTGCTCACCTGAAATCCTTATAAAAATACTTTTACTTTTTAATTCTTGGAAGAAAACTTTTTCGACATTTTCATGGCCCTATTCTAACGGATTCGTAAATGCTTTTTTTAGATGCTTGTAGATATTTTTCAATTGCAGTAGAAAATGCCAATGATGTCATAAACAGAATTTATTCTAACCATATTTATTCTTTTTGGAATTTATTTTACATGACTTCAAATTTTGACGCTACAGTCGTTCAGTTATTGACTGTGATGGCGGGTTTGTCTGATTCTCATTTCTTATACAAACTAGTGGGTATAAGCTTGTGCCGAGTCGAAAGAAATATCTGTTAAGTCAGGCAAATTTACGAATAATTGTGTCAAGACCACATTGTAATTTTATGCTTTTATATCAGCCATCATAATTCGTTGCTTCAATAATTAAATTGTTTTATTGTGAGAAATCAACGAATTTCTGGTAATGGTGAACTGATATAAAAAGAAAATAAGTAAAGGTAAGGTTTTGGAAACATCAACAAAAATCAATGGGAGGAAGGGGTATTTTTGTTTTCCAAACTGAGTGTATGTGAACAAGAATTACTCTCTAGAAATCAAAAGCACCCATAGAGCGGATACCTCTGCCAACGCCAATGCCGGGTATTGGGATAATTTTGCATGGATCAGTTCTTCCATAGACTATTGTCTGCCATTCCCCCAAAGTATTATCAAATTCGTTGGGAGATATCGTGTAGAAAGACATGTAAATTTCACGATGTTATTTGGTTTGGAAATAGATCCAGCGGGGTAATTGTGCATGGATCAGTCCAAAAATTGGATCACTTCTATCAGAGTCAATCATCCACCTTAAATTTCATGGAAATCTATTGAGAACTTTTAGGGATTTGTGGAACAGACAATAGCGTATACATAAACGTATGGGGGAAAAAAAACAAACATAAAAATATCTTGGAATCTGAAAAGATTTCAGGATCCACTCCCCCCTTTAACAATCTCCTTTTCGCCCCATTACCCACCCTTCTCCGAAATTTCATTAAAATCCATTTATTACTTTCGTAGATATCGTATGGACAGACAGATGGAATGACAGAAAGTCAGAAAGACGCAACCAAACACATAGAACTCCCTAAATTCGTTGACCGGGGTAATAAAGAACCGTGACTTGGAATTTCAACGCTTTTAATATTAAGATATCTCAAAGTATGTGCAACACTATTAGTGTGATGTTGACTTATGTATATAAAGTCCCTGAAAAATACTTTCTATGGAAGATACCTTTTGGCTATCCAGATTAAATGGTGTCCCCCTAAAATTGCATTTAGAATGAGTAACGTTAAGTGTTGTCGAAAAAATGTGTCTTTACGGTTTCGACTCACTATTTCTTTTCTCACTTGATTTTTAGGATATTTTGGTTTTTCATACTGTGACAAAACGTTATTGCTCGATATAACAACCCTGGTGTTTTTTCCCTTCTCGGGGGTTAGCAAGACACATCAAAATACTCACTGCAGATAGGAGAATTACTTTGACTATGAATCACATTCACAGTCCAAGACAAACTAAAAAATGATTTCTCTCAGCAGATTTTATGTCACAGTCAAAAGAAAAAAGATTTGTTTAAAAACGTCGCAAATTTTATAGATCTATATGCACTACCGCTGCTTGCATCGGAAACATTAATTTTTCAGGAGAAAATATTGAACTTTTTCTTCGCCTGCTTTTCAATCATAAATTTTAGAACGAATAAATGCACCGGTGCAAGCAGAAAAAGAATTATTCATTACGAACCTTTTGTTCATTGATTCCATAAGCGAAAATATATCTATTAGAGTGATCGTGTGCCTGTATGTATAAGATTGAAGATTTCCCAAACTTTCCGCATTCGCGGAACCCCTGAGATTGAGTGATCAATTTTTGGAACCTCGCCGCGATGACCAGATGCGTTTCATTTACAGACTGGATACGTTTAGCAAGCATGATATAGTATCATTTTGAAATACGAAATTTATAAAAATACATGAATATGGTTATTGATATTTATAAAATTAGTCATAATTCTACATTAAGCATTACTCTCTTAATGGCTTTCTGAAAAATGTAAAGAAAATGTACCTCGGAATATAGAATAAGTAAAAAAATCTTTAAAGTTAAAACACATTTTTAGTTCTTAACGCCAAAAGAAAGAACACAAAGATCTCCTTTATTTTGGTATTGAACACGAATCATTATATATTTAACCTCCAATACATCGATATGTTAAGTAGCTAGGTGCTATGAAAGATAGGGGATTGGGATTATAGCATTAAATTAAGCTAATATTGGTTGCTAGAATACCATAAAACGTACTCAGTGGCAGAAAATTCATGTAAGATAAGCAGTTCAGAGAAACTATTGTTAGTCCGAGTAGAATAATTATCACACCCTCACAAGGTATCCGTGCCAGAAAAACAATTCTCCTTCTGAGGAAACTTGTGTAATAAATACCTGTTATCGTGAGCTGTTACTATTCATAATTGGAAAAACTGTGCAGAAAAATACGTTAGCTCTTTGGCACGTGAACACCTCTTGAAGTCGTGGCCAAATTACCAGCAGCGTTGTATTGTTCGGTATAACAAAAAAAAAAAAAAGAAAAAAAAAGAGTACAGGCACTCCCCACAAATACAACTTGGATTCTGGGCCAGTTGCTGGAGATGGATGGGGGGTTGATGTAGCTCGGAAATATCCCATAGAAGACAATATAAACTCCATCCAGTAGACAAGGAAGTAATTCACAGACCCTCATCGCATTCTGAGTGACAGCTTGCGTATATTATATGGCAGCGTTTGAAAATCTCGAATCTGAATTGTAGAATTGTGCTGAATTTAGAATCTATTGAAAGTCAACAATTGGGATTGAAGACATCTCTCTTGAGTAATACAGTAGATTAACCAACGGCTTTTACAATCTCATCCGCAAATGGAAAGCTGGTAGTGGTGGGTGCAAGAGAGGAATCAATTGTTTGTCTCAACTCAAAATTACGTATCTAACGTTTACAGATCACACTGATTTATAACCAAAATGTTGAAAAAATTAAGCCAATCTTGACTAATTCTAGGTCACTGCGAATTGAAATGACATTTAAAAATATCTATTAACTCTAGTTTTCAAGTTACGGTACTTTGACACAACGAGTATCACGAGTATCTACACTAGACCTAATATCAGGTGAAATAACCACGAACATTTTTTTTACCATTCATGATAGAAAATCTGCTAAGTACACCATGTGCATATTATGTAAAATGTAAAATCTTATACAGCCAATCAGCAATTTTAATCGTCGTGTTCCAATTCAGGACGTCAAGACGCCTAACAAATTCCACATTTTATCTTGGAATCTGAGACGTTTTGAAAAGTGGTCAATCAGTGGTTATTTAGTGAATTTGTGCTTATTTAATCTATATTCAACAGCTCATTGTCTTCCTTTATGAATCATTAGTCAAACAATTCCCAGGGATTGCTGTTTTTACACGAAATGAAAGGACAGTGAGACTGACAAAGTCCTCTCAGTTTTGAATGATTGATATAATAATCCAAGTCACTACAACAAAACTATTGGAGATTTTGAAACACGTCACTCTTTTCTTTATTAATGAAATCTTATGAAAAAAAAAACCCTATTCCGAATTCCATGCTACGACACACAGCCATGCAATCAAATCTGGAAACTTATATGATTTAGAAGGATACGTTTTGTGGTTTATTTGACACTCCAATTTTTAACATCATCGTTTTCTACATTGTAAAGAGAGATTGTGATAAACTGTAACGTCTTCCTTTTTACTAGAAATAGAATGAAAAAATCTAGAGGTTAATTCTGTACAAATGAATTTTATCCGGAATTCCCCTCTGATTAAGCTTAAAAAAATAACTATTTGATATGTTAGAGGAACAAGCAGACGAAGAAAGTAGTCCGGTCGTATCATACACAATGATTAATTCTGTCTAACGAAATTTAGACAAGAAATATCTGTTGTGCAAAATAAATGTTTTTTTTTATCATTTGGCCTTAGACTTAATGATGTAGCTTGGGAAATGGAGGTGCCGGGTATGTAAGATATAGATGAAGCATTAAATTACACTCTTAATGTTAAAGCAGCATTATATCATACGTAGCAATTCAATAATTTTATCAGAAAAGATATCGACAGTCTTGAAGGAGTACAGAGAAGGTCCCTGCTCTTAGCATAAGGATAAATCGAATTACTGTCTCCAAGAACTGATTCCCTGGAAATGGACTTATGCGAGGTCTACAAATATATGAATAGCTACTATAAAACTTGTTCAGGAGAATTATTTGCAAGAGCTCAGAGACAGTTACGTGGTCATTCTGTCAAATTACATAGACCCGCAGCACGGTCAATCACAGAAGAAATTTCTTTTTCGACGAGAATATTATCAGAATGGAATGTATTACTTGGGGATGTTATAGAAGCACGAAGCCCGTCTCAATTCAAACGAAGATTGAGAATCCTACTCAACGGAGAAAAAAAAAGGATCACACAACCAACAAAGCAACTTGAGTTCAATACTCCCCATACGTTTGCCTAAGTACTAAATACAAAAAGTTCCTCTGTCCAAACATGAAGGATTTCTCATGAATTATTTCAAATACACGTACGTTCAGTGCACTTATAAATCAGACAACGTTAGCACTAGGAGAATGTTGTTTATGCTCGCTCCAAATAGAGGAAAGGAAACTCAGATGGTTCAGGAAGAGCACTACGAGCCATTGAAGGTAATCTTGACCCATAGCAAGTATTCCACTGCTTTGGCCACAACGTTTCACTATCGATTGATTTGTTTATGGAAATACCAAGGCGTCATTATCCGAGCAGGGCACGAGAATATTGTGTTAGCGCTCCCTTTAGCGATCATTTCAGGGATATAAATGTGTTTCTATGATAAGAGAAAATAGTACGTGTGATTATAATAAAATATATATTACACACAAAGGCATGTCATACTCATACGTGTGTAAATCGTTGATTTTACAAGTTGATCCCAGAACACATATAGTAGAGACTTCATTCGATCAGTGCAAATACACAAAATGAAGCAGTAGCTAATCACTGCTTCCCACAACAGACCGGTTTAATCAATGTTGCTGGGTTTTGGTTGTTCACGTGTTCTGACATTCATATGTATCTATAAATTTGAATTTTTACACACACACACACACACACGCGCGCGCACACACACACACACATATGCATCCTTCAATGAGTTAGGAATTTTTTTTGTTTTTGAAAATATCCCCTGAATAGGTTTTTATTGGAGGATCATTTCACCATGAACTCTCATGCAAAATTGTTCCCCTACTTTATGACCCGCAGCAATTGTGTTTGTTTATGAAAATTTGTACTTTAGTGATCACAGCCCAAAAAATGGCAAAAAAGGTAACTCATCCATTGATCCCACCTTTCCCGATTTTTTTAGTTGATCACCCACTTGAGTTACAAACCAGACCTTTTTTTTTAATCATGTTTTTTTTTTTCATGATTCAAACCATACTAGTAGGATTTTCGTCAAGGTTTCCTAATTTTCCCACCACCACTGCTTAATGTATCAAGCAAATATATGTATGTATATATATATATATATTGTCCCTAACATCGCTGAGTATTGTTCCATTTCAGGAATTATATATTAGTCTAGTTTTTATTGATTTGGGGGGGGGGTGTCTTTTCAATGATTTTGTTCGGATGGTTGAAACTTGTGTCAATATATGTAATTACAGAATTCTCTTACGCAAAACCCTATAGAAAATAAAAAATCTGTAATTACATGTATCAGTATAAGCTCTAACCATCCAAACAAAATCATTAAAAAGATCCCAAAATCAATAGAAACTAGAAAACATATTATTCCTCAACAGAAACAATATTCAACGATGTTAGAAATAGATATACTGAAGCCCTAAAGAACACTGGTTTTAACGGAAATACCTTTAGATATTATATAAAAAAAAGTTTGATTTGATTGAGTAAAACAGTAAGAACTAACTAAGTAGAGGTAGAAAAATCATCTGATATATATATACATATATATATATATATAAATATATATATATATAAATATATATATATATATATATATATATATATATATATATATATATATATATATATATATATATATATATATATATATATATATATATATAATGGCAGTGTTCATGATTTCCCTGGGAATGATAGCTATATATATGCATTCATTTTGGGAGTGATCTTCACTATCCACGCATCTAGGGATGACTTTTGATATGGTTATTAGAATTCTGCATAGATGAATATGATGACATTGTGCACAAAGTGGCAAAAGTCTTCATAGTCAGACCAAGGTCGGTAATCGTAGGTGCTCTTATGCTGACCACGGCAACACTTGACATATCAAATGTTTCTCCTCGTCTCAGACTTCTTCGAGATTTTTATGACATGCAAAAAACGGACTCGGAGGCGACAGTCACTCGAAGCGGCGCCACATTCACCTCATAATACAGACCCAGGTTAGGCTCGAGTATTTTGATCGGAGCACTATTACATTTACTACGTCTAACACATCGCGGTTGTAAACTGATTTAACCCCTTTGAACCCGCAGCCCGAAACAAGAGCTAGTTGTGTTTTCTTATCGAATTGGAATAGGATAGTTGTTACGTTCCTGACCAAATACTCGTCGAATGCACCGAGTTAAAAAAAAAAAAACCCAAAAAACCCGGGCAGTCCAGCTATTGCCACGGGTGATGGAATAGCAGACGATTCGATAATTTTATCTGGTAAAAAGTCACACGGACGGACAGAGGAATGAACCACTCGATTTCCTGGATCCAAAACTGATGATGAATAGAAGAAGAAGAAAAAAAAAAGACAATATTCTACGCATATATATTCTGTGAAGCATATTGAATAGATTCTCCATAGGTGGATGTTCTAAGAATAGATAATATTATTACTGCCTATTCGACCATCTTTATCCCATGCATGAACACAATTGGTACAGTGCGGTAACAAATATGAATGAAAGATTGATCACACACAGACACACACATACACACACACACTCACACACAGACAGAGACATCTAACTATCTCGCTATATATATATATATATATATATATATAGATATATATATATATATATATATATATATATATATATATATATATATATATATATATATATATATATATATATATATATATATATATATATATACTAGTAGAAAGATTGGATAGTATATTAAGGTTTCAGTTATTTATATATAATTTATTGAATTATAAAGTAATTTATTACATCAAATAACCTTTTCTTTTTGTAGAACTTTCATCATTCGCATCTCACCCTAAGGAGCGACTTTTCCAGAAATATTGTTTTGTGCATCATAAAATGTTCACACATGTCAGTACTTTCAACCTACACATACATACATACATACATACATACATACATACATATATGTGCGTATGTGTGTATGTATTATAACTCGACCCTAAAAATAATATAGCAGGCTAAATATTAAAATCACAGCTTGAGAAGAGGTGGTTTTTGATCAACACTGCTGGGGAACCATGTGAATATACCTGCTTTATTTTTAGATCCCCGGAACCGTTCCATGGTAAACATCTAATGATCCCAACGAAGAAAATGCATGCACGATACAATAATATATGATTGTATGTGTATGTGTGTATGCGCACACGTGTGTGTATCAGTAAAATTGACCACTGAAAACATTTTTTCTACATGTCGAAACAAATGATTTAAAAAATGAAATGGGAATTTACAGAATAACGATGCTACACATAATATGATATCAATGATGATTACAAACGCAGGCGGAAGTACCAATTTTAAAGATCTCCTTTCAGAAGCTTGAACAGGGGTTGGTTATATCTAATTAAAAGACTAGATTTAAAAATGTAAGGTAACAATCAAAATGTAGGAGGTATCGAAAAATCGTTTCAACGTTGGGAGAGTAAAACAAGATTGATTCTGTATCAACTTTTATCGGTCGATTTGAACACTTTTTTCTGGTCTTCGATCCCTGAGTTCAAATCATCCGGAAAAAAGTGAATACGTTAAGGTGGCTTATTAAAATTAACGACAAGATTGATTTTATTCACTAATCGACAAACTCTTTTGATTATATGGTTCATGATGGACGTTTTCATTTGAATTGGTGCACATTAGTACATAGCACCGCATGTGAGACGTTTTTCAGTCGTTAGTGTGATCAGTTCTGTTGGTTAAGAACATTCAGTAGCCTACAATAAACAATGGGGCGAGGTGGAGAGCGAGATTGGCATGGAGAAGGGACTCGGTGCGCCAAGTTCATATTGGGAGAGTTCATGTTTAATTAGCACTGATATCCATTGGGAAGGCATGAATCCATTTCCCCTCAGCTGCGGGGAAAAAGCAGGGAGAAGTGAATGATGTCACTTTGTGTGCTTCTCGCCTCTTGGTCTAAATCACATATCATAAAGAGGCTGTGAAAGTAATAATGTGGTATGTACAGCCTGAAGTCGTATCCATCGTAAGGGCACGACTTACTATTTACAATACCGGTTACCTTTATCCCGTTGGGCTTCAATATGTTTAATATTGTAAAAAGTCTGTTAATTCTATTATAAATACTCAATGCATCCTTGGAATAATTGAACAATCGTAGCATCACAACATGCAGCCATGTAAATAAATGCCTTTGAAGAATAAATATGGTCAGAATAAATTCTCCTTATGACATCACATTGGGAAAAAAATCTAAAATACATTAAAAAAAAACAATCTAGGAATGTGTAAATTCTGAAGACATGGTAATGTTATTATTAAACCAAAGACCCAAAAAGTTAAAAAAGGTTTTTTTTTTCAAAGTCACTTTTAGGAGGGGGGGGCTAATGGAGTTCTGATGCCAAATTCTAAGTTTTTCGGTAAAATGGTATGGCCAGGAGCGCTTTAACAAAAGAACAAACAAACAGACGCAAGTATGAAAAATAAGGGTTATAGTTATTCAGTTTTACTATTACATAAAAACTGTCAAGGAAAACTGTCATCAAAACTTTCAACATAGGTTTCTTTCAGTTTTCAAGTTGGTCAGTATTACTAGCTAAGTATGTATGTATGTATTACACATATAGGCCGCACTAATGGAATTTTAAAAAAAACTGAAAATTTAAACATTCACCCCTTATCATCTCTGAAAAAAAAAAAAAACAATTTGCAGTATAAGTTTATGATAAATCAATCACTCAATTTGTGTCCTGCATATTTTTTTTATTTTTGAAAATTAAGATAATTATTTAATGATCCCTTCCCCTTAAAGACCAAAGAGATAATTTACACATTGATCACGCCTTATTCCGATTTTTTAATTAATCACCCCAGACACGATTTCTATTGAGTGACTAACTAGACCTGTTATATATATTTTCTCTCATAAACTCATTTTGAATACATCAAGGAATCAAATTAACACTCTCATTAATCCATCGTTTCATCATTATAATAAATTCATACTTTGAGTCCGGCATCTCTTTTGCGATTCCACGTTAATAAAGGTGTTTAATCATTTACCTTAGGAATGTCAGCTCAAGTTTAAACCTGAAGAAACAATTTAATAAACATGGATAGTTTTGTAAACGCCTGATTAATCTCTCTAAATTTAATCAAATATTTGATTGATCTGGTTTTCATTCCTAAGATTATAATTCTAAATTAATTCTTTTCTTATTCACCAATATTCAAATCGATTTGTTAATTTCCGTACTTTGCATAAATGAATCACCATAGCCCACGCATGTTCCTGATCTAATTATCAGAAGAAAAAAAATCTAACATCATCTGGATATCATCGTCTGTGCATTATTGGAAGGGGTCAGCCTTTATGGTGGAGCAGCCTGCCATAATTGTCACGAAAATCAGGAAAATAATTCAGAAAAACTGGAAAATTTACTCAATTAGGACTTATTAATCTTAATCATTCTTTTCTGCACATTAGATTTTATAAGTAGACATATTTACTGATTACAATAAAATTGGATAGAACCGACTTGATATGATGCTGAAAGATTTTAACTTGAAATGATCACATGGTGAAAGACGGTATGTTGGTACTGCCATTGCATATTCGTCATACAACTTGCTATTCATTATCAACATTAGTCTTTCAACATCCATCGTTGGACATAGACTTTCCCCAGGATTTGCCACTCTTCTCTATCGTGGGCGTCGCGGAGCAAGTATTTTCTGAATTTGTCTAGCTCGTCTCTCCATTTAAAACTGTGCCGGCCTCGGTTGCGCATGTGATCTCTAGGGATCCTTGTCGTGAGTTGCAATGTCCATCGGTCGTCTGTCATTCTTTAAGATGTTTTTTTTTTAATCACACACATATAAAGATGCACGCCCATGTACCAATTGATCCTTTCTTTGTTAAAAAAAAATCTGAAACCTTATCCCTCATTCATTCTATGTCTTCCTTGACTCATAGTTCTTACAATCCAACGATTTTGATCGAGATCGAACTCATGAACCATAATCAGCACAACGCTCTCTTCAGCTCGGCGTTTTAAAATTCTGATCGTTGTGTCTTTGTCCACTCTGTGTTCGTCGTAATCTACATTCTTTGGCTTGAATTCATGTGGAAGCCTACTTTCTTTCTTTCTTGGCCCTTAAACTTGAATACCGTGCACTGGAGAGAATCGCTCTCAACATTACATAGTGATATCACAAGACAGCACAGGTTCAGAGATATCGTAGGAACCGTTAAAAAACTGAAATGGTGATGGGCTAGTCTTGTTGCAAGAATGTCAGACCGCTGCTGGATATCACGACCCACAACTAGCATCCCCAAAGATCATATGCGAAAATGTGGCCAGCAAAATATGAGATGGCGTTTAGAAAGTACTAGCTCCACGACGCCCATGATAGGGAGGTAATGGAAGGTCTATGTCCAACCGCGGACGCTGATAGGCTGACAATAATGATGATGTCACTGATTGGGGCGTAAACACCGAAATCTTGTAAGATGGTTAGGATATGCAAACGCCGAACGAAAACAGTATTCGTTCTACAACGATTGTTAGATCAGCGTAATAATACCAGCAAGTATTCAAACAAAGATTCAAAAAATGAAAAAGTTTCTTATCTTTTATAAACGCTCGCTGACCTGTTCAGGTTGACACAACTACACATATTTATACTCGCGAGCACATCACACCAAATTTTTTTCAAAGTTTGCTGATCCCTAGAAATATCTCCGAAGGACCGAATTCACTATCAATAACTCGGTAGATATAAAAAGGCTCGCGGCTTCAAAATGAATTGAGTGAATTGGCCAAGCTTATAAGATGTCCAAACATAATTGAATATATAATCGCTCTTTCTATTTCTTTTGTAGTTTTGTCGTTGAGTCACTTATTTATGCACATTCATACGCATGTATAGTTAACTTACATTCATAGACAGCTGTGGATTCCAATGCAGGATCAAAATTCCAGCTTGAATTCATATTGAGCATATGAATATCTAAACTGAGGAGTTAAATGAGCTATCTACTAAAAGGATAACATATCCTTGATAAATACGTAATCATGACCAAAAGAATACCAGATCCCGTAACCAACATGTGGCCTTGGGTCAGTAAAGAAGGTCATTAATCCAGCAATGAGTCCAGGTTCCACCTGCAATTACTGCTAATACTAAATTGCGTTATATTACATTGGAACTAGTATTTGAAATGATCTTCCGTTATTACATGGTGAATGTATCATTTGACCCTGGCAGCGTAAACAGAATAAACAAATAAAGGAAATTTCAAATCATTTAGTCGGATCATACATCCATTTCTCGATAACATACAAATAAAGAGATACCGTGAACCGCGCTGTAATGAACCACGTTGTATAAAGGGGTGCCTTTATCAATATAATAGATATTTTTGATCGGTAAAATATGTAAATATTGCAAACAGTGCTATAACGAAGACGCCTGTTATAATTCAATAATTACATCTTTGATATCGTGATCTGCTTTATATTGGAGGATGCCTGTACTACTAGTATTTTTTAGTATCAATATGAAGCCACGTAAAAAAATCTAACTTCCTGGCAAAAGAATGTCTGATCAGATCTTTTGATCCTGGAATTTTTATGACATCAGAGATTGTTTTTAATTCTCTGAATGATGTAATTTGAAATGGTCATAAAGTTAGGGTTCGGCATTGTAATTGTCTATTAAGTTAGCTTTATTCTCGAATTGAAAATGCAGGACTGAAAAGATACTTTCTGTCAAATGCCAAAATTCAATTTCGAACATATTCGAGACGGACCAACCAACCGACAGGCCCCTCTGTGAAGATGCGTGTGCACGCATCTTGAAATAAACCAAGCATGTTTTTGACCGTAAAAATCGAAGATGCAAAACTGGGGAAAGTAGACCACTACATCTACTTAGGACAGCGAATCTCTATGAAATCCACAAAAGAAGAAATTACCCTAGGATGGCAAGCTTTCGGCAAAGTAAGCTCAAACTTCAGAAACGAAACAATCCAAATAATCCTAAAAAGAAGAATATACAGCCAATGCATCCTCCCGATAGTCGCTTATGGAGCTGAAACATGGAACCTAACCAAGAGACAAGCCTGCAAACTGAGAAGCAGGCAACGCGCACATGAGAGATCACAAGACAGCATAATATATCAGAAAGAAAACAGGAGTCAGAGACATCATAGAATCCATTAGAAAACTCAAATGGTGGTGGGCTTGTCTTGTTGCGAGAATGAAAGACAACCAATGGACATTACGACTCACAACATGGATCCTCAGAGACCACATGCGAAACTGAAGCCAACAGAAGACAAGATGGAGATATGAACATGACAAATTCAGAAAATACTGGCTCTGCGACGCCCATGATAGAGAAATGTGGTGGATCCTGGGAAAGACTGATGTTGATGATGATGATGATTTTTACGTGCTGCTAAGCTTATAATGAATTCATTATGTCATTATCTGTGATTTAACAGAATTCTCATGTTCCTCGTTCAATGTTGATCCAATTAGGAACGAATTTTTTTCGAAGAAATGTTCTCTTAAAGAAATATATGAATTATAATTTCAAATTTTACGTCATCATCATCATCCCTCATCGTTGAACATAGATTTCCCCTAGGATTAGCTAGACCTCCCTATCATTGGCGACAGGGGGCTAATACTTTCTAAACTTGTCTTTTTCATCACACCATGATATACTTTTTTCCAGACCCTATTTTGTATGTGATTTCTGGGGATCCACTTTGTATATTGGCTGTCTAACATTTTTGTAACATATCCAGCCCATTGCCATTTGAGTTTTCTCATGTTTCTCATCATATCTCTGCCTCCTGTCTTTTTTCTAATATGCTGTTCAGTCTTGTGATCTCTCCATGTGATGTTGAGCATGATTCTCTTTTTGGCATGTTGCCTGGTTCTCAGTTTGAAGGAAATCCATGATCAAAAATTGCAAATGAATTATCCATGTAACTGAATTCTTCTACTTCTACATTATTAATATATATAAATATGATTGGACAAATTGCAAGAACTAATTATTTCTTATATTTCTTTTCCAATAACGCGTTTCGTTTAGTAACAACGTCCTCAGATTAGTTTCCAAATGATTTATATATCGTCGGAAAATATCATTCCTCTCATGAATAAACATTTTTATTTGTAAGTTATACGTTTACAAATTTCTTGATTTCGATCTTTTGTGAAAATCGGTTAATCAACGATATGCGGTTAAAATCTTTGTTTGTAATTCTATGATTGAAGCACATAACTCATTTATGAACAGAAGAATAGGAAAGAAAAAAAAAAGCTCAAAGTAGTCATGCACAGTTTGTAGCCATTACCAGACTCCCCGAAATAAAATCTCCACTCAACGATGTCGGTAAATAGATTAATTCATTATCGAAAGCAAATTATAATACGCTTCCACTAGTAGACTAAAAATCATGACAATTGGTTATTTACTAATTTGCAAGTAATAACTCTGGAATTTTAACGGTGGATTTTCACTTGGTATTCACATTATTTTATTCTCCACATATACCGAATAATGAAATTCTGACAAAGTTTGCTTTTTTATTTTCAATTTAAAAAGCTTCTTGAGACATAATTATTGCCGGGGGGAAAATCTTGAAGTGTCTGCAGGTCAAGTGAGAGTAAAGTTGCCGATATATTCAAATAGACGGGGGGGGGGTGAATCAGGAAGAAGTTAAAGTGGTATATCACTATAAGAGATACCACTCTTTTTTAGTGGTTATAAAACACGGAAATACTCTATTATGAATGTCGATTCTTTAATGGTGTGAACAGAATTTGATTATTGTTAAATCTTATAACATTCATGGAAAAGATTAATATGAACTTTGGAATACAAGGAACCAATTTTTCCCCAAAACATGGTATATATATATATATATATATATATATATATATATATATATGTGTCTGTGTCTGTGTCTTGTTGTCAGAAAGTATTGTCAAATTCTTCAGTATTCGGTGTTGGTAGAGAATTAACTCGAAGGAGTTTTTCTATGTAATTAGTATTCTTAAAAATGATATCATAGGTTGGTAAGTCTGAGCCCAAAACTGACACAACGGAAATTATATTCACATGGATGAACATCCAATAGAAGTGACGCGAACAACGAGTCATGTTTGTTGTTATACTTACTGATGCCTCATCGTCAAATACATTTTAAGTAACCTACGCAAGGAAACCAAAAAATAATTATGTAGTATAAAATAATTTCCATATACTATACACATAATTCCCTGTATAAATTAACATAGTATATGTATGACATAAGCTATGTAGTAAGAAAAGGAGGTGGTGTTTGGTAAACACTGAATCTGTGTCATGTTAATGTAACATTTGTTTTCTAATCCCCAAAACTGTTACAGAGTAAACAACTGATCATCTAAACAAGAGAGGATTTACAAATTGTACCATAATAACGAATTACATGAAAAACAGAGAAAAAACAACGAATAGAATTCCATAAATTGCAATGGCAGATATGGGAAAATAAGTGACTGAAATGGCAAAAAGAATCTATCGAAATTTTTAAAAATATTTAATGTTTAAAGCTGTCAAGCTTTTTAGACTCTCTCTCTATATATGATAATATAATTCTTTAACTTAAAGTTGAATGTATCGAATACTTCCAACACAAATCTGATATTGAATTACTTTTATCTTTACTTTGATATATATATATATATATATATATATATATATATATATATATACATATATATATGTGTGTGTGTGTGTGTGTGTGTAAATCCAGACTCCAACGTCACTGTCAACAAAAGAATCCAACAATCATAGACAATATGCAGGCAAATTAGGCACTGACCTCAACACACACATATTGGGAAATGAGTAATAAAGAATAACCTCAAATATGAGGAAATAATACGCCAAAGAAAACAACACTGTAGTCTAATATAAAATCAAAATCAAAACAGAAAAAAAACAGTTGTCAAGTGATCGCAATGACAATAAAACTGTAAACATCTATTTATAATAGCATCCGTATATAGCACATCGTTCTATATAAGTGAGAACTCTAATATTCAATGAGGTTGAATTCACTAATCCTTAACTATTATATCCTTCAAATATGACTGTGTCTCAAATATGCATTTGTAAACCGACAAGTACTTATACTAAGTTAAAACTTCAAAACTTGACAATATACGAACTGCAATTTTGCATAAATCCCGTGACCAGGTCAAATGATCTGTTCTAGCCAGTCTTAATATCGGTTATAACTTTATTAGGTAGCAAACCACTGGAACTCTTATGATCAGATGGCAAGGGAAAATAAATACCCTCCGACCTTCGGATCTGACTACTGTTGGACCACCCGCTTGGTCATGCACTTGATCCCTTCAGCTTAATGGGTGTGAGTGGTAACTTGCACACTGCGCCCCATCAAGAAATTCCCAATGCGCATGGCTGGATGCTTTTCACGTTCCAAATCTACAGAGAAAAGGTAACGCCGTAAAACTGGACTACCCTCCGGTCAACACAACTCTATCGGCCTGAGTAGAAGAACTTGTAGAATAATTAATCCTTTCTTGTAAAACGTCGGCCAAATGCAGACTCGAAAAAGACATGGAGATCCTTCCCAAAGTCAATCCACTATATATATATATATATATATATATATATATATATATGTGTGTGTTTGTTTTTAAAATCCCAGAAACGGTTACGTAGTAAACAGCTAATAATCCTAACAAGACACAATTTATGCATTGTACAATAATAACAGAGCACAGGGAAAGCAAAGAAAAAACACCCTTGAAGATGACATAAATTGCATTGACAGATAGCGGGAAATAAGTTACTGAAGTGACACAAAAAAAATCTTTTGAAAAAGTTTTCTAATGTTTAGTGGTTGAAGCTGTAAAGCTTTCTGGACTATACACACATCCGCCATGAAAGGTTTGGATGTATCTCTTAGTTCATGTTTATATGATGCACACGTGTGGGAATCGAACTTATGAAGCCATATTCACTTCTTGTGGATACATTATAGCACCATGCACATCTAGGTCAAGGTAAGAGGTAAATCATATGCACAGATATATTTCACTGTTCTCAGATGTTTGCTCATTGTGACAGCACATTACTAAGAGGAATCGGATCGGATAAAATTAATCGGAGGGTTTCAAATCAACAAGTTGGAATTAGGAATGGTACTGCATTTGCAAACCATATAATCAGGAAAACATGAGTCTATGTTTCATCATAATCCAAGATAATCAATTGAATTTCGTTAAAACGAAAATGAATCCCAAAAAACAATCTTGTAAATGGACAACAAACAAAACAAGCTAGACTGCACTAGTGTCAAACTATATTGCTTCATC